>CM060259.1:9398276-10040776 GCA_030684275.1 Acipenser oxyrinchus oxyrinchus | reverse complement strand
GATATATATTGACTGCCACTTTTGACTAAAGTACTGGACTAGATTTGTCTAACAGATTACACACTTTCCAAAAAATCAACTATGACTAATAGAAAGGAATCATATTGAGTTTGCTAACATTTATAGAACATTATATTGTTATGGCTTATCCTTTTAATTAAATGTCACACCTCAGAATGTGAATTGACTGAATTGTGAAGTAGAGAGGTTACAGCGCCTCAGGTTCATTAGTCTATCTTCAGAGGATGGGGGCCTAGACGGGGTGGAATTGGACCCCCTAAAATGTACAGTCATACTTCAGTCATGTTTGCAAAAAATTAATTAATATGTATTGCCCTATTTATAGCACATTTTAAACTGTTCTCCACCTGGAACTACCTGGGGTTTCCCCAAAATATTATTTTGGTTCCAGACAGAGAACAGTATTAAATATAATCAAAGAGGATAAAAAGGCAGCATTTGACACAATCCTCCGAGTAGCCATACATCTCATACTTGAATGTAAAGATCTCCATTAATTTCCCTGAGAGTGTAATTTAAGACAGGTACAGTATTCATCCTTTACCTAAAGGTTATAAATAGACTTTACAAAACAGTAAAATGTCGTCTTTTTTTCTTTTTTAGATAAGCTTCTGGTACATTGTGCAATGGGAAGAAGCAGATCCGCCACTCTGGTTCTAGCCTACTTAATGATTTATAAAAACATGACAGTTGTGGATGCGATTAATGAAGTGATTAAGCACAGGTGCATTTTACCCAATCGTGGCTTCTTAAAAGCAGCTAAGACAACTTGACATAAATCTGCTAATAGAGAGAAAGAATGCAAAGAATGATGTCAATTCAAATAGTGAACAAAATGGAGAAAAGATACAGTAGATTTAACAGATTGTAATCATGGAAGAGACTGAACAGGATAGGAAGGAATTGCTTCACTGCAATCATGCTCGCGTTTCAATATGTCTCAAAATAATTGTCCTGTTATTTTAATTGTCTCTGCAAAAAATTGTACAGCCGCAAATTCATTTTTGCCAATCCACTACATAAAGTTCTAGCAGCCATAATGGTTTTCACATAGATAAATAGTTGATTGAAAGCTTTTGCTTGTTCTTTGGGAATTCGGTTTTTAATTTTATTGAAAATACCGGTTTTGTCAGTATGTAAAAAAACAAAAAAACAAACAAACAAAAAAAACACCTGTATCTTAAATAAATAGCCCTAATTTTCCCTATGAACCTTGGCATATCAATTAGTTTCAGCAAAAACATATTTTACATTAAGCAATTCAACAATCCATACCTCATATTACAGCAAGTTCAACCTTTATTGTTCAGTGATTCAGCACTAGTGATGACATTCATTCTTCTAAATTATAAACAGTAATAAGTCCCTCAACATGCTGTATCTGCTTTTGTGATCAGCATACTGATAACCACTGTAGACATGTTACATTAAATGTTCATATATTCCATAGTGTGTGTTCAACTATCGACATGCATTTAGTTCCAATGGCTAAAATGTAAGTACTTATTTTGTGTTGATTGTGAATATACAGTATTGTACTAACATTTGGTGAATGAGCTTTATTAAAAGTTAACTTATTTATTTGGTCCATAAAGGTATTTTTATTTGCTTTAAAAAAAAGGGGGGGGGGGGTATTACACAAAATATTTCTTAAATCCATCCACAATAAAATGTTTTAGGTTTTTCTTTCTAGGATATGGATTTTTGTTTTGTTTTACAATTACTCTCGTTAAAAGAAATCCACAGGCAGTTATTTTTAGAGGAATATAACAATATTTTTATAGGAAGACCACCAGCTTCTGTACTGATAGAAATTACACAGAACAATGATTTGTATTTCATAGACAAAAAAGTACACAAGTACTAATCACAGACGTCCAAGAATGGCTCATCATAATTTATTTTATGTTAAAATGTACAGCTTTTTTGTGTACTGTTTGTGTATTGTTTTAAGTGACTGACTAAAAAGATAACCGATAAATACAGGACTTTCATTCTGTTCTATTTTGTACACATATCCAGCTTTCCTTCTCATTCTCAACAGTCACTCTGTACAGGTACAAATGCTACAAAAAAGCAATATAAACAGACACAAATACAATTTGCTTTTTACATGCGACTTGCTAGCTTAGTTTGGTCTATTCACAGGCTACAGCTCTATGTTTTTGTAAAATATAACTCCAACATTTTATATAAAGATAGAAAAATCTACAGATGGAATGAAAATGTAAGGTTAAAGGCATTTTTGTAAAATAGCAACTTCAGACTAAAATTACCTTTTTTTTTTTTTAAAATCCTGGGCATGTTCTTTGAAGTGATTTAGAACTGTACTGGTACAAACACTTCATTATTTAGACAGAAATCAGTTTGCATTTATAAAACAGAAAGCTGCCTCATTTAAATAATTTTGTTACAAAAGTACTGAATTATACACATTTAGCAATAAAACCTTTCAAACTTAACTGAAACAGGACTAAGTTTTACATTTTTACAGTATTAGAAATAACAAAAATATAGTTTCATCTTACTCCCATACTGGGGAAAGCCAATCCAAGGACAATCATTTTAAAAATGGCTTGCTATTAAGCACAACACTTGTACAGTACTATCTTATGCACTGTCACCGACAAAGACTTTGTAGCATGCTATGTGTCACCATACCAATACAAACAAAAAACAATACCATTTTACAATAACTTAAATATATAAAGGCAGAAGAATGGAACACAAACTCAGAACTACTGGAGAGTTTTCTTTAAAAGGCTGTAATGTCCAAAAATCTTAGTTATAGCAGGCACATTAAATAGCTCCATTATACAGGTCTGCCACACAAATGCAGTCCAACTGCTGAAGCCTTCTTTGCCACAGTTATACTAAACTTAGGCTTCATTCATCAAAGGTGTATAACATATGAAATCAACAAAGAAAAGTCATCTATATTTGATGATGTAAGGCTTTCTATTTATAAAAAAAAAAAAAAAAAAAAGAAAAAAAAAGAAGCCTTCATAAAGACTTTTCATTCATACCAAGTGCTGGTTTTCAAAAAGTGATGCTCCAGGCATAATTGTGCATTTTGATATAAAATGCACTTTTAAATAGGAATTAACAAGGTACATTTATCGTCTCATGAAGGATCCGTTTAAAGATTGTTTTGACATGCTTGTGTTCATGTAACCATGGTGGCTTGGTGAAGTGTACATCATGTTGCTGTGTGGTGGGCCCTGCATGGGCTGCTGGGGGTATGGCTGAGTTCCCATCATTCCCATCTGCATAGGGTACTGTGCTGTTTGATTCATGTACGCATGGTTTCCATGGTAGCCACCATTCATCATTGGTTGAGACATCCTGTACCCATTCATAGCATTCAGAGTGTTCATATTCATGTTCATAGAGTTGACATTGTAAGCTGGCGCAGGCATTAGGTTTACACCCATATTCATTCGAGGCATGGCTAGTGTCCTTGTAGGTGCCTGCATGGCTACAGTCTGCGAGGCCCTTCCATACATTTGCTGCTGATGAGGTGACAAAGGAGCTGATTTAGAGCGCATTGAGACATGACTTTTGCCTGGCATTTGAGACTGAAGTCTCTGGGAGGGTGGGAGTCCCATGTTTGGAGCTGCCATGTTACGCTGCAGTAATTGAGGAGGAAGATTCATTGGGGGTGGGGTAAGGTTAGGTGGAGGCGTCATTGTTGCCTGTGCTTGGTGTCCTCCAGGGACAGAATGTGGAGACTGAGATAAAGAAACAAGGCCTGTGTTACTAAGCTGTGAAGATAGAGAAACACTGTTTGCATAGGATGTGACAGAAGCTGAATGATTATAAGGCAATGGATGGTCCATAAGTGTGTTGGTTAATTGCTGTAGTTTTGCAAGGCTAAAAGTGGCAGATGGCTGTGGATAATGACAACCACCATAATCACTTTGGCCCATCCTTTCATAAATTCCGATATTTGGATTGGACTCAGAAATATCTGTCAGTTGCATTGGTGGTGTAAAGTTGTTAGACAAGCCACACTGGGGCAACTGCTGCTGGATGCTGGGTGGTCTTTCTAGGACACATCCTTGTGGAGATTTAACACTACAATTTTGAGGAGAGTTAATGCTGTTCTGTTGCATCATACTACAGCTTCCATTAATATTTGTCATTTGCTGTGTCACAGCACAGCTGTTCTGAGTAAGGCTACTGGAAGAGATGTTATTATACGAGCAGCTATTTTGGGATGAATTATTTCCACAAATGCTGCTCCCCAATGTGGAATCATAGCTGCTAGGATTTTCATAGTTTTCAGTTGTGCTCTCAATACTGCCAAGATCACTAAATCCACTGTCTACAACTTGTTGTGAGTGGTCTGAAACAGAAGGGACATCCATCATTGGGCTGGTTTCCATATTTTGTAATGGCACAGAAATGGCATTCTGATCAGGACTAATTTGTGTATAGCTGCTTTCTAGAATCGATACTGCTGGACTAGTCACAGAACGAACGGATTGACTGGGAAGGGAATGGACTGATGATATGGGACTGCTATGATCTGATTGATGGCAGTCATCTATTATGGTCATTTGAGGGCTTTGGTCTATATGTGTATAACTTTGCAAGCTCCTACACGCTTCCTGTGTTTCCACACAGTCTTGGAAAGTATCTTCCTGCTCATTATTTTCTTGGGTAAGAGCCTGTACTGCCTGCACTGTTTCAGTGTCAATTTCTGTACAAACAGTGGGACCATCTTTTATAACAGGGCTCAATGCTTCACTTTCCTTTTGGTCAGGGTCATGACTATTTTCATCTTCAGACTCAGAATCAAGAGCATGTTCAGAATCAGCAGCAATATCATTATCATCAACATCATCATTGTCAATATCAGCTGAAAGATCTCCACCACAGTTCACATTAGTATCATCATTATGATCATTTTGCACAGCACTGGCTTTAACATTCATATCTAAAAAAGGTTGCCGACACTCAGGCTGCTCCTTCAAGACAGAATTCTCTTCCTTTTCTAGCTCTGATGAATCTACATGGCTGTCATCTTCATCATCAGCATCATGATCTTCATTATGCACTGGTTCCTCTTCATCTTCATCTTCTTCCTCAGGTTCCTCTGCAAGGGCAGGATCCTCCTGCTGTTCAGCTACAGTCTCAGTTTCTTCTTGGTCCTTCCATCCATGATCAGGACCTTCTTGGCCTTCATCATGACTGTCAGTATCTTCAGGAGGCCCTATTATATCAAATGTCTCTTCCTGTTTTTTAGAAAGCACCTCTTCAGGACTCTGGGACACAGAGAGCAACTTTTCAAGATCAGTATCCAACGGGTCAGTTTCTTTACTCAGCTCACTGTCATCCTCTGTGATCACAGGGGCTTTTTCTGGGTGTTCCTTCTGTTCCTCTACCAAGACCTGATGGTCAGCTTCCATAGGAGTTTCAGGGGGGGTGTAAAGATTCAGCTTAAATCCAGTCTTTCTTTCCTTCTTGCGCCTCCACTTAGGTGGACCTCGCTTTACTCCTTTTGGCCAACCTTTTTTACGCTTCACAGGTTGAGGATTGTCTTCCTTATTCTTTTTTAACACAGCCCCACTAAATGGCAGGCCTACAAATACACACAAAAAAAATGTTTAGTAAGTTAATAAAGTCATGCAATACAATATTGGCATAAATGTATCTCATCCTTCAGCTAACACTATTTACTAGTGATTTTTGATCCACAAATTAAAGCTGGGAAACTCAATCTTAACTATAATAACTGCATAATCCCAAGATACCTATCATTTATAATATCTTTTTTTTTTTTTGTAACTGACTTTGTATACGGCCAATTTATTCATACTAAGATCAATACAAACAATGTCAGGGAAAAAAACAACAGTATTTCTCCTGTTTTGTCCGGAAAAAGTATTTGCATTTATAATGAACAGAGAACTTTTGAACTGGTGACAAAGGCATTCACAAATAACAATTACAGGATGCATTTAACATGAGGAATATAGGGTCAGCAGGTATTATAATAATGAGGCTCTATATTTAAGTAAAAAACTAATTATTGATCGGAAACAAGAAAATAAATGAAAATCCCATCAAAATAGTTACAAATACAGCTAATCCACTCTTAGTCTTTACCGTTAATATTGACAGTAATAAGTAAGAGGTGTCAACTGAAATTAAACTTGCCAAAAACATTCCTGGGGAAAACAGGGGGGTAAATGTCAAGAAAGAAAGAAACAAGAAAACAAAAAATACCTTTATTTAGCTCTTCCTCCCGAACTTGACTTCTGTATTTATGTTTGTCATTTTCTTCAGCTTTAATGTATGTCTGCTTGCCACAACGGTATTTCAAGATTTTTCTGACTGGCTTTTCTTCATCGTCTCCACCCCTCTGGCATGTAGGTTCTAATAGGGGCATTGGCCTTTCTTCATCAGAGTTCTCAAACGGTTCATGAAGAACCTCTGTTGTTTCAGATATAGTTTCTGTTGTAACACTACTGTTAATACGCCTACGTTTACGATCTCTTTTTCTTCTGAGTATGGGAGGCCTCTGGGGGGGGGAACCAACAAACACACAGCAAGTTTGCATTAGGGATTGTAAAATATTACATTTTTTGCTTTAATTAAGCTTATTTGTGTGCTAGACTGAAAGACAAAAAAGAATACTTGAATAGAGAATCCAAACAAACGTCAAAGTTCCGTCCAGTCATAGTCAGTTAATGGCACTCAATCAATATAATCAATTCAATTAGGATTGTGTGTGAAATTTATATATATATATATATATATATATATATATATATATATATATATATATATATATATATATATATATATATATATAAAATAGATGTATTTTTGAAAAATATAATTTATCCATAAAAAGATGGATACTTGAATAGAGAATCCAAACAAACGTCAAAGTTCCGTCCAGTCATAGTCAGTTTATGGCACTCAATTAATATAATCAATTCAATTAGGATTGTGTGTATGTGTATTTTCTAATCCTTGAGTCATTCTAAAATAGAGGTTTGATGTGAGCAGCACTCCTTTTGGACACAAGAGGGCAGTGCTTTACAAGCTTAATCTGCTGTTACCACCATGTTATTTCCCCACAAATAGAAAAATACATCACACATACAGTGCCTTGAAAAAGTTCACACACCCTTGAACATTTCACAGTCTACTGCCTAAAAAATACAATTCAAAATGCATTAAAAGTAGGAGTTTGTTTCACTAATCTACACAACATCATCTACACTTTCAACTTGAAATAACAATTATAGAAATATTTCAAAAAGTAATTAAACAAAAAGTCTTTATTGCATAGGAGGCTGTGTGGTCCAGTGGTTAAAGAAAAGGGCTTGTAACCAGGAGGTCCCCGGTTCAAATCCCACCTCAGCCACTGACTCATTGTGTGACCTTGAGCAAGTCACTTAACCTCATTGTGCTCCGTCTTTCAGGTGAGATGTAATTGTAAGTGACTCTGCAGCTGATGCATAGTTCACACACCCTAATCTCTGTAAGTCGCCTTGGATAAAGGCGTCTGCTAAATAAAGAAATAATAATAATAATAATAGTAATAATGTCTTCACACCCCTTGAGTCAATACTTGGTGCAAGCCCCTTCTGCAGCAATAACAGCCATGAGTCATTTTGGATAAGTGTCTACCAACTTAGCACAGCAGGATGGTGCAGTTTTTGCCCATTCTTTTTGGCAGAATAGCTCAAGCTCTTTCAAGTTGTCTGGGGATCGTCTGTGGACTGCAGTCTTCAAGTCTTGCCACAGATTTTCTATAGGATTCATGTCTGGGCTTTGACTAGGCCACTCAAGGACATTCACTTTCTTCTTGCTGAGCCACTCCATTGTTGCTTTTGCTTTGTGCTAAGGATCATTGTCCTGCTGAAAGGTGAATCTTCTCCCCAGTCCCAGGTCTCTGGCAGACGAACAGGTTTTCCTCCAGGATCTGCCTGTACTTTGCACCATTCATCTTTCCCTTGATCTTCACAAGCCTCCCTGTCCCCGCTGCTGCAAAGCATCCCCAAAACATAATGCTGCCAGCACCATGCTTTACTGTAGGGATGGCGTTAGCAGGGTGATGTGCCGTGTTTGGTTTACGCCACACACATCGCTTACACTGAGACCAAAAAGTTCCACTTTGGTCTCATCAGACCACAAAACCTTCTCCCACATGCGTGCAGTGTCCCCCTAAGTGTTTCTTTGCAAAAGCTATGCGGCACATCATATGGCTTTTTTTCAGCAGTGGCTTCCTTCTTGCCACCCTCCCATACAGGCCATGTTTGTGGAGTACTCTTGAAATTGTTCAACAGTCAACATTTTCCCCCCAATCTCAGCCAGAGACCTCTGTAGTTCTTTTAAAGTAATCTTAGGCCTCACAGTGACCTCCCTCAGCAGTTTCCTTAAGCCACGGCTACTGACTTTGGAGGGACGGCCTGATTGAGGGAGTGTCTTGGTGGTGTCAAACTGTTTCCACTTTACAATGATGGACCTGACAGTGCCCCAAGGGAAACTCAAAGACATTGAAAGTTTCTTATAGCCTTCCCCCAATCAGTGCCTTTCAATAACCCGGAGTTCTTTCGGCAGCTCCTTGTTCAGCATGTTTTGCCATTTGCTTCAAATTCACTTCATACAACAGAAACAGCTTGATTCTTCGAATGAGGTGAACTACTGTGATTGGACACAGGTGGGCTCTATTTAACTTATGTGCCTTGTAATTTGTTGTACCAGAGCTAATTTGGGTTTGCTATGACAAAGGGTGTGAAGACTTATGCATCAAGACTTTTTGGTTTTTTATTTAATTACTTTTTGAATATTTCTAGAATTGTTCTTTCACGTTGAAATTGTAGATGATGTTGTGTAGATCAGTGAAACAAACTCCTACTTTAATGCATTTTGAATTGTATTTTTAAGGCAGCAGAATGTGAAAAATGTTCAAGGGTGTGAAGACTTTTTCAAGGCACTGTAAATATACATTTTTTCAAAACATTTCTTGTTCAATCGTTCAGTTAGACAGATAAATAAACATTTTCACAGCCAGAAGACTACTGGATGACTTGGACTTCTTAACCTATATAGTGTAGGCCACATCATTTATTGGCCTACTGTACTACACAGGTATAACATGTCCTACACCCACAAGATGACACAATTTTATTAAATGAGCATGTTAAGTCATATGCTTTCTAATCAAGAGCTGTAACAAATGTCAATACAAAGTCAACCTTTGAGCAAACATCTCTAAAAATATAGCCTTTGTTTACAAAACCAAAACACAAGAAAACATGGAAAATAGTGCTACTATAGGTGTAAAATACGTGGAACATCTCTTTTTCAAATTGACCTACCTACAATGAACACTTTAGTTTATACATACCTTTCTTTTAAAGCCCAGCATTGCCTGTGCTTTTGTCAGTATGGGTGGTGAACTTGCTTGGACACCATATTCATCCTCCTCCTCCTCCTCATCCTCCTCACTGCCTTCTTTAGATTGATCAACAGACCGTTCTGCAATTGTTGAGAGGCACTGTGGAGATCGCAAGAATGTATTTTTGCAAGGAACTTTTGTAGAAGCTTGTCTTTTATTGATTTTTAGAGAATACATCTCTTGCTCTTCTTTTTCCCAACAACTAGCCTGCTCCATTAAATGCTTAGCCTTCAAGAGAGAAAACAAGGATAAATCAGGGAAGCAATGCATTGTTTACATGATCAATCTAGCAAACTACATTAATCGAACTTAAAACATTACCATCAATAAGGACTGCAACTTGATTATCTTTAAGTCTCATTGCAGCAGTTATGAAAAGTAACCACAGAAGATTCCATTTCATGGAATATTTAAAACTATTAATACTGCAGTGACTTGATCAGGTCTACTTTTGCACTACTTTACATGCCTGCTGACACTGATCAATTTGAGTAAGTTAACAAACACAGTTCAGACTTGCCATACATTCAAATTTGGGTGTACTAAACATAAACATCTCGCAGTTGCCTTCCTAAAAAACATATAGACCAATAGAACAAAAATCATTATTAGGGACTATAAAGACTACATACTTCCATTTCAGCTTCTCGTTCCTCTTCAGAAACAGCAGCATTAGAAACTACTAATGGAGTCCATCGCAGGCATTCTGCATGTACTTCATTCAGACGGGGATTAGCCTTCAGCTTTTCCATGTGCTTTTGAATCATCTTCTCTCTTCGGAGAATTACAAACCTAAAAATTAATTAAAGACAATATTCGAACACTCCTGATGACTATATCTAGTAAGTTGAATACTAAGCAGAAAAAGTAATGTACCAGATAATTCAATTTTTTTAACTGTAGGGCATCCTTCAATTTAGAAGTCATAGAACAGTCTGTATCAAATCAATCTTTGGAAAAATGTTTGGGGAATGTCCGCTTTGCTTGGGATGTGTCGCCAAATCTAAGCGTAGAAGGACTTCAATGCATAACCTTAAAAGTAAGGGACCCATTATCTGTGTTCCTGTATCACTACTGATGCCCCAGTGTAGGCAACCAGCTATTTCAGTCTCCTGTTCTAAAGCGATCTAGGTGAACATGTATTGTATGCCAATCCTGGCATCCTGTTAAAGCCATACAACTGTGGGGTGACCTCAGTTAAATGTAAGCCCCTTTGAAAACGCTTCCTGAAGTCTTCCCTATGACAACGTTAATATTGAACTTTGTGTCAAGGCATGGGCTTGACAGTCAAAGGTTTTTATTTCAATTAAACAAGCCATTTATACATAGAGATACACTGTTTCAGCAAAGTAGGATCTTATAGAATTCATATAAATTTTAAAATAAGGGCTTGGAGAATATATACCATAACACAAATTTTGTGTATTTTGATTAAATCTTCCACCCCAAAGAGGAACCCTATAATACCTGGTACAATACATTAGCTGGTTCATTTAGGTTTATTTTTTGTTCTTCAAAAATCATAACACTATGGAAAAAATAAATCCCCACTAAACATACTGTTATACAGTAGTCTGTATGGTGACATCATGGCAAAGAGTTAATTGGAATGTTATGCTTAATAGATATTTTAATAATTATTTATAACATAGCTCAATGATTAATGACAACTATGAGTTAAATATTTCAATAGTACTAATCCAGGTACAAATCAAATACTTAATTCCTGCACCTGCCCATATTCTTAAGGTAAAGTGTAAACACATTTCTCTTTTTATGTGAAAAACTGAAAGCCCTAATCTCACCTGCCATCCTGCTTGTCAATCATATTGAGCTGCTGCAGAGTAGTTGCTATGTCATGTGGACACATTCCAGTAGCTCTACTTATTCCCTTGATACTGATATGTTTATCTTTGTGGCAATATAAATACTCTAATATGACACTTTTCCAATACGCCAAGTATGACAGGCGGCCAAGATCAGATAGCGGCTTTTCTGGGGATCCTGCTTGTCCCTCCCGTCTCGAGAGAAGGTAGCCTAAAAATGAAACAAATACAAGTCAGTTCCTACGGATTGTAGCATTCATCCCAACTCTTTCAGTAAACATTTATGTAAATAAACAAAACACTGCATTTCATTTTCTTTTATTTTCTCATTTCCTTAAAATTGAGTAGAGGATTTACTAAAAGAAAATGTCTAAGATGCAAAATCAATGTATTTTAAGGTGGAAAGAGTCACAGGTACATCAGCAAAACACACAAGGAAAATCCTAAACATGAGCAGAAGGACCATCAGTATTTATACCTAGTAATACATTTCATAAATCTTCCACTAAACACACACCTCAAAAATGTGCCGTTATAAACAAACAAAAAAAAACAACACATTTTATAACTTGATATATCTGGGCACTACTCTAGGTTAAAAAAAAAAAATCTCTGTTTGCAAGTAATGCCATCAAGGAATTCTTACTGATTTACTTCCTTGGTCATTTCACCCCAGCAGTGTCCTCTGGGTCAAAACATGTTACAATATGAATCGATATGGGTTGGGAAATGAGAAATGACCTAGGAAGTGCAAGACAGTCTAAAAGCATGATTTGCAAACAGAGGTTTCTTTAACCTAGAGTAGTACCAGATATCATAATTTTAAAATTAAAATATGTTTTCTAAAACATTTTTCAAAAATACACACTTGAGACCTGTATAATTGAGAAACTGTTTTGTTAGCTACAAGTACCTTGAATCACTGTTATTATAGAGCTCTCTAGATTGTTTTAAAAGAGAAGACAAAACAACATGCACTACGTAATGAAATTAAGCTGGTGGGTATCAATGCCCAGAAGTAATTGAATAGAAAAAGTACTAACTAATTATGCCTTGCCTTCAGTAATTAGCCATACAGTTCTGCTGTCAAGGATTGGCTGCCACAGACAACAGTTCAGAATAATTCACACTTATTTGGTTATCTACATACTGCTCATCTGTAACTCAGTATTACCTTGTAGAAATACATTTTCACTATCCCCAGTAATAAGGCAAGATTAAAACATATATTAAATCTATTAATTATATAGTGATATCAATTATGTCGTTGCTCAATTATACCTTTACTAAATTTCGGCTCTTTGTTGGCTATCTGTTTTCTATTAAACACATTCAAGTTTATTTCCATTACACTGCCATAGAATGGTTTAGTTTTAAACCGTACTGGTGTAGCTTTTGGTAGCGGTTAGTGGTTTTAGTGTACTTCCAGTTAGTGCCAGAAAGAATTTCTGCAAAGCATTTTATTTCACTGCTTTGTCAGTCATGGTTAATGCTCCATCATTGGCACAAGGACATATTTTTGCCTGCAAAGGACAAATGATGAGACATGACTGGGGAAGGACTAGTTCAGATTTCTAATTTTTTTCTGTAAATACATATACAATTAAAATCCCACTTCAAGAAAGAATCTGAAAATGATTACCATTTATAGTGGAGCTCTTTAATGTTGTGCAGACCATGTTGTTTACATCACTGATACTGGCCTTAAACCAAGTACACTTGATCATTATTACTAAAACTAAATATAACACTCAACTGTTCTTTGGTTATATAACTCCCATTCCTTTCATATTTGTTATATTCAAACAGGATTGCCCCAAGCTAGTCCACCTTCTCCAATAAAGACTGCTTAAACCACATAACTCGACAGTGTACAATCGTCCTTTGTCCCTTTCTTTGTTATTTTCACCCTCTCACTATCACAGATCCCCTGCATCATTTGAACACAGTTCTCACATTGAAAGACAAAATCAAATGCCTCATTATAGCTCAACAAATACTCATATCCTAGACCCCATCACCTCCCTTAAAAAAACAAACAAAAAAAAAAACACAACAACAAGAGCAGACAAAAGAGCTGCAACAAAACCAAATCGCTGCCAAAACACATGAACAGCTTGGGTACTGAGAGTTTCTCATGCAGACTGTGAGGCCCTCCCATCTGCAAGAGTGGGGCCAGGTTTTAAAAGCATAAATCAAATAGCTCCAGTTTCCATGCTGGTTAATTTTATTGCATTTTATTTTACATATGTGGTGTTATTTTCAGAAGTTACTTTCAAAAAAGATTTTTTTGCAATTAAAATTAATGTCTTTATAATTGGAATCTTATTGAATTGCATAAATCTAAGTGTGCAAAGTGATCCCATTACACAATACATAGATTTGAATACTTCTGAACAGCACCTTTTCAGAAATGGTTTCCACTTGAAGACAGACCTCTGTCATGATTAAAATACCAAAATATTGATTGTAAAAGGAAACAAATATATATAACTCAATTGTAGTAGCAATAATTTAAATACATTTAATTTTATTTTTCTACCAACAGATGGTGATTCTAATGTATATACATGTTAAGATCAGACCCAAACAGAACATTAAGGGGCAGAGTTACGGGTTCCTTTTAAAACAAGCATTTGACACCCTCCTTTATCTTAATTAACAGAACTTTACAGACAGTCCCTTGCACCCAAGTTTGGTCTTAAGTGACTGCACAAATAAGAAAATTCTAAAAGAGTTAGTAACATCCAGCCACTCAAGGCCATCCAGCAATAATGTTAGTTTCACCACTAGTAACTCCATTAACAAGTTAATTGGCACTTAAACTGAAACATCTGTGAACAGGTGCATGGCAGCGAAACTCTGTGTGAAGAAAATATATCCGAAAAGAAAAAGAAAATCCGCCTTACGGAGGGTGTTTCAAATAGGAGGAGTTTGTATAAAAAGACAGATCGGACCTGCAGCTAGAACCAGAGTAAAAACAATACAGCCCTTGTCAAAAAGTTCTGTGTGTATGTGGATAGCCCAACCAATTAAAAGGCTGCACTTATTTCCCTTTCATTACTAGCACAAGTAGGACAGCCTGCAGCATTTTCTAAGGCAAGGATGCACAATATATTTATATTGATTTTCATACAATTACAATAATATCAAAACATCTTACAAACTACATACATGTACTGTATTCTAATATTTTACGTAGTTACATTAATGTATATTATTTTTTCTATTCCAAATGTATAACATTTATCTTTGTTTGTTGTAATTTAAAAGATTTAAGGCATGGATGTGAAACTTTTGTACAATGTTAAAATCAAGGCACAAGTTTTCAAGTTTCGACCATACTTTAAACCCTAAGACAAAAATGGAACTTGAAACTCGACACATGTAAGAATGTATTAATGTAAATGGAAACGTGTCACAATAAGCAACAAACGCATAACAGATTTAAGATCCTTTATACAGCTAAATGCAGTCAACCCTCTTTATACCGCCAGGTAAGGGCCATGGGCAAAAACAGGCGAAGGTGGCATTATAGTGAGGGTCAAAAAAACAAACAAACACAACCTTCTATGTTTGCAATAAATTCAAACATTTTATTTTTTTAGTTACACAATTACAGTATCTCCAGGCCACTTTAATAAAAGATTAATCTTTTTTTAAAACTACAGTACTAGTTCTTAACACAACAGTAGGTCTACTAGTGACTTATTTTTTTTATAAAAACAAAAAGTAAAAAAAAAAAAACACTATTCTGCTGTTTACAAAACCGATGCTTTAGTTTAAGTCAGCCTTCATTTGTGCAAAACTTGCACGTAAACAAACCTCAGTCTTACCATACTTTTTATTTTCTGTGGTTTATAAAAAGTCATTTATTTTAGACTGTGTCAAGCCTTTTTCAGGTTAAGGAAATTGACCCGTTCCATCAAGGTAAGCCATTTGTTTTTATCCATTAGAATGTCTCCAATTGTCCTTCGATTAACAGTATATGCCTCACTTAGGCGAGAAAACATTTTCTATGTCTTGCTTTCTTATTTTCAGATGCATACATGCAGATTTTTTTCTTTTGCTCTGGTGTTAAATGCAGGGTCGACTCACCATTTTGTACTTTCTGTTTTGCTTTGGGAGTGGGAGTGTTGATGACATTGGTATGAACGTTCAGTTAACAACGAATTAGGAAAGCGAGTCAAAGGTTAACTGCATAACTTTGTTGTTTTAATTGGCCATGGTTATTTGCTGGCGCTACAATGAGGGAAACTACAATGCTTATATTTACATTTGCTTGGCTTGGGAAGTTGGCAGGTAGTGGACAGCGGGGTGGCAATATAACGGGTAAAAATAGCACTGTTTTTATATTGGTGACATTTTTCAGAGAGAATAGCTGGCGGTATGCAAGGGAGGCGGTATAACGCGGGACAACTGTGCTTTGTTTTCTGCCAAAACTACCCTAATAAGACCAATTACATTTATGATAGCAGTTTTCCTGCCATAGAAAAAAAATGGAAATTAGACACCTAAAACGATATAGATTATCAGGGTAATAATACCTCGGGTTGAGTGGCTCTGCTTTCATTGCACTCACAGAATCTAATAATTTCTCTTTATGCAAACAGAATTATGATTACCAAGTAATATAAAAAATACAAAGACATGTTACCCAATTTACTTTATATTATAACAAACCAAGCTCATTGGATCATTAATTTAAATATAGCTTGGCACTTACTGAAATCAATGAGAAACCTTCCAAATCCTTGCCTTTGGCATTGGGGCATAATCATTATGCAGGAGACATTATACTTCTGCTGGCAAAGCTTTTCCTGAGGGAAGGAGAAACAGATCAAGGATGTCAAAGCATTGCTGAAGCAGGCAATTCACTGCACCTGCTACTGTCCTTGTTATTTATTTATTTATTTATTTATTTATTTATCTAAATAAATAAATAAATAAATAAATAAATAAACAAACAAACAAACAAACACACATAATATGTGTTTAATGAATACACATTTAAATGTTATTCAAGGTCCCGTTTTACAGTTCACTTTATGAACATAGTAAAAAAATGTAAAGGAAACATTATTTCGTCCCTTACCTGCTAATAGGGCAAAACTGCTAAATGCTACTTTCGGAAAACTGAAAAATTTTTTTAACTTGAACAAAAAAATCACTGTCAAGTGAATGTAATTCAATGCATGGTGCAATACAAGGAAAAAGACTCTCACTCTTTATCCAGTTTATTATTATTTTTATTAAATGTATTTTATTTCAGTTTCACCCTTTTTGCATTGTGGTCAGTTTTATTTTGTCACACTCGGTGCTGCCAAAAGGGCGGAACTGCAATGTTATTTAAAAAATTGAGGTTTCCTGATTGTTTCTATGCAACTGAAAACAACTTTACTGCAGCAGTCTTCTGCTTATGATATATTTGTAAAGAGAATATTTAAAATTAAAATTAAACCAAAACATGCAATAGAACAGTATCTTTTTGAAAACGTGGAAATGTAACGAAACAATTCTTTGTTGCAAAGTGAGTATAACAAGTAAACAGAATAAAGCTCCCAATAGAGGCTGCCATGCTGGTATAAGGACTTTGTAATCAGAAGTACCACTTTCCTGTTAGTTTCAAACACGACAATGCAAAAATCTCCCAGATTATCATAGATTCAGGTAAGCCCTTTTAGCATGTTATGCATTTCCTTTTGGGCATTCATTTTTTCATTTAATCTGAAAATAGCTGAACATGCAGTTTTGCCCTATTTGCAGCTAAGAGTTAATTTGATGCAATTTATTTTCTCCAAAATGACTCACTGTAGAGAACCTTAAAATAAAGTACACCAATTACTAAGACCTTACCACAATATAAATTATAGTAAAAAAAAAAAAAATCTGTTCTATCTCTAGCACTTATATACTTTGCCAAAGTTCAAATTAAAATCTGTTTTAAAAACAGTGTTTTACCTTTGAAAAGTATCCAACCAGATGACTGCCCTTTTCATCATTTTTAGTTAGAACATAAAAGAGGAATGGCTCAACATCATAGTACAGAGTCTTGTGGTCAAGAAATAGTTTGGCTAATAAGCAGAGGTTTTGGCAGAAGATTTTGCTTACATTTCCATCAACCTGGAAGAAAGAATAACATATACCCAGTAAAATAACATTCACATAACTTATCCAACAAGACTTTTCTTTTTACTTTTAATGTAGTAACATTTCTCTTATTCCTTTATTTCAGACTTTCCCATAAGGTCTTAAACTCAAATGGATCTACTTAAGACATATAGCTCTTCAGATGTATATATTCAATTATCATATAACAGCAATGCGTACTATAGTACATAGCATGCTATCTGATACAAATAAACCATAACACAAATAACTCCAAATATGCCGAGAAGATTACTTGTGATTGTCTATCTGATGCTTATACATTTACAAACAAATGTTGCAGCTCCCCTTAAAAATTGTATTTAAATTTTTAATTTGTAAAGGATTTTCATGCCTTTCCTAGTTAGATGAATACTTTACCATAAAATCTAGGCCTAGAGGACTATTAACAAGCCACCAAAACCATTTCTAGCAGCAATTAACATTTAATTCAGGTCTCCTATCCAAGTAGTGACCAGACCCAAACATGCTTAACCTTTTAACACTCAACGTTACAAAATTATAAATATAGATGAATACAAACTGACAGTATGTACTCATTCTATCTGGGTTTAGATTGTAAAGTTCTGTGATTTGACACATTTCAAATTCATGGTCTACTAGAATATTGTAGAACAAACATAATCAAATAAACTGTTTTTCAGCTAAATATATAAAATTATAAACAATCTAAATAGTATTTAAAGTTAACCTACTTCAAACACAGAAAGGTTATCCTTTCTATAGATTTCATTGGCTGGTGGATGAAACCAACCACACTTCTTCGAATGTCGCTGAAGTATATTTTTACTTTTCATGTACTTAAGACAAAATTCACACAGGTAAAGCTTCTGTAATCTGTATATATAGATAAAAAAAATCTGGTTAGCAAGTTTTCTTCACTTTCAGGTCACACTGTGCACAATTAGTCAGATACAAAATGTAGATTTTATTTAAAAAAAATAACTATTCTTAATAAAATGGACATATGTTAAAGCAAAACAAAATTGAACACAGTACTGTACCTTGAATATTCCTGTGGGTAAGGCGAAGAATACCAGGTATGAATTTCATACTTTCCAAATTCAATTACTGCAGGGTAACGACCAGGGTCTGCAAGGCTTGCACATCCAGTTTTCTGCAAAGGAATCAAAGCATTTTAAATTAAGTCCATATTTCCTTCCAAATTAATAAATTAGATAATAAAATTCAAGCACTTTGTAATAAGAAAAAAAAGGCTGGATGGTAGCAATTAAGTGTTTCTGGATAGCAGTATTAAAATTAAATACACGGCTATAACATTTCAAACTGCATCATTCACATCAATGGAGCTTTAACTAATCCCAATTAAATCTACCACTTCCATGTAACATGTTAGTGAGAGCTCAAGCTGTTCTTAATGCCATTGTGAATGTAGGTGCTAGACTAGCAGTTACAGTATAACCATTTACTCTATGCAATGCAATAATAAATAAATAAAATAAAAAAGGACATCACTGCACTTAAAGGTGGTTGTACCAGGATCAATATTTTTGTACTGGTTGCCTTTACAGTCTGGAATAGAGTAGCAGATACCTGAGAACATGTCCCTTTCAAACTCCAGCACACATTTCGATATTATTGTACAAGTTCCAATTAACAGCCGACTGGTCTAGGTTTTATATACTATTCAGTCATTCTTGTAAAATGCATTTTGTGCATTGGAGCATTGTTATTTCTTCATGGGGTTCTATACATCATGTTTATTGGAAAAAAGTTTGTTTTGAGGTTCCTAACCTGCATTGAGAGTTCCTGGGCTTGCTTGAACATTTCTAAATCCTCTGTTGTAACATTTTCCTTTGCGCTGGCCACACCCATGTCTGTATTTTCCTGCTTGAAATGTTTCGTGCCTTCATTGTCCGCTGTTTACAAAGTGTAGAATGTCAAAGGAAAAGTCCAATGGTAACAAAAAACAGGTAATTTAAAAAGGCTCAATCTAGACTAAATATACTCAGACACATAGGCGTAATTTACACTTTTCATTATTTCAGATAGAATAATCTTTACGCATTCATCAGCTACAGAAACTGCACCGCCCCCAAACTTTTGAAACCAAAGATACACCGCTGCTCAGACAGAGCATCTTGCTACAGTAATATACTGCATTGGTTATAGTATTCAATGTGTTGCTCTCAGCAAGGTATTAAATGTGAGGCAATGTCATAACTGTTGGGTTATAGGTAGTGACACCTGAAATTAGATCCAACATACTCTACAGACATATGGCCTTCGGCACTGTCTTTGCATTATACTTAACTATTGTGGGATGAATTCAATCAAAATACACAGCACCACTTTATATCTTGTAACATTTCCCTGTTCTATGCTGCTACTCAATAAATACACACACATTTATATTGTGCCTCAGTTTAATTGCCATAATACAGGGATATAAAGCAGGTACTATATTTTTCTGATTGAATAACCCGAGTGTGTAAATGACTGCACAACCAAAACACAGAAATAACCCTCTACAAATTAAAATAAATGTATAAAATTCTCAGTAAGAGTTTTTCTAGTGACTATTGGCAGTCTTTTTTTTTTTAATGTTATTTTCTTATGGTGATACTGTAGTTTAAAAGTTCATATCACAACTAATCAGCACGGTCCAGATTAAGACACTGATGATTCATTTCAAGATAATAAATCAAACATCTGTAAAACAAATGTAAGATATAAACATTTTACTGTGATTTAGATTGGAATGACTTCTCCTTTTTTGACAATAGTTTAGAATTCTTACAGCCTTTGCAACTAACTGGACACAGATATTAGTCACCACTGCCTTGTCACTGTTTGAAGACTTGGATGTTTTGATATCTTTCGGTTCCTATAGTGACAACATGCCTCTAACCGCTGGGTCATTCACGGCATACTACTTTATCCAACAAGAGATATTACACACAGTACAAAGCAGATCTCAATTTTCAGCAATTCTCCCACTTGTATATGCAGAACCATACTTTCTGAACTGGGCTCTTTAGTTACTTTTGATGATAAAATAAACATACAATATATGCAAAATTACACATGCCAATGATCATACTTCATTGCAAAGTCATTTAAGAATGAAACTTATTGACCCTTTTACTCTGTTGAAATGGCTCAAATAAGCCAATATAGTTTACAATTAAAAAAATAATAATAAAAGGATGATTCACATGGAATAAAAGGGAAAGCATTGAAAAATGTATAACAATGTTACATCATCGCAAATATACAAATGAGACATGCATTGCGTATTGATAAACCAACAAGATTTTTGTTGGGAAATTGAGTGAAGATGGAACTCTACTGTGAAAAGCTATGCAGCAGAGGGAAATGTAGACTGGAAAGGCCAGCTAATCCTGCTATAATCACTACTAGCAGGCAATCACAATGGCCGCACTACTGCAGAAGTAAGGGGCAGGGACAGAGCAGAGGAGCAACATGGAAAGTTGGCCATGCACTAGAAGCCGTTAGCAGCAATATGAAAGTGGTTTGGGATCCTAGTGCCACTACAGACGCAAAATAAATAAATCAATAAAATACTGGTGGTAAAGGATTAGTCGAAAAACATTTTAAATGTTAATCAGCATAAGAAAACAGGGCAAAAGTTTTTCTGCTTTCCTATGAAAGTGAAGAAAGAAAAGAAATAAAAAGTTAAAGCCTAGGTGAGAAAAGTATTTTACTAGGCGGGACGCAGGTTTGGTTGGAGCTTTGACCTTTTTGCTTACCATGATCCTGATCAGGTTTAATTCTTCCGTCTGCCAAGCTCCCCTTCCCTGGTGAGGGGGTCCCCTTTTGAGGGGTCACTTTATATTTTAATCTGCCTAGCATCCTGTGCTTTTTGAGGAAAGAAGTTCGTTTGAAATGAACTGTCTTAAAAGCATGTCCTCTTGATATCCCCCACGCAGAGGAGGAGGAATGGGAAACTAACCTATTTTTATTATCTTTCTTTCCGTGAAGCTGGGGACAGGACTTTGATGTGGAAGACAACTCCGGTTTACGCCGCATACGCTTAGGTGGTGCATAACTAGGGTGTCCCTTTTTTCGAGACTGTCCCTGAGTGGTATAGATATGAGAAAGTCCATCAAAAAGCCCCTTAAGCTGGTTGTTATTAGAAAGGCTACTAAAGGAGGGAACACTAGACAGGCTGGAAGAGCTCTGGGGGGAGTTAGCAGATGTGGAATTGTTGGATTTCTGTGAATTGGGGCTATTTCCAGGCAGTGGGGGAGGGGGTGGGAGTGCACAGAGTGTTAGCTTTTGAATGGTACCTGTTGCCATCGTGCTGGAATGAGAAGTGTATGATAGGTTCTGAGGGCCCTTTTTCCTCGGTCGGTAGTGCTTTGAGAAGTCTAATATTTGGCCACGTGACCTGCGGCCAACAGGTGATGGTGTAAAAAATTTTGTAAGGCCGTCAATGAGACCTTTGGTTTTCTTGTTAACTTTAAGTTTAGAGGAGGTGGAAGTGGACGTGAAAGAAGTGGTGGTGAGTTTGGTGGTATCACCCTCCCGAGAGGGGTCTGTTACAGCCAATCTGCTGCTTGAGTCCTTCACAGATGCAGCATGACCAGATGAAGGTGTGGTACAGACTTTAATCTTTTGACCCCTACCAGGTGACCCCCTTCCTGCCAGTGCTATCATGGATCCCTCGCCGGTGGTTGCACACCTAGGGGCAAACAAGACGTTAAAAAATAAATAAGTAAAGGCCCTCCATTGTTGACCAGCATTTGTTTTTTTGTACTTTGTTCAACTAAAGGGATCATAGTGACCTCTGAGCACCAAGTATAAGTATGTTTAATTTGCTCCAATTGTGAAGAATGTTTAAAAACCAATTAACGATCTAT
Organism: Acipenser oxyrinchus oxyrinchus; assembly: GCA_030684275.1. NCBI lineage: Eukaryota > Metazoa > Chordata > Actinopteri > Acipenseriformes > Acipenseridae > Acipenser > Acipenser oxyrinchus. Next base: position 10,018,490 of record CM060259.1, on the reverse strand, counting down.
TAGATTAATGTTGGTATTTCAACTTGGGATAGAAATATCAACCATTTTAAATAAATAATAAATACAACTCAAATCTTAGAGGCTGAGCAGACTGCTGTACTAGAAAATGTGACTTAAGATAACAACATGATCCACTTATCAAGATTGCATTACAATTAAAAACCTTAAAAAAAAAAAACACAAAAAAAATACACAGTGGCAAGGATATTTGTGATAATTTGCTGCCAAGAAAAAGCACAGGTAAACACTGGTCATGAGGCTATTCCAATCATGACTATCAACATAGATTGCTATGAAAGCAAAGGCTTTACTAAAAGGAGGCTGAAGGGGGAATTCAGTGCAAGAAAAACAGTGAGATGGCCAAAGGCACAAATATAAAGCAAAAGATACATGAGCTGCATAAATACTAATGTTAATCAAAGAAATGTCATAACATAACATAACATAACATAGTAAATCGGGAGGAAAATACTGTGGAATATTTCTTAGTATAAGCTTAGGGCATGCTGGAGGCATGAAAAAGTCTGTAGGAAATTGATTTGACTTATGGCGAATTGAAAAGACAGTGGAACAATTTTTTTAAAACCTGCAAAGGCTGGTTTCACAGATCCCTTTAGAACTAATCTGGGTCTGTGAAACAATGTTTCTTTTTTTTGTATCCTGCTTTTAATATGAGGACGATTATACTTAAGCAATAATATCGAAGGTAGATGGAATAATTGGTATTCTGAAATTGTATGATAAAGACTATAAATACAGTGTTGGTGTTCTGCATGGGAAACAAAAGTGACATGTATGCTTTTTTGATGAACTTCCAAGACAAGGAGTGAAACAAGACACAATATGTATTCTGTCCAGTATTCAGACACTTCCCAAGCATCAAGACTTTCCCCAAGAAACGGATTTACTGTCAACCCTATTTATTGAAAACGCAACTGCCTTTCCAGAAATGTCTCATCTTTGTAGCTTATACAGTAGCATATAATGTGTTGCAAGTATGGTCCTTCTGTCTCATACAACAATTTTCTTGGCACATGCCGATTTCTGTGCTGCTTTCCAGGAAGAGAGGGTCATGAAATCACAAGATTTCTAAGACAGTTGTGCAGGCCTTATAACAGTAGCTCAGGCTAGTCAATAACAAACTTTTTTGTATCCATGTTATTCTCAATTCAGAGGTTATTACAGTACATATAAAAAAGTAAAAGAAAAATTGGAAGTTTCACAGAAAAGATTGTCATTCAGAGTCAAATCTTTAAAAGTTTTGCTGAATCCAAAACTAGTTTTTGTAAACACCACACATAGAATATTTAAGGACTACAATATGTCCACAAGGATTGGTGGTAAAGGTCACTAAGTAAATTAGCCAAGGTTTTGTGTGGGGATAGCCTTGGCAACATGGCAAACACATAAGCACCTCTATTCCTAAATTAATTTACTATTACAGTAATCTGTCGCATATCCGTCCGTCACATATCCTCCATGATCAACCTCTTCTGCAACGTTTATTATTGAACAGAGAAGATTAGTTAAGATATTGTAGAGCCTACCAAAGTCTTCGTACACTGTCCTGTATGTGCTCTGTGCACTGCCATTGCTGGTAGTGTCAAATGAGCTGTTCAGTAAATAAATCCTATTAGCCTGCGGGGTGTATCAACTTCAACCTCAACTTCGTCTCGATCTCCTGCCTGTCACTCAGCAGCAAATGCACGCACCCCATGTCAGACGGCTACTCTGTCACAAGTATTCATACCCTGTATCTTTCTAAACAAGGGATTTAGGGGAGCTCCTTAACCCTTTGCGGTCCTTTGTCGGACTGGGTCCGACATTGCAATTATTCCCGTCAGGTCCTTTGTCGGACCCTGTCCGACATCATTTTAAAACGCAAAAACGCGAAAAGTCGGTTTTTCAATGGAAAAGCCGAGAAAACCATTCAATGGCCGAGTGGGAACGAAAGGAGCCGAGACAAGCCGATAAAAAAAAAAAAAAAGGCGTAGCTCATGAATAGTCATAGTACCCCACTGGCATCAGATGGGGCGGTCGTATGGAAACAAGCTGGGAGTACAGTATCAGCGCACAGAGACTATCACGGACATTTGCAGAGCTTTTTGAGATGTTATAGCAATAAAATAATGACTTGGATTGCATTATTGAGGAGTTTGGTGATAAACGAGTCATCAGGAGACGCATTGATCGGTATGTACGACTATTATTATTTTTTATTTGGTAGCATATGTGAAAGCGATAGCAAACGAAAGGGTGGGCGGGCTGGAGATCCCTAGTGAGTGCTTTGTTGATATGCAGGGCCATTTAAACCTGTTTGACTGTGAAAAAATACTTTTAAACAGCGTCTAAAATTAACTGCGCGTGAAAAATTAATTAGACCTGGCGAGCCTGACGCAGAATTAATAAATGGACCGCAAAGGGTTAATAAAAGCTGAATCTCAAAACAATAATAGTGTGAATATAGTAATTGTTACAGCTGTATACAATGGTATTGAAAACAGGATTCATTTACCAAACTTTTTAAATATCCGCCATTACTCACCGCAGTCGGATATGCGACGGATTACTGTATTGTCATTCAGATGTTTAAGGTAAAAAAAAAAATAAAGCCAAACATACAGTGTTCGCTGTCTGAGTTTATTTTGGGGTCTTCCTATTGGTTTTGCATATCGTCGTTTGATCTGGGCTGCTCTTTTATGCAGAAGTCTTTTTCCCCTTTCCTTTGGCCTGCAGACCTGACAGATCCACAATCCTGTTAAAAGGCAAAAGTTTGACAATATTAAATGTTAATCACCATCAGATACAGATACCGTAAAAAAAAAAAAATCCATATCAAACTGGGATATGTTTATACAGGGAACATGTGACTATCCATCAGATGGCTATAAAAGCCTCAATGAAAATGGGGGAAAAAAAAGTTTGCGATACCTTTTGGCATTCTTGAAAGTGGTGGGTTACAGCACTCCATATGGAACCCTCGATCACAAGAGTCACAGAAAAGCATGTCTTCCTATTAAAAAGAAATGGAACATGTGCATTTTAAACCTTTTGTTTAGATTAAAACATTTTCTGTAATAATGTAATGTAAATTCGTGGTGGAGCAACATTGAAAATGCAGACCGGCAAGTGGGAAAACACCAAACAGCACAAAAGGTTATTGTAACCTTTAACCTCCCAAGTGGCGCTGCTTTGCTAAATTTGTTTATCCAATCAATTCACATGATAAAACCGATTCATCTTCCCTTTTGCATTGCATTTCTCATGCCTAATTTAAAGAGCAAAACCTGTTACTTTAAAAAGAAAAAATGAAAAGAAATGCATATTGAAGTTTAAACATTTCTATACTTTGGATTTTTATTATTGCGTATTTTAAAAGAACAAACATCCTTGTGAAATCATATAACATCATCATGAGCAATTTCTTAAGCCACTTATGCATGAAAGAAGTTGAAATGTCTTTTTTGTGAAATAAAACATATCATGGTGTAAGGGGTGATAGTATATAGGATCACATATTTTGTAAGAAGTAAAACCAATTTATGAAAAAAAAGTGGTCTGTAGCACTGTAATCGAACTTGACAGAGAATCCGAGAACACAGCTATAACTAATTGGGCTCTCTACAGTATCTTGTGGAAATCTAAACATGAGGTCATTATGGCAGTAATATTATTCAAAGTCAAAGCCACATTTACCATACAATGTTTCCATAACTCTGAAAATAAAGCATTGCCTACACTTACTGCATTTTTGCCTTGTATTCGACAGGCACTACAAGTCTTGCATTCAATACACTGCCATCGTAAAGCCTTTACGTTGATGGTCAGCTCCGGAGAGAACTTCAGACATGTTGGGTGCCCTTTTTAAAAAAACAAAAATAAATAAAAAAATTAGACACAAAATGTATAGTTTATTCCACAAATCCAAATTGCATTTTAATTCACATTTGTCCGACAGCTTTGCGTGGTTTAGGCACAACACCTTCCATCACTAATTTGTTGAATATAGCTCCAAGTAAATAATCAACATGTTTTTCCTTCCATGGATGTTAAACAGATCATCTAGAATTAAAATCCCTTGCGTTGTCCCTTCTGAATAGGAGGGAGAAATCTGACCAAATACAGTAACAGTTCTGTAAATTGTCAAATGTTGAGAAAAAACACAAAATCAGCTTATACAGTAATACCCTTAGTATTTTCAAAATGTTTGTCATTTACATTTTCAACAAGGGAATACAAGGCATTTTTTAATAGTTATTGCATCAACTTTGTTAACAGCGTGGCCCACATTATACATTTTCAAGATCTGCGTCTGTTTCTAAAAAGCACTGTATTATCTAATACATCTGAGTACAGTAGCTAATTAAAGATAATTTGATCTTAATGAGCCAGAAACATGAGCAGCATTCATTCTAATGAAAGTCGATCTATGAAAGTCATGTAAAAGCTTGCCTTCTTATCCTTACGTTTCCTCCCAGGACTGCCAAACAGCTGTGTTATAGTGAAAGCACATCTTGTATTTACACTATGAACAGTTAATGAAAACCACCTTAATGCTACTTCGTCAAATTTGAGAGATAAAAACCTGTCAGCAGAAGAACAATTCTTAGTGGCATTTAAAATAATTATCCCAAACAAATTACTGCATTACAGTGGTAATTTAATAGAGGATTAGCAATTTGGTTGTGAAGAAAACAGTAAAAGAAATGGCACCAATCTGTAAGAGCAAATTATAACTGACCTTTGTTCTACAATTACATTACTATTGATCAAGCTATTCTTTAAACCATCTTTAATCTAGAACAGAATTTGAAGCTCCTACAGCACAATTCAGAAATATGATTTTGTACAAACTTGTGCACAATATTAAACATATCCCAGAAACCAGACCTGGACAATTACAGTACAGTATCCATTCCCTGTTGTACAGGAACAGACTTTCCTAATGTTTAATGTAGCTGAATTCTACATACAGTATTACACATCTAAAAAGCCGTCTCACAGTCTGCAAAGGATATGGCTCAATTGTATTGAATTCAAGGCAACCGTTGCATGCCATACACATGCCAGGGGCAGAGACCCCTAAAAAATAGTAGGCTACAGTACCTACAAATGCAAATAAGATACATTTCTGGTACTGTAGATAGTTTAATATACATGTGACAAAATATACATTTTTTCAGCTGTTTGACATCTAACCAGTTTTCGTTAAAACCGAACTGCATTTGTGCAGCCAAGAAATGGGACATGCCATTAAAACGCACATCGTTACAAATAAGCTTAACATAGGGTATTGCATCACTCACTATGTATTATATAATATGACGACACTGTAGAAAAAATAAAATGTATTAATAGACAAAACAAATTATTTTCCTGGTACCACCTTACACGAATTAAAATCAATATGCCAATAGAATGCAGCAACAAAGTAAATCATAAGCAAAACAAATTTCAATACTTGCATTTTCAATACTTTTGTATTTGGCTGTTTTAGCCAGTTTAGCATCATTATTACATTTTTTATAGGGTCTACACAGAGTAATTTAACAGATGCGACAGTCTGAACTTCCAGCTTCAGCTTTTCACTTCTTAGGATTTTTTTAACAAAAGGTTTAAGTTTGGGTACACAGGTCGAGTGTTTGTGCATACCTGCAGTGCTAGCAGCACCAGCACCTTTCATCAACAAACCGTACAGAGGGCTGTCACAATCAATCAATTAGGTCTTGTCATAACTTTTTGATTTATGTTACTATGTTAACGTGAACTGTCTACATGCATCAAAGTGTGCAGCGAGCTCCCGAAAATGGCTGCTTGCATAGTGCTGTCACAGGCAATGCTTTTCCATTGTACAAAAAAAAAAAAAAAAAAAAAAAAGTACCATTCGGTTTGGAATTTTACACCAATGTCTGTTCTGATTTGGGAAAGTCATACTGGTTGCATCCCTACTACAGGCAGTTTTTTCTTTTAACAATGCAGTTTCATGTAGTGCCCCATATATGGTACAAGATCATGTTCTGGCTATATTTGTATCAATCCAAAACAAGTAATGTGAAATCAGATCAATTTAAATGAAGTGAAATACCAAACTATGCGACACAAACACCAAATTACTACAGTATATCAAATTTACTTACCACTACTTCCACAGTCTGCACAAGACAGAAGCTCTTCTGGAGTTTTGTCACGATTTGACTCTCTTGTTCCTAAACAGAAACTGCATATTGGGATGGGGTCAGCTCGGAGCTAGAACAAAAAATAAAAATTATAAAAATATAAATCAATAACCACAAGTACAAATCCAGCAGTTTATTGGCTGGGAGACTTTCTAACAGAATACCAAAGACAGGATTGTCCGCTATACAAGGTGGAGATTACTTTTTTGCATTGTTATGGTAACAGAAACTTAAAAGGTCTTACATTTACTTAATGGCTACATTTTCTGCCATTGCTGCTGTTCTTTCATGCCTAACTGCCCATTTTACTAGACCTGTCAGCCACTATCATTAGAGTAACTGATCATGTGCCTGTGTCATGAATTTCATTAGGCTAATTTTGCATAAGTACATAAAAACATGCACTTAATCTGCTAATAATCTCCATATATTTCACATACAAATAAAAGATTAATGATCATAACAATTAAGATTCTTAAATCAGACTATTAAAAGACCAAAGGGAGTGCTTTGCAACTAACCGAATTACTGTTAATGGTGTAAAACTGTTTCTTGCAATCCACAAGTGCAAAAAATACTGCAAGAACATTAATCTTGTAATGATCAAAAACTGAATCTGTTTATATATTTTAAAAAAAACACACCACAAAACAGATCTAAATACCATCTCCATTTGGAAAATGAAAATACAGTAGCCTGTGTGTACCAAGGTTATGAAAACCATACTATGCACCTTAACTGTAACAATGCAATCCATTCTCCAAGTATTTTTAAAAACAGAAATACAATACAGCAAAAACACCAGCACAGGTCCATTTTAATCATTTAAAACAATGCAGGTATTTAGGTCAGCACCAGTGGATAAATTGAATAGACCACACTTGTTTAAAAGTACAGAGTATTCAAATTATGAATTGTCTCCAATTATTTTCTACATCTTGACACACATCATAACTGTATCACTATAAAAATAATAATTCAGCCATGGCTGAAAAATGCTAGCACGTCATATACATAACATGTCCTGTGAATACAGATCAAAACCTTCAACATACTGTACAGCACTCAAAATGTTGCTTATGGAATGAAAAATCATTCATTGAATGTTTCAATCAGGTATAAAAGAAATCTAAATACACATTTTCATTTATTACTCCCATAAGATTTTCTTCTTTAAAATCTGACAAATCTATTTGTGAGTTAATGTACATTCCATGAACAAGGATTAACCTAACGGACGGGACAAAGGTTGTTTGTAGTTCAAGATCACAAAAGACTTGAAGTCTATTACAATCCTATTTAATAATGATGGAGTGTTCTTACTGTACTGTACAGTAGGGTACTGTAATAGATGTTGCAACAGTATGGAATAATTTTATTATTTATGAGTCAGAACCAAATTCCTACTTTAATTCAGATTTTTACATCACAACTGTAATGTTTATGGATTATATGCTTTTGGTTCCTTTGTTGCAACATTGTGCCCTACAGTACATCACAGGAAGCAATAAGTTACCAGGTTAACAGATGTTGTATTTGCAAAATCTACAAAAATAACCAGTGATACTGTTATTTTTATTATTTATATATTTGACAGGGACAACATACAATTTTTAACATTTGATAGGTCATAAGATGTATTGCACCCAGATTTACCTATGAGCTCATTTTCATTGGCAGTCCCTGGGCAGGTGTATAGAAAGGAAGAAAAATAAATAAATAAATAAATACAAACAAACAGAAAAAGAAAATACTACAACTAAAGTAACATATACAGAAGGGTGCAATTTGCAACTGACAGTTTAAATAATTAAGTTTTCGCCTCAAACATAATGCAATCATTCCCTCTAAACAAATATATAGTTATATTAACGATGTTGGTAAATGCCAAGATCATGTACTGTAAAACACTGGGACTTAAAGATTAATTTAATTATAATCTTGGGAAAATCCTGTCAATATTATACAATGTCATTAGGGGTGCACCGATAAATCGGTAGCCTATCAGCATGGTAGCGATATTAGGATAAAAATCACAATCAGCTATTTGCAGTTTTTGTTATTTTAGCTGATAACGTACATCGATATTCATGCTTGAATTTCTTCTAGCACAGAACTGAACGTGTGGTTTGGCGCGCTTACTAATGAAGCAAGAACACCATGACAGTTTTGCAGTGCTGTGTAAAGTGCGATCGATCAACCTGCAGTAAATATGTCTCAAAAGAGAGGTGTTTGGAATTTTTTTTAAATATCTGAAGACAACAATAGGATAGGCGAGTTGTGTACAGCAAAACAGACTCGATGCTACATTAAATCCATCGATGAACTGTGAGAAGAATATTATGATTATTTTTTTTTTAGGTTGAATCCTAAATAACATTGATGGTTTAAAGTTATAATAATAATAATAATAATAATAATAATTATAATAATAATACTAATAATACTCACAATGTACTTCAAAATGACCTTTTGTAATTTTTGTTGATCTTGCTTTTGTTGCAGGTGTATTCGGCGGCATTTTGAAACAGAAACTGATTATTGTGCCGTCTTTTGTTAAGTAAATTTCAAGTTTGACTGAATTTTTTAACCAGAAATGTAATATTTTTATGACTTCTTTTGGTTAAGTGAACAATTTAAGTTGTGCTGCATTTTTAAAGCAGTGTGTGCTTAAAATAAGGATTTAACAAAAGTTGTTGTAGTTGACATTGCGTAGACTACATTTAAGAAGATGCTTAAAAATGCCACCACAACAAGGAATAACTTAGGCCAAAGAGAATAGCGAAATGATCCAATGACTTTTGAATAACTAAAATTAAATAAACATGGCAAGTGTATCGAGACAAAGGTATAATAAATCCAGGTAGAAAGTTTCCTTACATTCGGGCACGCAGTTCAATAGATAACAAAATTCTAAAGTGTGACAAAAGTACTGTACAGTGCGTACGCCTGCCTCCACTACTGTACATCCCCTGGCAGAAATATCTATCTTCAGTGGGGATAATCATACCCATTGTATTAACTACTTCAAAATAATAGTTTGTAAAACCGATTTTCCTGGCAAAATCTTGACTCCTATTCATCTTCAGGATTATCACAGAACTACCAGTTTAAGGCTGAATCAATGTCTCACTTTGCCAAACAACCTAACAAATATCAGCAAGGACATGCTGCTGTCAAAAGCAAACTGCTGTTCATATTGCTAGCTTCCCTCTGGGTCGGTATTACAAAACTACAGTGTAGCAGACAAATCCCACCCTGCAGAGCTAAATTGACTCCAATCACTCTGTGGGTACTTCAGAAGATATATCCTACAGTAAAAGTCAACATGTATACTACACTACTGTATGTCAATAAAAAAAAAGTGAAAGATTAAAATGACAATGTATTTACACCATCATGTTTATTAGATATTTACAAGGCTATAGCCTCTTCAACTGCCGGACCAAAGCTACTGTTCAGCACAGCACTGAACTTGTGGGGCACCTGACCAGTAGTGGTTGTTGGATCACAATGCACATTCCAATTTTCATCCCAAACTTGCATGAGTGCAAAGACCAATACATTCTGCTTGGTGAAGTTAGTTAATGTTTTGTCTTGGAATTAAAATAATTGAAAACATGAACACACAGAGTACACCAGCTAAACACACTAATGTGGTCCACACTGTAGATACTGTAGGTTTCACGCAACTCAGACGTTATCTTCATGTAACATTCTTTACATTGCATGTACAGTAAATATGCACAGGTGATCCATCTTATTTATGGCATGTTAGTCAGTCACTTGCAGACTCCTGTGTAAGTTTACAAACGATGTTGAGCAATATTTTCCTTTAAATCTCTTGCAAGCTTTGTTGTTACATAACTGAAAAGTCTGCACTATGATTAGTATACTGTAGTTAATATAGATTTGCACCAACGTATTACTCTATATTAAAAAATGTCCATAAGACAAGAACCTCAAAACCTGAACTAAACAGCGCTGGAAGTAATTTATGAGAGGAGATGGCTCTCACTTGAGTGAACACACAAACTTTAGAATACAATTACATTTGATACAAAATTTAAAAAAAAAACACAAAAAAAACAAAGTAAAATAGGCTAGGTTATCAACAACATAATACTGTATGTAGTATTGTCATTCAGTGATTATCAGGATTTGTATAGCAAGAGTTTCTCAGGGTGTGCAAATGCAACCAGAATAAAAAAAAAAGCCAGCAGCTTCCTGTGACACTGCATAACTTATTACTTGGTAGTCACCAATAGAAACCATTTCAAGAATATCAGTTCTCTGAAGAGTTACAGTATCCACAGTATTGGCTTTTTATTTAACTAATGGTAACAACTGTGTTTCACACTTTTACAGTACTGTAGCTGCCCTATCCAAAAGTGACCATCTACACCACCCACAAGGACGTGTCTCTTCATTCACTACTAGAATCCACATAAGGTTATGCAAAATATTGTTATAGGAGCTTGTCAATTATCCGATCTTTGATTAACCGTATTGTCTAATCAACCGAACACACCTGTGGTGTATTATGCACAGCTTCTGCTGCTAAAACAGCTACGAGATTTAGCTGCCAAAAAAAGGACCAACAGACCCAGGCAAATGAAAGTTACAGAATTATTCCGACAGCCAAAACCTTCAATGGAGCATTGTGTGCTTTAAATTGTTGCAGTTAAGCAAATAAACAAACAGTCAAAGGCTGGAGATCCTGTCTATGTTATTGAGCAGCAAAAAACTTGTATTTTATTCATTTCAATTGCACATTATTACAATGCCTTAACAGCAAGTATCAAAGTATAGAATCATTTTACTGAATTTCTGAAGTTTAATGATTCCAAAAGTTCTGCAATGTGTCAAAGTTGTACTGAATTGTATTATGTGATGATTTTCAAAGTTTGGTATAAGGTACGTTTAATTACAGTATTGCATTACCTTAACTGTTAGTTTTACTGAATTGCATTTATTTAATTTGTAAAGTTTTGTATGCTTAATGTGATAGAGTACATTATTAGCTATTTATCATCAGTAGGTACTTGTGAATATTAACTTTATTCAACACATTAAAAGGTACAGTAATTGTTATTAATACTTGTTCGATTACCCATACAAAATTGATTATGCGAACTAGTATAGAACTAGTACTTTACAGTTGTTACCATACGGGTAAGAAATGTTTTATAGCCAGTGGGATGATATTTCTTTGTTAAACTTTATATCAATACAGTTTTTTGCCAATAATAAGCTCATCCCTGCCTATACGCTATTTTATCTTCATGAGTCTGATTAAAGTACAACAGCTACAACAAGGTCAAGCACAGGGGCTTGATGCAAAGTGTTTTCCAGGTACAGTATATGGCTGGTCAGGTCAACTTGCACTGTCCAACAGAGGAATTGTACCATATTATTAAAAATAAACTTTCACATCTGCTTTTTACCAAAGTATAACATTACAGTAAATCACATTAACCATTTAATTCATATTCTGTTAACCCTTAGAGGTCCATTTATTCAGCGCGTCAGGTCCAATTTATTTTCACACACAGTTTATTTTAGACGCGCTGTTTAAAAGTATTTTTTTTCACAGTAAAACAGGTTTAAAAGGCACTGCATATCAACAGGACACTCAGTACTGCATCTCCAGCCCCGCCCCACCCCTCGTTCGCTGTTTTTTTCACATACCTCTTGATGGTAGTGCATACCGATAAATCATCTCCTGATCACTCGTTTTATCACCAAACTCCTCAATAATGTGATCCAAGTCATTATAACATCTAAAAAAAGCTGTGCAAAATGTGATATTCTTTGAGCGCTGGATGCAGAAGCAGCTATCTTGTTTGTTTATGTCAGTGTTATCTATGTCATGCCCGGGGCTATCTGTATTCATGAGATACGCCCCTTTTTTTTCGGCTTCTCTCGGCTCCTATCGATCTCACTCGGCCATTGAATGGTTTTCTCGGCTTTTTCCGGAGAAATAACAAACTAGAGACCTGTTTTTTGCCTCTTTTTGATGATGTCGGACAGGGTCCGACATTGGACCGGAAAGGGAAAATTGCAATGTCGGACCAGGTCCAACATAGTACCGCAAAGGGTTAATACAGCTACTGTATCCCAAAGGTTGCAGAAATAACACTTGCAGAGAGCCTGTTGTGAAATGTACTGTGCACAACTAGACATTTTCAATAAATGTGGAATAACCAAGGACGCAATTAGTTGGTTATAGTTCAGCCTCCCTTCACTTCCCTAGGTATTCACTGTTGCATGTGTTGCTTTTCTGCCATATGCTTCCATAGACCCTGATGGATTACCATACCCAAGGTAACATTAGGTAGTCCACAAAGTACAGCAGGTTTGTGCTAATCTGTCTGTGAAAACAGTTCTGCCAGAACCCATTATAACCCATTTGGCAGAACACTGCCAAATGGGTTATAACAAGTAAACATTTATGCCATCCTTTGGTATGTACATGGATCCCATTTAAAATGGGCAATTGTTTACTTCTCTTTTTTTCAGTTTACTTATGTTGTATTTTTGAACAGGTCTCAAGAAGGTACAAAACTGTTGGCACATGTATTAAAGTCCATTTCCAGTTACAGTAGAACTCAACTTAATATGCAGTTTCATCCTGTTCTACTGAAATTGATATTTAAAATCAGCACAAAAGAGCTTTGGGGGAAATGAATACTGACCCAAATAAGAGCATTTTTGCACAACACAGTCCACAATGATGCAGGCCATACCAGTTTAGAACAAAAAAAGCAGAAAGGTGGAAGTCTAAAAAAAAAAAAAACTAAAAAAAAAAAACCACACACTTCACCACACGTTCCAGCCGCTAGATCTTCTGCAAACCCTACAGCCATAGTAACATGCAGTTCCGATAAATGTTTACTTTCAAGCTCAAATTCCCGATCTGCCGTGCCTCTAAATCTAAAGAGAGACAAACTGAGACTTTTAGTCGCCTATCAATTTTAATAAACAAACATGCACAGCTCTGAGACAGGATTGGATGTCACCAGACAGGCACATGGAGATTATGCTTTTTAAAACAGTCCTGTGAAGTAGGCAAGAAAGTCACACAGTGATGATCTGTTGATAGAAATCCAACCAATATCCATTTTCTTATTAAGCTATGCAGACAACTCTAATTGTGTGCTTTTCAATACACTAAAACACAACACACAAGGCTGTATACAAACAGCTTTATGGTACAGTATATAATGACTCGAGGTAAGTCTACTGACATTTCCAAAATCACCTTTCCAGCAGCAGCTCTGTACAATCCTCACCAACTACTGCAGTCAGCAGGGCAATGCCATTGGATAGTTTACAAGTACAAGCAGAACACAAAAACCTGAATCTTTCACTACCTCCTAATTTGCTCTTGAATGATATAATCAAGCAGAGCAAAGCAAGCTTAATGTGAAGTCAATAAATTATTTTTAGCTGCTGACAGAGATTAATAATAATAAAACTAGTTCCTGTCCATATTGACCTTCAGAAGATGTGTAGGCTTTTCAACACCAAAACCAAACCAAACCACACATCAGTCTGTTATGTTTTTGTTGCAGTATATAAACATGAAGGGCACAGAACAGGCATTCCTAGTCAACCAGACTGCAAAAACCCTTCTACTGAATTCAATAATTTGCTAAACATAATTTGCATTACATTTTATTTCTACAAAAACAACTTCTACAGAAGCACATCCCATTTGTTCCGAATCACACATACAGGTTAATTTCCAACTTCAGATAGCTGACAGCTACTGTAAGGAGGCGTCTTGTACTCCATCTTTAATCTGACATCCTAATATCCCAAACGCTTCTAGTTAAATTGTACTTTTCCAGAAGCTGATCTGCCTTATGTTATCAATCACCCCTATGCTTTTTGGGAGCAGATACAGTAGCACTACAGTTACTGTTTCATGCTCTGTAGCTGGATTCTGCTTTACATTTCCTGTACAGCTTTTGAACCTAGGTGACACAATTCTTACATCCTGACAGGGACAATATGAAAACCACAAGTCAAAAACAAGATTTCGACAATAAACCACAAGCTAACATGGTCCTTCTACTGAACGACCTAACAAATGCATCATTCAATAAATAAATGAAAGCACAACATAGTTAATGATCAGTGATCATCTTTCAAGAGAGAACTAGCCAAATTTTACCAATGCAACGAGTCTCAATTTACTGAACTTACACAGTACTTCTGAGATGGTAAACTAATAGGCTATACTAACTGATTTTTTTTGTGCTAAATAAGTACAGTAATTAATTTAGTCTACATCTCAAATGTTTTGCCATTATTTACCAAGAGCCTAGTTTTTACAAGTTCAAGGCAGAGAAGAATACAAAAATGTTACTTTTTAAAACGTGTTCTACATTCAAAGGGACTATCCAGAAGCCAAGTTGGCCAAACTGAACGTTTTCCCCAAGTCTTTCTTCACATTAACCCCAGAAGCAATTTAATAAAAAGCACAAGAGCAGCTGCAGACTGACCAGTCCATGGAACACAAACAACAAAAGGTTATTTAATTCAATGAGCTAAATTCAGCACACATTTAAATCACCACCAAGAGTTTTCTAAACCATCTGCAAGACGACAGACCTTGCTGCTTGTGCAACAACTGGCACCATGCTATCATGTCCCTCATGTCAATGAAATTTATCTCCTAGCAACAGTCAAGCTCGTGCTGGAAACCAGGGGCCTGTATTCACTGAACAATTCAAAGACAAGGGAACATCCAGAGCCCTGAGACTGGATTACCAAATGGCTCCAATTGTTGGTATTCAACAAGTTTAAGCCACATTAAATGCCATGCTTAAATACTCTCAAATTATTTAAAACCACCTCAGTAGTGCAAAAAGCTGTTGCACAGTACATGACATTTAATGTGTGTGATATAAAACAGCATAGTTTTTCTGTTATTCTGTGTAGCAAGCAGAAGGTTTATGGCTTGCATTACAATTGTGTTATGATTGTATCGGTAACTGTATCCCATCCTACTGTCCCATAAGGAAAATCAACTAGATCAATATTACTTTTCATCATTTAACAAATATTAAAAGATCAAAATTTGGCTATAAAATCTCAGTACCTTTTTTGATTTAGTCCTTTATTTTATTGTTGTTTAACAATTTTAAAAATAAATCTATCTATCTATAACCATAACAGGCCTAAAAACTAAACAACCAGAGTAAAGATCTTGCATCAAGGGTGTATTTGGTATTTTGCTGGTAACATTTCAGTTTAGGTTCTTGAAACTCAAAAGCAACAAACTACTTTACCTTCTCCAGAGTCTTAGTACATCAGCTGAACCCAGGAGATCAGGGAGGTAATAATACACACCGAATTCTGCAGTTACTGTAATATATTTAACTTGTATACCATATTCTTGAAAATCTGAACCTAGGGCTGCAACAAGTTTTTAAAGTTGTTGACCTAGACACTTTGATCTTCAGAGGTGATTAGCCCTAGTCATTTAGTAAGCCAATTCTTACTGCTCGGTCATCTTATCTGCCATTTTGTAATAAATGCTGGTACTTGTTCCCTGTAATTAAAATTAGCTTGGTGAGCAAGTCTGAGATGTAGCCTAGTATTTTTCGCAACAAACAGATACACAGTTTGCTGAGCCTTGTAAACTACTGTACTGTATAATTTCAGTCCCTAGTCCTCCTAAATAATTAGAAGCAATTACAACAAAACTGCCAACATTAAAGCACTACTCATTGGATGTTACAAATAATTAAGGCAGAGTAAAATCAGCAGCAATTTCAGCATCAGGTTTTCAGCAGCATTAAGACTTTCCAACCTTGGAATAAACAGAAACACCATAGACTGGATTATGTTAGATTCAAGATTTCTGACTGGACTCATATCTGTTTACAGCTGTTAGAGCACAATACGTTATTACTGTAGGACTAACACAAATAAGTTTACTGTAAAATAAAAATGTGTAGTTATTTACAATCAAGAATATTGTATGAACCCTACTTTAGAACCAACAATTATGCTGGTGAAGAAATGGGCAACATCCTTGTTGTGCTCTTCAAATAAGTCTCAGGAGCCTTGGAATCAAATGGACATCTTGCTACTACTACTCATGCCAGTCAGGAAAAAGATTATGCATTGCAGAGAGAACAGCAATCTGACAGGACAGTCAGACATAACTGACACACAACTCTGGCCTGCAAAATCAACAGATTTAACTTGAATAGGAGGTGTGACATTTCCAGGCATGACAATCCCATATGGAACATTTCAACACCTTGTAGATCCCCATGTCCAGGAACCTGTTCTAACTGGAAAATACAACATCTCTATCCTCTCCCCAGTAAAGTGCAAGATTCCTTCACCATAACAATACAAATATATGGTATCATAAGGACTTATCAACCAGAATTGGTACTTTATGGCATTCAATATCTACATGCATTATTTCTTCCTCGATGAGAATAGGGAAAGAGGAAAATGTATTTCACACACAGACCTAACCAGCATAAACGGGAAAAGGAATCCCCACATCAATATAATACTATACAACAGTGAAAATCACATTCATTAGTGTCATCTTCTATTATGCATCTTCTGACAGATGCAATGCTTCCTTGGCTTCCTATAACCCAACACATTCAGAAACAAAACTATTTAGAAATGTGTGATATCCCTGTGTTGTATCTGTTAAGAACCTGTTTATCTAGCTAGAAGGTGGTTTTGCTTATTCTGATTCTGTATTATTAGAATTTGTTAAAAACACATCAGGGTCTGAGATGATATGTAAAAATCAGTAACTTAATTAACCTGCTTTCATGAAATACACAAAAAGAAAAAAACAATTCAACAGTGGGAATGCAACACTACTAAATCTTTCAGACAGCACCTACCTGGTCTTTCTCATGCGGTAGAAGGGTTACAGGTGGGAGCAATGATGTGGAAGCACAAGTGTATTTAGATGATCCCATTCTTTCCACGCTTCCATAGTTCATCCTGTAACGTGGTCCATCCTTCAATAATCTCCCATTATTAACAGCTCGTTTCGCTGCTAAACGTAAACGCTGTTGAAATATTGGGCTGTCAATTACATTTAACAAATCATCCTGGCTTCGAAGATATCTCTCTATGTTCTTCAATGAAGAACCGTTGAGATCATCAAGACCTTCAATGGCTCTCTTCAGTATCTTATTCCAATCCACATTTCGAAGATCCCCAGTGGCTCTAATAGATCCCTTTAAGGATATAGGAAAGGTTGCGGATTTGAGGGGTGAAATCCGCCCAGGATTATCTGGGTCTTTATAGGATGCACACCCTTTGTTTGTTACTTTAAGAATGGAGCCATCAAGAACACTTAATTCCAATTGTTGTAGAACAGTCTTCTTGTCTAATCCATGTGAAGCTGATACTGCATGACAAATTCGTTCTTCGGATGGCCTCTGCTTCTGCCTCTTAACCTTCTGTATAGCTTCAAGAATCCACTTCGTATACAGTGGGTTAGCAAGTTTTACCATGGTTGAAGAATAATTTGTTTCAGCATAGAGTTATCCATAAAGTGTTCTCCTTGTTAGAAATGAAATGCATCCACATCATAAAATGCATTTAAAACACAATACACAATTCAGCAAAGCATCATATGCCATTCTAACTAACTCCTGTATATCCTTGGAAAGATGGGACCATTGAAATCAAGAAGGTGGTGCATTTCTAGAATAATCCTCTGTTTTAGTAGTTTAACAGTTGGACATCTGAAACATGTTGATAAAAAATCCTCAGAAATTCATCAATAATCTAGAAGAAATAAAGAAGAAATTGTTTTACTTTATTAGAATCACTTAACCTTTGTGTACCTTTACCATGTTTGCCATTAATTCCTTAAATTCAAAAGGTTACAAATCAGTTTACAACATGTGTTAGTTCCCAGTTACAGTAGGAGTTCTCAGACATCAGACCCTTGCTTGTTTTTTGTTCAATTTTATTGTGTCGTTGTAGAAAAACTTTGACATTAACTTGCTGGCTACGTTATGGGGTTTTGGTTGTATTTTTTTCTTTTGTCTGATTTTGCAAAAAATATTTCTAAAACAAAACTACAGTGTGAACTGCTTGGGAAAACCAAGTTCATGCCATAAATCGTGTGTATGTGGATCAATATGTATATTTAATCTGATTAAATATAGGCCTAACGCACAACATGTGTTCCATTTATCACAAACAAAAACAGTAAGTTCAAATGACACTTTTCTAGATTAATGACATTGTACTAATTGCGTTCATCAACAACTGAAAGAAAGTTGCAGGTCAAAAAACTGAATGAGCTACAGTAAAGTATAGTCTATGTCATTATCACTGTTAAATGGGCCTAAAAAACAGAAGTACAACAGAAGTACATTTATATATATTATATTATATATAATTTATATATATATATATATATATATATATATATATATATATATATATATATATATATATATATATATATATATATATATATATAATTTTAAAAAAGAGCGCTGTACAATAAATATTAAATGATTATAAACGCATTAGGAGAATGTATGGCTTGGGCAGTTTAAAAAAGTATTTTGTCTACATTTTTGTCGAACATAGGTCTACTTCAATAACTGACATACTGACACGTGGCTCTCTTTCAGAAACACAGGATGGGCAAAGATGCCAGTCGTCGACCACACACCACAAAGTAACTGCTTAAAATGAAGAAAAAAAATGTTTAAATACAGATTACAAATTTTGTAAATCACCACTATTGGCCAGTACTGCAATAACACAAGACAATGGGAGGAGCCAGCATCACATCTGAAAGTTTAGGTTACAATTACCTTCTTGCTGTTTAGTGGTAATCCAAAAATCCTACCAAGAGAGAAATGTCTCTTAGCTGATATCTTTCCATGCCAATTTTTTTACATAGCATCTTAAATAATGTTGCTTGCATGTCACATTTAAACATGTACAGACTTTACTTTTATTACTAAGTATTTACCCATTCACCAAACAATTAAAATTAAATTTGAGCTATTAAGTCCCTAAATTCATCCAGCATGTCATTTATTTTGTTGCAACATACAGTACATCCCCCACTGCTATAAAAACAAAATTAGAGCAATCACAGAATCATGAAAAGTAATGCACCATGATTGACTGTACTTCCATCATGTATATGCAAATGTGACAGACTGACAGACAACCAAGCATCTTCTTAAAAATCTAGATTTTGATGCTCTTAAAAACATGTCCTATAGAATGCCCTAACATGTTTCATCACAGCTGTTGAGTGTATTGCTCCAAAACATGACACACTGACCTTGGATGGGCACTTCCACCACTGTATACAGGTAACCCTGTCTCGGAGGATATGCTCAGCAGATCAGATACCTGTTTATGTGTAAATGGTACTTTATAGATTAATGTAGTGCACACATTTAGTGTACAAATATTTTTAAATGTAAAAGCACTAATATGCTGGAATTATCTTTAAAAAGGTTAGTGATTGCAACCAACACAGGAAAAATGTCAGTACATTATGCAACCAGCAGGTGACCTGTATTGTGCAATTTCTTTCGAATTCTTCTACCTGCTACAAAAACCCAATGATCACACATCAAGCGCGACTCTCTACTGCAGCAGCAGGGTCAGACTAGGATTGCAGGAAAAAAAGAGACAACAGCCATTGCATTAAACAAACTCAGTCTCAACGACTGCTTTTATGATCCATCCCATCATTTACCACAATCTCTTCAATCAATTCCTTTACACTTGAATCCGAGTATATTTCACCAAGTAGACTATTCTTTTCACTTGCTTACTGTGATTAAAGCTGAATACTTTCACATTAGTAATTGTGTGTGTAATTATATATATATATATATATATATATATATATATATATATATATATATATATATATATATATATATATATAAAAACACCTCTAATTGGAACCAATCTTTCTTAATTCGATTGTGGCTACATTTATGTGTGTCTAACAACTTAATAAAAACCTGTTCAAAGTTCTAAAAGCCTATCTCATCATTAAGCGAAACATTACAGATCTCGATAAAAAAAAAGTCAAATATTGATTTCAAGTTTATATTGCAGTCAATTTCTCAATTACCTTATGTTAAACGTATATTTTACATCTCTATGGTTTATGCCAGATAACTGAATATTTTATGATGGTAACTTAATGCCCCAATTAACCTGTGATTGCATTGAATGAAAGACAAATCACAAACCTTGACTTCTAGCAGCTGAGTGGCTGTGGGTTGACGGCGCTACTGCCTGCTGGTGTTACCTAAACGACGCCATTTTGTTACAATGTTGTAGTTTACATGAATCCGACATGACACTGATTACAGCCCAATGGAGTCTCATTAAACCTTACCTACACAGTCGTGTACCCTCCCTAGCAACGTAAATATTGGCTATAAAATAAAACATCTGATTCCTGGTTTGATAGAGCAGCCGTCAATCACCAACAGCAAGTTCTGCCCCTTACTGATGTAGTGCAAGTTGTTGGTGGCAGATCTGCCAATTATATTGGACCGACCCGCCTTTTAAAGTAACCATTAGCTTAAAAAAAAAAAAAGTCACTCATAAGGGGATCCGCCACCTCCCAAATCTCCTTCCCAGGACAACAAAAATAAAGCACACTCGAATTGCGATTAGCCAGTTGCTGTATTAATCGAGTAATTTAACTGAATAACAGCAACAAAGATTGACAGATTAAAGAGTCCGTCACTTGGCAAAAGAAAAACATTTTCAGCCTACCTAACGTCTTTCAAGAGCGATTGGCTAAGTCAGACAGCAAAATTGGAGCATTTTACATTTAATTGGTTGGCTGTAAATCCATCATGTATTTGCTAAAGTAGCAGACAATCGGTTGTGCTGAAGTTTGTTGAGATGTAGCCTAATGCTTATCTTTTTTTTTATTTTTGCAGAGGACGTGTTATAGTGTATATTATTGTTTTTACTGCTACACCCGCGTTTAGCTCCCTTATACCTGCTTTCAAATATAGAGTCAGTATTTTTGGTCTCTTTGCCATACCTCTGTCATTTGATAAACACTTTTCTAAACCTAAAACAATACGCGTTTTCTGAATTCTGTGTATTCATACGGTACCACATACAATGCCACAATTATAAAATTGTCATAAAAGCAATACAATTTGCGTACAATTATTTCACCTCCGAGTCCAATATCACAACAATTCACCATTACGCTATGTAGACACTTTGCTAAATTTGTATTATTATATTAGTATAACATGCAGCTAATTTAAATTTAAAAATGTGAAAATAATCACGATGTAGAAACACTCTGAAATCAAATGTAACACAAAAGCGATAGCCTAAATGCAATAAATAAATAAATAACGAGAGAAATGAAGGAAAAATGCCTGCTAAGTCGAACATTTGTTTGTAGTTACCTTTTTAAGTTCTCACAGGGATCGTCTCTTCATTCCACAAATTAAGTTTTTTTTTTTTTTAACGTTGGTGAAAAACTGAAATTCCAAAACGCTTCTTTTTTTATTAAACAAATGGACGCACGCGACAGCTCGCGCTGAGGCAGAAAGAACCTGATAACAACTAATTGAAAGGTTAATCTACATAGCAGGCTGTGACAAACTAGTACCCTCCCCCTTCTTCACTCTATCTCGGTAACACTCCGAAAGGGAAAGTTAAGTTTGTGCCTCAATGCTTGCATTTACAGAATTTAATATACAGAATAAAAATGTACTTTCCTTCAATAACACAAAAACATAAGAACAAAAGCGCATCCTAAAACACCATCGATCCAGCAGGGTCAACTAGGCTTGTGATGAATCCAATTGTTGTGCTTTTGTCATGGGACTATAAACTGAGCTGCGGCAATTATTTTTTAAACACCGCACTATTTATTGGGGACAGTTTTGTGTTATCCTTAAGGCAATAACCGACCTCCTTCACCAAGTTTTGCTCAAGCACACGCTGTTTGAGTCTACGCGGGGAAACGCTGTAAAGTTTGGATTATTTAACCCGCTCTGCAATGTGCAGTTTTATTGTTGCCTGATTCTCAGTGTTACAATTGGTAGAATTTGGTAATAATCTATCTACGTCATGCATACTTATCACCACATTTGTGCGTACACTGTGTCAAAATAAGATGATTTCAACGGTAACAATTGTGTATAACATGAAACTTCAAAGCAATGGGATAGTGTTGAGTCCATTGCCTAAAAAACGTAGATTTTATCTTGTTAAAATGAAGTGTCATGTTATCAACGGTAACAATTGTGTATAACATGAAACTTCAAAGCAATGGGATAGTGTTGAGTCCATTGCCTAAAAAACGTAGATTTTATCTTGTTAAAATGAAGTGTCATGTTATTGTTTTTTTTTTCTCGCTTCTTGGTGATTGCTTACTTGTTTAACTGCCTGCTCACTCTCTGAGAAAACAGGTTGTTTTTGCTGTAATTACAGTCTCCCCCTTTGAAAAACTTTTAATTCTAAAACGTGACAATATACAGGTAATAGTCATAAAAGTAAATAATATAGTACGTACTGAACATAGTAATCCCAAAAGATTAGGACCCCTCCCGAAACACATTTTGCTTCTGTAATTTCCAAATGTTTTGCCAACCATAAGGTAAAATGAAAGGTGAGATTCTAAATTTATTGAAGAAATGAAACAAGCCATTCTAGACCTCAACAAACCTCTCAGCTGACCGTGATAGTGTGAACTTAATTATATCTAAATTGATCCAGAAACCTGTTGAACAAAAACAGACGTGTGAACAAGAAGGCTGCAATGGCCAGGGTATTTGATTTCTATCTGGACTGAGAGGTGAGTACAACACCTGTAGAACCTAAAAGAACCTTAATCTAAAGAGATTATTGTTATTCCAGTAATGAAAAGGCAACATCTATTGGACATAATGGATTTAGTGAGTGGTACTGGGAATTTCAAAGAGTCCAATATGTGTGTTATATATATATATATATATATATATATATATATATATATATATATATATATATATATATATATATATATATTTGGATGTTCAGAGGTGCAAGATTTAATGTGGAACACTGTATAATAGATACATATTGTTTCCAATTCTAAAACCATTTCATGGTATTTGTTTGTATATTGGAAAAAAAGTACTAATTCTACTGTGTTTTATCTATAATTCACCCCCTAGTTTAGTTTAAATCTGAAATGGTGACTCAAAAAATGACACATTGATGTGTTGATTTCACATGGAATGACCCCATTGTGTATCATATAAAAGATTTTGTCAACCCATAGAAATGAAGGTGTTGTAGGGCAAGTGATGACTCTTCCAACACTGGAAAAGACAACCCTGTTTCCTCCTGATCAATGGTCAATGGTCTATGGAGTATCTTTATGGAATTAAAAGCACAGACTTTCAAGGGTGAGAGTGGAGCAAGCTTATCTTTAACTATTAACACCACTCATGATTGGATATCTGTAAATCACCAGCTCATTCTAAACAGGAAACTTAAACCCTTATGTGGCATGGTGGTAAAATGAGCAAAGATTGACTCATATTACAACCTAGTGATTAACTCTGGTTAGAATAATACCATTTGAAGTTGCTGAGTGAGGCCATCCCTCAGGTGAAATAAATCCTTAGGTGAATGTGTTGGGAGAGGTGAAGATACAATATATATTTGGCCTGGTCAGGACAACAAAGCCATAGATTACGAGAAATGAATGCCTTGATAATGACAGATCCCCAGTTAATAGGTTATGCTCACAATCTTGTTCCATAACTTACATACTGTGGATTTTTATGAATTTATTACATTGATCAATACAGAATGAATAATTAAATAAACAAACAGAAGCACGGATGTTAGACATACTAATAATTTGTATGTGATGTTGGACCTGCAAGTGCTTAAACAAAACATTTACACACGTTTTGCAATGCTGTATATTGGTGGTATATCAACCATAACTTTAAACAGTTAACCAGAAGAGATTCAGTTAAGTTATGGTTCTATAATTACTTATCATGTGTGGTAAACTCAGCTATTCCCTTGCCTTCATACTCTAGCCTTATTATAAACCACTTAAAGCTCAAATATACCGTATTGTATAAACTAAAACAGGCATGTTAAACACTGTGATACTTTTATTTGGACTAAAGAGTATATTCCAAAAAAGAACACTGAAGTTATTAATTGCAAATGAGCAATATAGGCAGGCACTGTCAGATCTTGGCAACAAACTATTCTTCCAGGCCAGACAAAACATTTTCAGGCCAATTGGCAAAAGTGTACATTTATTTGAGACATGCTGAGGCGCTTGAAGAAATTTTAGACGGTTACCATTATAGAAACTGAACTTAAGTTCTTGATTACTATTACTGAATAGTACAATTCGTTTGTATGCCTGTTTATTTATCCAGAAGTCTGTAGTGATCAATTAACTGTTTTATATTGTTTATGTGTTTGATGTTACTTTAGGTTTTGCTGGCTGCAAAGGTTATTTACTATTGGGGGGTTGCTTTTAAATTAAGCTTGCAGTAGCTCTTGTTTATGCAATGCATCCTTGTTAATTTCAGGATGGGGGTCAGTTATCCAGAAAATCTGCTAATTTGACCACTTAACCCCCCATTAGTGTGGTTACTAGACATTGTTCTAGAGTGCAATTTAGATTTTACAATCTCAGTGTGCTCAGATAATGTTCATACTGTTAAAGTAAATAAATTAAAAATATCAGTAGAACTTGGGGACATGTTTATGCGATGCACATGTCCCCAAGTTCTATTGATATTTTTACGATAAATATGGAAAGGTGCTAGGAAAGAAGAGATGAAAGCAAAACATAAAAGGGCATAAATAAATAAATGGATCTCAATTCCATGCTGTGATACATCTCCAGTCTCACCTGACCAGTTTCAATTCATGGGATTGTCAAGCAACTGAATTAATCGAAGAACAAGGTTGTGAATATTATGATAGATAGCAAATCATTTTGGTGAAGTTTGCTTAAAGATTTGAATAGAAACATATATAGACACTGGAAGTAAGGTATTATCTCTCTCTCTCTCTATAATCATATTAAATAGTTAATTAGCCAAGTCCCTACTTAATCTTAGGATAACACTCTCGGTACTTGACATCACTGAGTTTCATCTTTCTTTCTCAACAATTTATGTTACACCACATTTACTAACCTTCTGCTAAAAATGATGGTTATTTCAAACAGAAAGCACTGCTGTCCAAGACACGTGCAGACACTTATTATAAATGTATGGGTTTTCTTTAATTTTTACATGTGTCTTAAATGTTTAGTGTCCAATTTTAGTGTTCATTAACATGAACAAAATAACCCAGTTCCAGAGTACTGAGAAGTGATTTATTTCAAGCAAGGCAGTGAAAGAACAGGATTTAATCCTCAGTATCTAGTTAATACTCTTCAACCTCAGAATCCACAGGGTACCCTCTGCTGCATTAGCTTTTGATAATCACGCTCCAAAGACGTTGCACATGTGGCTTTTCTGAAACGAAACAGATCTGTGCCAATTGTGGTGGAGGTGCTTGTAATATACACACCCATCCACCCACCCATTTTGACACAGGCAGTGTGTCTGCTTTTAGAGAGAATGCCTGGTCTGGATTTGAACCCATGGCCCACAAGAGAAAGGAGGGCAAATCATTCTTCCATCATAATATTTTCACAAATGCCAGTAAAATTTGTCCTCCTTTTCATTACAATAATAATAATAAAAAAAATACAATTATATTCACCCAAAAATGTCAGTTTCTGAATTAAATCTTCTTTCCTAATCACGGATTCAACCTTTTGTATGTTTGTGTTTTGCCATCTGCCGCCTTGAACAGCAAATCAACCAGCTGGCAGAGATGTGATCTGGACCAATCAGTAATGAGATCATTTTCAAATGCATTTGTGTGGCGCTGTGCAAAATGTTGATGAGAAAAATCTCTCAGTCCTAACAAGTTGTTAATTACATTTTCCATTGGAAAATACTTTTTAAAGAAAGTAACATTAGCATAAATGTCTTAACACATATTTCGACTGGTGTAATCAAAAATAGCCCCTTACTTCTCGTTCCTGAAAGGTAATGTAGCTCTGAGAAAAATGTTCCCAGTGCCACTTCATTATATTAGAATAGATTAGAAGCATCCAGCTTCAGAATGAATAGGCTCACAAGTATTCAGTTCTATTAATTTAAAATACAGTAGTTTAGGCATGAAACATTTGCTATACAATTCATAATGGGAATGGAAATCTGTACTAGAAACCAAGCAGTTATTTTTTATATACAAAATAACAACCATTTAAAAGACTTAAGTAACTCATTGACTAATTTTAATAGTCAATGAGTTACTTAAGGGGAGGATGCATTCTAAGTATACTGTTTAAGTAAGGACATCTTATTTCTACAACACGATCAATCTGTCAGAGATTTCAGTCAAGAGAACTTTGCTTTCATATTGAGCCAGTGCTGAATCCTCCTCTGCCAATTACATTGTGAATACTATATTCCTTCATGACATCAATTTACATTTGTAGAAACCACTCTGTACTGTACAATATTTGACACACCAGAAAAAAAAAGCATAACATGGTTATCACATTGTTTTTATTTTGTCAGTTTGAGATGGCATAGTGCAGTAAATAAATGTAACATGCAGAGGACCCCCCTACCTGAACACATATAAACTGTATTTGGGATGTAAAATCTATACCATTTCATACAATTCATTTTTAAAACTGTGCGCTTAAAGTTTCAATTTGGTATGTCATGGCAAGATCCTGCATAAATAATTCTGTACCTCAATTTAAGTCTTAAGTGATTGTATTAAAATCCTCTTAAAAAGAGAAAAGCTAATTTTAATTCTATAAACACAGTGAAAAGACATTCATTCCCTAGACAGTGTTACAGTTTTTAATAGTCCTGTTTGAATAATGCAACTGCATGAATGCACTTGCCAAAAACAAATCATCAAATGTTTGACATTAAGGAAACAAAACACTAAACAGAAATGTCATATTTAAATGTATCTGCTTAATAAAGCTATTTAAGTAACAGATCACCATCTTTTTTTAATAATTGTAAACAAAATTTCATGAAATTGGCTCTCCTATATAATTACAACATACCCACAGGTTCTTAATGGAATTCCAATAATTGTACATAGTGAGATGAACAGAAATACAGATGTCGAAATGCAGGCACTGGAAAGAGGTGGGTCAGTTTAAAAAAAAAAAAGAATAATAATGAATAACAAAAAGGCAGTAATCCCCATTTTCAAAGGGATGTCTCTTGTTCCCACTATCATTTTCCGATGTTAGTGAAAGTCTGGCTTTTCCGGGAAAGTGCATCCTGCACGCCTGATGATGACATTGGCTGAATAGTGTCCAGCCCGAATGCATTCTTCCAGGGGCCGGTCATAGACAAGTTGTGACAGAAAACCTAGCATTAAGAGAAGTAAAAATTAGAAGGGTTGTTAAATGCATCATATTAAACACCTTTGCAAGTCATTGATTATATTCTGCACCACACCTACAATACAATTAAATATATTACTATATGTATCTATCAATAATGCATCCTAAAACATTTGTGCCCTGATTGTTGGATAATGTAGTCTGATGATTAGTGCTAAACAGGGTCTATTAAACTAGTCATTGATGTTTGTAAGAACTGATACAGCTCCACATTTTTCAAAATACTACTAAAACAACACTATTCCAAATGTTTACTGTGTAAAACACTACAGCTACGAGGGTGTATTCAATTAATTTAAGCAGCTGTGGATCTAAACACAAGTAAACATTTATATTTTGGTAGAAAGAGTATTTTGGAATAGAGCTGTATGAATGCTCAGAGGTAAAAACAACTGGATTGGCGGCAGAAGCCTTCTTGTAAAAGGGTACTTTGTCCAAAACCATTTAATGAATTTAATAGAAAATTGGTCCACTAATTAGGTATGATTCTACATGTTTCAATCAGCTGTACTATCCAGAACAGCTTTGTCAATGAGATGATTACAGTCATCCCTCATTATATCCAAAAGAAAAACCTCTCAACATCCCAAGACTGCTGAGCCCTCTGCTGCCAAGGCACAAGGAGGAAGAGTGACAGAAAGAGACTGTGAACCAAATGATAACTCTATAGATGTTAAGAGTCTGCATAATGTACCAGAGTATGCTTGATGTTTAGATGATGAATAACTGTTCTGTGATATACAGCTCATTAGAGTTAAAATGGTTCTTTGACATGCTTACAAGAAACTTCAACATTTCATATCTCGGGTTTCAGATTTATCAACGTGCTCTCAGGTTGTCAGAATATTAAATTAGGACAAGCAGTTTCCAGAGCAACATACAGGGGAAAGACATCAACAACTCCTGCTCCAGGTTTCCTAGTCTACCATTCTACTCGTAGTCTACGATGACAAACAGCTGGTAACTTCATCTTCTGACACCATGAAGCACCAGCTTTGACCCTCTCAGAAAAATCAATACTGTGTTTGAGCACACATGTTTACAGCTGTATTAGGATGTCTTGCTTATCCCGGAACAGCAACTGGGAGCTATTGTAATATTGTAACAAAACAAGCTTGCTGCTCTTGAACCCAGAACGCTTGGTAAGAGACCCAAGGATAAGGTTATTAAAAAACTAAACTGAAGGAGACTAACAAGCAAGAACAAACAGCATAGCAAATGTAAATACTCTCAAGAACTGAACAATCTGATTAGAGATACGATGGGAAGAAGACTGAAGACAACAGCTTTGATTTTAGAGTGCACACAACATGTGGCTTTTGAAATAATTCAATTTACTCAATGGTTTTCTAACTCTTCATAAAAGTGTGACGGTGTTTATGATTCAGAGTAAATCTGGTTGCAGAAAAATATCAATAAATGTGTTTTTAAAGAACGTTGCCTCAAGTGTTAGAGTTTAAACAAATCTGAAAGGTTCTCTCAGAGGATCAGCATTCAATAATACACCATAATAACCTTAAGGGTCCCAGATCAAGTTGGACATTTGATTTCCTCTTTAATAACAATTCTTTGTGTGGTACGAATAAACTATAAACGTAGGCCAGAGGGACCCCTTATTGTGGTAAGAAATTTATTGTTGCATAGAAAAGCAACTTGGATGGTTTGTCATTGAAGAACACCACTTAAACAACAGCCTTTTACAGTTCAGTAAAAAAAAAAAAAGAGAAAGTAAATGCATGCTAAAAAAACAACATTTTAGAAAAAAAAATAAATAAAAATCATCAAGTGGATAACAAATCTTACTTAAGTGCCCCTGCTCTATTGCCTTGATAAACCATTCTCCTTTACCGATCCATTACATGCTCATGCAAACAAAACTTGCAGGTTAACAACATTTTACATAACATTCTCTGGCTCAGGACCAGTGGAGTCTATTGAGAAAGGACCTGCAATTTGTCAGAACTAAAGAAAAAAAACAACAAAAAACATTAAAAAAACCCAGCAAAACTTTGTTCTCATTACTCACCACAAGTTGACATATACAGTTGATGTTACATTTACACATACAAGGGTTTCTACATGCAATCTTTTTGCAGCTGTTTACAAAGCATCCTGACAGCACCAATACATCTTAAAGCTGCCCCCCCCTTAATATGAACTAATTATACCAAATAATAAAAAGTATTCAAACAAAATTAGGCATTACCCCCCTTATTGAAACAGTGATACATTAATAAAGTGCCTTATCTAAATGTTAAAGAAGTGTTTTGCAAATAGCCTGCCACAACACCAGGAAGTACAGAATGTTTCTTTATCTAACAGTACAATAACCACATAGTCTAAAGACGTGTATTTTTTCAGGTATTGCTAGCCATTTATTTGCAGGTTGGACAAATAACATAGTACATGACGCGTGCTTATCAAGCCATGTGGTTACTTTTTTGCATTCAGGTACCACATATCTTCCTACAAGATGAGGACGCAAGCATGAGTACTATGAAAAAGACACTGCTCATCCAGAGCATGGGGAAAAGAATCTCATAAAATTTATAAGATGCCCATATACTGAAAAAATATTAA
This sequence comes from Acipenser oxyrinchus oxyrinchus, assembly GCA_030684275.1. Taxonomy (NCBI): domain Eukaryota; kingdom Metazoa; phylum Chordata; class Actinopteri; order Acipenseriformes; family Acipenseridae; genus Acipenser; species Acipenser oxyrinchus. Next base: position 9,988,217 of record CM060259.1, on the reverse strand, counting down.
CCCTATCACGTCCATATAAAGTTATAACAATAGCTGACCCCCCCTCACTTTTTACAACATGTTCAAGGGGCAAAGCTGCAGTATCAGTAGAACTACTTATTCCTGTATCATTTTATAAAATGCATTAGAATCACTATTTAAAGTAACAGTCCTATGAAGAAAACAGACAAAGAAACAGAGCATCAGTCTCCCAAAGAAGTGATGTAAATTAAGCGGTTCCCAGACTGTGGGGCGCAAAAGATCCAAAGGTGGTCATGGAAGACAGCATACTTAACACATTCAAATACAGTATATTTGTTGATCAATGTAAAGGACAGTATTAGAAGATTTTTCTTTTCAGAACCAGTGTGCCATTGTCATCTCATGTTCTTTTCCAAACCATAAGCCTGGTCATTCCGGTATTTTGTGTAGGCTATTCATTCATTCATTTTTTTTATGTTATGGGAATGTTGCTGTAAAAATAGAAATAAATACTAGCATATGTGTAGACTAGATATTATCATTTGTATTTTAATTTTACCTATATATTTATCCTTTATTCTCAACAGATCTTGAAAAATGCACCTCTTAATAAATAATTTGTAAATCTTTATAACAAATTAAGAACTTATTTCATTTCTACAGCAGTGGTTATATATATATATATATATATATATATATATATATATATATATATATATATATATATATACAGTACTGTGCAAAAGTTTTAGGCAGGTGTGAAAAAATGCTGTAAAGTAAGAATGCTTTCAAAAATAGACATGTTAATAGATTATATTTATCAATTAACTAAATGCAAAGTGAGTGAACAGAAGAAAAATCTAAATCAAATCCATATTTGGTGTGACCACCCTTTGCCTTCAAAACAGCACCAAGCATCAATTCTTCTAGGTACACTTGCACACAGTTTTTGAAGGCACTCGGCAGGTAGGTTGGCCCAAACATCTTGGAGAACTAACCACAGTTCTTCTGAGTATTTAGGCAGCCTCAGTTGCTTCTCTCTCTTCATGTAATCCCAGACAGACTCGATGATGTTGAGATCAGGGCTCTGTGGGGGCCATACCATCACTTCCAGGACTCCTTGTTCTTCTTTACGCTGAAGATAGTTCTTCATGACTTTCGCTGTATGTTTGGGGTCGTTGTCATGCTGCAGAATAAATTTGGGGCCAATCAGATGCCTCCCTGATGGTATTGCATGATGGATAAGTATCTGCCTGTACTTCTCAGCATTGAGGAGACCATTAATTCTGACCAAATCCCCAACTCCATTTGCAGAAATGCAGCCCCAAACTTGCAAGGAACCTCCACCATGCTTCACTGTTGCCTGCAGACACTCATTCGTATGCGCTCTCCAGCCCTTCGCGAACAAACTGCCTTCTGCTATAGCCAAATATTTCAAATTTTGACTCATCAGTCCAGAGCACCTGCTGCCATTTTTCTGCACCCCAGTTCCTGTGTTTTCGTGCATAGTTGAGTCGCTGGCCTTGTTTCCACGCCAGAGGTATGGCTTTTGGCCGCAAGTCTTCCATGAAGGTCACTTCTGACCAGACTTCTCCGGACAGTAGATGGGTGTACCAGGGTCCCACTGTTTTCTGCCAGTTCTGAGCTGATGGCACTTCTGGACATCTTACGATTGCGACGGGAAGTAAGCATGATGTGTCTTTCATCTGCTGCAGTAAGTTTCCTTGGCCGACCACTGCGTCTACGGTCCTCAACGTTGCCCGTTTCTTTGTGCTTCTTCAAAAGAGCTTGGACAGCACATCTGGAAACCCCTGTCTGCCTTGAAATTTCTGCCTTGGAGAGACCTTGCTGATGCAGTATAACTACCTTGTGTCTTGTTGCTGTGCTCAGTCTTGCAATGGTGTATAACTTTTGACAGTAAACTGTCTTCAGCAACCTCACCTTGTTAGCTGAGTTTGGCTGTTCCTCACCCAGTTTTATTCCTCCTACACAGCTGTTTCTGTTTCAGTTAATGATTGTGTTTCAACCTACATATTGAATTGATGATCATTAGCACCTGTTTGGTATAATTGTTTAATCATACACCTGACTATATGCCTACAAAATCCCTGACTTTGTGCAAGTGTACCTAGAAGAATTGATGCTGTTTTGAAGGCAAAGGGTGGTCACACCAAATATGGATTTGATTTAGATTTTTCTTCTGTTCACTCACTTTGCATTTAGTTAATTGATAAATATAATCTATTAACATGTCTATTTTTGAAAGCATTCTTACTTTACAGCATTTTTTCACACCTGCCTAAAACTTTTGCACAGTACTGTATATATATATATAAACCTAACCCGCGGGTAACGATAGTATTTGCATGTCAGGTTACTTCTGTTGATGCTTGTAATTTAATTTCCGGGATTTAATTTGAAAAACCATGAAGGAATCCCTTAGGTAACCTAACAAGAAGGTGGGTCGCTTCAAAAAGAGATAATGTGAGAAAGGTAAACAGCACAGAAACGTTTATAACATAAAAATAATGCAAGTATAACACTATTAAGTTTAAATTACAATACTTGGTCTTTAATATATTCAAAAATCAGACAAGTTGCTGCAGGATTTAGGCTCCAACAGTTCAATTAGCCAGGCATCAGTCTCCAAGATCTACTTTCTTGTATGTGGAACCTGCACATTTTCATCAAATTTGGGCAAGCAGTTCTGAAGATCAGAGACAAGTAAAAGTGCAAAAGTAGGTCAACATAACCTAAGGTAGAGTCTAATTGCACATTACTTAAGTTTCTCATTTAATACGTGTGTGTGTGTGTGTGTGTGTGTGTGTGTGTGTGTGTGTGTGTGGTTATTAACAGTGGCAAAAGGAAAAAACCAACAATATACTCAGCATTTGGGTCAACCTTGCTCTCTCAACTGGTAGTACAATTCTGGATGACACTCTACAATTTACGAATCATAGAGCAGCCTAATACACTTAGCACAGAAAAACAAGTAAAGGGTATTTGTGGTATGGTATGAATATATTCAAAGTGTAGACACCACTTACATTATATTAACTTCAAACCACCAATACATTTGGTGAGGTGTAATGAAACTTAACTTACCTCCTACAAATGCATCTCCAGCTCCATTTGTGTCCACAATTTCACTCTGATCAATGTCTAAAACAGGGGAAATCGTCACTTCATTGCCTAGAGGAAAGAGAATAATCAGTAAAGCTGAAAATAACCAAATGCCTGACATAAAAAGAATGTTACTTGAACACATGTACAAAAACCAAAACATTCACTGGATAAAATTACCCACAAGAGGCTAATACTAACTTCTACAGATCAATCTAAATAGCGTTTCAGGGACATAGCCTTTAATGCACAACAGTTATGTCTTTTAACCACTTCAACTCCAGATGTAGGTACCAGGTTTTGAAAATAATAATAATGGCTTCAAACCTGTAATTGCTATAAAATGTTAACATATGATGAATAAAACAAATAAATGACCTAAACTGTATTTTTCATTAACCCTTTATGCTCCTGTGTACTACATACCCATGTTCAATAGAGATAAAAACACTTTTTTTTTTTTTTAACAATGAAAACAAAAACACCGCTAATAACAATACTAATCAGTAAACAGTAATTATCAAATAAAAATCAAACAACATAAAAACATGTGCCATTATCGACTTGCTCTGTGCCATTTATATACAACAGAACCCGGGGTTGCCTTCGCAACCCCTGCACATTTTTCTTGTGTCCTTTCTTTTGTTTTCATTTTCGTAGCAGACCCTGCACCTTTTTTGCGGTCTCTGCTTCCCTTGTGTTGGAGGGATAGTCACAAATGCGTGTACAGGGCTACTTTGCGCAGGCATTGTGATGGATCTGGCTGCCTGCTTTATTGCCTTGTACCCAGTACTGTGTTTTCGTCACAGCACTGCCATTTCAAACCAAACAGCTTCCCGTTTGCAGCTGGCTTACATGTAAAGTAGCTGCATGCTCTTTTGTTTGTACAGTCTCAAAGGTAAAGGATTAGCTTTTCGGGAACAAATGCCAAAAAGCAACCAATATATCTCAGTCTTCAAAAAGCCCACAGATAGACTGGAATCACTACATGACACGCAATTGTATACAAATGTCACCTGACCCTCCCCTGACTTTCATTACACATTCCACAGCACTGAAACCTGAAACGCTAGACTGAGAAACTGCTCATAGAATAGAATGGGAAACTTGACATAGGCATGTACGGCATGGTACTGTAAGTGGGTTTTCATTTGACGTACGTCATGGTCTTGAAGTGGTTCATAAATAATCAGCAGTTTGAAGGTTACAGTGCTCCCCCTTTATAACGCTGTAGGCGGGAGCCATAGCTAAAAGGCTGTGCTGTTTGTGTTCAGCCTTATAACAAGAATACTAGTGCTAGTGTAATGGCATTATGGGGCAAATGGGGGCCATGACCGTACCGTCTTATATCCTGTTCCGCAGTATAAAGGTGGAACACTGTACTTGCTTCGAGAATACACTTCTTAGGACTGTTATTTTCCCAGTACAACGGAAAGCACAGTTCGTTCTATTTCGTACATTTTGAATCGCATCCTTTAATACAATAAAGGTGATCACCACTGGCATCAAACATCACAATGAATTACACCAGTTACAACTGCTTTCTGTGAATCATTTAACAGCCCTTTAAATGGCTGAGGGGTAACAGTTGTGACAACTTGTCACAAACTGCTATTTTGTTTGCATGACTTTTTCAATGCAGTGCTGAAACATTAAGGATATCATTGTCCAAAAGGACATAATCAGGCTTACATTTATTAGGATGCCATAGGAGTTAAATTTCACCTTTGGGGCATAGCTGAAAACCAAGTGCCTTAGCCAGTCTAATCTCTGATCACAGTTACATCCTAAAACCCCTGCATATTTCAAACATCTTTGTTTCACCACTACCAGCTGTCATTTCAACGTATCTGTTGACGGAGTTAGGAGAACTGATGGCCTCTTCTAGGGGTTTCACATAGATCAGATGGGCAAGGTTGATAATATGACAATACTTACAATGGTGAATTGTGCTGTTTATGTTCATGTATGGTGTGAAATCTTAGTATCCAATTCTGGTCAAGTGTAATTTTTAATATTTATTTTTTCACATTTTTCATTTAAATGGGTTATTTTTCTCTTTTGCAATTTCAATACCATCAATAAAGTTTTGTGCATTTCAAAACGTGAGGGACATGCCACTATTTTTTAATTTTTTTTTTTACATACCTACATCTTGGTCACATTTTAGCTATAACTATATTTCAAACTGTAATGCTGTAGCCTGATATTAACAAGTTTAAGATTGCTAAAAACATTTTAACACATTTATAGATGCATAATCAATTGTTCATAACACAGTCCTAAACTATACTCGTTACTATAATTTTGGAAACTATGAGAAAGCTATGTTTTTGTTTTTTTTTTGATTGCAAGTAAGGAACAGCTAAGCCTGTATTCTAATATAATAGTAAAGTAGGCTTTGTGTTTTTAATACAGATGCTTTGTTTAAAATAACACATTTTCTTAAATCAGCTACAGATTTTTCCTTTGATAATTGCATTAAAACGAAGATCCTTTTAGGATCAGCCAATTAGCAGCAAAATGACTTTGTTAAATTAATTCTGCAGATGAAGCATGCTATCCCACCTCCCTCTTGAAATGATTAAATGCAAATCTTACATGTAAATTATGTTAACAGTAATTTAAAGTTTGTCAATTATTCTGCAATTAGAGATTAACACAACTAATGGAGATGTGATTTTAAAGTACATGTAAAAGACAACGCTTTAAATTCACTTGTTAGCACAGGAGAGGTTTTTGAAGTGTGACTGCAGGATGTAAGCAGTCAAAGGTAATGTGTGTTTTATAGTGCACAACCGCTGTCACTTACAGTAAACCTTGAGGCTATAAATAGTCTGTTTACCATAACCGCATTTAAATATATGTTTCAGGAAGTCTCACCCTAGGGGGTGGAGGATTCATGATGCAGCATATGCAGTGTCTCCATCTTAGATATTTATAATCTTAAGTAAATATAATAAATACATAAATAAATAAAATTATGGCGTGTAAATGGCTCATAGTTCTGAATTCAGGTGGCTTAGAAGACCAGTATGTAAAATGAATTGTTGAATTTTTTAAACCGTGACTTGAGGTGAAACCTCCCTCAAGTTCTCTGAAGCACACTCATCTAAGCAGAGTGAAGACCGTGGTTCAGTCCAAGCAGGCCAGTCCAGGTGACTGAAACTAGTGAGTCATCAGATAGATATGAGCTATGTTCATTTTATTTTATGGCAATGCATTTCAAGTGCTATTAAATATAATGTGTCTCGTTACATGCTAGTTAAAAGAAAAGATTTAAATATGACACCTAAACAGAATTCACCCTCAACATACAGTACATGCAAGCTAGCTTTGTAACAGAGGGTAAAAAAAAAACTAAAACTAAAATAAAAATCTTGTTTTCTACTTTGGATCGCCTCCCATAAGTACACTTGCTTGTTTGTCAGATAGCTTGTTGTCAGACGTTATATTAAGGGGGAGACTAGGACATGTCACACAAAGATTTTACAAATATAATGTAGGGAAATGCAGAGATTTTTTACAATGCAGATTAAGATTTTAATAAGGTACTTATACATTAGTTTTAAATGTATTGTAAAGCAAGTTGTATAAAGCTTCACTGTCACTGTAGTAAGCAAGGCTGAACTTGCACATGTTCATGTATACTGCATTGCTGTTTAATGGTGCATGATGCTCTAGGTGGTTCCCATAACCTTGCTTTGTCTCCTACAAGCTGCGTCAATTGATATGATAATAATGAAAGGATGTCTGAAATGAGCGGGGCTGAGCTTGGGCAATCTGTGCAGTCTTTGCATTTACCACCACTTGGTAGCCAAACGCTCTCCAAAAGTCTTCTTTAGTTGCCACAGGCAACAATGAATTGCACTTGCAGCTCAGGGACATGGAGCAGATGCTTTAGATCCAAATGGTAATAGTTCCAAACCCTGAAAGAGATCTTTATTCCAGACAGTGACTGCAAATAAAAAGAAATCTCTACATAACAGGCTTTATTATTTGTTATGCTGATCGGTGTACAGTCACTAGTATTGCTGTGAAGCAATGTTTTCATCTGGAAATAATGTCGTCTTTCTATTAGTATTAAAACTAAACAACAAAAAAGTATTTAAAATGTATTGTTATTGAATTAGCTTATTTCAAATCTATCCTGCTTCGGGGCTCCCGAGTGGCGCATCCAGTAAAAGCACTCGCTAGAGTGCAGGATGCGCTCTATAGCCTGGACGTCACCGGTTCGAGTCCAGGCTATTCCACAGCCGAGCGTGGACGGGAGCTCCCAGGGGGCGGCGATCTGTAACGCAGTTCTAGTGTAGTGGACGCCATTCAGAATGCATTTGTGTCAATATACCACATATTTAAAAGGTTATTTAATCTTTGCTGCCAAGATGCTGTGACATAATTGTCCTTTGTTTGGTGAGGATATTTGTTTGAACTGAAAGCATCATTAAACGTATGTGGAAGATTAAGTATGTGTTTGCTGCCAGGATGGCACTGTCCTTGACCTACAATGAGCTAATGTCAATTAAAAACAGGCATACATTCCCAGTCAAAATAATAATTCTTCTAATGCTCAGAATGCACAGTGAAACAACTTGCATTGAGTAACCTGCCTTAAATGATTGTATTTTTTGTTTGGAAAATATGAACAGGTAAACAAAGAATCCCTCGGGCAAACTTCAGCTTGTAAGCTAAAAACAAAAAAAATAAAGAAACATGACTGTATTGTAAAGCAGGGGTTTTCAAACACAGTATACAAACTAATTAAGACAGTGTTTTAGACAGGTTAACTATTCTGCTGTCCTAGTTTTAAGTTTCTGCTTTAATCGTCCAGCCTTAAAACCTCCTAACCTTTACAAACAAGTATAAATGTTTTAAAAGCTGATTGGAAGCAAATTTTCCTCTCATCTGGGCGCTGACATTTCTACTGCTGTATTGAAACCATAAACTGACAATGAAAATATGTTGCAAAACTAACAAACACAACCAATTGGTCACGTAAATGTGACCTTTCCTTAAAGCTAACTCGAGCTATCGGTGTGGAAACTGGGATATGTATTTCTTTGTCAAGATTAAATCAGAGATAACACCTTGCTCAGGACTACAATCCCACAATGCACTGCAGAGACGACGCATTTCTAAAGTAAAAGTGCATTTCAAAAGCACAAACGGTAAGAAAAATAATCGCTAATAAAATATAAATTCATTTTAGTTAGTTTGATCAAGAGAGGGTTTTTAACAGTCAGATTGTTAATGACGGATAGTCAATAATTGTGCAAACAAGGGAAAACTGAGGGACCGCATTGTTTTCCGCCCTGGATAAGGGCGTCTGCTAAGAAAAAAATCATTTTGCGTTCAGTAATTAGCACATTATATTCCATTTAATTAATATCCAACAACTTCAACATTTTTTAAAAGGCAATTAGTGCATAGCACTACAATTGAAATTATGGTTTCACTAAGGAGTTTTCTTTTTAACAAAACAAAACAACAAAAAAAAACTAGACATGGGGGTTTTTGTGAACAAAAACAAAGTATCCCTGTAGGAATAATCAAATAAGAATGTCACATCAGATATAATCAATATGTGAAAAAACATTCATATCAATGGTATGTCTGAGGCAGTGAAATGGTTCATGTCTACGTAATTATTGGACTGCCACTGAAACCACAAGCATAAGACAGAAATCAGACAAACAGACATAATTTTTAAACGATGTAGAGAAACATATTATTTAAAAGTCAAGCACCAGCTCAGATTTAAAGCACTCGCAGGTCAACACTAAATCTGCTTCCGTATACATAAAACAACAAAGTTTCAAACATATTAACAGAAATACTGTTTGTCTAAAGGCACCACTAGTTGAGTGAAGTTGTCATTTGCCATGAGAATGGGGAAAAAACTCAAGAGAAGCCTGAGAAAAAACAAATGTGCCAAACATATCCTTACAGCAAGCTACTCATAAGAACCAAACAGCATGTTGTACAAAAAGCATCAACGTACTAAGCCATGTCACAAAACACATCGGACCAGCTTTAATTAGTCTCAACTACAAGGTTAAGGTCTCAGGAGGTGCCTCTGGTGGGTGAAGGGAAGGGGGAGGGGATGTAAATCTGTTAGAGCCCTACACGACTACAGAAAAGACAGAAAGTAAAACATAAACGTAGGCAAAATATCAGGCTGAAATGAACTGAATACAATGGCCAGTACTTTAAATCCTCACACCGCGAGGCTGAGGACCTGTGGCTAAGGACATTCATAGACCAGAAGAGACATTCTAAGTGCTGTCATGAACTGCTGCATAATAAAATACGGTGACAACAAAAAAATAGGCAAAAATACAGACCACCACAAAATGGTGCTGCACTCCATGATCTCACACTACTGAAAACCTGACATAATTGACATCTGTTCCCACATTAATTTATTTGATTAAAATCCTGTAAGTGTACAAGCCTGATTACAAAGCAGGGTATGCTTAACAATATTTAACATAAACTTGTCTAGTTAGCAAAGGCAATGTGAAAACATAATCAAATGTGAATGATAATAAATCATGCAGATTTCCAGTATGTAGAAGACACTGCCTTGAACCAAGAATGCTCCTCTTAAAGATTAAAGTCCTTTGACCCTCTACTATTCCGGATTACTTTTCTAAACATATTGTCCACAGATTCTAATTTTACTATGATAAAAAGTAACATCCATTGTCTGAATTTAAAACTACCCCCCCCCCCCCACCTCTCAAAAAAAAGAAAGATATATCACATTGATTAATAAAATAACTGATACCGAAATACTGAACTTCATATTTTATCCCATCCAGAGTAAAAAAAGGTTTTTGTCTCAGCAGTATAACGAACCTTTTTCTCCCATCTGACCTCACTTTCTTCTGAAACTCTACTGTAAATATCCAAAAGGCAGAGTTTTTTTTTCTCTGTGTTAAATCAAGTCAGAGTAAATTTACATTTATAGGGTACTTTTCTCCCAATATTCCTAAACTGAGATTCCATATAAAACCTTAAGTCTGATGACATTGGGAGGTCGAAGCTTCTCTTCGTGTGTTCCTACTCTTTGGAACTCACAGCCACTATCTGCGAGAGGCTTGGATCCTGAAGAAAAAATGTAAATGTATACTTAAAACACACTTGTTTTCCTTGGCTTTTGGTAATTACCTTTTTGTTTTTAGTATATTGTATTTACACATTGTAATGGATTTTGTATTAACTTTTAAAAATGGCTTTGTTTTTGAACTGCTGTTTCTAATGTATTTTTTGTTTTAAATGTCTCTGATGTTATTAACAATTGCTGATGCATTTTATGCTATGTACAGTTCTACAGGAAAAGCTCTACAGTGCACTCAGTTTATAAGAAACACTGATACAAGAATCAACTGCATATAGTGATCAAAACCACTGGGACCTATACTAACCAATGTAAAATACTGCACTTTTAAGAATCAAGCAATCGGCTTACAAGAATCATTTCGGGGCAAACTCACTACATGTAATACGGTACTTGATCAAGTGCAATAAAGCTGGCTGTTTTTGAATTTGACCTTAATTACATCTCACATGATTAGGCACGTTCGCAGCGTGGTTAGTGCAATGATGCAGGAAACACTGCATTGTTTGTAATCAGACGTGACTACGCCACTGCATTGTGCAGGTATGCTTTTTGTGTTCTCTGTTAGTGAAAATTTGTTTCGACATTCCAAGTACAGAAATGTTATTGTGTGATATGCATGTAGAGGGAGTGGGGTTGTGGCGCGGCGTGCCACAGTGATGGTGGGGGGCTGACTGCAGAGCTTTGCATTTCCGCTTAATGAAAAACTGTGAGATTTGCATCGCAACAGAAAATAAGTAAGCCACAGATGCTTAAATACAGTGGTAGTGCTGACAGTAAAATACTGTACTGTAATGTAGTTTTAATTTAAAGGCCATTACATGTAGCACCGCACAGCAGTTAAACTAGGCACCCTCACGAGACGATCTCTTCTCTCAAGTACACTGTAGTAAAACAGGATTCTGCAGCCTTGAGTACACATAATCGTGATCATATATCAAGCTACTTACCCACGAGGACTTGTTTTGATGTATTGTGTAGTGATTGAGCACCATTGACATCTGTAGACTGTATTTAAACTGCTGATGGCACGCTTTTGCTAATTGTAATGTGACAGAGTGGCTGAGGACAGTGTAAATTATCAGGCTGGAGTCGATTTACAGTTTTAAACCAGTGCTGGTTTTATTTTTCTTACACTGCAGTGGCGAAACAACCGCTAATAAAACAAACAAAATAAACCTAGCTCTCAGCTGGATCACTAACTAAACAGTACTTCGTATGGAACTAACACTAGATCTCTTACTCGAGTTTTGGTTTCTTTTTGTTACTTCTGCTTCCTTATGCCTCTATACCCCCATCACAAAGCTATCGGCGAAGCCATTTCTATCGAGGGGTCATTAACTTTAACATGCAGTTCACCAATTGACCATTATCCATAATTCGTTAAAGAAAGCAGCTGTGAATTTTTCGTGGGCGTGCATACATGCAGGAACTCGTGACATCTAGTGATCAACCCATTACACTTCAGGGAACAAGCTCTCATCATTCTCATACTAAGTTTGATTCGGCACCACAGTTATATCGGTCCGCTTTTAAGAATCAACCGCTTATGAGAATCAAAACACCCAGGACAGATGTGACTCTTATAAACGGAGTGCACTGTATTTATATATATATATATATATATATATATATATATATATATATATATATATATATATATATATATATATATATATATATAATTGATTGATTGATTGATTGACTGACTGATTGACATGATGCCGATGTCACCTGAGCCCAAGAAACAAAAAAAACAGAATACTTTCTAAATGCATACTCTGACACTGAATAATGAGCCTGAAATACAGGATAAAAATGTACACATTTGTACCAAGCAGCACCTCTCTGGGGGATCATTAAAAACAGGAAGAACTTTTCTAAAAACTCACAAAAAACAGTCCAAAAAATTGCAAACCCTTCAAAAAGAAAAAAAAAATGTCCACATAAATACACACAGATGGGATTTTTAAGAGTAGAACACGAAGAAAAAAAAAAAAAATGGAAAAAAACAATTTTAAAAAAACGGGCATATTTATAATGAGACAAGCAAAAACTGGAGCTGGGCCAAAGCATCACCATGAAGGCTGGACTTTTAATGAACTAGTTATAAAAAGCTTGTTCCTTTTTAGCTTATTGATGATTGGTTAAGCTAAAAGGGTACAGGTTTATTAATAGATCAGTTCTACTGTGTATACAAACACACAGGTAAGAAATCATAACAAACTGTTTCGGTACTAGTAACCTCTTAGGTCACTATTGTCCTGGTGCTGTCATTTCAGATAGATTGTTCATGTTCATACTTATACTTCATTTTACTGTTAATGCTAGGCCAGGCTAGTGCTGAGAATGAAACAACAAGAAACCACATTGTGACCACTTAACAGTGAGCCTCTGTGCCTCAGAACAAATTAAGATCTAGTCATACCGTCATCAGCTGTGAAATGCCGCAACGCTCCCAAATGATCATGTATTAGTTCTCTCCACCGCAAAGGTTCAGGGCTCAGAAAGCCTAATTAGTACTTTAATAGGTGCGTCAACCAATGCTTGTGCAATTCTGTGGTGTCATTGGATGCTAAATTAAAGACAACCCTTTTCTTGCTGCTTTCATTAGGCATATTAATGCCAAGAGGTGAGGGAATGCTGATTTAATATCGAAGGGAAAAAAACAACAACAACAAATTGGCATCTCTTTTGAGAATTGCCCCACAGGCCAAGCATTTGTATGTCCTTAATCATTATTAAATGACTTAACATGACACGCTGAGCCTGGCGAATGATTGCATCCAGACAAGAAAACAAATTACAAACGAAAGATCAAGCTGTATTAGAGGTCTGCCTCTGGGAAAGGAAAATCTTTAATTATCTTTTATATTGACATTTATTTGGCTGCCATGAATAACATAGCAATCAGATTTAGCTTTGCTTGCCACTGTATGGCTTCTCCCAGGGCTCAGAAATTCCTTGACATTTATCATGTTTGCCTTTGTAGACAACATCACAACATACTCTCTTATCTATTTCACATTCATCATGCATTTTAAACAAAGTTCACCGAGCCACACAATTTTGTCTTCATGAAGAGCAAAGGAAAAAGGTCTAGCAGGTATTATTTGTCTCCATGAAACACCTATAGCACAATATATATTTTGAATTTTCATTAAACCCAAGGGGCCTGGGTTCAAATTCAGCACAGTTTCTTTATCTGGGAAATGAGTTTGCTGGGGGAAGTGAGGCTCACCTTATAGTCTATTGTGGATGCGAAGTCTAGAGAGGCTGATGCTTTTACAATAGTTTGATCAATCCAATCCTACACAAAAATGATTTGTGGAGGCTATACAACTTATATTAAAGTGTTGTTCTGCAGTGCAAACACCCCTCTCTCCCTGCTTAAATACTTTTTTTTCTTTAAAATTTAGTCGTTGCTAATTAGTTTTTTATTATTTTCTCCCCAATTTGAAATGCCGAATTATTTTTAGGCTCAGCTCACGCTACCACCCCAGCTGACTCGGGGTGGGGCAAAGATGAACACACGCTGTCCTCCGAAGCGTGTGCGTCAGCCGCCCACTTCTTTACACTCTGCAGACTCACCGTGCAGGCGCCGCCAGACTACAGGGGTCGCTGGCGCGGTGAGCCGAGAACACCCTGGCCGACCTAACCCTCCCGGGCGACGCCGCCAATTGAGCCGCCCCTGGGAGCTCCCGTCCACGGTCGGCTGTGGAATAGCCTGGACTCGAACCGGCGACGTCCAGGCTATAGAGCGAGTGCTTTTACTGGATGCGCCACTCGGGAGCCCCTAAATACTTAATTTTTAATACTAAATTATTATCCTTATGTCTACCAAACTTGACTATTTATTTACCTAGCCACAGGGCGTTCTCTGAACCATCGATACGTCTCAGTTATTTTATACAACTTTCCTTCTGGCTGATTCTGACACTGAAATTCAGTTCGAAGCAAGAATCTAACAAGATCAAAAGAAACAACAGTTGACAACGTGTATTACAAGACTACCTTATTACATATATCAGTGGCTGTTCCACAACTGACTGCAATTTGTTATAGTAAAACATGCTAAAAAAACTATGTTGATATTAAGTGATCCTTTCCCTGAAGCTATTTAATGCAAGACTTCTGGGAAGAGTACTTAATGCAGGCACTGGGATCAAGGAAGATATCAAATTAAATCATCATTCAGAAATGCTGAAAGTCATTTAGCAAACGATTAAACAATAAATGAAGATTATACCACTGGTGACGACGGTGCCATCTTTCCCCTGGGTGAAGACGACAATCCGTTGCCTCTTCTTGTTCACTTTTGGCAGGCTTTGGGTCTTCTTTGCAATTTCTTCAATGTCTTCTGTCTGCGGAGGCAAAAAAGCAACACATGGAAATCATAGCATGAAAACAAACAAAAAACTGTCTTCAAAACGTCCAGCTATGCTGTAGAATATCACACAGCAAGAAATTTCTTTCAACATACTCCTACAGATTTGTTTGTTTGCTAGAATATATTTAAGTAGACAAATTCAATTATCAAATGGTTCCTGTCCTATGACAAGGGCTGAGACAGGAATATATTTTAATTACCTAATTTAACAATGAAAACAAAAATGAGTAATGCATTTTATAAAAAGAAACTGAATACATTCAGGTGATAAACAGTTTTGAGTAAAGTCTTCTAGTCAAAATGTTTACCAGTGAAAGTTTATTTCAGAATTTCTACAAAGAACACTAAAGAAAATTATTTGAATTACAATGTATTAAATGACCTCCAGGAGGTAGGAGAATTGCCTACATTCAACAAAAACGTGGGGACACAAAACCACATGCATGTCTTCGTTTACCTCACACATAATAAATATTTGATATCAATGCCACTTGTTCCCATTAGATTTGACCTTTAAGAAATATAAATGTTTTCCACCTGGATGGTCTGTGGCTGGTTATAAGATTAGATAACCAGTTACTGCTTGTTAGCTTCACTGAATCTAAATAAATTACAGACTTTCTTTCTGAATTTTTTTTTGGTGTGTTAAACTGTACTACAGGAGATTTCAAACACATAGTCACTGGTACCACATGGTATATGAAAACAACTTCTAAAACCTAACAGGGCTCTGTGCTTCTTTCCAAACCAAGCTGTCAGTGCTGCCTCTAATTAACCAATCAACGTGCAATGTGAGCAGGTGGGACGTTGAAATTACCTTTCCACACCTGGTTGGAGTAATCTACTGATTCTGCATGCCTACCTGTGCTTAGTGGAGTGTCTTATCATAGGATCTCATCCCCTCAATATGCAGATGCTAATTTATGAGCGTGTAGACGACACATTATCAAATCAATCAAATCAATCAATTTTATTTTTACACATTAGTGGAAACAGAGCTGAAGTGTCAGTTTTTGCTGGATATTGAATGCTGTTTTGCTCCAGCCAAAGACTGTGATCTCTAAACACTTCCCAAGCATGCACTATAATCAGCCCTAAAAGGTTTAGTGTTCTTGAGAAAAAGCTGTGCGAGAGTCTAAGTAAGTGCTAATGGAAAGGTTAATACTGTGGTGGTTAGCAGGCAACAGCAAAAGCAATTTGTCACTGTGACTGAATTTAAACCAGGCACAGTCAAGTCTGTAGCCCAAGGGTGCAATAAAACTACAGAATGGGCTGGCTTAATCAACTATTTCTGTCTTTATAGTCTTGCTACAGCAAGATCACAAGCATATGCTCAGTTGTTTATTGCATCTTTCTTTTTTTTTTCTTGGATCCAAAACAATTCTAAAGCAAAATCTTAAAGTAGTAAGAAAAGCTCTGAATAAATCACAAAACCGCTGTAAATGTCTTCACTTTTGTTATTATTATTATTAATAGCGCTCCCCCTTTATAATGCTGTAGTCGGGAGACATAGTTAAGAGTGCTATTTGTGTTCCGCCTTATAACGAGAATACTAGTGTTAGTTTAATGGAATTATGGGTCAAATGGGAGCCATGACCATACCTCCTTATAACCTGTTCCACAGTCTCAAGGGCCGCCTTATAAAGGGGGAGCATTGTATTATTTGCTATGCTGGTGAACAGATAATTATTTCTAACTCATTCAAATGAACACATCATTATTATTATTATTTCTACGTTGTCCAGGCATGAGACTGGAAGACCTGTCTAAATCACCTGCATTCCCACACCTTCCTTTTCTTTTATATTGCTGGTGTTTTGAGTGAAGAATCTATTTTTGGCATCTGAATTCATTGTTATAAAAGAGACCCAAGGCTCTTCCAGAAGGATATACTGCTCTAAATGCTCACAAAGATACAGCAGTATATTAGGGGTGTATCCTACGCATGTTAAGCCCTGCATACACAAGGAGACAAGTTTCCAGACAAAATGTTTCCTTGTGTCTGCTGGATGTTTCCGTGTTTCCAGAAACAACGAAACATGTTGCACAGCTCATTTAAAAGATAATGGCATCCTCACGATGTAGGATCCACTCCCTTGTCCACACGACTCTGTTCCTGTGCTTTCCCCTTCTTTCACAAAGGTTTAGTGCAGTTATAAGTGCAGCACCACTTGGTGCAATAAGGCACCTGCTTTTTTGGAGCGTGCAGCAGGAATGATCACGTGCTGCTTAAAAAAGGTTTCCTGACAATTTTTGAAGAAACATGTTTCCACGTGTATGCTGGGCTTCATGTTCATGGTACTATAATAAACCCAATAAAAATGGATTTCCATATGATCTATTATATGATGTTTCTGAGACGGCTCAAATAAAATATTAAAATAACCATTCCCCTGCATCATACTTCGAAAGGCCAATTCTGAGCTAGCAGGCAGATGAGTATCATATTGCATCCTGAGGCTGATCTAATGATGGTATAAAATATACAACATCACTGCCTCTGCTATTTCCCCACTTAAGATGAAAATAGGCTTAATAAACAAGCAGCCTTTTATTCAATCAAGAAAATGGATAGATGTTACACTGACAACAGCCTACAAGTTTATTTTTGGCTGTTCAGATATACAGGGTAATATTCAATTGATCTTAATAGCGATGAATATAAATATAGCCACAGTATAAGTTCATAATAAATGGACACAAGGTTATGAAAATAACAAGGTATTTAGATCTGCCTCTGTTTACAGAAACTGAATAGACACCATTGTATCCGATACCTAAACATTTCAGTTAATTCAGATGATGTTGCTGTTGCAGTATAACTATCTTGTGTCTTGTTGCTGTGCTCAGTCTTGCCATGGTGTATGATTTTTGACAGTAAACTGTCTTCAGCAACCTCACCTTGTTAGCTGAGTTTGGCTGTTCCTCACCCAGTTTTATTCCTCCTACACAGCTGTTTCTGTTTCAGTTAATGATTGTGTTTCAACCTACATATTGAATTGATGATCATTAGCACCTGTTTGGTATAATTGTTTAATCATACACCTGACTATATGCCTATAAAATCCCTGACTTTGTGCAAGTGTACCTAGAAGAATTGATGCTGTTTTGAAGGCAAAGGGTTGTCACACCAAATATGGATTTGATTTAGATTTTTCTTCTGTTCACTCACTTTGCATTTAGTTAATTGATAAATATAATCTATTAACATGTCTATTTTGAAAGCATTCTTACTTTACAGCATTTTTTCACACCTGCCTAAAACTTTTGCACAGTACTGTGTATATATATATATATATATATATATATATATATATATATATATATATATATATATATATATATATATATATATATATATATACACACACACACACACACACACACACACACACACACACACACACACACACACACACAGGTACAATACATTGTGTACATTACACACACACTTATTTGTACCTACATCTGCTCATCAGAGAATATTTAAATGCAAAAAGAAACAGCTGCTTGTATCATATTCTCTTTTTATGCCCAAACATTGTATATACCAACAGCCACTTTATTTACATAATCGTAAACCACAGGTGGTAGCAATTAAGTTATTAAAATGGCATTATACTTCACAATTTTGGTGTCTTGTACCACACCACTGCTGTAGCAGTGATCCTCATGGAGTGTAATGAAGCTAATGAGGTAGCTTTTTAACTAAGCATCCTGACAGACCCTATATCTGCAGAGGCAGCTTGAAACCAAGCCCAACCTCTCTGCTTCCCAATAGGCTTTTCAAAATTCAATAAATAACATCTGTAGGCGATGTTGGGTGCAGACCTAGCAGAGTGCGTCATAACACAGAGCTGGCTGAACAAAGAAACCATGACGACTGCCAGGTTTCCATGGCAACTGCTGCAAGGCCTGGAGAGTATAATAGCACATCAATCACTGTCCAAAAGAACTTCATTATCAGCAAAATAATCCTTTAGGCTCTGTTTAGTGTGCAATTGTAGGTCAACTCACCTCAAAGCCCTGCTCTCTTGCAAAAGCAGCAGCCTCCTGGAATAAAACAGAAATTAACAGTTAATTACAGAGCTGTGGAAAGTGAAAGAAAATCAGACAATTTAGGGGCATAGAGATCTCACTTTCTTGAATCAGTTCTCTCAAACTGTGGTCCGCTTTGGAGATTAAAGCAGCTCTGTTTTGTTTACCTCTTAATTAGTATTTCTAAAACCTGCATTTTACCTGTGTTGATGTAACAGTGCAGTTCATTTCATATGGATTTCACACACTGGCCGTTGATACCCTTTATCTCTCCCTACCACTACATATGCCCTTGTAAAATTTCTAGTTGACCATCTTTTTCCCCCCTTACTAAGTTAATATCTTCCTAAGAGCTTCAGAATTTAATATGTTTTCCCACAGTAGAGACAGAACATGGTAGATCTTGATTATTGCTTATTATGAGAATTACCAGAATCAGCTGGTTAAAACTACAAAAGCAAGTTTCATGCTCGCTGGTAGGCCACTGTAATTCCATGGCCTCCCTGCAATGGGGTGACATGACAGTAAATGATCCAATAATGCAGGCAGATCTTGCACTCTGATGTGGAGTATGACCGTTGGGTATGGATGAGAATATGGACCTTTAGGGAAAACAATGAGGTTAGTGGGTCCCACTGGACTACACTCAGCCTCCTGCACAGGTCAGCATTATAGAGCTAAAGATCCATCAATTAATCTACCACACACAGAAAAGCTGTCTGCTGAGCCAAATCAATTAATTTAGCACCAGTCTGCGCTTCGTGACAGGGACCTGCAAAACAAGGCTGGTATGTTCTATGGAGAGGAGCAGCCATGCACAGTCAATTCTGCACTGCAGTTATTGTTTTTTTTTGTTATTATTATTATAATATTTTTTTTAAATGTGTGTGATGTATAATTGCATTCCCAATCTGCTTCACGAGATCTCATCTTCCACCTCCTCCTGTGTGGAATCCTCAAAAGCTCTCAGAAGAGTGAAGCTGAATATGTTAGTAACCTACCAGCCCTTGACAATGATAACATTGGGAAAATACGGCATTTTATCTGCTATTCTTGTGAAATGTTTTACCAGAAGAATTGCTACAAAAATGTCAGTCTTTCCACCAACTGAATAGCGAGGCATGCTGCTCCTTCTACCATTAAAACTAGCACCAATGCACAATGAAGCCTTTGTAATCACTAAACTATTCATGAAAAACCGCAATCCTACAAAGCACCAAAAACTTGAGATCACTGTGCTTAAATGGTTGATGTTTATTCCAGCTCTGATGTTTCTAAAGCTTAACTGAACCCTGTGTGATACAGTATTTCAGCTGGATAACAAACTCTTACTGTAAATGCACACCAATGATTAATTTGCAGAGGTTATCCACTTTAATTAATGAGCTGTAATTTACTGAATGAGAATTTGACAGTCCTAGGCTGCTAATTATCAGGGTGTTTTGGTCAGCAAACCAGGGCTAATGACTTGAAAGTACATTTAATATAAAACTAGCAAAATGTATGATATCAGGGGCTCAGTAAGACATATATATATATATTTAGAGTTTAAGATCCAAAACCAGCTGGGGAGGTGAGCTTGCAATTTCTTGCCAACAGAAACTAACTGAGCTACAAAACACTTGACTAAAAAAAGAAATCATTACAATGATTGTATTCTAGTCTGTGGGAAATGTGTTTAATTATTCTCTTTTGGTCTTTACACAAGGGATGGTGACAAACAACGCCATGGGACTCACAGGCTGTCTGATGGTCAAAAGAGACTTGAATTCAACAACTTACAGGCTACATGTTGGCTTGACAACCTAAAAATCAAGGATAGAATGCATTTATTGAAAGCTGAAATAGGTAGAAGGTGAAAAGGGTTAACTCACATTTAAAAGCCTAGCATTACCTTAACCAGGAGATGATGCCCTTACTCCAACATCCCACCATCCAGTACCCAGTGGGAGGCTAGAAGCTACCACATTTACAAGCCTGCTAATTGAATACACAACCACACACTTTTGTCTACATGACAAAGTGACACATTAAATTCTACAAAATAAATCAATACATTCCGAATTTTGTCTTTACAGTGAAACAATTTTGACAAGACTGTAGTGGTGCCATTATTATTTATGGTTACTGATTTGTTTCAGAGTGGGAAATCAAAATATTAAAACTGGAGTGCTTTGGTTAATAAAACGTGATAAGCTGAAAAGCATAATTCCCCAGGCAACTCAGCGAATAAGCATTAGCTTGACCGGGTTAGCCCTGACTGATGTTGACGTAGAAATTGAACTGTGTGTTTGACATGGGGGTGCCTGGGAGGTTAGCCTGACAAGGTATTTACAAGAGTCATGCTTTTTTACTTCCTCCTGGTCATTCCATTAGCTGCTGCTTTGTGGTTCTCCTGTGAAGCAAAGTGTTTAAGGCTGAAAGAAAAACTACATTTATACTGTAGATCATGATAAATTCCTTTATCACTTCAAAGTAGCTCTAAAAGGTTTAACATCTGAATGACAGGTTTAAGCATTTCAAGATTATATTTCCACAACAACATTTTTGGGTCTACCAGGAACAAACAGCTAATGCACCTGGTATGTTAAGTTAACACTAACACAGGTATGTATTTCTCAGTCTAGCTGGAAGTTGTATAGACAGAGAGGTTTGTACTTTCTCTTGTTAACATTTGGCATGGAAGAGAGTACAGGTTATCTTTGATCTTTTGGGGAAAATAATCCAGGTATTTCAAATATTTCAACATCAAGCAGCCGGGAAAATATTTTAGATTTTAAAATCCTTCAAAACAGTTGATGTTTTCACCTCACTTAGTTCTGTGTTAGAAAAGGCACATTTGCCTGTCCATTTAGTTCTGCTTTTTATTAGTCTTAATAAGCATTAACCTCCTTTTATAATTTCATATTTTATAGACTACTGTTCATTTTAGTAAGTGTGTATGGTGGTGCATGGGTTGTTGGCAGGCTACAAACACCACTCTGCAAACTTGCTTGAACACTGGCCCACAATGTCGCTTACAATAAATAATGAAACTACTGACTGCAAAAAAGGCATCATCAACAAAACTTCATACTATACAAGCTGCAAAAGCAGGGCACATCTGACCACAAGGGACAATTCTAATTAAATTAGCCAGTTGAGATCAAGTGGGACCCAAAGGCATCAGCTCAGAACAACAGAACAGAAAAGGAACAAGAGATTACTACCCCCCCCAAAAAAAAATAAAAAATGTGCCCAAAGGCACATGCAACAGAGGTCAGAATTTTATTCACAGCAACTGCTGGGCCAATGATCTCCATTCTAGGATATTACCTAATGCACATGATGATTATTGATATTATAATCTGCGTTTACAAGCTTCAGTTTTACATCTGACAGCACCAAGCTCCGAGGAGGAGAGATTAAGGAAATAAACAACCTACATCGAGGTGTTAATGCTCCCCAGAGAATGCAGCATTTCCATTCATGCATGACATGCGACAAACAGCAAACCAAAGCCGAGACAAAACACCAGGATTTTCTTTTCAGGCTGAATTTCAATTCTAGCTGTAATCACCAATATTTTTCATTTGATGTAAATCAATTTAAATCAATACATTATATTTTGCTGAAATATATGTTGCAAAAAATGATAGAAATAAAGATGTGAATGATTTTCTACAGACTCCCATTTCTTTGAGATGCAGATATATCAAAAACATTATTATTATGCATTGGGTGGAAGCATCCGAAGGCTGAGCTTTTATGATCTTGTCCTGAATTGTAAAACTATAATAGTGCACAGTTACATCTTCATGTGAACACATTGTAAAAATACTGTGCAGACTTAGTGGTGGTGTGGTCTTGTTCTTTCACTATGACTAGCGGCATGTTGTCAAAACGAAAGAACAAGCACACACTTACTCAAAATGATGCATTTCAGATATGACTGTGAAGCACAAGCTTCACTTTAAAAAAAGACTTAATTGCCACAGTGTTTACATGTGCATGTCACAGCTACTCCTCTCATAGTTGTGTATTTAATTGTGTTTTCTCACCCACAGTCTTCACTTGAAATGAAATTAATCTCGCAAAATCCAACACAGTGGGAGGTAAATTAGGCCTGACTCATGTCATCTTAAAATATCAAAGTACAACCGTTTAGCAAATTGTGTCTTTTTAAAATGAAAATTGATGTTGGAAATGTGTTTTTACTGGCTTTCAACTTCTGCCCTTTCTATGGACTCTTTGAACGAAGTTGTAACTTTGTAACATGCAATTGGTCTCAAACAAATTTGTGAACTTGAAAAAAAAGACATTTTGAACTTCCTCTGAGACCAAACTGGGGATTGATCCGTGTTTACTGCAAGTGTCTATAAGCTGAGAAACAAGACCAACTCGAGAGGGTTGCCTGGAATTCAGCATGCAAAATTAAACACGCCAGAATTGTGCATGTATATATATCTACAGTACTGTGCAAAAGTTTTAGGCAGGTGTGAAAAAATGCTGTAAAGTAAGAATGCTTTCAAAAATAGACATGTTGATAGTTTATATTTATCAATTAACAAAATGCAAAGTGAGTGAACAGAAGAAAAATCTACATCAAATCAATATTTGCCTTTGCCTTCAAAACAGCATCAATTCTTCTAGGTACACTTGCACACAGTTTTTGAAGGAACTCGGCAGGTAGGTTGGCCCAAACATCTTGGAGAACTAACCACAGTTCTTCTGTGGATTTAGGCAGCCTCAGTTGCTTCTCTCTCTTCATGTAATCCCAGACAGACTCAATGATGTTGAGATCAGGGCTCTGTGGGGGCCATACCATCACTTCCAGGACTCCCAGGACTCCTTGTTCTTCTTTACGCTGAAGATAGTTCTTAATGACTTTCGCTGTATGTTTGGGGTCGTTGTCATGCTGCAGAATAAATTTGGGGCCAATCAGATGCCTCCCTGATGGTATTGCATGATGGATAAGTATCTGCCTGTACTTCTCAGCATTGAGGAGACCATTAATTCTGACCAAATCCCCAACTCCATTTGCAGAAATGCAGCCCCAAACTTGCAAGGAACCTCCACCATGCTTCACTGTTGCCTGCAGACACTCATTTGTGTACCGCTCTCCAGCCCTTCGGCGAACAAACTGCCTTCTGCTACAGCCAAATATCAGTCCAGAGCACCTGCTGCCATTTTTCTGCACCCCAGTTCCTGTGTTTTCGTGCATAGTTGAGTCGCTTGGCCTTGTTTCCACGTCAGAGGTATGGCTTTTTGGCCGCAAGTCTTCCATGAAGGCCACTTCTGACCAGACTTCTCCGGACAGTAGATGGGTGTACCAGGGTCCCACTGTTTTCTGCCAATTCTGAGCTGATGGCACTGCTGGACATCTTCCGATTGCGAAGGAAGTAAGCATGATGTGTCTTTCATCTGCTGCAGTAAGTTTCCTTGGCCGACCACTGCGTCTACGGTCCTCAACGCGTTGCCCGTTTCTTTGTGCTTCTTCAAAAGAGCTTGGACAGCACATCTGGAAACCCCTGTCTGCCTTGAAATTTCTGCCTGGGAGAGACCTTGCTGATGCAGTATAACTACCTTGTGTCTTGTTGCTGTGCTCAGTCTTGTCATGGTATATGACTTTTGACAGTAAACTGTCTTCAGCAACCTCACCTTGTTAGCTGAGTTTGGCTGTTCCTCACCCAGTTTTATTCCTCCTACACAGCTGTTTCTGTTTCAGTTAATGATTGTGTTTCAACCTACATATTGAATTGATGATCATTAGCACCTGTTTGGTATAATTGTTTAATCATACACCTGACTATATGCCTACAAAATCCCTGACTTTGTGCAAGTGTACCTAGAAGAATTGATGCTGTTTTGAAGGCAAAGGGTGGTCACACCAAATATGGATTTGATTTAGATTTTTCTTCTGTTCACTCACTTTGCATTTAGTTAATTGATAAATATAATCTATTAACATGTCTATTTTTGAAAGCATTCTTACTTTACAGCATTTTTTCACACCTGCCTAAAACTTTTGCACAGTACTGTATATAGGCGCTGGAAAGAAAAGGTAAGTATGGTTCTGAGTTTGTCACAATGACAGAGACTCGCATGTTACGTACAGTATGAGGAATTCACCAATCATGAAGCTGGTGTTTGTTTGCCCCCGTTGCCGTAGTAACTAAATGCATGGCATTGATGCCGGACCATGTACAGCTACTGTAGCGCTGCTCCTACTTGATAAAAGTATGAAATGAACAAGGGAGGTGAAGAGTAATGTAAAATACTGTAAGGAAAATAAAATACATATTTTCCATGGTAGGCAGTCAAATACACGATTTCTGTAAAATTCGTGATATCGTGAATTTTCCGGGGCCCTACATATAAGGCTAGTGTGATCTGTGCTCAATCTGTATCTAGTTATTACCGCCTCCTCACACAGTAACGTCTGCCTGGTCCGAAATACTCTCTTCCTGACTCCTCTTCTCGCTCTCCTGTGCGGCTCGTCTGCTGGTTCTATGACACCGCCTGGTTTCAATAAGCGGTACACTTAATGCATATGGTTTTCATATCAAGCAC
This sequence comes from Acipenser oxyrinchus oxyrinchus, assembly GCA_030684275.1. Lineage (NCBI taxonomy): Eukaryota > Metazoa > Chordata > Actinopteri > Acipenseriformes > Acipenseridae > Acipenser > Acipenser oxyrinchus. The sequence goes on along the minus strand of CM060259.1, from coordinate 9,963,030 downwards.
CTCCCTTGCGTAATTTGGGGAAACAATTTAAATACATAATTGTACACGTGGTACCTCTTTACACACGATTCATTTGATTCGCAAGGTTGTGTGCCACTGCTCAGTGAATGTAGCAGGTGAACACAGCACGCAGTAAGGGGCTTTCCGCGTGCAAAACACGTTACCGCTGTTTAGTGCATGAGGCCCTTAGTCTTTGGACCAATAAAAACAGAAACAACCAAAATGAAAATGACCTGAGCATTCACAGGTAAGGAATATGACAAATAACACTCTGCTAGCAAGGGTTAAAAGATCATTTAGCATGAAAACAAAACTGTCATGTGTTTTTGGTTCCATACTTGCCTGTATTCCAACGAAGCATTTTACAAACCTGAATGACAGTAACAGCGCTTGTCAATTTAAACCAATTGAATTTTTTCACAGAACGACACTTTTCACAAGTCTAAGTCCCATCACATAGATCTTAATTCTGGGCACTAAAGTACTGTGCCACTAGCCTGTTTGGTTTTCATGATCAAATAATAAAAAAGGTGACAGAATTGAATTTACGTCTACACTGTCGTCAAGAGGGAGACATTTGTTTGACTTCTTTCGTGTTAACTCTTTCTTTCTTTGGCACATACAAATTCATGAATGAGTTGATGGAATGCGATGCAGGAGTTGTTTTTCTAAACACCTATTGATCTGGGATGTGATAATCCCAGAGGAAAGGTCACAACAGGATTGAAATGTTAAATCATTTATCAATCAATATTTATAGCGGCACATAACTTTTGGTCTGTAGGTGGCGCAGTGGTACTGCAGCAAGACATTTGAGAGAAAACAGGACTCTTTAGAAGGTGTAAACATTATTTTTGTTAAAAATATTTTGCATCATTAGCTAAACTTCTCTATTCCTCCATATTGAAAAAAAAACACTGTACAACTGGTTGACACAAAGGTGATAATCTATGGCAGAAAACCAAGCCTGTGTTTTGGCAAATACTGGACCAATTTTTTCCCCCACCCACATGGTAAACATTTGTTAACATGCTTTTTTCCTTGTACACGTTTTCAAAAGCAGTGCACCTAAAAATACATTCTAAAATCTAAAGTAATCATGACAAAGAGCAGAAACTTTTAGAAGACATATCATGTGAACCTAAACCACCAGCTGCTGTGCCATGAAATGGCCCCTTGCCAGTTTTGAATCAGAAAAGGGAAAATACATAAAATAAATCTCTGCCTTGGGCAGCATAAAATAAGCATGCCACAAATTGTGTGAAAAACTTAAATAACCAGAAGGTTACGTTTAAAGGAAATACTTGGTTTTGCTTTGTATGATGCAAATCAGAAGACCCACAATAACATGGGCCATCCAAATACTAAATCATCCAATTCATGTGGGAACAATGGGTAACTTTAAAAAAAAAAAAAAAAAAAAAAAAAACAAGGTTTGGATCACATTCCAGATTGCTTCCTCGGTTACCCAATTGTCTTAAACTTTTAACTTATTCAGGCCTACCATGAAAATAGTGAAATGAAAAATGTTATGAAATCCTAACTAACAAAGACCTGCAAGTCTCACCTCCCAGCAAGTTTAATGGTATTTATGTTGTTCAGGAGGCTGTGTTAATTGAAAACACCATTACTTTATAAATGCCAAGAAAGCGCTGTGTACTTCAAAAAATACTCCAGATTATTGGTGTCTGTTATGAAAAACATTTTCAATTTAAAAATACTCCAGATTATTGGTGTCTGTTATGAAAAACATTTTCAATTTCAACACACAATTAACCTAGTACTTTTTTCTCACAGTAGTAGTGAGATATAAAATGCTTTGAACAACGCTCAAACCAATCTTCAATTTGAACTTAATTAAAATATATTAAATGTGGTTATCAATCAATTCCTATTTATTGCTCCCAGTACCAGATCTGCTCTTATATCTATAACCTTTAAATATGTTTATTCCCACTCTTCTTGTCAGGTATTCAGGTATGTCAGGTAAGTACTGGGGTTCCGAAAATTACAGCGCTATAGATCCCACGTGTTGCTGCAACTGTTTAAATAACATACCTGTCATTTTTCTTTTCATTGTTAACATCTGACAACTTTTTACACTTATAACTTTAAAAACTGTTTCAAAGCTCTTTTCAAAATGGCCGCTCTAGTACATGGGTGATAGTGTAAGGATTATTGCCCACATTGTCAAACAAATAACACAGCAGTAACGATCCATGATGTGGTACGGAACAGAAAAGCCAAAGTGGCACGCTGCGCGGAGTGCAGGATGCGCCCTATAGCCTGGAGATCGCAGGTTCGAATCCAGGCTATGTCACTGTCGACCGTGACCGGGGGTTCCTAGGGTGCGGCGCACAATTGGCCGAGCGCTGCCCGGGTAGGGAGAGCTTAAGTCGGCAGGGGAATCCACGGTTCACCGTGCACCAGCGACCCGTGGCCGATAGCGCGCCTGCGGTTCTGCAGTGGAGCCATCAGATCTGTGTTGTCCTCCGGCACTATAGGTCTGGTGGACTCGCTGTGCATCCGCAGTGTGAAAAATGACAGATTGGCAGGAGCACGTTTCAGAGGACGCGTGTTCCAGCCTCCGTTTCCTGAGTCGCTAGGGCATGGCAGAGGTGAACCGGGATACAAATAACAATTGGGCATTCCAAATTGGGGAGAAAACTGGGGGAAAAAAACATTGGCGACGACTAAATTAAAAAAAAAAAAAAGGAAAAGCCAGACAACTTTATTTTTTTTAATTTGAATTTTTTTAAGACTCTAAAAACAAGTGGGTATGTATAACGCTATACTTTTTGGTACCGCTACTTACTCTTCAACTTAGCTTTGTCAAATATATTATGGTTCAGTTCTAAGGTTTTCCCCAAGATTGCTCAATAAGGCTGCACAGTCACAGCTGTTACTTTTCGAATGTAGGCTCAATAACAGTCACTGGTGACAGATTCAGAAAATGGGGAATTAAATATTCTCCAGGTACCTTTTGCGTCTCTGGGGCCTCATACAGCACTGCTGTGAAGTACATGTTTCTAATACTGCCCCAAATAAATACCACACACATTTCACTGATGGTGAAACGACTTGTATTAAAACACGCAAGTTATTAGATGTTTCAGTTGTATTGAAACCATATACCTTTGAGCGTGGGACACAGCAGCACATAATATTTGAGATACTGTGTTCATTGATTGCTTGGGGGTGTTAAACCTCATGTGTCCTATTTGGCCATTCACTAATGACCTGCAAGGGTCCTTAAAATTGGATTTCAGAAAAAAATGCTGATAATAAGGTAAACTACTGTAAAATATATCAAGACAGTAGGACAATATAAAAAACTGAACACAAGATTCAAGTGGAAGACACAGGTTTAACTATTAGGGATGTGCTTTTGGTACATTTTTATGAACGTTTAAATGCTATGTAGGTGTCAGGTTTAAACCATATCTATACATACACACACACTCTTTATATTACATTCTCATGTGTACTGACAGCCCTGGTTAGTAATTTCTAAGCAAAGAAACACTAAATAAGCAAATGTTTTAACGTTGCAAAGACTTAACTACAAAGTAAAAAAAAAAAAAAAAAAACCTAACAAAATACACGTACACACCAATATATATGTTTAAATTAGGGCTGTCACTCGATTCAAATTTTAGATCGGTAAATTTATGGGCATTAGTTGATTAACCAGTAGATTTACAAAAACAACAAACAAAACAAAACAAAACAAAAAAACAGTAGATTAATCCGTGCAGCTTTTTAATAAAAGGTAACGATCTTATAGCGGCTGTCCTGCATAGTAATACTAAAAAAAAAAATAGAATCTAAAAGATAAAAAAACGGGTATTTGGTCTTTTTAAAAGCATTTGCATTATTATTTTTATCTTAGTAATTGTCTCTCTATGTACTGCACTATTGTGATGTACCTGTGCTGGCGCTGTGGGCACAAAGCGAATAAACTAAACTTTAAAAAAAAATTTTTTTACACATTATATTATACTCAAAAGAACAAAACCAATAATAATAATAATAATAATAATAATAATAATAATAATAAATAACACAGCTTACATATGTTACAGATTCTATCAAATGCACAGATTCCAATACATTGTTATATTAACTCTACTGTTCAGGGATCGGTACCACAAACGGGAAATCCATTATTTATTTATTTATTTATTTATTTATTTATTTATTTTTATAAATATCCCCTTCTGTTGACAAATTACATAGATATCAAGGACGAAACAAATGATTTGTGTAAAAGTGTACTGGTAAATTAAAGCATAAACTGAATTTACTTACACTTATGTGTTCTCTGAATTAATATTGAAAAAAAAAACCTTCCTTTTAAAATCGTGTTATACGTATTTCACAGGGATGTAATGTCAGTGGTCACCTAGAGCATCCTGTTTCATTACTGCCATCAGTAACTCCATCCACAGTCATTTCTGAATGTTTTCCTTTCAAATGTTTTTGCGGTATGGCAAATTTTGTTTGGTATAATTATTTAAATACTATGGTTCTCTCGTCCGGTTCCTCAAAATACTTCCAAAAGTGGCTTTGCCTCATTTTTTTGTTTAGAGATACCATTTTATTAAAAACATATAACAAAAGGTCAGAAAAAAACACTTGTCATTAACTTTCTTACCCCTGTGGACTGGATACCTACCACGTCCACTACAGCATGAACTAATGAAGTGCCAGATCGACCGAGAATAAAACCCGCCCCAATGGCAATCTTTCTGTTGCACCAATTAGAAAAACTACTTGGAGGCAATTGCAAATAATAAATACCCACCCTTACTGTGGCACCACATAGTTGGTACTGAAACTGTAAACTCAACAGCAAATATCTTTCTTCAGCTAAACTAGAGTTTGTGATCCAACGCCATGCTGTGATACACCATTGTCCTTTTGCCTCTAGGATGGGTTTTTGGTTACAAGAAAGGAAATACAATTAAAAGTGAATGCTGTGCAATAGATTTATCACATCACTTGAGTAAACTTGACAAGTATGAATTAAGATTAAGCACAAGACATCAAATGTACACATTGCAGAGGCCACAACAATCTGGGCAGATGCATGACTTTCTCATCCTGTGTTGCCTCAAAGTGAAAGAGACTGATTTTATCAAAGCCATTAACAGTATTGATGTTAATCTACATTTATAGAAACTACATTTAAGAATTTTAGACTGATTTACAGTAAAAGGTCCAGAGCGCAAACAAATATTAGTGGAACTACCTAACTCCTCAGGAGATGGCTTAATTGGACTTCGCAATTTTTGGTAGTTTTACACCACCCTTAATATCTTTAATATTTGAAAAACAGTATATTGGGACAACTGCAAGGAAAATCCAATTTTGACCTTCTGCGAGCACCGGGGAATAACCAGCCTCAGGTATGCTGTAATTCTGAGAGTAACCCATGCAATGAGGGGTCGTTACTCAAACCACCAACAGCAGAACAAGCACTTCCAGCCACCCATGGTGATAAAAAACCAAAGCCCTCGTCATATAGATGACAGTTTCTGGCAGTCCCTATAAAAGAAATAACCTCACTGACAAACAAAACGAAATGTGATGCATTTCATTTTTTTTCTCCCAAACTATGGAAAAAACAACCTTCATTCTTCTTAATTTTTTTAATGTGAACTGTTTATCAATTAATTATTGCTGCTGTGCAATCAACTGCCTATATTCCTTGGAAGGGAATATGTGCTGAATTGTCAGCCATTGTTTAAATCAGCCATTTTTAATGATTTACTCGAACAAAATTGCCACACTACATAGTGCCTGAAAAAATGACAGGTATTCAAGCTCAGCATGCAAACCTTATTTTAAAAAGTCGGCATTGTTTTGATAACAGAGACAAGGTTAGGATCGGAGTTGGGAGATGTATATGTATTGTAAAGGCCTATTAAAGCAGTTTAATTTATTACATTTACTGACAGGAAAAAATAAACGACAGACAAGTTAATGTAGCTCTGTAGAGCTTTGGTACATGTTTACTAAAAGTAAAGATTTGACCTTCTCCAAGTTGGTCAAAATGCAAATTTTAATGGACTGGCAAGAATTCCTTTGATATTACTTTATAAAGATAACTGGCTGCTATTTTAAAGTGGTACCAGAATGTCTGAAACTGTTACATCCATCCTAAATCTAAGCCTACTATAAAGTTACTTTTTTATCTAAATTCAATCTACCAGTGAAGACATTTAAGTTTTAATCAGCTCCTTATGGCAAGGGGAAACATGTGGTTGGTCCATTCAGACAACTGCTCAGTTTGCAAAGTCATACAACCCCTTGATCAGCAAGTATTTTACAATTAATTTTGTCACCCAATCACAGCATTTACACTACAATTTTGGTTTTTAAATGATCAACTACAGGTCAAATAACTAGTCAGATTATTGTAGAACTGTTCACAGTAATGTTGTGGTAACTATTTTAACTATAACATCAAAATTTAAAAAAAAAAAGAAAGAAAAAAACTGTGCTTAAGAAAAAAATGGATTACATACCCTGAACAAATAGTCATCTAATAAGATACACACAGTAAGTTTGAAAATAAGTGCTTGTAGCACTAAGAAGAAATGGAGAGACAAAAATATTTAATCAAGTACAGATAGCTGTTTCTATAAGGTCTCTGATGCTGCTATGCACAATCTTCCCCATTTGCTAAATGGTTAGCCTATTGGAGTTTCAATTATAATGGAGCTATACCATTATAATATCTCTCTTAAGTCCACATAAATAACCTCCTCCTCAGTGGCCGATCTATTCAATAAATTGTATTTCAGTGAGAAATGAGGCATGCTGCAGCATGGGGGAGGTTTATAATGCCAATGATGGGTTGTAAAGAAGGTGCTGTGGGAAGGCTACAGAAATGGCTCGCAGGCAATTTCAGTCATATACAGTACAGTGAATCTGCTTCGAAAAATCACACTGTGGATCTTTTTATGATAATCAAAGCGCTTAAATCATTTACCAGCCTTGCAGCTGCCCCAGATAAAAAGCGCAGTTATTTTAAATAATCTGAAATCACTACTTATGCAACATCAGTCAGGGTGATTCATTCTATCCCAATTAATCGTACCTACATTGTCTCAGCTACTGCAATACAAATTCATGAGTAATAACCAAATAATTATCACTGTACAGTTTATCTTGTGTTGTACAAATGACAAGCAAATTGTGTGTAATTTCTTTGGCTAATCCAAAGCCATCTGGTTTCAGCAAATATGATTCTACACACTTGCTTAATTAACTGTGGCTATTAAATTAATTCAGGTTTTGAAATGTTACGACCTCCGTTTATGTATTGCAATCAGGAGGACAGCAGACAAGCACTCAAATTAGACCAGTCCTGTTCTGAAGTTATTACACTCCACACTTGACAATTAAGGAGTACAGACTGGAGTCTGATCAGAATCTTTTAACTTTATACACTAACACAGCTCATTGCTTTTTCTTGTGAACATGTGGAAGCATTAAATTACAAAAAAGTACCATCATTAAAACTTACATTTCTATAATTTTTCCATTAGAAATGGGTTTCTAAAAAAAAAAAAAAAAAAAAAAGAAATCACCTCATCTTTAGGTTGCAACTGCTCCAGAAGGAAATGCATTCTGCTATGAATTACACAAAACATACAGCTGAAGCAGATATTTAAATTCACTGGCCCAGGTGATTTATCTGGAGAAAACCAGTCCCCATTCTAAGTAACTGGCATGACATCAATTTCCCACAGCAGGCATTTGACAACCTCCGTCCATCTGGCACTAAAAATAAAGCGCTTTTAAAAGTTTAAATCATCATGGCCACAACACCTGCCTGCAGCACTAGAGAAGCAGACTTCACTGGGAAACTGAGGCACAGTGTACTGGAAAGATACACCCTGGACAAACTGCTATCACTGATGGTGTTGATTTGTTCTACCACTACTCTTTAAAAAGCATGTTTTTAGGACAAATAATTCACTCAGTTCTAAAATTATTTTAAAGAAAAGGTACAGCAAGTGTTATAACAAATATTGTATATCCAACATTATTCTTATTAATATGTCATACCAAAAAGCCCAATGGACAAGTTATTTAATAGGAAGATCTATTTTAAAACCTTATGTGATGTACCATTTTCCAACCTTAACAGATGTTACTTTGAAAATATCTCCAATTGTTGTTCTTAAAGGAAAAAAATTGAGCAACATGGTAAACGCCATCCCTGAACAAAGGATGACAAACGGTTATACATTTAAAAAAGATAAACACATAACTCTTTATCTGTTATTTTTGGCAGTGTATCCCTGGGACTTTCCCATGACTTCTAAGTCTTCATCTGCATTGGTAGTTCCATCTGGGAGGGAAGGAGGACTTCTACAAACTTGGCTAACAAACACCAACCGTCTGACCCTCCACTGCAAAACCCATTTGAGACAGGGGGGAAAAAAAAACAAAAAACCACCAAACAAAGATTAACCTTTAGCACAGTGAAGCCTTAACCAAAAGGGAGAAAACCATGAATTACTATCTATCTGTTTATTCTTATCTGAGCAGATAGACCAAGTATTTCCTCTACAAAAAAGTGACACATTACTGTACATCTGCCAAAATAAACTTCCCACATGCCAAAAGTATTTGCTGGAAGTGACTGCCTCACCGTCTCATTTCCGAATAGGATGTCCACGTACGGCATGACCTTCATCATGGGCTCCTTGAAGAACTGGCTGATAAATGGTGCAGAGAGATTCAAGCTGAAGACCTTGTTGTGTTCAGAGGCATGTTTGGCCACCTTTAATATGGACTCTGGGGAAACTGTGAGGAAGAATCCCTGTAAAGAAAAAAAATAAAATATCTAGTAACAAGAAAAATCTTGCTGAACAGACATGCATATAAAATATTTTATCCAATAAGAACTGCAAGTTAACAATCAGCTACATAATCCATAGTGTGTTTTTTTTTTATTTTTTTTTTACAATTACCTTATAAAATTAATCAATAAATGGTTTGAAAATTAAACCTACACAACCTAGCACTCTTCTACTAAAAACAACAGGTTTATCATATGCCATAATCATGGTCCCCATTTTGAAGCTTGTTGAAAGTCTGCTTCCATTTTCCCGAAACAAACAAACAAACAAACAAAAAACACGCAAATTCTTCATTCAAAGTTTTTCAGAAAAAAAAAAAAAATGGCAACAAACTGCACCGACTTCAGAATAGGGCCCCTACCTATTAAAAGGCTTTGTCTGGATTTCCTTTACTGAGAAACAGGAAAGGCTACACTCCACATTATGTGGTGAAATACAACACAGGTAAGAAAAAACCTCTCTTTTATCAACTGAAATTTGAAACCAAACCTTTTCTTAAATGTCTTTGCTTATCCTTTGTGGGTACAGCCTATCCTTTTACAAATCTACAGAATTAGTGTTAGAACCGGTACTTAAGATAAAAATGGGCTCTAAATCGGATACATGCAATCATAATAGGAAACCTATTTTCTACCTGGAAGGCTCCATTCAAATTTATTGAGAGAGACTGGATGTACAGAACGTAGAAAGCACCTTTCACAGTTAAGTAGAAAAGGAGACATCTCCAACAAAAAGATACAGTAATTTTAATGCAGCAAATGCATGAAGTATGAAACCATATGAAAACAGTAGGTTCTACCTTAATACTTTTTTTTCTCGTCAGTGTCATTTTTATTTAAAAATGTGTAATACGGTAAATTTGGCATATGTATTGTTTTTTTCTGTTCCCTTTCCTGTCATGAAGACATAACTATTTCTAGAATTCTTGTATTTAAAATTCACCAGTGTTATCACAGAAACAAAACAGAAAAGCAGAATTGAATTTCCTCCACCCACCCTACAGGAAAGACGTTTTAATTTAGAAATACTAAAAGAAATACTAATATTCAATGACACACTTTTTGACTAGAAGTCTTTCTGAAACAAATGTCATTGAATCGGTTAAGTTTCTTTTAGTATTACTACATTTAGCACCATTGAGTGTTTTTTAATAAAGACAAGGGATGTTTCCAGCTGTAACAACAATCTTTGCACATTTGAGCTTTGTGTGAAAAAAGACTCAAGTTGAAAATGACTGTTCTAATCTGCAGCTTGCTGTTTTTGAGAGGTTAAATGTCACTGCTTTTGATAAAGGTTGCTATTTTTGAAATGTTTCTGTGATAGCCAGAACCTTAACTGTCACTAAATGCTCCTCTATTGACCCTGCCATTTTTTTTTCTCTGGTTTGGTGCCAATGTGTCAGAGTGGAAAAGATTGTTTTGGAGACACAAATAGCCTTTTTGTTACTGAAGAGTCTCCCACCTGCCAGACCATCACCGACCAACTAATCAAACAGAAGAAAAAAAAAAAAAGAAAAAAAAAAATCAAGGCTTTTTCAAAAGGGCATATTTTATTACAGAAAATAGTTCATAAAATGTCTTTCACTTGAATGTAACTGTTACGTGTTAATGAATTGCAGTAAGTGGGTGCAAGAGCCTTGCTATGCACCCAGATTGTGGAACTCCCTGACTAATTGTTTCACACACAGCACTTGCCATTAGCTCACATTGTACAGCTGACTGGTAATATCAGCATTACTGTTTTTAAATTGCATTGCACAGCAATCTCACTGATGTCGCACTAATTGGGGAAGGTTAAGTTGATGGTCTTCAAATGTTTAAAATACTTCTAAAATCAGTCAAAAACACTTTTAGTGCATTGGTTGCAAACAAACACAATACTTCATAAGGAAGATTAGCTAAACCACATACCGGTGTCCTGTAGAATAAGTAGACCGGGGAAAAAGTGGATCGCCGTCTAGAATTTAAAAGGGGAGGTTCCATTGTTTCTAAGGTTTAAGACGCCTACTAGTACTACGTCTGTGGAATTAGTAGATCGAGCCCAGGGAATAAGTTGATCGGATATAAACTAAAAATAAATCATTTAAAATGAACTTTGTAAGTGTAATTTATAGTCTGTTTGCTTAACAAACGTTATAGCAACGCGAGATGTTTTTGTTACATATTTAATGTGTAAGCAGTACTGTAAGGATAGGTATGTGAGTGATTACCAAAAAGTTAAAAGCACAATTTTCAGTCATGGACAAAATTGAGTTCCATGCTGCGGATACTAACTTAGGCCACGATGCACAGCAATCACTGATGCACTTGTATTATTATTATTATTTATGATGCGCTTTGTTCTTTCATTTATTTTTACAGACAGTACTCATTTTCCTATTCAAACAAAAAAAAAAAAACATGTTTACTAATTTAGCTATCATGTTTGATGGTTTTTTTTTTTTTAAACTAGGATGTTAACGCTGACAAAATAACAATAGACCTTGCAATACTACAATAATATTGCATGATTGTATGTCATTAGAATATATTACTAAAACATTTACATTTCAATTAAAGATTGGCAACATTTTGACATGTAAAACCTTTTAACATACAGTAAATAAATATTTGCGATCACACATCAAATACATCTGATTAACGACTACCTTTTTACAGGCAGTAAAAAGCTGACAAGCGTTGAGTATAAAGAGAGACGTAACTTACAGTATAACTGAACACTTTGCATCGTGCCTATATTTCACAGACCGAAAATAAATCAATAAAAAAAGAAAGTGGTGTGTGAACACATTACCATACGATCTGGCAAATAAAATGACCAGATAGAAAATGTTGATTCATGTAGTTAACCTCCCCTTTAATCAATCTGCAGCCGCCCCTTCCTTATGCCTTACTGCACTTGTGTGATCCACTTTTTCCCCGGTCTACTAATTCCTTACGACACCGGTTTTACATGTAGAGTATGCAAAATTACAAAGAAAAACAAGCTATCACCTGTACTGCTGGGTATATTCACAGAAACTCTGTAATCGACAACATTATGCTCAGGCCTGGATGACCATGGGTTATCACTGAGAGCAATGGAAAAAAGATGAAGAATGGACTATGGATTGAGTGCTATTCCTACAACACACACTCGTTGACTCAAAGCAAATGGTTTGGCTGAGAAAGTGCCAAGATAAAAAACATGTGCGATTGTAAAGAATCCCTTTCTTCTGAGCAAGTACACAAGGAAAATAACTTCCATAAATATGTCTTGTGGACCGATGAGACCAAACTCAACTTCCAGGTATCCAATGGGAATGTCTGTGTGTGGAGGAAGCCAGGTTAAGAGTTTTCAGTCATGCAGTGCTTCCTGGTTTCTTTTGGGATTTCTTGGTTAGAAATAATTGAATAAGCTGACTTTCTGACAAAAACTAAAAAATCACAGGATATGTAGCAAAGCATTTACCTAAGCGTTTTGCCAAAGTGGTTTGCACAGTAGTAAGTTTCTTAGCGTTCCCAGAAGTACCTTCAAATAAGATTCTTGACATAAAATAGGAAATATATGATGGAAAATGCAGAAGAGCTGCTAACCAGTGTGAATGACACATCATGCAATTTAACAATGTTGTGGCTTATCAGTTTAATTATGTTTTCATGAGTTAACTTAAAATAGATTGAATAGGAGTTTTTAAAAAAACCCAAAACAATAGCAGACAATTTAGGAAGATATTTTTGGCATGAAAAACACCTGACAAAATGTACCAAGAGCAGAATTTGCAGAGTTGGTATTTTTCAGTAAAATATAACCCTTCAACTTCATGAATTTCAGTTTTACAAAATCAGAGTCCAATATTCTCTACAGTCTACACACCATACCTTCAAAACACTATCAAAATCATATTAGTTTCATATAACATCAGCAGTATTTATTCTGAAAATGAAAATAAATATTGCATACAGTTGTTTTTAAACTAGGTATTTCAAAACCATGTTTGTTTACAGATCTTATTGAGCACGAGCCATTATTAAAGCTGAAATTTGAATACTGTCATATTAAAACTTTCAAAGCATGAAAACAGAAAATGATTGAATTAGCATTTTTGGAGTTTTGCAAAAAAAATTGCTGAAATAAATGGATTGTAGACATATTTCTTGTAACTTTTTACTCATCCACAAAAGCAAAACTTTTGCTACAAAAGATTTTTCCTATAATTTTGTTTGAGAAATTTCTAGAACTTATAAATTTCCATTGGAGTATGTAAACTTTTCACTACAACTGTATATATTTATTGCATTTATATAGCACTTTTTATACAAAAGTATCGCAAAGCACTGTACAGTACATAGCAGAAAAAAAGAACAAATTACAACACATTTGTATAGCATGTCACACATACAACTGCCACAGTCAGACCATTGAAATAACAGTATACCCATAATAATACAAAAGCAGCAATTTTAAAAGTTACATTAAAACCCACTAAGATAAGAAAGCCATTTTATAAAAGTGCGTTTTTAGTCTTGACTTGAAAACTGTATCGGTCCCAGCTTCCCTGACAAACGAAGGCAGAGCATTCCATAATTTAGGAGCTCTACAAGAAAAAGCCCTACCTCCCGTGTTGCTTTTGTTGACCCTAGGAATAACCAGCAGCCCCGCACCCTGTGATCTCAGAGTGTTGTTTGGAAGATACAGGGTCAGTAACTGCTGAAAATAACTAGGTGCTAATCCATTCATGGCCTTGTAAGTTGACAGCAAAATCTTAAAATCAATTCTATACTGCACAGGGAGCCAATGTAAAAGAGGCCAAAACAGGGGTAACATGTTCAATTAGTCAGAATTCTAGCAGCTGCTAGCGGGATACACACGTTTTCGGACACCAGAAAAAAGTGCATTACAATAATCAATTCTAGATGAAACAAAGACATGCATTAGTCTCTCGGCATCAGATACGGAAATAATTGGTCTAAGTTTGGCTATATTTCTCAAATGGTAAAATGATACTTTAGCAACTTCCCTAATAGGAGTCTCAAATGATGGCTCAAAGATGACCCCCAAACTCTTAATTTCTAGTTTAGGTTTTGATGAGAGACTGCAAGGGTCAAGCTCATGTAATCCCACATTTCCATTTAGTTCGTACTGTGATCCCACTAGCATAACCTCTGTTTTAACTGAATTCAACATTAGAAAGTTCTGTGACATCCAATGATTGATGTCTGTAAGGCAAGTAGCTAATAACACCTGGCAGAAGAAATTGCTGGCTTCAGGGACAAATATAGCTGAGTATCATCAGAATATCAATGGAAGCTCACTCCGTGTCTGCGGATAACGTCACCTAACGGTAGGAAATATAATGAAAACAGCAAGCCCGAGTCAGTGCAGCACGAAAACAAGACAGAAACTTCACGAATATACCATTAAGAGTTAGAAATTTTGTAATTGAATTGCAACAACTCTCTCTAGAACCTTATCTAAGAATGGTAGCTTGGAGATTGGCCTACAGTTATTGAGGATTTTAGGGTCCAATCTGTGTTTCTCAAGCATAGGCTTTACCACAGCTACCTTAAGTGCTGAGGGAACTATACCGGAGGAAAGTGAACCATTTATAATTTTTAAAATGTGGGTATTAATAAAACCAAGAACATATTTTAACAGCTTTGTAGGAATAGGATCAAGGCGGCATGTAGTAACTCTCATATGTGGAATTAGCTCTGGCAGTTCCTTTAAGGTAATTCAATGAAAAAGCTCCCATAGTAGCCTTAACAGGTGTAGTTGGTAAAATTCTGCCGGAGTCCTTAATAGAAGGTATCTGTGGGATCTCATTTCTGATGTTTAGTATTGTATTTTTAAAGAAATGTAAGAAGTCATTGTAGCTGTGAGAGGAGCCAATGTCAAGGGTATGACTATTAGGGGAAAGATTAATTAATTTATCTAGGGTAGCATTAAGAAATCTAGGAGTATTTTTATTTGTTTCAATTAAATTAGAATAATATGATGATGATCTAGCCAATGCCAGAGCCTACCTATATTTAACCAGGTGGCCCTTCCATGCGATGTAATGAACATGCAATTTAGATTGCCACCATCTCCGTTCTATTTTACAACCCTCATATTATTTATTTATTTATTTCTTAGCAGACGCCCTTATCCAGGGCGACTTACAATTGTTACAAGATATCAATTACATTTTTTTTTACACATTACTTTTACATACAATTACCCATTTATACCTTTTTCTTTACTGGAGCAATCTAGGTAAAGTACCTTGCTCAAGGGTACAGCAGCAGTGTCCCCCACCTGGGATTAAACTCACGACCCTCCGGTCAAGAGTCCAGAGTCCAGAGCCCTAACCACTACTCCACACTGCTGCCCATGTCATACTACTTCTTATCTAAGATACCAGTCAAGATGGTGTTGTAGGCATTAACCAGCTCATCTACTGATGAGGACTCAGAGAGTGGTAATGAGCTCAAGACATCAGAAAGCTTAACAGCAGTTGAAGAATTAATTACCCGGGATTTAAATGTACAGTCCACACAGTCTTTGTAGATACTGGCAGATTCACCTCAAAAAGAATGAAAAGATGATCAGAAATAGTAAGATCTAGGGTTAAAATGTTCTTAACAGCTAAACCATGAGAAATTACCAGATCTAAATTATGGCCACGATTATGCACAGGACCTTTGACATGCAGGATATAATAGATTTAGACAAGTTTGTAAAACCAAATGCCACAGCTAATGATGACAGAAAACAAGTTCAGGTATTTATTTTGTAATATATTTTACACATAATTAAGGATCCTGGACATATATAATACTATATTTTGGGAATATGTTAATCCACATATTCTATATGCAAGCATTTTTTGGCACTTTCCTTTGTCTCTTTGGCCCTTATGAGGTTTACTGTGCACAATAAACAGAATGTAGCCATACTGGTAAAATAAAAATCAGCCAACTGATGTGTGAACATTTTCTATTTTAAGAATGTAACACATGACTATTTTGTATGTCAGCGAGACCTTGCTAGAGTAAGTGTTTTCTCGAGTAATGCTTTCTTCACACAATGGATAGAACAAAGCATCTTGCAAATGTACCTGCTCTGTAGTAAAACAGCAGATAAATGACACAAACTTCAGCAGAAAGATATTATGTGAAGATAATCATTAGGGATTTGTGTGTGTTCTTTTCATGTAAAAGAGCAATATCAATTTTCAGTATCTAGGTTCTAGTACGCATCTTTATTATTACTATAATACAGTTTTAAAACTAGTATGTGTTAACATTGTGTATCATTTCCTTTTTTCCCCAGAAGACCTAAATGTACTGTATATACTAGAAAAAAGTATTCCTGTAAGGCCATATTTAAGTAATGACACTCAAAGAGGATCAGTGTCCTAAATGCCAGACCATAATTGTATCAATTTCTTGAGTAAGGCAGCACTGTTAGCCATATAGTAGAGTTCTTGTTTAATCTGTTTTCATATATTTGTAGCAAAGCATCTTCAGACCAGTTCAATAGACCAGTTCTGCCTTACTCAATCTGATATTCTAGATATTTTTTCTTACTTTATCTTTGTGTAGTAATTGCTACAATCAGAAGACGAACATGTGCATGGCTGGGAATATTAAAAGGAGGTTCATGTGTAAATCTCACGGCAAGCAACAACATGTACACCCTTCTGAGTGCACATCATTACATTAAGTCGTGCTATAGTAGTTGCAAAATTGTTCTAAGCTGAGCAATGGAATGCAACTTTTGCCCCACTGCATTTGTGTTATGAGGAAGTTAGAAAGTTACACGCACCCAAAAATCAGGGAGTTTACTTAACTAGGAGGGAACCTTTGCTATTGTGAGGTAAGCTAAAGCAGATTTTCAGATGAACTGCTGCAGCTTGCTAAGCTAAGATGCAGTGCTTTTTTTTTTTTTTTTTAAAGTGTTGGATAGAGTTACAGGCTGTACTGGGGGAAAAAAAAAACTGTAAAGAATTTTCTTAGGATTTGAAACAGACACAAGCTTTAAAAGCCAAGATCCTTCAAATGCCAATACTAATCCACATAATAATTCAGCACATAGCCCAGGCTCAGATTCCTAACAGATACCATATGCAAGCTGTAATACAATTACACAAAGGTATTTTGGAAGATGATAATTCCATCTGCTCGATCCGTTTAAATTAACAAAATAACAGAAGAAATTACCAGTCACAAAGTTTTGTTCAATGAATAAAATAAAAAACGATCCACATTATACTGTGGGTTCTCACAAAAGTACAGTAATCCATCGCGTATCTGCCCATCACATATCCCCCCTAACCGTTTATATCCGCCATGATCAAACTTTTCAGCAACCTTTGTTTGTTATTGAACAGAGAAGATTAGTTCAGAGATTGTAGATCCTACCAGTTTTTGTACACTGTGTTGTATGTGCTCCATGCGCAACAATTGCTGGTAGTGTCACGTGAGCTGTTCAGTGTTTTGACGTGATATGTAAATAATCCCTGTTCGCCTGCGGGCGTATCACCTTCATCGTCTCAATCGGCCCGTCACTCAGCAGCTAATGCACGAACCCACAAGCATTAATACCCTGTATCTTTCTCAACAAAGGATTTAGGGGAGCTCACTAATAAAAGCGAAATCTCAAAAATAATAACTGCATGAATATAGTAAGTGTTACAGCTGTGTATAATGGTATTTAAAACTGGATTCATTTATCCGGCTTTTTACATAGCCACCCTTACTCGGGTCCCACTGCAGTCGGATATGCAACGGATTACTCAGCTTCCTAGATATGTGCCCAAGATACTCCCACCATAACATTTATTTCAGTGTTGTGTTTTCAGACAGATTAAACTACTGGTACATACTCGGAGCTGTCAGAAAAAGTAATTTGTTTACTCTTAAAACATATTGATTACATGTTGGCAGACACTACATATACACGATACTGACTTGTGTTGGTTTCAGCAGACAGGTTCTCCAAGATATTCAGGTGTTTCTATGAACCACCAACTCCAGAAGAAATAAAATAGTTTGTTCTCTGAAAAAGCAAGGAACATGAATAGTAGGCCACTTTTTTCCCTACAGCATATGGCAATGTTAATAAATGGTGGCCTGAATTATACATTTTGCAACCCCAAATCTGCTGGAAATAGAAGCCTCATCAGGAAGGAGGTATACAGTATTATTAAAATAAAAAATAAAAATATTATATATTTTGTTGTTTTGTTATTTTTTGTTTCACCATCAGTCACGATCTCGTTGGCTGAAGCAGCGCTAGAATGCTCTCATTAGTTTAAATGACTGTCAATCAAACTGACTGTGCACTTTCATTTGCCAGCTACAGCTGTGTGGTCCAGTGGTTAAAGAAACGGGCTTGTAACTAAGAGGTCCCCGGTTCAAATCCCACCTCAGCCACTGACTCATTGTGTGACCCTGAGCAAGTCACTTAACCTCCTTGTGCTCCGTCTTTCGGGTGAGACGTAATTGTAAGTGACTCTGCAGCTGATGCATAGTTCACACACCCTAGTCTCTGTAAGTCGCCTTGGATAAAGGCGTCTGCTAAATAAACAAATAATAATAATAATAATAATAATACAGCGCCTGTCATTCAAAGCGCCTACTTTGAAAATAGTGGGTTAAGGTGTAGGTGAGCGTTTGCTATTATAGGTATATACGGTGACAGTTACTAGTTTGATTTGAAAACGGGGAGTAAGAGGAAAACACTTAATGAGTATTGTGCTCAATACCCTGATCGACCGCAGAAGTCTCCGCGGCAGGACGAAGTGGGCCAGTCTGCCGTGAGTCCAGCTGTGCTTAAGGAGATGGGCGGAGCTCGGAATAAGTGTAAGTTTGTTCTGTTCAACTATCTAATGTTTTGTTCTGTGCATATTGTTTTTACTTGTATGTATACTATAAAAGTCTGTGTAATACATTTTATATGCTGCGTTTTCTACGGTTTATTTGAGATATTGTTTTTTAATTTGTGTAGGACCTATATCTATAAAAGGTATAGCTTAGCTGTGACCAAATGTTATTTCAATTAGAATGTTGGTAACCATGGTTTTGTTGCATGTCGAATATGATAAAGGGGTTTCTCTAAATGAGACGTTTCTCAATGGCATAAAGTCTGTTTTTTTTTTTTTTTTTAGGTTGATTTCACCCATGCTCTGCTTGAACTGAAAAATAAAGATCGAAAAAAAACCCCAGTAAATTCTTTAAGAAATAAACGATATTAATCGTTGTTTATTTTAGCAAAAAAATAAAAATCGATTAGTAGTAAGCCTAGTTATATATCCTACATCACATCTGTATTAACCTACTTTATTTTAGCTTATCAAGTACCCAAACACTTCAAGAACATACCTTCTTTGCTTTACTGCATCGTTGCAGCTGCATCGTTCTATTAACTGAAATTTAAAACAAAGTATTAAAACAGGGCTGCCTGCATCAATTAAAAAAAGAAACAAGAAACAAAAACAATAAACTAAAACAGTGCAGCATCCAATAACCAGTAAAAAATAACATCTTAGTGTTGCATACGGTGCAATAGAATTGCATTAAACCAGCTGTACAAATACATTCACTTTGTTTAGTTAAATCAGAACCATAACCATACACATACACATACTTTACAAGTGTACCACTGCGTCACACTGATGTAGAACAAGTTACATTATGTATTAAAGTCATTAAAAGTAATCCTTTCAAACTATTTTTTCTACCTCGGGCCATAAACACTTTCAGCTTGTTTTTCTTTTGCCATATTTAAGTTTGTCTTTGTTTCGTCTCCAGTCATGTACAGTTTTTTCAGCATTGCGATTACCATGCATTTTGGTAAATTCAACAACACGCAATTTCAAACCTGTTGTGTAGCATTTTCCTTTTTTGTCTGACTGTCCTACTTTATCCAGTCTCTAAAACACCTGCATTATATAATATCGCATTGCAATTACAGTGAATGGAAAACTTGATGTTTACTTGGTTTTCTAACCAATTGCTGTTTGCTACGGATCCCAGGGGTGGGTTCAGTCTGAATGTTGACAAATCAATGGCTTGGGAGTGTGGGAATAAGGAAATTCATAGAGATGGACAGCTATTGTCTTAACAGTGAAGCAGTATAGCTGTGACATTTTCATATTCCGAAGATTGGAAACTTTATACAATTTTTATTTTCTCCACGTACATGCATCTGGGTGGAGAGGAGGTCAGTCAAGAGTCTGAAAGCTTGCGTTTAACATTCAAAATGAGAGTAACTAATTAAAACTTAAATTAGAACAGCAGTTTTGGGTTTCTACCCAGCAGCATGACCTGAATGCCGTAGATCCTGAAAAATAAAATCGGGTTGTTGACAGTTGAGTTTGTGTAAACCATAACCGTGGCTGTAGCAATCCCATTATGGCACTGCTACAGTAGTTTAATATTACACACACCGGCACATACATCACACCGGTGTATTAGTCGCTCCCCCCCCGCAAAAATGGGCCCCGCAAAAATGGCTAGAAAATTGACTTACGTTTTTTACGGTAAGTCAAACCTTCTAAATAAGCTGTCTGGTCTTTTAAATTTATTGTCAGCAGCATGGCAGCCTGTAGTCATGTATAAAGTTACAGTAACTTACTCTCAACTCATTTAATAATTGACATGTAACCATGGCATGCCCTCACCAAAAGACTGATGAAAACTGTAAAGGTCATCATCATGTTAAACAGACTCAGCAAACTTATCAGGTAATGTGTCTTTTTTTTTTTTTTTTTAAGAAAAATAAACCAAAAGGCAGCACAAATCGTATACATGTTTTAAACAAAACCTTTTTTTTTTTTTTTTTTTTTTTTTTTAAGAAAAAAAATACTATTATGCACTTTGCTACAGCTTCATAATAATGTACTACTTCCCAGTTTGTTTTAATGCTGTTCAGTGCTGTATCACTCACAACACAGACTTTACATTTGCAAGGATCAATGAAAACAACTTCTGTCTCTTGTTTCAGGGCAGACGGCCAAGTTCGCTATTTAAAAAAAAAAAAAAAAAAAAAAGAAGATTTACAGTAAAAGCAGTGACCTTTGTACTCCATCACCATTACAATACTCTTCACTGTTTGTACATACAGTAGAGGCTGCAGGTGTCAATACGTGATAGAAATATTAACAAACTGGCCCTAACTTAACAGGTCTGGGGAAAAGAAAAAAAACACACACCTTGCTTGTTTGTGATCTCAATTTATTATTTTTAGAAAGCAGAACCCTGTTAAGGCCAAATCCTAACAGTGCAAAATGTGTTACTGTTTTAAATGTCACAATCTTGATTCTTTCTTTTTCTGATGTTCACAAGCCTGAAGGGGCAATTCAGTCACCAGGCTTTATAAGGTATCTTACAAAAATACCAAGATCTCTTAGGCATGCCACACTCGCTGGTGGGTCTGCGATTTAGAACCACAGCACTGAATGGATTCAGTTCAGAGCACAGGAAAGGGCTGTGGTCTGTGAAGGCAGCTCCTATATCAGCATTCATTCTCCAGAAAGGTTACACCTATATCAATATTTCAAACAGCATGCATACCAAAACTCAAACAATTAAACTAAATTTGAATGAACTATTATTAAGGCTGGAAGTCTCTGCTTACAGTCTTCCCTACCAAGAAACACAAGTAATAGGCTTTTTTTGTTTGTTTTGGCTGGTTTGCAAGACATTTGTAATACAGAAAGGTGCATTCGGAATCATAGAGTTTGAACAAAAAAGTAAAAACCTTCAGCTAGTTTAATGGCAAAAAAAAATAAGTCCCTAATGATGTAAATACACCAGCAGTTTGCCTCAAGGATTTAGTTGGACCAGCTGCTGGCAGTGCATAATTACAGGTGTGGCGTTTATCCTCTTCTACATATTTCAGTACTAAGTGGTGGGCCAGTCAAATGGCCATCACTGTTAGTTAGCTAGTCGAGTGTTGTAATGAATCATGTTCAGATTTCTGCCACTGAAAGGTATCTGCAATTCCACATATAGTGTACATTCTATTTGTGCATTCACTCAACACTGCCCCCCCTCCAAATTAGCTATATTTGGTTACAGTATGTTAAAGTTAGTATTTAGAAGTTCATTAATTTCACCCCACTATCTTTACAATACAATCCATGGGAGACAACATAAAAGGTAAATGCTAAAATTGCAGGAAAACAGCAGGATTGCATACAGGGATGAACTGCGATTAGCAACACTGGTTTGCCTAGGCAAGCCTAATTTATTAGGATTTAATTTCATTACAAACTACAGGAAAAAAATGGTAAAAAAAATGGTATAATGCAACACAAAAACAAAATATGCATTCTGTAACATGATTGAGCACATTTTTTTCTTATCCAATGCCACTTGGCAAATGTTATATAGAGTCATTTTTTGTAATAAAAATTAGATTTAACAAATTACAGCCAGATGAGGACCTTTATTATAAAGTGCCTTTGCTGTTGACAAACCACGCTTTTTAAGCATCAGACAATCATAATGTAATATGCCAATAAAAAGCCATCTATCAGGCCAATTAAGAATATGAACTGTTCGGGTAAAAATCTTATGCCTGAATTAAAGAGGGCAATTTTGCAAATATAGCAAATGTATCATTTATAAAGAAACAGCCACCAATTTTAATAATGCATTATTTATATTAAGTTATCTCATGCATGCAATCTAAAACTAATACATAGAAAGTATGATAAATGGGCCAACAATCAGTTTGCAAATTATGTCTGCTCATGCAGCTCAAGAGAAGTGCACCACATACTCAAATACATAGTATTTAGAGTGCTGTACCTTTCACATTTATGATGTTTTGCAAGTCTGTAAAAATACCCCAGCAGCACTCCACAGTGAGGAGTTTTAATGGGATTATGACAGTGGCTGAGTCCACAGATGTTCTAGCAGCAACTACAGCATAGCACTGATGAGCTTATTCTATACCTGCCTTCTTTCTTACAAATTACGATTTAAATGAGCATCCAGACAGGTGGCAAGGTTTCCACATGTAATGTTTAAAATGAACATTTAGACTGAGTTAGTTTGGCACCCAACCCACAGCTCCCCCAAGCTAAAGGCTTATGCTTGCCCCAGTGTCAACTGGATTGCGCACACTAAACACATTCATTGTGCAATTGGTTAATACCATTGCAAGTCATATTATACACTGTGATGTACTGTATGTTTTTTAGATGTCCTTTCATTTTACCCAATTTATACAGATATGTGGATCTATCAAACAAAAAACGTCTGTTTTATTAAATCCATCACTACTGCCACTTGAAAGAGAAACTTTGTCATGCCTTTCTTCAGAGCTGTAACAACTTCCATAGTTATACAATATTCTGAACAGAATTATGAGCAAAAATTAAGATCATAGCTCTTAAATCAATAGAGCAAGGAGATCTACATGAATTGCCAGAAAAAAAGGACACTTAAATACTCGACAGAGGGGGTCCTAATTGCCTGGAAGAAAATCTCTGTAGGTCAACAAATTCCGATCGATGAAGAGGATTATATTAGCGTGAGCCCTTGGCCTGTTGCCAATAAGAACAAACAGGGTTGACCAGTCTGCTCAGCTGCAAATGATCAAAAGGGCAAAGTGAAAGCAACAGAGCTAAAGTGACACAATTGTGCAGCAAGGGAAAAACAGATCAAGTATTGATCACCTAGGCCAAGGTAATTAGAGTGGTTGTCAAAGAAATTGGATGTATGCTCTTAGCTCTACAGAAATGCATCTTTGTTTTACATGGCCCAAATGAATCAGGTGGTGCAAGAAGCAATGAATCAGCTACTAGTAAATATTTATTTAACTGTGGGGTGACATTGATTGAAAATAAAGCTAAGAATTGTATATGCTTTCGAGACATTATTAAGCATTGAACACAGGTCTGTCTTTGCAATTCGCAGCCTAAAGCATCTTACTCCTACCAAAAACAAGAAGGCTGTGCCCCAAATTAAAATAATTAATTCAACTACAACTCCCCCTAAAACAAAAGGTTAATGGGATATGAAGCATTTCAGTTTAAGATTATTGGATTGTTTCCAACCAAGATCTTCAGTGTTTAGGTCTACTCTTCTCATGGATGTTGGGGATCGGTGTGTTTTAGTGGTCTCAGCCTGGTTCCTATTGGAGAGGAATTCACACCACAAAGACTACCATCATAATTGGTGCCAAAAGATTTGGATGGATAGAGACTGAACAATGAGGGTTATTGTGCAGTTTCCACAACCACAAAAATGTTAATATTTAAAAACTAAAAAGCAAAAAAATAAATAAAATGTGCTCATCTCAGTGCAGTTCCAAATCTGTAAATCAGATAAACTTAATAGAAAACCACATTTACGTCAAAGTCTTTCACCAGATAACATATAGAAGGAATTGCATATATCACATGTGTCAAGACAGTTAAGACATGTTAGTTAATTATTATATACTTTCTAAATATCCAAGTCAATAGAAGGACTCTCATATAATTTTTTTTTTATTTTTTTTTTTAATACATTGCTTCAAATATTTGGTTTTGAGAACAAATACTCAGGTGTGAAATAGTGCTAGGAAATGTATTAATTAAAAAATGAAGTAAATTACTGGTAATAATGATAATGCTGAAAGATATGTGGATACCATAAAAATGAAAATAAGCATTTTACTGGTTGATATAAAAGCTGTAAAAAATCCCTGTTGTACGTATTGCACAGCTGAAGTCCTGGAAGACCCTATATACGACAGATGGTATGGATCATTACTAAAAACACCTACTGATAGCTTCTCCTTAAACAATGGTAAAAACAGGATTTTCACAGGATCATATAAACCTAGTACAGCAACATCTATATTACTGTTGACCAAATTCTTCCTTTCAAAAATGTGTATACTTTGATCAGCTGTACTGGCACTGAATAAGCATTTGAATACCAGTCACCGTGCATGTGGGTTGAGCAGTTGAGTCTTTTGGGACAGTTTTTTTTTTTTATTTACATTTTCCATTGTACCTTATTAGTCAGACAAATTCCTTCTCGATAGGATAAAAGGCCAGGTCTTTCTAGGAACTGAACCCTTTGCAATTACACAGAACTTGGTGCTTTTAACAGGTCTTTATTCTCCAAGGACAAGCCTCAAGGCAGGAACATTTCTCCTATGTCAGCAGACTGTTCAGCAACCGTGTATGTACAATCCTCATATCAAATTGCATTTGAAATGTAAACCATGAATTTAAGTTTAAGGTATTAAACTATAGTGCATACAAAACATTTAAAAATCAACCTCTATACCCTTAACTTCAAGAAGAATACTTGTTCAGCAACGTTTTTTCTTCTTTACTGCAAAAAAAACCCTGTAAAGTATTTGATGATAAATTCACAATAATATTCAGAATCAAAACAGATTTTATAGTCTAAAATGTATTCAGACACTGGTATCTTGGGTAGGTTTGTATTGTATTAATGCTTTTAGTTAAGTTTCTCAAGATATGCCTTCCAGTTAGGGGTGCTTCTGTAACAAGTGTTAGATTCAAAGCATGAACACTTTACAATTCAGTGCAGAGGATTTGAAATGATCATTCTGAACAAAAAATAACAAAAAAAGGCAGTATAGCCTACAATCCATCAGCTAGTTTCAACCATCATTAGGAGAAATATGCAAAAAACAAAAGCACAGCTATTCTGCAACACTCCAACATCATATTTCAAGACAAAAACAAACACACAAAAAACACAGCGGCAGTAAATATAGGGTTTTTGAGCATGTGTACTAAAGGTGTCACATACTTCGGTCTTAACTATCACAGGTCAAGCTGAAATCTTGATCACAGACCCTGCAAGTTTCTGAAATGCAAACCGAATAACACTATTATGGTTAAAACCTTACTCCAAGCCTTCACAGTTCTTTCACATACTTGTAAAACATAAATGCTCAAATATGATGACAACACTTGTTCAAGCCAAGTGGCTGAGAATTGGGACAGTAAATGTCAAGCGGTCAGCAGTAGAAACACTGTACAGACTCATTCAGTCTACAGCTCTCTTTCAAGAATTTAGATTAACTTTGCCAGACATGCAGTTCAGCCTCAGCGCCAGAATCCCTGCTAAAAATCAAGTGAGTAAAAACTAAATCTAATTAAATGCTGACTAACCCCCATCTAAATCAGGGGAATTGGTATTGAAAATTGCACTGCAGCAACAGGCACAAAGCAGCCAGTTCTTTTTTGCGGCACTTATAAAAACACAGTGGGCACGTGCCCTTCCATTTTCTGTATGTTGAGAAATGGGTGGCATGCTCCCAGGTTCATAAATTTGCCCGCCAGTAAAACCTCATTAGCGATGCTCACCACTTGAGCTATGGGATCAGAGGTCAACTTACCTTTATTTTCTGCAAGTACTATGGGACTACAGTACCTAGTATATTAAATCCAAACCTTTAAATAAATGTGACCAAAAAAAAATCTATTTTAACCATACATCTAAAATGATAATGGAAGTAGGATTTTAAAACAAATCCTCATGAGTTCAGGGTGTATTTTAAGGAATTATATTTTAAATCACCCGGCAAAGGGGTGAGTGTTTCACACTTCTGACACACACTATTCCCCAAAACCTACAATGTCAAAAAAGTTCCAATTGTTCTAAAGGGGTAAAATCATTTTGTATTCCATTAATAAATGTTTTCAAGGGAAAAAGTAAATCTTCCACTGTTTAGGTTCATAAAGACTGGTATCAAATCCAAGCAGCTTGATCATGATAACCCAAGGTTTTTCTTTTCTAGACACATTACAGATGAAAAATCTGTCCTCATGGATTTAGATTAATGCCATAACAGGAAATACTTCTGGGACAAAACTTGCCTGATGCCTTCAAAGCAAACTGTACATTTAAAACTACTTCCTGAACTTGGAAGATAAGAAAAAACCACAAAAAAACTGCAGAATGATATCATTTCCAGAGAAAATGTATTGCATCCTGAAAATGAAAAAGCTCTTAAAATCTACTAGATGAGTTGAGAATACATTATTTTACAGGATACCTTAGGCTGATGTATAGGTTTCAAACAGTGACCAGATCTGTTCTTAGAATGATGAATGTTTAATAATAAATATAAGCTGTCACATTTAACATCAGCAAGAACCTTTACTATGCTCTTTAACAGCAAAGATGTAATCATGCTTTAGTGCAGGGGTCTCCAACCTGGTCTTGGAGAGCTACTGGGTCTGCTGGTTTTCATTTCAACGAAGCCCTCAGTTACTTAATTGCACTAATTATTGGCTTAATTTGTCAAGATTAACAGGTGTTCCAGATCTTTAGCCATTGATGATGGAAAGACTCCTATAAACATGCTGGATAGGGGTTCTCAAGGACCAGGGTTGGAGACCCCTGCTTTAGTGAATGGCAAAGGTTACGAATGTATAAAATGTTTAAAAAAAGGCTTTATAAAACCCAGAAATTGTATTGATCAACACATAGTGAATCAAATTGTTAACACTGTAGTTTCTCTCACTGAACAGTTATATTGGGTATCAAGTCTTACTCACATTTTCACTTCACAGGGGTTTAAGACTTTTGGCGAATGGGAAAGGTTGCTTGGGCCAGTGAATACCTACGTTCAAAATTATATGCACAATATTTATATCTGAAGTAAGCTTATCAGTTATGTAAACCTATAGTTCCAATTGTGCAGATTTCACAAACAAATGATATCATTTAACAGAAACAAGTTGAATAACTTTTCTAATGGTTTTATGCAGAAGACACATTTTTCCTGTTTTGGAGAAGTGGGAGTATGCTATTCTCCAAGTATCAAATAGAAGGAATAGAATAATTCAATGAATAACCAGTCCACCAATATCTTGCTGGGATAAGCTACAGATTTCTAGCACATTTTACAACACTATGGAATCATCCTGGATTGCATTAAAAAAAAAAAAAAAAGGAAACACACACACACACCAGTAACGGAAGTTGACTTAGAAAAAACCAAAAGATTACAACTGTGAACCAAACATTAAAACAGTAACTCAAAACATGTACCGTCTCTACACAGCAGAAACTTAAGTCCTATAGCCCTAATACGGCAACCAACTTCGCAGGTCAAAGTGAAGAATGCCGAGGAGTTTCCATAACCCTGAAAATATGAAGCTACAAGCTGAAACGCATATAAGCTCCCCTCACAAGGAAGCTTAATAAGTGATTGATGCAGTCCAGAGAGAATCCCTGGTGCTGCAAAATACTTTAGATGCTCTTTTTGTTATAATAAAAACATACAAATAATAAGATTTCTGTATCAACATTGTCATTCCTCATTAATTTAGTACTCTGTTAAATCGTGAAGTATTTTGCATCCTACACTTTATTTTGGTGTTTCAAATCCTTCATGGAAATGACAACATATAATATACTGAGGCTTTTCATCCAACAGCTGTGTCTATTAAATTTATATCAGCATTCATACCTGCAAACCTTGATCCAGCATAATCCTCAATCAGAAACACTGACTTGAATATGTCATCTATGGCATCATGGATGCCAGCCACTGCAAGCCTGAAAATATCAGTGTGGTCAAAAAGATAAAGATGGTTATTAACATATTTTTGGGGGTTTTGATTGGCCCAAACATATTATGTAGATCTCTAGAAAGATCTGAACTCTGAACTAAATTAAATAAAATTAAATCATGGCACTATTAGGACAGGTTCCTTAGTAGAGCTTTAGAGACAGAACAATTTACGATTGTTTAAATGTGTTTTCATATTAAAGGCACATATCAGAGAAAAACTACGGAAAATAAAGCTTGTTTTATTTTATTTAGTTTTTTGCTGTTGGCAGTGGTTGCTCTTCTCGTATGGATGAGTCAGCTTACATATTTTGGCAATCAGGCAAGGGCTATGGCAAAATAAACCACAGTAATTATTTTGATTGGCTTTCCTTGTTATGTTAAAACATAAAACGCTTTCAAGCAGTGGTTAAGTGAAAGCACGCACGTAAAAAATCCAAAATAATTCTACATTCATTTACAGATGACACACACTTGGCACTTCAGAGTTTGGCACTATCCTGCAGTACATATCTGGAATCACAGCCCCCTTCCTTTTTGGCCTGTACCCATATTAAAACTGCACTTTGTGGCTGTGCGAGCAGGCCTTTAAAAGGAAAGCAAATGACACAAGCACTGCAAAAAGAACACACTTCTACAATACAGAGTCACCTTGTTATTTGATAGTACACAGAAAAATAACAGGTTTTTATTTTTTAAATCACTTCCACTTAATAAGGAACACCTGTCTAAATTAATTTTAAATCCAAGCTATCATGCTTCAAGGTTTTTTTTTTCGTTCAGTCCCAAGAATTACCACTGGGCACAGGTGCCTATTTGCAAAGCGTTTGATGTCTTATTTATAGACAGGGGAAAAATCTTCTTTAAATAAGAAAGCAACAAAAATGAGGAACGTTTGAAATTAAAGTCAATAAAATTGTAAAAGTACAGATTAGTGATTGGCTAATAAAAAATAAAAAAAAACACTAGAAATGGGGATTTTTGTGAACAAAAAAACAAAGCAGAAGCATAATGTATGGGGGTATGTCATATCATATTGAATGGTTTGTAAACATGTAGCTTGGAAATGTGATCAAGGCAGCAGTGTGGAGTAGTGGTTAGGGCTCTGGACCCTTGACCGGAGGGTCGTGGGTTCAATCCCAGGTGGGGGACACTGCTGCTGTACCCTTGAGCAAGGTACTTTACCAAGATTGCTCCAGTAAAAAACCCAACTGTATAAATGAGTAATTGTACGTAAAAATAATGTGATATCTTGTAACAACTGTAAGTCGCCCTGGATAAGGGCGTCGGCTAAGAAATAAATAAAAATAATAATAATAATAATAATAATAATAATAATAATAATAATAATAATAATAATAATAATAATAATAATACAGCTGTATCAATATGCTCAGAGGTTAAAAGAATGTTGCTGTGAAATGGTAAATGTTCACTGGATACCACCTGTAAAACAACTGTATTGAGAGAATCACTGAATACAACTATGTACCAACTGTAAAAATTCTGTTTTTATAATTAATATGGTCAGAGGTTAAAGCAGTGACAGGATGCATTTTTAAAAATGGACTAGTAATTCAAGCAAGTAAACCAAAGAATACTCCTGTGTACCAAACATTAGGACAGTAGGTAAAAAACTGCTCAGTCTATATGCAGCTGTGTCTTCAAAAGGTCACAGCACCTCAATGTGGCAGCTATTTTAGGCCAGATGTCAGTGTCAACGTTAACGTTAGGTCTTTACCATCCTGAAAATAGTCACATGACCCCAATATGGCATCCAACTTAGCGGACGGGTGTCATTATATTTTGCCTGCAGAGTTATCATAACACTGAAAATAGAAGGTTTCCAGATTATATGATTCATGGGATATTCCATGGCGGCTAATGCAAAAATGGTATCTTCCACACCAAAATGTAATGTATTTGCAACCACATATTTAAATGCACAATAATGAGCTATAATTGAGATGTGATATATAATTCTACATGTAATGTTAGGCTACTTGAGAGCTGAACAGAAATCGTTATCAACGTACCTTATATATTGTTAATTCTGTGCTCATTTTTGCACAGCATAGTCCTTAGGACAGTCTCTTATCTTAACCGTTTAACTGTCACTCACTGAAGCTGATTTTACAAAACAAAAAATCTACAGATTCCAGTTACTGAAGCTTTGTAGAACAAAAGCTATTATCCCCATACAAAGTTAAGATACTGTAGTCTAGAGGTTCTCAAACGTTTTTGTTCACGGACCACCTGATTTTTTAAAATTTTTTAAATCTCAGTGAACTGCACAATAAACAGTATAGCTTAAATAAAAATAAGCACATAAATAAATCACTATAATATTAAGAATAACCATAGACTTACCTTTCTTTGTTTTAATGTGATGGGTGGGCCTGTTTCTGTGAGCAAAGTTATGTTAAGATTGGTTTTAAGGAACAGTTCTAGTTTACTTTTCATGAACACAAATTTACCGAGAAGGGGGGAAAAAAAACGCCTGATTGTTAATTAATAAATCATTGAAATTACATTGATGAGGTACCAGCACAGTCAGAGCTTCGAATCTCCAGCTATAATCTTTATTTATAAAACAGAATGTTTGGATACTGAACATTGATTGGTTGTTGAGGATTATTTACCATGCAGTTAAATAGTACAATGCACGGCGGAACTTCTTTTTGCCAAAGCAATGATCAATACACAAACTTGTAATAAATATACACATTGTTGTGAGAGGGCTTTTAAAGCTTTTTAAAAATGAGGGACATTTCTTTCGTCACATTTGATCTTTTCGGAGGCATGACAGTAGACAAGTGGCTAGAATTACAAGAAGCAAAATCTTAGTTGAAGAAACAAAAGAAAAAAGCAACTTCATGAAATTGAAGAAAACAAAAATTCTTGGGCAGCTAGTGTTTTCACTGATTTGATGAAAACAAAGAAATGGTAAAATTGACTTAAAAACAGTTTGTCTGGAAAATGTAAATGGTCTGTTACAAGAATGCCATGCTTCTGTGCGGAATTGGGCTGGCCAAGCGTACTTAATTTCTTGCTTTGTTACGATAGCCTCTGTGCTGGTCTCAATCGCTCCGTAAACAATGTAAATGGTGTAATATTAGTGAATTATATGAAAATACAAAATTACATGAACCATACAGAAAAATTCAACAATGGTTAAAAGTAGTTCACTTCCTTTACATAACACTATCATATGCGACTACACTACAAGATTTATTCAAATTGAAATCATGATTGATGGGGATGGTACACGGCTATAATAAATAAATAAAATAAATACTCCCTACAGTGCATTCAGATTGTGCACCAGATCAAAGCCAATATAACGTACTGTTCATTCTTTGGTAATTTAACACACAACCAAACACAGTTGAAAGAAACATCGCTCCTTAATAATGAGCAGAACATATAGTTTAGTATTCAGGTAAAGTCAAGAGGTTTATCCCTATAAATAATATTAACATAAAAAACCTGAAGGCAGAAACCCAGATTAGTATCTCCTCAGCCTTTCAAATGAAAACACTTCTGTTTGTTAACAGACTGTGTTTTCTATGTTCTCAATCCCCTACTGTGCTGTAACCTGTAATGTTTTGAAATTCTATACAGTTCTTCTCTGGCAGGGCCCATTTACTAGATGAACTGAAATGCAGCCTCCTGCTGTTACTGAAAGCCACATTAAGCATGTCACATGACTCTGCTCATGTCAACCAATGATGGTTCAATTAGGCAGATAAATATCTACAGTCCTCAGCAGAATAAATCTACCACCTATCCTGGAATGGTAAATAGAGATGTATAGAGGAAGGAACCAAACGCCACCAACCAAATGCCTGCGACACTGAGTTTTCCAGTTTCCTTTTTTTTCTTCACCCAAACTGAATTTGCATTGCATGATCTTTATGGAGCAGGACAGCAGCAGTGAGCGGCTGACAACAGATCTCTCTCAAGGTCAGGTAAGGGGCAGGCAGCAACACTGTCTTCACAGGAGGGCTGAGCTATGATCCACCTCAATTAATTGACACTTCACTTGCAAATCAGGTGTCCCTTTTTGGTGTGGGTTGCCCCATTTAGGTGCCAGTTCATAGTTCGGAATGTTGCCATCAGCCAGTGTTCTGTTTCTGATGCCCATCTACTAATGTGCCAAAATTACTCATTCCATACCCCTGCTTTGCACAGTGACCATAACCCCTTATTGTGTTACATGTCAGAAACAGAGTGAGAGCCATCTAGCCAGGTAGTATATGAAAGGTTATATATAAAAAAAAAAAAAGTAAATATTAGAAATTTCTGCTATCCCCAGTATTCAATAATGGTTGGAGCGGGAATGCACATGCACTAGAAATACTATCAAGAGCACACGCCTTGCTGGCTGGGGGTGGTGCATTGTATCAGTGTGCAGAAAAAGGCAAAGAAAAAAACGTTAGGTTACAGATGTAACCCTGATTCTCTGAAAGAGAATCAGCAAGACTATTAAATGACCTGAAGGTCCCGGGATTCAAAGAAGAGCTGTCGAGTTAATAAATATTTATGTGACCTGTGAAATCTGTTCCCTTTCAATTTGAAGATGACCACCAACAATACTTTTGGGAAAAGTATACCACAGCCGTCGCGTGTGAGGGTGAGTGGAGACAGCAGACGAGGGATGTCTTGGGACCGCAAAACCGCGGTTAGCGGTGTGAGCGTGTGACCTCAAGGACCCTTGTGCCTAATGAAGGCAAAGAGGGATCTACCACATTAAGTCAGTAGAACCTGGTGAAAGTATGCGGGGTAGCCCAGCTAACTGCAGTACATATGTCGGACAATAAGGCTCCTCTAAAGAGGCCCCATGATGTAGCCACTCCTCTGGTAGAGTGCGCGGCCACCCGCCCAGGTGGGGGTAGGCTGGCATTAGTATATGCAGTCGAAACTGTGTCCAGCGAGACATACACTGCTTTGAGGGCTTGACCCAGGGTCCTTACACCACAATAGACAAACAGCTGGTCAGACCGACGCAGAGCTCTCGTCCTGTCAACATAACATCTTAATGCCCGAACTGGGCAGAGGGAGTTTAGTATTTGATCCTCCGAAGAAGAAAAAGTAGGGGGATGGAAAGCCTCTAGCTCCACTGACAGATTTAAGTGGAAAGCCGTCACCACCTTAGGGAGGAATGTGGGGTTCGTACATAACGATACCGTTTCCGTTGTCCCAGACGTGCATACAGGAGCTGTGCACCGACAGAGCCTGTAGCTCACTGACCCGCTTGGTGGAGGTGATGGCTAACAAAAAGGCTGTCTTCATAGAGAGGTGTTTCAACTCTATGGAATGTATAGGGCTCAAAACGGGGCCTTAGTGAGAGCCTCAAGTACATGGTCTAGACTCCACTTGGGGAGGACATCCCTTCTAGGTGGATGTAACCGCTGCGCCCTTCAGAAAATGGGTCAACCCGGGGTAGTGGGTAGCATACGCTGGGTGGATACAGGCTTGAGTGGCTGCAGTCAGGCAACGTGAGAGCAGTATGCAGAAGCACGGTGCTGCACCAGAGTGCAGCACAGGTTCAAGAGCTACGGTAGGCGCGGGCTGAACTGCTAAGAGATGAGCGGTCCGAGACAGGTCGGTGAAGTCTACTCAACAGCGGGGCAAAGTAGAACTGGGCCCAGGTGGAGGAAGCACACGTTGTCTAATTGTTATTATTTATTTTAACTGCAAGAGCAGTAGAAGAAAAAACACACACCAGCCAAGCTATGGGGGTAGAACAGTCACCACGCCAGGGGGGTAGACTGAAGAGAGTTTTTTTTTTTTTTTTTTTTTTTTTAGGCCAAGGGCACCGAGCGTGCGGGCAGAGACAAGGTGGAGTTGACAACAGCGGGACGCGGCAGAGCTGGGCCCCGGGGAGGAAATCAGGTGTCTTTTTTTTGAGCTGCAACGTGTATGTTGCAGCTTTGAAGATAATTATTTTACTCTATCAAATCCTGTTTGGGTTAAAATCAAATTTATTTTATTCACTATGGCCAACGAAGATTGTGGCACAATAGGTGAATTCAAAATGGCATCACAGAAAACACATCTGTCAGTGGAGATCAAATTACAGGGCAAACTGCTCAATGGTTAGAAAAACAAGCCTGCAGTACACTGCAGATTACGTGCATGTGTGTGTCTAAGGGGGGTGGGAAGGAACAGTGCCAATATTCAGTACCCATCCTAACCTTACCCATTAGTCATTTATTAAAGAGGCTATTCAAGTGTGTGTTTTTGTTCTTAATTATAAAATATTGAAATGCATATTATATAGAGATATTATATGGTAGCCAATTATTAAAATAGTGAGTTTTCTTCATTATCCGTTGCCTATTTATAGGCAGATATACATAAATAACTAAACAAACAAATCTGGAATATTCTTGTTATCACTCACTTTGTCATGAACTGCCTCAGGATCCTGATTTCCTAGCAACAGTCTGACACTAAAGATTTGGCAGAGGTTTCCTTTGTGAAAAATGGCATTTCTGCTTCCCTGTGCTACTGCTGCTACTGCGTCTGCTCGATTGGCTGTGCAAGTGCTCTAATAATTCTGTTTTCATCCAAGCACATGATATAGCAGCAGGCACCTTGAGAGCCTCTGCCAAGCATCATTAATCATTGCTTTAAGGCACATTGTTTGTAATCTGATCTACAGATTAAAGCAAAACAAGTACAGTATGTGCATACCGCAAATCACTTGTTTAGGAAAACCAACAGAAGGAAATTAAACTATTACTACCACTAGTAGGCAATTCATGACATGTCTAATTTCAGATGTTTTAAAGCATTTGTCAAGGTTAAATGGAGGCTGCTTTAGAGGAGGGGTCCATAAACATAGTTCTAGCTGTGCCATAATGCATATGAAATGCAAATGACTCCAGTGGCATTAAACATCAGCAAGCAGAGATATCTGAAATTAAGAGCGGTCTAAATTAGTGCAGTATCCTTGACTTCCAAAAGGGTAGATACTTGTTTTTTAATCCAGAGCAGTGACTGCCGCTGGGGATGCAATTCTTTTGTAACCCTGTCAACACCGCTGAAGCATTTCTCCACACTTATACTGGGAGCTTTATGATCAGATGCGGCCAAATCGTTGTCAATTTATAGCAGATCTGTTATGTGTACTTATGCTAAACAGAGCCTGCACTGAGATCACCCAAACTCAAAGAACATTAAATAAACTATATTAAATGCAACTGCCTTGCCTTGGAACAAGATGCTGGGTTCTATTTTAAACAATGCTGGCATCAGTAGAGGTACAACCCTGTCTCCAAATGGCAAAATATCATCTTCTGTCCAGGTGTAATTCAGAAAATTGAAAATGAGTTAGTTTCAGAACAACAACAAAAAAAAACCGAAATATTATATAATTAATAAATAAATAAATAAATAAATAAATAAATAAATAAAAACCCTTTACCATATGTAGTGGTCCCACAATATCTCTTTATAGATCCCTATTCTATGTTTAAGCATTCATTTGACAGTTATAAAGTTCCAGTCTCTTACCTGGCAGAGGAATCAATACGAGCCATGTTGAAGCCTACAGCAGTACACTAAGAGCTGCTGGAAACATTAACACTGTGGTCCTTTAGCTGAAAGGAGTAACTGGATTTTCAATTAACTCACTGGAAATTACCACTGGAAAAACCATGAATATAGACAGTTTAAAATGCTTTACATATTATCTGGATCTGGAGGCAGTGTTACCAGAGATCATGGCAACTGCTATACTCTAGAAAGAACTGGGGTCGAATTGTACAAACTTCTTTTTTCCCCCTCCACATCTGTGTGTGTTCAATGTTAAAATCATACTTATACGTTACATCCCAAAGCAAAACAGTGCACTTGCACTGCATTTCACTTACTAGTAATTCTATAAAAGACGTACTGCCTAAAGCACACTTTGCAAAACGTATTTTGGAAACCTTGTTTACTTTAATTTTTTTTTTTTTACAGTTAAAAGTTGTTGGATCTCTTGCTTATACTCACAGAAGTAATGTGACTAGGAGTGAACTACAAATGTCTAACTCACTATGTAGCTGTAAGTCACATGACCTCAGGGTGTGGTGGTGGCAGGCTGACAAAACTCATACAAGCTCCTCTTAGGGGATGCTTAATGATATGCAGACAAAATGAGAAAATATCAAAACCAAGCACCCGTCCCATTGCACAATTTGAGCGGTTTACTTACTGCAATGTAAAAGACTTTGGCCTTTTCCACCAACTTCCAGTTCTCTTCCAAGTCCAGATGCTTCTCCTTTTTATAGCAATTGGCTGCAGCAAGGTTTGCAACAAGGGACCTGAAATGAGATGCGTCTTTCTTTAAAATCAAGTGCAAAAAACTACTTTATTTATCAAGATCTCATTAAAAAACATACTATGCATAATAAAACATTAAAAAGGTTCCCCTCAAGTCTTGCAACACAAACACACAGAGATCATACTTGTTGTTTGGGTACATGTTTTATATACTCCAGCATAAACAAAAATCAGAAACTGCCGCTCCCTAAAAAATGAATACATATAAAAAAAATCACTCAAAACAATTGTTAAATGTGAAACCATTATGATGGCCACCAGATTTATTTATTTATTTAAAACAACATGATATTATTATACTATTCAGGTTGAGACAACTAGCCCAGTAAATCACACGTGGAAACCTCTTATGTTGGGACAACGGTCTTTGTTGGTTTGGAAGGGGACTTCAACTTCACTTCCTAATCAATCTCACTGCCTATCAGCCATCTTGCCATTTTCCACTTTGCTATGATGCTGCTCCTTTTCCAAGAATCCTAAAACTATTAAAGTTCAAGCAGCCTAAAACAATCCAGTACAACATATTCTGAATGGTTCACTGTCTCCTGTATTGCTGTAACCAATCACATGCCAGAATTCATTCTACGTAGGTCACTATGAACTAGATTAGAAGGAGTATGTGTTTTATATTAGAATTACACTTTGGAACTACTGTACTGGCCAGACTTGAATTACTCAAATGCATGGATCTACCAACACCCCATGGCACACATGCATTGCTTACTGTACAAACAGCTGTTATGCAAATTGAATTATTCTGCCAGCAGCAACATTTTTCAGAAATTCAACAGGACAAACAAATCTCAGAGGCCTGACAAAAAACAAAAAACAAAAAAACTAAAATTACTAAAAACATGTTATACCCATACAGGAATTCAGTCAAGACCTACCAGATGCTAAGGAAAAAGTCAAAGTAAAATCATCATTTATGAAAATTTGCCTCATAGATCACCACATTTTATTGTAGTATGCAATACCCTACACTATTGGTGTATGCCAACACTTGAAACTAGATTGTAACACTAAAGATTACTTGTACAATCAAAAGTCTTTGAATTAGCATGAGCTATTTTACGAATTTATGTTTAAGCCTTGGCTCATGTTTCTACAGTATATAGCATACTACAGTGTTTGTGCTAGTTAAGTAGAGGAAAGGCATGCATTGTACAAAAAGTTAAATTACAGCTTTTAGCCATCTACATCATAGCGCATTACACACAAGAAACACATTATATATAAAAATTACAGCATTCTTTTCCACAAACTGTGTCTGGTTGCTACAAAATACATTATCCTACCACCCATCACATTGTATAAAAAAAACATGTTTGCACTCTTTGTTATGCAGAAGACGGGTCCTAGATTTCTGTGCATGACATTACGTACATAATAAAATAGTTAGTCCGAGTTCAGAAACTACTTAATTTAGTTTACCACGCTATTCAATGCTGATTGACTATGAAAAGAAACATGTTTGTAATTTAAAGTGTACTTAGCAAAATGGCAAGACAGCAGTGTAAATTAATGAAACCTTTATTTCAAGTAAGGCATCAGACATCCTTTGGCATGCGGACTGTAAACTTAAGGTTTTTGTTACAGAATATATTATGACCCCTGCATTTGTCACTGCTTTTACTTAGCTTGAAGTAAAAGCAGGTGGGGGGGGGGGGGCATGACAAGAATGGAAATAGGAAGCCAGTAAAATTAAATTCATATGGAGAAAAGCAGACAGTCAATGAGAATACTCTGTGGAGGGGGGGCTTAAGAATGTAGAGGTTAAACTAAGATGGGGAGAGGCAGTAAACCAACTTAAACTTTTCCATAAACCAACACAAGCGGTCTTAGTTAAGCTATTTATATCTGGTCACATGTTAAAGTTTTGTAATACATCCAATTGCATTTTTTAATTGATAAATAATTAGTGTATAATTATGTAATGTGCATTAAATGAAAACAAATCAGTCAAACCCTGACCACATCTTCACAGTGTACTTTGATGTGCTTGTCAATTAGTTCCATTCTTTAGAAGAGACAAGACACAGTCTCGGTTTGATTTGATCATGAACAGGGAAGTTAAAAGTATAAATAGTCAATGTGCCAAATGTGCTGCACTGATTTTTTTCCACCCTTAAACTTAAAAAGAATTCTATGACTGCATAATTCATGGTTTTAGAGGCATTGCTCTGGGAGCTGAAATTCAAACTCATTTTCAAAAGGTAGCTTTCATCACATTTTCTTTTCTTAAACAGATAAACACATAAATTATGCTGGTTTCAAAAGGAATATTTATGTTTTTTCAAAACAAATAGCACACAGTGTTCCAAAATATGTCAGTAGTAATAAAGGTTTCCTGTTGAAGATAATATTTGTGTACAGCTGGAGAGCATCAATAAACCATCAGAAGTGGTTTAGCAGATGCTATTCTAGTAGCAGATCTGATTAAAGTTGATTCATCAACTGTAAAAAAAAAAAAAAAAAAAAAAAAAAGTCTCATAGATGACACTTGCTTCCTTCAAAAGGAAACCCACGTTGAGAAGAGAGAAGTATGCAGGGATAAGGCTAGCTTTAAAAAAAAGTTCATGTCTACAAATGTAAATCAATAAAACTTCCCAGTTACACTAACACTAAAAGGTTGCATTGGTACTGAATTTGGTTAACTTCTTCCATTATGTTCCACTACACAGATATACTGTATTACATGTGGTGGGCAGTTTGTGTAGCTGAGTATGAACTACTCCATGAACTAATTTATTGTGAAGAGTAAACAGCTGAGCCGCCCCGCCCACCCCCCCCACCCCCAAAAACAAAAAACAAAAACATGTTAGTAACATACACTGTAAATTCCAAATTAGAGCGATCTGTGTGATGAAAAGTTGATGTCCACAATATCAACAGCATGCGCAGAACATGAATTGAACCACTTTCATAAAGGATTCTCCAGATACATGCAAAAATATTAGTGTAACGTACAGACGGACAGACACCCCCCCTACATACCAAGAATCTGATATTTTCAGTATCTTAAGCTAAATAATAATAAGCAGTTTGAGATATATGGAAAAAAATGTGTGACATACATATGTATGGATATATGTACGCCTGCCTCCACTATAACCCCAAACATTCGTCAGCAGCAAAACGAACTCAGGTGATGAAGACAAAAACAATTGAATTGTTTTTCGTAAGTCACACATGTGCCTATGAATCTTTTCAGGATACAATGAAAAACAGCCTTTAAAACATAATTACAAATAAACAATAATTAGGAATAAGTGTGGGTATGCAAGTATTTGTATGGGTTCTCCAGGGTTTAAAAGGAGGGGTTAGGGTTAGGGTGACAGGATAGTGTTTTTAAAGTGAATTCCTATAAAAACATGTTAACCACACATTAGATAGAAGCTATTATAAAAATTACATAGGGTTCCCCAGTTAATAAGGTACATTTTGAATACCCCAGTGATGTACTGCTTCAATAATGAAAAACAAGCAATTGTTTAAGCTCAAAGAATGTTTACAAACAAAGCCCAACACAGCTTTATCTTGGTTATATCCTAAGGAAATAATAAAGGCACTCCCTCAGAAAGAGAGGCTGACCTGTTGTCGCCAGTGATGCAGGCTGCACAGGTTCCTGTTGGCTCTTCGCTCTGCTCGTAGTAATGAGCGTCAACATGGGCTTCCTCGGCTTTCTTCTTCAGGATCCCGCCAAACTTATCAGTGCCAATGCATCCCAAAAACGTTGAAACCTTATGAGGCTGCTGAATCATCCACTGCAGGATAAAAAACACACACACACACACACACACACACACACATTAGGAGACCAGCATGACCAGTCCTACTTGTATAATAATAATAATAATAATAATAATAATAATAATAATAATAATAATAATAATAATTCCTCATGTATGAGCAAAATCACTACTAATGCATCCGTGCCTTTCCACCTCAGCTTGAGACAGTGGCGTAGGGATGATTTAAATCACAGTACATCAACTGTGTGTAGAGAGTCCCAGCAACACCATGTTCAGTTCTTAACAGCATGCTGTACCAAGCAAATATGCCAAGAGACTTGTCAATGTTACTGTATTAAAGGATTATGAAGTTTTCCCATAAAAAAACAAAGAAAAGAAATAATATTCTTCCAGGATAGTCCTAAAGACAAAATTTTACATAATGTGCATATTATGTTTAAGTAATATGAGATTAGCAACCCCCTGCTAATACAGTTTATTGCTGCTATTTAGAATTTAGATACTCTGACATGATGTACACCTATAAACTAAATCACAGCCCTGGAATTGCATTACACATCAAGTAAGAAACATTGTTGGTTTTTATGCCTTGGACATAATGATAAAAGGACTTCCCAAACCTCAGTGCACTTGCCTTTAACCTTGCAAGATTTACAGTTATGTTGCTGTGTTTGCTTGTTTTATTGCAACCTTGCTGTTGTTGCCGACTGGGCCCCCTTGTGAATGAGACGTAACTATCAGATCTATACTGTATAAATTGATCCCTGTTACATTTTGAAGCAAAAAACAGGAGTTTTTTCACTTCAATTTACCTAGCTACCCAGCTTTTGTTGGAGTATACAAAAATCTGAACATTCATGTTTGCTTTGCTCCATTTAAAAAAACAAAAACCAAAAAAATCAAAAACAGTAAATGCCTAAAAAAACAAATTAAATTAAATGCCACAACATGCAAATTCCTGCAATTGTCTCTTTAAATGAAATATGAAACAAGCCCTTAGTTGGAATTGCAGATTGTGAAAAAAAATCAATCCAATTATATTTATTTAAAAAAATGTTTTACCCTAAACTCTTACTCTAAATTATTTGCAAGTTATTATTATTATTTATTTCTTAGCACACGCCCTTATCCAGGGCGACTTACAATTGTTACAAGATATCACATTATTTTTACATAGAATTACATTATTTTTTCACATTATTTTTACATACAATTACCTATTTATACAGTTGGGTTTTTACAGGAACAATCTAGGTAAAGTACCTTGCTCAAGGGTACAACAGCAGTATCCCACACCTGGGATTGAACCCACAACCCTCCGGTCAAGTGTCCAGAGCCCTGACCACTACTCCACACTGCTGTTCACACAGAGAGTCAGTAGCTTTGCTGAGGTTCAAAAGTCAGGACCTTATTCCTACGGTTCAAAAGTCAGGACCTTATTCCTACGCTCCTCACTAAATTGCTTCCCCATGTTATCAAAACCCTTAGAATATATCGTACATGTCAGGTGTCAATACTATAAAACACCTGTGACATACATCAAGAATGTGAAGTAGATTGTTATACCAAAATGTCCAAAAAGGTTTATTCAAATTCAAAAAAGTGTCCAGAACTTATTTATGACCTTTATCACAAGCACTTGTGCTGCAAAATTCCCTTATCAAGTTATCACAATTGGGAGAGCAGTTGTCAAATGCATCCATTCACACTACTGCAGATCCTTGTCACAGAGGACAACAATCGACAGCAGGAACCAGTGTATTGGGCAGTCCACGATCTCAAAGCCCACTGAATAAAAAAAGGCATCTTGGTTGGCAATTTTGTTACTGGCAGATACTGGTAAACAATATATAGCCAAACTAGGTTGACTGCAAATAAAATTACAGTTCAACAATTTATAATGGTTATAGATTTAATGAACAAGGTTAATAAGCATAAGAACATCTGTAGTAGTAGAACCATTATCTATATTTCACACTAAATTACGTTCTGTTTAATTGGTTTCTAAAGCAGGTGAATCTTACTTTCCCTGTCCTAAGATAACCAATTGAAGTCATCATAAAACCATCTAAATTACAAGAAGTAAACTCCCTCAAATAGAATTAGGAGTTCTGTCAATTAATTTCAATCCCGGAACCCTGCTGACAATCGCTTCCCAATTGCGAATTGAATAAATGATAATACCTTCAGTACTACAAAGCACTATCTGTAGGTTGTGGAAAGGTCAAACAACTCTGCAATGGAAATTCATGCTTAGTCACATCCTAATTATCCTATAGTGCCAGACACTAGAACTGGCAAATCAAGATGTTTCATTATTGTGGAACGGAGCACTGAGCAGCAGGCTAGGCACTGCAAGACATTTTGCCCCAGGCCGTAAATGAAGCAGCATACTGAACTGAACGATTCAGAAGAATAACAAAAAGTAATGGTGCCCAAATATCTTGCTGGTATTTTTTTTTATTCTCTTCCAAAAAAAAAAAAAAAAAATCCTACTGGTCATATCAGTTTTATTTCTGTTCTCATTCTATCACAAAATTTACTGCTAATATGGCTACAACAATTCCCAATTACTGCAGAAGGGTGGGCAACTGTACATTACTGTAAGAAAACAAACAAAACATATGGTGTCTATTAATCTGATCTAAAATGTGGCAGATCTAAATACAATCACCAGTGTGTAAATCTTGGAAAAACGATTAGTTTCAGAAAAACGGTCTCTTACTGCAAAACGTAAATATCAGGTTTGTTCCTATATTTTAGACAAAGTTTAGATGAGCCATTGTTTAGATACACATCACTGTAAATAATCATATATATATATATATATATATATATAAAAAACAAAACACTGTAGAAATACTTCCGCGTTATTCACAGATGAAGCCTTTCAAAAGCTTTGCATTAATGTTTCAACAGGGGACCTGTCTTTTTTTCATTTGTGTGATTTATGGTTATTGACACACTTGGACTCCTCTACTGCTGCTGCTGTTAACTATTAATTATGACATCTTGCTGATGTGAGGACCAATCGTCAAAGAGCTGACCCAGCATGTATCCCGACACTAACCACCTGCCATTCTGCTGCAGTACAACGTTCTGAAAGGATACTTATGCAAGACAAAGGGACAATAATTATGCTGTTTCAGTGCTTCTAAAAGCCACTTATTAGAATTTGCTATTTTTTTTGTAAGATGGTTAATAATTATTGACTAACGTTTGTATGGACAAATATTCTAACAAATACTGCT
Source organism: Acipenser oxyrinchus oxyrinchus (assembly GCA_030684275.1). Taxonomy (NCBI): domain Eukaryota; kingdom Metazoa; phylum Chordata; class Actinopteri; order Acipenseriformes; family Acipenseridae; genus Acipenser; species Acipenser oxyrinchus. Next base: position 9,919,272 of record CM060259.1, on the reverse strand, counting down.
TGAGAAGCACTTGAGGGAAAAATGGCCACGTTCATATTTGTTCCTTTAACAAAAATGCGTAACTGTGTTTAGAATGTAATTTAATTGAATCTGATTCTCATTAAATTGGTCTCATTTACAGAAACAGTTTTGGAGCAGCATGTTGGTTAATTGTGCAGTGCTTTGGGACTTATACAGCCAGGCAAACAGCATTTGCTAATATTTGTTTCTAAATAGGAATATTTGTAATTAAAATCCTAACAGAAAAGTGGAATTGGGGTCCACTGGGGTGCACCATGCTGTCAGGAATGTCTAGCTGGCAACAACAGAAGAGAGTGGAAATATTAGGTCATGCAAAGCATAATGCAAGAAAGGACAACTTTGTCTGAAATAGAACACTAAGGTCTAAAACTCTGGCAAGTCTCCATTTTCAGGAGGAGGTGGGGGTTATTCATGGGGGGGATGTTTTATTAACTCCTTTCCAAGAAATGCAAGGAAACAAGGCGAGTAGAGATTGGTGATTGCCGGTTATATAAATACCCCCCAACCAGACGAAGTGCTGCATTTTATGCAGATTTATATTAATGCAACAATCGCAACCCTCACGTGTGAAATCGTACTGGAATCTCAGGAAGCATCTGTATAAAGGAGGTAAGAAAATATATATATATATTGCCTTGGATCTGATACAACAAGGAAATCCTCTGCAGCCAGATTCGATAGCTCAGCTATATACGTATCGCATGCCTTTCTACACTGGGCTTAATGAATTCATAGTTATGCCCCCACTGTAAATTCATATACCCAACTGGTGTGTTGGTTAAAGAGAAAATAGCAAGAGCTTATAGGAGTAGTCTTATTTCACTGAACAGATTCCAGGGACATTAGACAGAGCCCAGGGATTAATTGATGAAGCAGGCAGGGGTGTATGCAGATTTAATAAGCAATGGCTGGTAACCACTGCAGGTAAACTCAGCTGTCATAGCCCTTTCTCTTCACAAAGAAAGCAGAGATTTGCAAATCAAATACAATTTAAAATGTGTTTTTCCCCTTGATGGCCAAAGTATCCGACCTCTAGGTAGCACTACAGTAAGCACCAAGTTTTTCTACATACATTGAAATCAATAGATTTCTGATGGCTAGAGGATGACAATTATAGCTCCCTCAACTTGTTAATCAATACTACCTTTTTTTAGAAAGGTAAAATAATTTGCACAAGACACAAAACTAAATGCTAATATAGACTATGCTAATATGTGCCTTTTTTTTTTTTTTTTAAACCAAAAAGGTACAAACCCTGAAAAAAAAAAAAAAAATAAATCAAACTTCTGCTCATCAATATCTGTCACTACTGACATCAAAAACCCAAAGGCAAAGGGCTTGTCAAAGTGTCCTGACAATGATGAGCTCTGGCAGGCTCTATTAAATTACTCCTTCCTGCAAAGTGTGAATGATCAAAGTCGGGCAGAGAATTTTTCACTCTGTCATGTAACAAGCAATTTTTTTTTTTATTGAGAGGTTGAAACATCTGGTCAATATCTTCCATCACTGCAATTTCATGCACAGTTAGCAATCGGGTACGTTTGTGTCTGTGTACGCTGTCCATAAGGGGCTGCACATATGGCTTATGATCCATCTCTGTAAGAGTTCAACCCAAGACATTGCCCCGCGACAGTCAAGCTGGTTAATAGGACTGTATTTCGAGTCTGTGTTGGTGACTACATGACATCACTGTTCAACATCATTACTTGCTGCTGTAATTCTTTAAAGTGACAGCTTGCCATCAAGACAGCATACACAAGGAAAGTGAACCACTTAATGGTCATCGACTAGGAGAGTTGAAACCTATAAAAACCATGGGAGGTTTCTGGAGAGAGGATCTGCTACTGTATATTTTAATTAAAGGTCTGCGGCTCCAACAAATGCGCTTTGTTGTGATGTCAATTACAGGCTGGTAGGTTAAAGGACTTGCCATGCAATCCTCATGTGTTGCAGGTGTATCTGCTTAATTTTGAATAACTGTACTTGGCATTTGAAGAATATGGTTTTAAATTAAAATAAACTGTCATGTTGGCTGTGTGTATATGTTGTGTATATGCATTGACAAAACAAAAATGGATTAAAACATATTTTCAAGGGATTCAAATGGGTGTCACCACTCACTGGCTTGTTGCAGGTTATCTGATAAACAATACTGATATGCAATGATGCACCACAGCTTTTTGCAAACAAGGCAAACCAGGTATTTTTTGTTTTCAACATCAGGTTGTTCTGGAGGCACAACTCAAGCAGTGATGACATAAAGGAAAACTATGCACAGAAATCCCCAGAACATAGCTACATGAAGTCAAGTAGGGCAAATTATGCTATATATAAATCAACAAACCAATTAATTACATATTACTATCACAGTTAATTGGTTTAGCTGTGCCAACTTTCCTTGTATTATTGGCATTAGGGGTGCAACAATTAATCAATGCATTGATTATTGATCTATTCTTAAATTTCCAGAGGTTCGATTTCATATTGGTGAATCGATGCATCAAATTAGAACCCAGTTTGAAGTCTCCTGTTGCCGGTTTGCATTAAAACCTTGAGTGTGTGAGATTGCGCTTCTTTTAATGCTAGTACGGTAGATTAGCGCGTTGCTAGGATACACACTTTAGGCCTCTACAGTAGCGATGGCCAAGCCAAATCAGAAGCAATCCTATTGTATTTACGTTTTCTTGATTTAAAAATTAAGGCTTTTTTCTTACTTTCTTTTGTTTCAAAGCAGGTTGTGTTTGGAGTACATGGCAATATTAAATAAAAAGAAGCTGCATTTAATACGATAGTTAAATTTATCAGGATTTGTGAGATCAATTAAAATGTTTTGCTTTGCTTGTGGACATAAAATGTTAACAACAATGAACAACCACAGTTCAGATAGAAATTGCTTATGTTAAATAGCATTTGTTTATTATTATTATTACATTGTTAAAGGGACATCTGATGCAGACGAACGCATATTCTTTTCAGTTGTTAAAAACTCTAAGTACTTTGTACGGTGTCATGAAAAAGTATTTGCCCCCTGTCTGATTTTCTGCATTTTTGCACATTTTTCACATTGTATTTGGTCAGATTTTTTTGTGGGTTGTAGTAGTATATAGAGGAAATCAGAGAAAAAATGACACCAAAGTTTGGTGCTTCTTTCATTTGTTTGATGTGCAAGGTAATCAAACATGCAATATTCAGGTGTGAAAAAGTTATTGCCCCCCCCCCTAGTTAACTCAACCCAATTAAAGGGATAATTAGGGTCAGCTGTTTGAGTACTTTGGTTAACAACCAGGCCTGACTTGGGCCAGCCCTGCCCAATATAAATCTGACTAACTTTGGCCCTTACCATCAGAGTGAAGTTGTCAGCACACAGGTTCTAGAGGCACATCATGCCACGAACAAAAGAAATTCCTGAAGACCTCTGGAAAAAGGTTGTTGATGCCTATCAGTCTGGAAAGGGTTATAAAGCCATTTCTAAGGCTCTGGGGCTCCACCGAACCACAGTCAGAGCCATATTGTCCAAATGGAAAAAGTTTGGGACAGTAGTGAATCTTCCCAGGAGAGGCCATCCTGCCAAAATCTCTCCACGAGCAAGGCGTAAAATCGTCCAGGAAGTCACAAAGAACCCTAGAACAACATCCAGGGATCTGCAGGCCTCCCTCGCCTCGGCTAAGGTCAGTGTTCATGACTCCACCATCAGAAAGACACTGGGCAAAAATGGAATTCATGGCAGAGTAGCAAGGCGGAAACCATTGCTCACTAAGAAGAACATGAATGCTCGTCTCACGTTTGCCAAAAAGCACCTGGATGATCCTCAAGAGTTCTGGAACAATGCTCTCTGGACAGATGAGTCAAAAGTGGAACTTTTTGGCCGACATGGGCCCTGTTATGTCTGGCGAAAAATCAAACACTGCATTCCACAGTAAGAACCTCATACGGTCAAGCATGGTGGTGGTAGTGTCATGGTTTGGGGATGCTTTGCTGCATCAGGACCTGGACACCTTGCCATCATTGAAGGAACCATGAATTCTGCTCTGTATCAGAGAATTCTACAGGAGAATGTCAGGACATCCGTCCGTGAGCTGAAGCTGAAGCACAGCTGGGTCATGCAGCAAGACAATGATCCGAAACACACAAGCAAGTCTACATCAGAATGGTTGAAGAACAAGAAATTTAAAGTTTTGGAATGGCCTAGTCAAAGTCCAGACCTAAACCTCATTGAGATGTTGTGGCAGGACCTGAAACGAGCAGTTCATGCTCAAAAACCCACAAATGTCACTGAGTTGAAGCAGTTCTGCATGGAGGAGTGGGCCAAAATTCCTCCACAGCGCTGTGAGAGACTAATCAATAACTACAGGAAGCGTTTGGTTGCAGTTATTGCTGCTAAAGGTGGCGTAACAAGTTATTGAGTCTAAGGGGGAGATTACTTTTTGTTCACTCTGGGTCCTTTCTATCTAATATTACGTTTTGGTTGAAGATCTGATAACATTCAGTGTCAAAAATGTGCAAAAATGCAGAAAATCAGACAGGGGGCAAATACTTTTTCACAGCACTTTACCTAAACAGGTAAACAAGAAAAGCTTTTAACTTTTCTATGACCCTGTTGTAAGAGCCATCCATTCAGTCTTATGGCTTGTACAGAAGTATATCATGGCAAGAATAAAAAGGCTTCCCTCTCCACAAGGCCATGAACACAATTATATAAGGGTTTCCCTTTGTCTGTTGCTAACAAGATTAACAGAATGTAACCAACAGGGCCAAACTCTGTGGCTCTGGGCAAAACAGTCCTAGATACCACAATACATTACTTTTAATCTTTTAAATTGTCTACAGACAGCACATGACTTGCAGTGCTGCTTAATGATAATCCAGTTTTGTTCAATGTCACACACTTCTGTTATAGTTATTAATACTTATTATTAAATTGTAGTATACAGTATGCAGTAAAACTGTAGTAAAGTGCAGGTGGATTTTCTATAGGTTGCCAATATTAGAACACAAAAATGTTTGTTTGGTTATCTTTTTTAGTACAGTCATTTTTTTATATAAATCAATCAACTATTCATTCTTTTTTGTCCTGGACACTCACCAAAGCATTCTATTGTTTTTATTGTGATACGTGACGCAAGTGACACCTCCCGAGATACAAGAAACAACATTCTGGAGAAATGTTCCGCTGTTAGAGCACACACTGTACTTTTCTCATGGAAAAGTAAACAACCCACTAACCCCTGAAAGGTCATATTTCAAACAGCATGCAGACTGACCATCTTCTAGAGAGAGCATAGTACTCTACCACTTTGCTAAACTAGTAAAAAACCAATACATTGGGGGAGGCATTTGAATGTGAAGAGGTGATGAAGAATATGGTAAAACGGAACTATACATGCAGTAAAAGACAGTGCTATAGGAAACAAAGCTACAAACAGCAGTGCAGGCAGCACACCAAAAAATAGGTTTTGATTTATAGTTCTGATAACCTTCCAGATTCCTTCACTAAGTGCCAAAAGCAGTGCACTCAAGACTGAGTTATATGTTTCATTAAATCTCAGTCAAATACTGTGCAATAAATAATGCGGTCAAACGGGTTATAAATGTGTGTTATTACAAAATCATAAACAAAATGAGTACCATCACATAAAAGCCAACAGACAAGGGCAAACGCTATTAATTGACAAAAAAAAAAAAAAAAAAAAAAGTAGTATGGCCTTTAGATTAATCACAGCTTCACAGTCATAGCATACAAGCTTTTTGCAAAGGTCTGGAGGACATCTTTTGTTTATACAGAACAAAAATATTTTAAAAAGGTATGATATCCAAAAAACAATAACTTTCATTCCAAAAAAAAAAAAAAACAAGTATGTGGAGTGATGACTGAAGGTCATAAAACCAGACTGCGACACAGTCAAATTTGGAGGTTTCCTCTGTAGCTAAATCCATTCTAGCAGCAAAATAATAATTCGGACACCAATAGCTCCCAAAGTGCCCATACCATGTGCCAAAAAGTAGCATTCTGTCAGCCAGGGGCTATCTGATTTCACCCAAATACATGATTACTTATATGTCCGACACACATTTCAGCTAAGAATAACCACACAAAAACAATTCAATCCTCCCAATGAAGGACCTCTGTTGATTTATCATCTCCTGTCACGTGACTGAATTCTAGACACAGCGTTCATAAGGAACAGATTCACTTCAGTTCCCTGTTACCACAACACTCCTTGGACTACTAAATTCCTAAAGATACGTGCTCATTTCTGATTAAAAAAAAAAGATGCAGGAGTGTAACCGAGTCACTGATACTACTCCCCAAGCTTATTTTAAAAAGGGAGGCTTTAGATACAACAAAGCTTTTCTTTTGAGATTTACAGCAGCCACCAAATTTGTATTCAGTGTGCTGATGTTTTGCTCCATTTGCTTTGGTACTTGGTGAGAACCAGCATTCTATAAACATCTCTGTCTAAGGAAACTGCAGGAACATACTTTCAACCACATGATGTAAAAATAAACAAATAAATAAAATGAATACATACACATACAAACACACTTTGTTCACTAACCTTTTTACACACAAACAGCTGGAAAATAACATTTATATTACCCCAGAAATGAATATGCCCGTGGTAAGTGGTGAATGCATCTGGTTATTTTAACCTAGTCAGTGACAGCAGGTTTGTTTTTTTTACAGTATTCCCTTGTATTGGAATCCTCTTTACGACTGCCCATTAGAAGTGTTCCTTGAGATGTTTTGCCAACACTAAGGAAGACCATCCCTTTTCAGTCTATTTGAGAACAAAAAACTCACCACTTGAAATCCCTCACCAGAATGAAACTTTTTAAAATTATAAAAAAAACATGTGACATTAGAAATAATTACTGTTGGAAAACACAACTGAACAAAGATGAAGTGTGTCATAACCGTAATATGTTTGTTTTTGATGCCTTCTAAAGTTTCTCAGAAGTTTAAAAAAAAAAAAAAAAAACTTCAAAAGAGCTTGTTAAAACATGTTATTGTGGTATCAAACGCTGCAAACCACAAAGCCTTCTTTGATGGGATTTATGTGCGTTTACAGCTCCTCGCTTCCTTGTGCAGGTGCCAGAAACAATGCTATATATTTTAAATATCAAGTTACCAGGTCCATAAAATTTTAACTTTTCAAATGGGACTTAACTATCAGCCCTGGAACATGACTATTTCATTTTGTGCTGCAAGCATACTTGTGGCTTATTTAAACAAATAGCATTGTTGTGGTGGAAACAATTTACCCCATAAACCTTAAACTTTAAGGATTTTCTAAGACAACTTAAAGTTTAAAAAATGCCACAAAATGTTGGTGTATATTTGTGCTCTGCGTTTTCTGGCTTGTGTATGATTTCTTCTTAGTTTAAGAAGTTTCAGCACCTTCTCACTTAACTTTTCAGCAGGGGCGCAGGCAGTTCAGTGCCTTTCAGTGCTGGACTGCAGAAGGAAAGGTTGCAGTTCTCAAACATAAGTCCAGATACACACTGGACACCCTTCACAATATCTATCTGTGTGGGAAGCACTATTTAATGCAACAATATAAAGTTGTACATGATGTGCAATTTTGAAAGGGCAAAATGACAAAATTTACTTTTTTTTTTGTTTTCTCCCCAACCAACTCTTTCTCTAAGGTGTTTTAACTGATGAACCCCAGATTTGTCAAGTTTCTTTGCATTTTTAAAAAATTTTTTTTTTACTGTTTTTCTACCAAAATGCATGCAATAGTTACAGTAGGCTCCATCAAATTCTGCAAAGACAAAATAGGTTTTTCTTTTGTTTATTTCTATTATATACTTTAAAAACAAACAAAAAAAACAACAGTGTACAACATTTTACAATTATTTTTCATTATCTAACGTCTTGTCCCATGATGGACAACTGGAATCCTGGTTTCATACCGATGGCATTTTTTTTCCCCTGTACTACTCAGTGAAAAATAAATACATAAATTAATTAATACATAAACACATTGCCATGAGATTTAGAGTCTATTTTCTTTTAAAAATAATAACATATTGTACAGATACTCATATATAAGCACTTCATTTTTTATCATTAAACATGGTGTCAATCTTCATGTTTTAATAGTTTAACAATTCTATGGATTGTGCCTGTCCAATAAATAACTAATATCACTTCCGTTCAAATCTTGTAAACAAAAAAGTTCTTTTTTTATATAGCATTTAAATCTAAAAGACAACACTAATCTCAAAAGAAAAAAAAAAAAATACATTGTTTGCCAGGGACTGCTTGTCTAGAAATGCTTCTAAACAGTAAACTTCAAGTTTCTTTTAAACATCCCAACAACTGCACGCTTGACCACACTTGACTTAAAAACAAAACAAAACAAAAAAAACACTTTATTAGATTACTGCATTTAAAGGTCAGGTTCCTCTTAAGAAAGCTGTATCACTTATTTGCTTATTTACATTTTTTGTAAATTATACCTTAAGTTTAAAAGATTAGTCATTTGTGGATTTCTTTGTAACCAATAGAAGATCAGCTTTTTCCACATCTAGCCAATCGGCAGCAATAAGAGTGGGACATAAACACCTTTTAGTAATGACTTCAATACTACGGATACATTCTGTAGAGAATGTGGCACAAACAAAAGTTCATCACTGGGCCTTTGAAAACAGTGGTTGATAGCTGCCTCCCAAATACATTAGATCCAGTTATTTCAGTAGGGTTGAAAGCAAACTTTGGAACAGCTGTGACAGAGCTACACAACACTACAGGAATAAAAGAATATAACATTATTGGTGTTTATCATTTCCAAAGCCTAATTTATTTACAGTAAAATCACAGAGTGAGATTGTGCATATATTAATAAACAAAAATCCCCTACACAGCTACTTATAAAGCGTGTTAGTTAAATAACAAACAGCTGCCAACTGTAGGAATTGAGAAAGGCTACACTTGCAGACATGATTGGCACAAGGACGTTACACCCACTTATAATAATATTTTTAGCCTCGGTGATATGCCAAATGGAAAATTCAGTGCACCCTTTTCAGAAAGTCAGATCACTCATTACAAAATATTACAAACCTAGATAAACAATATCATTAGTTGCCAGTAGGTAATTATATATAATATATATATATATATATATATATATATATATATATATATATATATATATATATATATATATATATATATATATATATATATATATATATATATATATATATATATATATATATATATATATATATAAAGTAATTTTCTACACCATAGCAGTTCAGGCCCCAAATGATTTTCCAACCAACAGTACTTCATGCCGCAAGTAATCTTGGGACACACACACAATACAATAAAATCCAATTTAAAATGTTGCTGACAAAGGAAATCTATTGTGAAACTAGTTTAGATGTGATTCCACAATGAAAAAAATAAACAAAACAGATTACATAACGTTTAAAATATGATGGTAACATCTCAAAAGGTTTATGAGTGGCAGAGGTGGAATGACAATAACACTGGAAGCTTAATGATGCTGAACTTTACAGTACCACAAACTAAAAGCCAAATAAGGGTTACACTTTATGATGAGGCCTCAGGGAATACATTAGAAGAGTTTAAATGAATTTTGCTTTGGGACACAAAAGAAAGTCACTTCAGTTGTGCGAAGCTAGAATACAGGAATTTGGAAGGTTTGCCCAGGGTCACCTAGGATTTGAAATCCACATTTTGTGGCTTTCAGTACTTGATGTCCCCTTAAAGAATTAAGGTGGTTCTGGACAAATCCTTATAAAAGGGTTGATAAGAGAATGTTAGAGGACTTTCCTTCCTTTCCTTGTTTAGGAATGCTTAGCTCACAACCAAACCATTTTCTGAAAGAAGGACCTCTGGGACTGAATACTAGATCTAAATCTTATATCCCCAAAGTACTCAACTAACTGGATAGTCAAATGCTGTAATTTCAGCAAGGATGAAAAATATAAGTGTCAAACCAGTCTTCCTTTTAACCCATCTCTGACTTTAATGCACTGGCACACAGTTAGGTGAAATCTTGTTATATCCATCCTAGACATGGCCTGTATGGGTGTCGTGCTGTTCATTGAATGAGATGGCATGGATTGTTTCACCTCCAGGAGGGAAGACAAAGAAGTGACATCTCACACCAGTGAAGCCCGAGCATGCTGCGAATCCAGGAACAGGCACTGCCAGACAGGAGCAGCTGGAAGGGGGAACTAGCAGCTGCTCTACTCCCATTGCTCCCAGCAGGTGTAACTATTGTGCTGTGGTGTTAAAGGAGGGTATCGGATAAAACTGGTGAAATTGGTATAACACGCTAAATAATACAAAACTAAACCCCAGAACCAGCAAGAAACTACATCAAAGTTTGCACCTGCTCCACATCTTCAGAGCTTACTCCATTGCACTGCTGACCCTCACCTTTATAAGCATCTAATCAAGACATTTGATATAGCGGTATGTGAGAGGCTGGGCGGCTCTCCGCCTCAGCCCATCCTATTGCACAATAACAGTCTGAATCGCTTACAGCTGTTAAAGACAGACATCACTTGTCAATTACAGGCTTTCCTTTGTTTCACTTTCATATATAAAAGTCAGCAATGACAAACTGCTAGCTGGTCTAAAACAGTTGGTTTCTGCTACAATAAATAAATATTGATACTCATGCATTACTACTCTTCAAATTATCCAAGAGAAATATTTTAGTATGATGAAACTAGAAAGGTGTCTGGTCATTGATCGTGGGCGTTTTGTTCCCTATACAAAAAAAAAAAAAAAGAAATCAATCCAAGAAGTCGTCAGATCACAAGAGTCACTACAAACTATGCGTATGCATACACATAATCAAATCTAGAATGCGGGAGTGTCATCAGGTTTTCCTCTTCAATACAGTCCAATATTGATTGTTTACAAATGAGTACACAGATTATATTGTAGTAAAAGATAAATCAAATGTCGTGTATTGCTTTATACAGCACCCTTTTGATTTATCAAATGGTTTACATGTAATATCCAAGTTATTACCGTTCAGATCACAAAGTTGAAATGGCTTAAAACGTCTGTACAATGAGACTTAATTTTGCCCTGCTTTGTGCCAGCTGGAGTCAACAGGCCAGCGACAGAAGAGATATGTATTACAGTAGGCCACGCCACTTAAATTCTTTCATTTAATAGGAGTCTGTGTTCTTCCTCAAAGCAACTGCGTTTACAATACACTAACAACTAAGTTGGCACACTGACCATTTGTGAGAAAAATATTGTTTGAAGGATGGCCTTAACCTAGAATTCTCAGGGGATAGTATAACCTGATATTCTAACCAGATCCTGGTTCCTCTACATAATAAATAAATAAATAAATAAATAAATAAATAAATAACAATAATGGTGCCGAAACCAATTTGGGATTTTGGTTATTTAATAGTTATGGGAAAGCGAGTGGGCTTCAGTACAAGTTCTACCACTGACTGAACAGTTTGACAACTTTATCAACCAATCATATGGTGAGAGGAATTTCAACAGAACTTTTATATATAAAAAAAAAAAAAAAGTGACCTCTTAAAGACTCTAAATGCAGCGAATATTCTGAATGTGCAGACTGTAAATGAACAGGCTTTGTTCCCGATTGAGAATCTAGGTATTTCCTGTGGCTGTTACAAACTGCAGCACAAAAATAAGCGTTCTTTTACAAGCTGCTATTAAATCAGTCCCCTGTTGAATGGTCTTTATTATTATTACTCCTAAAGCTGTAACTCTTTCTTTTTTTGTGGCAAGAGCTTATGGAAATTAGTTACAGGCAACCTACTTCACGGCATGTCCCTTCGAAGAAGTGGGATCAATATACTGTAGAAAGAATTTGGTCTCCAGATGTACTGTCGTTCTGCTGTTTATAAATTGTCTCAAGTCAGATTTTATCTATAGGCTTTAACAATTCTGTTAATAACATCATAAAAAAAAAGATATGCAAAGAAAAATGTGTTCATACCCCAAAAGTTCGCTGACCACAATGAAGAATTCCAGATCAAAGTTATGACATTTTACATGCGAGTGGCAATCGTAACATTTGGATTAATATTTTCAGTAGCATGACTAGTTTTGGTTAATATTGTTTGTCCTTTTTCACTTTGTCTTATCAATATCAGTAGACATATCTTATCAATATCAGTAGATGTATCACATGAAGCACATGCATTGGAATTATTAGTTCCGATATAGGTGGAAACCCATCCTCCAATGTTTTCATACACAAATGATATCTTTTGCACACTACAAAAACACAACATGTGCCAATTTAGGCAACGGTGAATCCACGATTTCTGAGTGACAGTATATCTGTAATAATGTACAGCAAGTTAAGCAACACCCAGTACACTTTTACACTTATTTTGGACCAGACCTCCTATGCAAATTCCACCATACAATTAAATACCTATTAACTTGCAGAATACCCAAGAAATGTGAGTGTTAATAAAAATTCAAAAATAGCCTTTTAAAGTAAAATAACATTGAGTCAGTCCTCTTATAAATCCCAGGGGAGAGAGTGGAATAATCTGGGCACTTTTAATGATGCAATTTATATGTGAAGGGACTTGGCAAGCTTTGTTCAGCTAGCTTAGAGAGTGCAATCTAGTCAGAAGAAGAAGAAGAAGAAGAAGAAGAAGAAGAAGAAGAAGAAGGTGGTTTGCATGGGGAGGAAGCAACCAATAAGAACAATTTCTATTAGTGCCCATCTGTATCCTGCTGTGCGTCACCATATCTCAGTATTTCTAGCATTCAGTTACAAAACCTGAATATCTCAATTCTGACTTCCACCTACAGTTTAAGGTTTGTCACTGGGTTGAGCTTTTCAAAAATCGGTGCTACACTGATATGTTTCAAATTAGAGGGATTGCATTGGTAAGTGTCGGACATAATCGGTAAACTGTTATTTGCCGTCTTAAGTTTGCTCTTATTACGATGGATCTGTGCAAAAGAAAAAAAAAAACAGCTGCGACAGAGAATTTGTGCGGTCCAAAATCTTTAAATGAATGGCCACTATTCCACAGGTCTCTATAACAACCCAACCACAACTGCAACGTGTGTGTGCCAAGGGAAAAGCATGCTATGGGCCTAAGGCACTCCATTGGAAATACATGAATGAAGAAAATATAGCTAGCCAAAGCATAACTTCTTCTGGTCATATGGTTGGTAATTCGTGGTTATACTTCCCTTCATTTTAACTAGATCTAAGGGCTTCAGACATAGCAAAAACACATCAAAACAACATGTACAGTAACAGGAGGTGTGTTGTGTAAATTTCACATAACTGCCAACAAAACAGACCAAGGCCACTATGACTACTGTGTAATCAATTAATTTTCAATTAACCCAATGAACCTTAAAAGTCTGTTTTACTTTTCTAGGGTATTTACTGTGGCTCCTAGACTAGAGTTTTAACAGCAACAGAATTAGCTGCTCTTTTGCAAGTTCACAACAGATTATCAAAGAAAGTATCTATTTTTATCCTTTGAAATCATAGCCTACAGTTATTCATTAATCAAAATCTGTGGCAAGTAACCTTCATTAGATCACACAGTTTTAAATGGCAGGAAGATCTGATTTGAAAGTTTGTGTTGCATCTATGCCACATCCTTACTCTGAAATGTATAAATATATATCATTGCTATTGCCATTTCCACAATAGCTCCAGGTGCGAGCCATTTTGGGATAGGATTCTCTTTGATCGCTGTGATGCAATTCTTCTCTTGAGTATAGATACTGAACAGGCCGTGTCTGATGATTCTCGGAACGGTAAACTTTTATGTTTTATTTTCTTCTTTCTGCATATTACTGAAAGTACAGAATACAAATAGTGATTTTACCAGTCTCTTTCAAATCTAATTTTCATATTTGTTCAGAAACTGTGCATTTCAAAAACAGGCTTCTGTTGTCAGACAAAATAGACTGCATCACACATTCAAATGCATTACACCACTTCAACAGTCTAGGTTAGTTTATCAATGTATTGATTTCACTTTTAGAAATGTATTAAAATAGCTGGATTATAGGTAATAAGCATTATATATATCAAGGCTCAAAGTTAATGTTTATTTGGTAGCATTTTGCTACTCAAACCTCTAAATTTGCTACTATTTTTCTGATATCTTACACTGCAGTTTATATGACGGACCCTGAGTGAACACATACATAATTACCGGTATTAGTTTTTTTAAACATGTACATTAGTATTTTTCATAAAGAGAGAAACCATTGCTAATAGAGCTTCCCGATAGATGATTAAGGTTTGCCCTGCCCCATGTAGATACATGCAAGGCCCACAATGCAAAACGTACTGGACAGTGGAGTACAAATACCTACAGTACAGAACAACGTGGATACAATTTCAAGGTATGAAGTTTATTTTATAGACCAAAACTACAATTAAATAACTGTTTAAAACATTACTATTTTATAAGAGAACACGCAATGACCCAACAGGATATTACGTTTTTTTCAGTGTCTATAAAAACCTAATTTATCTGTCATGGAGAATGGCAGCTCGGTTTTGTTATAATCTTAACCCTGGTTTCACACACGTTAAAAATGAGCACAAGATAGATAATTATTACTTTATCAATTCTGACTACGAAAAAAAAAAACAGGAGCAAATAGCTAGCTACAATGTTAACATGATCCACATAACGACTCCCTTGTTTAATCAGTACGAATAATGGACGAAATAGAATCTTGAGGTGCATTCATTTATCTATCTGTAGATTATCAAAAGTGAAAAGGCAGGATGTGAGCATGCATATTTATGAACAAACCAGTTAGTATAACACATTGCATGAATCTCTTAAATGTAGCGGTACCGTGCTGGAATTTGTTAATTTCTACATTTTTATATATATATATATATATATATATATATATATATATATATATATATATATATATATATATATATATATATATATGCCCCCAAAATAGGTAAATGTAACCATAAATTGTCGCTGATACTCTATCCCTTAATTGTCTTTTGCTTATGATGTACTGCAAGTAAGCAGCAGATTGGCATCTGCCTTTTAAATTTAGCAGTTGCTTTAAATGACAGTCTTTAATTACCTTTACCAAAAAAAACAAAAAAACAAAAAGGCATTGCTTTAATAATCTAGAGTAGCTGCACTTCAATCAAACTTTCATTTTTGGCTTGTATATAACCTTTGTTTTCAGCTTGCAGGGATCACCTCAGTAAAGCTACAGCTTTGGTGCAAAATGAGGGCCTCCCAATGCTTCTTAGCGTAACAGCCCAAAGTCTAACCTTTTATGCTCTTGATTTGTAGTAAATCAGGATCACAAAGAAGAAATTACAACTTTTCGCAATCATTCCCAACATGCAATAAACCTCTTTTTCAAATCCACAGTAAAAACTGGGGAAAAAACTTAAAGTAACCAACATCATTCAAGATCTTAATTGTTTTTTTTTCTAGTACACCTGCATTTCTGTGCTAGACTAGAAAAAGCCATAGAAATAACTACTGGTATTTTAACAAATGTGCTTCCAGTACTCTTAGTTAACAAAAGGTACAATAAACTTATTAGTTTTGTTATATATATATATATATATATATATATATATATATATATATATATATATATATATATATATATATATATAGCCTGCATAGTTATATATGAGGTCATGGAACAGTTGGGCTCAAGGGGGTTGATTGGTTTATTCCACTAGACGTCTTTATGTTTCCATACAAAATATTAGCTGGGGAAGTCGTTTGTACATTATAAAACACTGAGGTGATTTTGTAAAGAAAGGAGTCCCAGCAGCACAGCCAACAGAAGAGACATGTGTTTCCAATAAATGAGTTAGAACACAAATGGAAGGTTGGGCCCCTTTACCCTTTGCTAATAGACTTTACACAGGAAGCAATGGCCAACAAATGGGAGGGGGTCATACCCATCTGGATATAAAATGCACATGTATTTAGCAATTATATTTTCCCCATCTGGATGAAAGATATAATACTGTATTCTGTTTTATTATCTAAGCTACAAGAAAAACCAAACTAATAAACACCCGGTGCAAAAGCAGAATCAGTCTTTTTTTCGTAACGTTTCTATACTTAATAATATGGCCCCAATATAGCAGTCATATTAGGTCAGATGTCAATTTTACAGAGACGCTCAATTAACAAAGATCTTTTTGTGACAAACTAGGAGAAGGTATACCTACCGAACAGCCACAGATTTAGTGTTCCATGTGTCATATTTTGAGGACTGTAAGGGATATGCATTGTGCACTGGATGGCTTTGCTACTCCCACTCCAGCCTTTGATGTAGTGACTATGTGAGCCTGTCTGTATTTGTTATTTTACTGTGATGTACAAAGTAAGCTGCTTCTAGCAGGTGGGCCTTTATCTTTTGTGCTCCTCCAGGGTATGATACTTAACCTTGGAAAAGCCCTCCTTACACAGTGCACTAAAACCAGGCACGTCAAACGCCTGTCAAAAGGTTTGACGGTCAGAAGTAGATTTTGTTAATACTTAACAAATACATCTATAAACATCTGATACTTAATTCTGAAGTACTGTGCAACTTAAGTCATAGAGACTGTGGCAGGACAAAAGCCCTGCTTGTGTAAATACTATGTGTGGGAATGCAAGGTTGGCAAGGATGGCGTTAATTCTGTTCCTGCCAACAATCACGTGCGGCCATTCTCTAATTAGGTAATTGAGTGCTAATTGGAGAATGGCCACCTGTACACAAGGAGGAGAAATCATTTGTGTGGGAAAAGGGAGTTTGGACCTGTGTTTACAATTATAGTGAAGGTGAATGCCCAGTCTATATTACGTTTGCTTGTTTTGTTTGAATCTTTTATTCTGGCCCTCGTGTCGAGTTTGTTCCTGTGTTTGTTTGTCAATTAAAAGTGTGCATACACATTTAAACTGCAGCTTCTTGACTCTGAGTCTCTTTCCTGCCAATAGCACCTGAGGACACAGCGCTATCTTGCCACAGAGACTGAACACAGTGCCCTGGAGTGCCTGGTGCAAATCTGCCATCTTTATCAAATTATCTACTTTTGGCATAGGGCACAAAAACGTCTAGAAGACACCAAGATGTATGTTATTGGATTTATGTCTACAGTTTACAAATGATTAGTACAGATCTAGGGAGTACAAAGAATAAGAAACAATTTCTTCACGCACCTAAAACGTTTTGAAAACTGCAAACAAAACCACTTTAAGAATAAGTATATCTTGCTGCAGTTGTCTCTGCTGATAAAAATACAGTTCACATTAAATTAAAATAAAATGACTATTACATTTAGTAGAGATATGAATAACACAATAAGCTTTGTATTACTGTAGCTTGTTAGGCAGTATTATAATAAAACCATAATAAAGTTGCCTGATTAAATATAAATAAAAATGATGCCTCACTGACAGTGAAGTTTATAGCATTAATACAAGTTATGCTAGTGCCAAGGCTGTGTATCTTCACCTAACATTTCTTCTGCTCTTTGCCGGTTATGTGGGAGCCACAAGGATTATTCTCATGAAGTAAAATGAACGGGAGAGGACAGGGTACAATTCTACCCTGGGGTACCGCATGATGCCTAGTATGCTGCTTTCATAAGAAAATCATTTCCTGGATTGTTCTTTTTATTGAAAGAAAATCCCTTTAGAAAAGTATATGGAAGCACAACTTCACTCAAGCTGAAAGCGCACTGCTGCACCAGATGGACAACTAATGCCATATATGCACATTTGACTTGATAAATGCATTATAACCATATTTATATTAACCTTCTGTAGTAAATGTAGCCTAATGTACTCTTAAATATTCTGTTAAAGTATAAAAAGAGTTTAAGAATTCTAGCTTTTTTTTTCAAGTTAGAACATCTATCCCTCCTATTGCTGTAATATAGATCCAGCAGCAATGATCACCCCTTACTCACAATATATACACTGGATCAACAGCTGAAAACAGTGGCTCTTAGAAATTATGCAGCAAACATTTTCTGGTGATTTCTTCACTTTGGACAATCTTTTGAACAATAACTTCTGTTTAAGCAAGTCTATTGTTCAATATATTCCGTAAACTGTAAGAGGTCAACTATTAATTACAGTACATTTATTTTTCTTTGTGAACAAAGCAAAGTATCTCCAAGGGAAAAGCACCTTATAAAACAAGAGGCAAAAGGAGTATGTGAGAAACTGAGTGACCTAGCCTTGCTATAGCCAGTGCTTATAACAATGTCTCAGTGAAATAGTTATTTTTACTGGACAACACCTGTAATGGAATCTAACTGAGAAAACAGACAAAACAGCCTCCATCAATCCCAATGTAATGATTTATTATCGACATAGAATACCATAGTGTACTTTATTTAGCAGAAACCAAGTTACATGACCTCAAAATGAAAGCCATATTAGGTCAGAGGTTAATGTCATGAACACCACATTTAGCATGCAGTGTCCGGCAAGTATGAAGTCAGTTCCTTAAATTGCCCAAGATATGAGGCTTTGTGGCAGCAGCTTTGTAAAATTACTGGTGTAGAAGAGTTAATTTTTCTTGTACACAACCACCAATCCAACTTAACCTACAGAATAGGATAGAGACAATATATTTCGGTTTAGCTTTAGGGTAGCAGGGTAGCAGCAAGAAAGAAACTCAGAGCCTTAAGAACTGCAGTGAAAAGCAGTGGATGTGCACTTTAATAAACAAAATAACACAAATAACAAGCAAAAAGGGCACAAGGGCCAAGTAAAGGTTTAACAAAACACCACAAAACCTGTCCAGGATGGGCAGAGCCTTCACTGAACCTTTACACACACAATACAGTACAGTAACGCACAGCTCACACGCCTACTCCCTCTCCACAACCACAGGCTTTCTGCCTGCTTTTATGCAGGTGGCCACTCCTCAATTAGCACCAATCTGCACTAACTGGTGAGTGGCCACACCTGTGGTCGCTGGCAGAGACATTAACCCCTTCTCTGCCACACAGCCATATTAGGTAAATGCATAAAATTATTTTCACTGACTGAATGGAATACATTTTTAAAGCTGGTCCTTGCTTTAATAACAAAACATGTTCCATATGGTAACAATGTATGAGGTAGTGCTAGGTAGTGCAATAGATTATTATTATAATATAAGAATGAAAATAACAGGAACTTTCAGTGGTTTGACTATTGTTGCAGCCTCAAGGAAACTGCTTAACTTGGCAACGCCCCTTAACTTTTAGTTCACAGCAAAACATGGCAGGCCAGCAGCTACTGTACCATGGTTTCAGTTTCATCTGATCATATTTTCAGCAAAACAAAGTAGTTCTGAATTCCCATGGCTTCATCTTTGCCAATAGATGTAATACAGGAAATAACAAGGGCAGACAAATCAAGACTAGGTACCCAGATTACAAAACAATGTTGACATTGCAGGCACTACAAAGGCATGTCTGCAACATTATTAGTCATTACTGTACTTCTACTCGTTCATGAATGTCTCTGCAAATATATTATAAAACAAATGGCAAGACATGCAGTATGATAATGACATTCAAAAGATAATGTTAAGCATTAAATGCAAAAAAACATTTATTTTAGACTGAATTTATGTATATTTTGCTCTGCTTCATAATTAAAGAGTGCACATCTCTGCATTGCTTTGACTGGTCTGTTTACAATCTGCTGAATGCAAACCTCAACCAACATAAGCCTAGGGCATCTCCTCCTGTAGTCACAGAAACACACAAATATTTGTAGCTCTTTGATATAACATTAGGTTTTCAGAATGTAAACAATACATTGTCTTAGATTGTTTTGGACATTTGGTAATTTTTTATAAGAGCCGATAAATTAGATCGGTTTTATTTAACTTTTTAGCTGGAAAAACAAATGTGTTCAATAAATGTCATGGAATGTGATGCAATATTTAATTTTACACATCTGATGTAAAAATAAAAATATATTTCTCCAAATTCCTTTGCAGAACTACAAAATTAATTTAATTAGGCCAAGGACCATTTGCATAATGGAAGGATCCCATTTAGAGGCCAATTAAAATAACATTACAGAAACTCTGCAGCAGAGATAAACAGGGTTAATTTAGGCCATTGTCTGGATGCAGTGTGCATTTTTGCCTCAGCAAGTTGTGCTACAGAATGCAACATTCTTATCTTAATGTTTTAAAACAAATACAAACCTGGGCAATTTTAACTGAATTCTGGGTGGAGCCACCGGCATGGTATTCTACTTTGAACTTCCTGACAATTTCCTCAAACCTGCAACAGAGCCACATAAAAAAAGGAGGATGTCAAATGCTGCAACACACCACAAAGAGTAAACAAATGGAAACATCACGATTAGAAACTTATAACTTCACAATGTTTGTAAACAGGAAACTTAACTCATTAGCTCTTTTACAAGGCGGTTACTGAGATGATGCCTATTAATAAAAATGTGCAGATGAATGCACAGCACATGCTTTTAACCTCTTACACAGCAGTGAGGTAAAAGTGCTTGAAAAAGGATTGATGCTTAATTGTAACTCATTACAGTTCCAGTGTTTGTATACGGAAACCAAGAATCCAGCACATTTCTGCAGCATGCAATGGGTTTAACCACAGGTGACTTTTGATGCGTGCCACACACCATTAATGAACAAGGAACTGATAAGGCAAATGTCACATGCATATTAAAAATCAAGTTTATTTCCCTTTTAAAAGCAGCTTGATGTATGAATGTGCTCTATTCCATAAATGTTAGTTCCATAGTGCACAAAACACGGGATCATTTCCTGTTTTCCAATTTGGATGAAAAAACCTATAAACAAACATGAGCAACAAAACAGACAATGTATTGCTGTAATACTCCCTGGGAAAATGCAATATTAAAGCTGGTGTATGTATACATTGCACATTGTTTTCCATTAGCTGTACAGATATTAATAGCCAGGTACTCCACTTCTAGCTGTGAGAGTGGACAAAGACATGCTTTTGATCTCCCTAGAATAATTATTGCAGCTTCAGTGATTATAGCTTCCAAACTACTACCAGACAAGTAATTTAAATTCAGTAATCACTTGTCCAGAACTGTAAAAAGGATTAGGTGGAGTATACCACAGTTTTACATTTTACCATCTTATGTGACTTAAAGGACCTCCATTTTTGCAATTTAATGTATTAAATTATAATTGAATATCATAATGCACATGCATAATGCATAATTTACAGTATACCCTTGGATGATAAACATTAGTTTTAAGCACAGAAAATATCAGTTGACCTCCAAGGCCTAATAATTAAAAGTCAAAGAGATTACTTGTCAGGTTCATCCTAATATAAATTGAAACAAGTCAAATGACGCCTTGTTGATTGTACATGTATGTTTATGTGCAACAGGAAAAGGTCCATGGGTCAATAATGCCATATCACCAGAAGGTATGAGCATAATGGTTATTAGAACTGTGACTTACAGCACCTTTGATTGGTGTCTGGGTAGACTGTGAGCATGTTTGGTGGTTGGGTAGATTGTGAGCATGAGAACTGTATTTCTACTTCCTTAGCTGTGCAGCAAAATCGCTAACCATAAACCCAACACTGCATGAGCTTGAGTTTTCACGTACTAAAACAGTACACCTCTGTGTTGTTGTTTTTTTGACAGTCACATTGTGTTGTAGGCCTATAGTTTCAAATAAGCCATACAAATCACTGAGGCAACTGTTCCATCTACTTAGCCATACAAACAAACTTTTATTGGGGGGGAAACACACACATTTAAACAAATGTTATAGCTGAAAACACTATAGAATATTTCTGAAATCCTAAAATTATTTTTCAAGTGATAAAAATTAGACATGCTAGTAGATCACCAGGTTTTTCAAACATCCAGCTGCTGCAGAGGCTGTCAGGTTATCAGTGTTTTTAGTTTATTTGCTTGTCTTTTTTTTTTTTTTTTAATAACTGTAGTAAAAATATTATCTGAAGTGAAGTTAACATATTTCCATGTTAGTTAACAGTTTTATTTAGTTGTTAAACCAAAATTGGTTCTGATCATTTCAGCAAGCCAACATTACTTGATGGTTCATTTGCCTGATGTCAGGAAATCAACACAGCTATGATTTTAATTTTTGTTCAGTGTTGTTAGTAATGTAGCGATGCCGGAGACCACAGTATGAAGTTGATGGTTTTGACGGTTCCAAAATTCTAGGCTGTTGTGGTCATCTCACATGGGATAATGACCGCTCTACTTGTAACCCAATTCGCTGAGACTAACCATGAAGTTTACAATATACATTTGCAAATAATTCAGTACCTTCAGCTTTCAGCTGTAGTGGTCTTCTATCAGACGGCAGATGCCCACTGCTTTGTGAATCAAGTTGAAAAAAATCAATCTGCGCAAGTACCAGCTTTCTCATGTTAACTTGCCAACATGCCACCAAAACCAGCCAATTAATACTTTGCAACTAATCCTGTTCCTGCTGCATCAGCCGAACCACAGCCAGTCCACTCGACTGGAGCTCAGTATCTTACCACAACAACAACAGTTCAATAATATTGCACCAATCATATCTGGCACTGTTCAGATTAATTATAAGCAACTCTGACAAATAAAAATTGATTTACTTAATAAAAGTTATGTCCCCCCCAATATGAATATGGGACAATTTTCCCCCAAAGCATTACAAGATGAAGGTAAATCTAGGTTTTAAAATTAATGAGAAGAATGGTTTTCTAAAAGCGAGTGTCCTCTCGATGAAGGCTCTACCGTGTGGTGGTTGACCCAGACTTTCGTTAGCGCCTTCACCGTGGGACGAGTAACTTGCGTCACTCCACTACCACACAGTAGAGCCTTCATCAATAGGCACTATCACTTAATTATTACACCTGTATGCAAAGTAACAAGAAGGTAGCAAACATTATTCAGAGCAGGACATCACATTATTTCATATATACATGAAAAACATAGAGGTATATGGACCCTGGAGTAATACTGTATAGGCCCAATGCTTGCAAACACTAGTGCTTTTTGAATGCAAAGTTATATTTATGAAGACCAGATTACACTTATGAACACTAAATGTTAACTTATGAAGGAAAATGAAATTTCATAGTCAAGAATCTGTAAGATTCTTTTCTTTGAAATCCTTTGCCACAAATGTTACTGGGGTTGAAAAAATGCACTTAAATGTCAGTTTGATAAAAGCCAAAAGAACATTTCCCACATATGTTTGCAGTTAGCTATATTGAATCAAGATGGAAAAAAAAAGTAAGTCATTTTAATCCCAAGTTAAAACATCAGCTTTTTTTTTCCTCCTTGGGGGACATGATTTTAAAAAGGAGTACCTCCCAGTTTTAAGAAATTAATTTATTTATTCTCTGTAGCAACATGTGGGGACGTGTAACACTATATTTTTCGGAACCCCGCTACTCAAGCTAAGTGGCATTACATAGAACCTAACAATCCAATACAGAAAGGAGAAACACTGCAATTCTGTAAACGGAATTAGCTTCAGCTACAGAACTAAGCATTAAGAATCTTAGACCCTCACAATGACTGACATATACTGTAAAGCACACTCAGTGATAAAGTATCCGGAACTCTTCAGTTACAGTAAAAGAGATCAGTGACAACTTCTGATCCTTTTGCTGATACGCATGTGTATCCCCGCCCCCGACCCCCGACCTCTGCTGTTTAATTCAAGCATCTAGCTTTAGATTGTCTGCTGGGAAGATGTAGGGCCTCCAGTTATTCTGAAAGAAACATAACATTCTTTCAGATACAATCGCTCAGCAAGGGTACTGGGCAGACTCTAATTGATGCTTCCATTTCCTGTTTGGATTCTTAGGGAGCTGGTTTATGAAATGTCTCACATACTGGCAGATTTAATTAGGCAGGACATTCAGGTCATCATCTATTTCCTTCAATCCTTAAGATTCTGTCCACAACTGCTTTACATACAGTAATTACATGCAATAAACATATATTGTACTTTTTACGTAACAGCAGATCCAAGACGTGCAGAAGATGTCAGTTTAATATATTTTTTTATAATTAATTGTGCATGTCTAGCATTGGAAGTTGAGCAGATGACAATGTAATGCCACTTCAGAGAGGATAACCGATAACACTTTGCCTATTAATTACTCCATCATCTGGTCCCTGAAGTCATTTTTATATTTTAATGAAAAACTGAAATAAACCATCCATGCAGTATTAAAAAAAAACACATCAAACCTTTTGTGAAAAGTCCCTTCAGGTTCTGTCGAAAGTATTTCGTACAGGATTATTGGTTTAAGATACAATTAACAGGTGTTAATACTTCTGATCAAGGCCTTTTTCTTCACTTGTGTGTTTTTTTTTTTTTTTTTTTTTTTTTAATACATTTTGGTCTATACTATATCCATGCTGCCAGGATGCACCCACAGTCCCGGAGCCACCTAGCACTCCGGAAGTGTTAAAATTAAAGTCACAACCCTTTCTGTTGCCCTCTTTGCCCCCTGTCTCAATCAGTTTATGCTGCAATCAGTTCCTGAGAGCTGGAAGAGGCCCATCTCTCCCGATGACTCATTAACAGGCAGGCAGAACCAAGTGTTCCAACTTTAAATGCCAGCAGCTAAAAATAACTCATGCAGCCGGCAGACTGACTAATGTTTCCATTAGTATTTCCTTTTCTTCTCTAGATGTGATCCTAAGTGCGAAGTTAAGATTGCTTTAGCTTTCAAATTCTGCTGGAGGCCTACAACAGGTACAACAGGGCAACAGAGGAGACAGCATTATTAGGCAGGAAGGTCTGCTAGAATCCCATTTCAGCAGACAGGTGGGAAAGCTGTGGCTAATGTTGTTAAATGTATTTTAATCAATTTCAAGGAAAAGTGTGGGGTCATGACTTCTCTTTCAGTTCCTGTTGTGAACATTCTCTACCTTCTATGCACATTGTATGCACATTGCCCTGTCACAGATGCAAGGTTCACAGGAAATACATATAAAGACTAATGTTTCCGATTTCATATTGGCAATGATATGTACATTTCTCAATATTTTTCTTCTTTCAAGGAAACTATTTGTTCCACCTTTTGGCACAGACAGTCAGGGGTCCCACTCTCAGAGACTGAAAATAGTTGCTGCAACAGAAGAGTAGCTGCCTCATTCACTTTTAGTAAAGTCACATGCTTGTCATACAATTACAAAACATCTGCTCGCCCCCAGTGGACTTCCAAAAGCCACCACGCAATTTGGCACATTTCTGACAAGGACTGAACTGCATACAGGTCAGGAATGTCAGCAGTCTTCAAATGACAAGTCGGTGGAAATAGGCCTATGTACTATATTCTCTCCTTAAGTAGGATGCAAAAGTAACCTTTCAGACACAAAGGTTAGGGACTAGGGATGTGCTTTTGATAAATTTTTATGAACGTTCAAACTCTTTGCAATGTCAGCATTTAAACCATATCTACATACAAACACACACACTATATTACATTCTGATACTGACAGCCCTGGTTAGTATTTTCTAAGCAAATAAACCCTAAATAAGCAAATAACATTTAACAAAAATAAATAAATAAAATAAATAAACACCTACACATCAAAGTATATATTACAATGTTTATATTTATGGTTGTAATTAAAGTTGTTAGTGAAGACATAACTTTATACTATATACATATTGAACACATTTTCAGATAGTACAATGTTTTTAGAAAAGTGTGTTTCTTAAAGGTGCATTTAACATTACATTTTTTATTGTTACAAGTAACTTTGCCCCAAATTATATGGTTTAAAATAGAGACAGATAGATATAGATAGATAGATAGATATAGATAGATAGATAGAGATAGATAAATATAAAGAGACAAACCCACTGTACAGCGCAAAAGCAAAAGCGAGTTGTGCTTACAATTGAAAAAAAGTTGGAAATACTTTCACTTCTGGAAAAGGCAATTACAAGGGATAAAATGGCACAATTTTGGAATTGATATGACTGACTGATTTAAAAAGTCTGCCTCAGAGATTTAAAAGTTTGCGGTCTTTGACAGTAGCGGTTGGACTTTTGAGATCTATTTGCTCGAGACGAGTATTTAAGCATTACAATTTCCGAGTACTTGAATCAAACGCCACTCTCCTCTACATACTGTACTAGTGAACATAAACCTCCCAAACATTGCCACAAGTCCTATTTTAAATGCCAAATTAACATACCATCAAGTAATATATTAACTAATTCATATGATGTTTGCCTTCTTGTGCAGTTAATTGTAAATGGTCAAGTATTACTAAATAACAAAGTATGGGGGCTCCCGAGTGGCGCATCCAGTAAAGGCGCTCCGTGCAGAGTGCAGGATGTGCCCTATAGCCTGCAGATCGCAAGTTCGAATCCAGGCTATGTCACAGCTGACCGTGAAGGGGGTTCCTAGGGGGCGGCGCACAATTGGCCGAGCGCTGCCCGGGCAGGGAGGGCTTAGGTCGGCAGGGGAATCCACGGCTCACCACGCATCAGCGACCGCTGTGGCCGATAGGGCGCCTGTGGTTCAGCCTGTGGAGCCGCCAGATCTGTGTTGTCCTCCGTCACTATAGGTTTGGTGGCATCGCTGTGGATCCGCAGTGCGAAAAATGACGGCTTGGCAGGAGCACGTTTCAGAGGACGCGTGCTCCAGCCACCGTTTCCTGAGTCGGCGGGGGGGTTGCAAGTGGTGAGCCGAGGATACAGATAATAATTGGGCATACTAAATTGGGGAGAAAACGGGGGTAAAAAAAATTGGCGACAACTACATTTTTTTTTTTTTTTTAAAGTATTCAAATTCACATATCCACACAACTTTACACTAAATTGTAAAAAGATGCCTGGCCTACCTGTTTGAACTGTGTCTCAGGGATCCTTTACTTTAATGCAGTAGTTCCAACATACAAATACAAACTGTACTAAATATAAACGGCTGTTCGGTCCAAAAGCTTACAGAACAATTTCAATTTCAAGCCTTCCATCTTTGGAAAGATTGGGGAATGGGGTCCACAAGTCTGTGGTAATTGCAACTTTTTCTCCCTTTGAAAGTTTTGTATGAACAGCTGCAGCATGATTTTCTTTTTTTCCAGCAAGTTTTTCCAGCCTTGCTGTTATTGTTTTATGGGTCGGCACAGTATTGGGATAATCTTACATCGATTTCAAAACTGCAGCATTCACGATTCAC
This sequence comes from Acipenser oxyrinchus oxyrinchus, assembly GCA_030684275.1. Classification (NCBI taxonomy): domain Eukaryota; kingdom Metazoa; phylum Chordata; class Actinopteri; order Acipenseriformes; family Acipenseridae; genus Acipenser; species Acipenser oxyrinchus. Next base: position 9,892,066 of record CM060259.1, on the reverse strand, counting down.
ACGCACTGTCCTCATAGGGGATAACGTGATCACGTCCTGTTCGGCCAAATCTATAGCAAATGTTGTTATAGATGTTTGCTTTTTATTGTCATCAGAAACTCCATCCGCAATAATTCTGAATGTTGTCATTTCAAACTGTGAAGCATTGAACTTGTGTTTTTGTGGTACAGCAATTTTGTTCGGCATAATTATTTACATACAATGGTTTTCTTGTCCGGTTCTTCAAAATACTTCTAAACATGGCTTCCTTTGTTTAGCGATGCCACTTTAAATACAGAACAAACTCAGAAAAAACGCTTGGCTTCTTTTGTTTAGAGATGCCATTTTAAATATAGAAGCAACTTAAAAAAAAAAAAAAAAAAAAAACCCGCTGGTCATTAACGCTATTTAACCCGGCCGTGGAATTGATATCATACCACGCCTACTACAGGCATAAACACACACACAGTGCACCAATGAAACACCAGATCGACAGAGAATAAAACCCACCCCAGTGTCAATCTTTCTGTTGCACCAATATAAAGCTACTTGGAGGCAAATGCCAAACCCCTTCCCTTTTTATAATATCCGCCCTTACTGTGGTACTAGAGCGGTCTGATATGCGACGGACTACTGGTGATAAATTACTAAAATTAGTGCATAAAAAATATGTGCTTGGTGACATTTGTCAGGTGAACGGTTATACGTCTAGCATATTATTAAACATTTTACCACTTCAAGAGTTTATACATTTAAACTTTTAAAATTCCCATCCCTAACAGGGCCAGCATAAATGCATACATTAATCTAAAATGTATGTTGTCACTATATGAAGTTGTAAACTCAGTTCACAGACCACTCTGTTAATATCTCTCAATGTGTCCTTACTTGAGATTGCTCAAAACAGTATTACTGTAAGATGTTGCTGTTACTTTTGCCTAGTTACATTGCTCAGTAATTCCTTCATGTAGTACAGTTTATCTGTTTAAAATCAATGCCTCATTTCACACTGAAACTTGTCCCAGCTCTAGACAGTATCATTCATTATTCTGTTTTCAAGGCTTATGCTCGGATGTTCCTTTAAGGTTGAAGCTTTTATCTTTTTTTTATTATTATTATTTATTTAAAAGAAAGTCAATAACACATCTGTTTTATAAATAGATGAGTTTCCTGGCAAAAACATGTACTTTTCAGAAGTTACTTTTCAATGTAACATGTCACAGAACCTGTTTAAAACTACTAGAAACAAAAACGGTGACAATTAACACTAACAGATTATAATACAGGGATATTCTACTACCCCTGTTTCACAGCATCCTCAAATGAAGGGTGATGGGGGGCTATGCCTGAATAAATCTATACCCACTATCTAATTAGCTAAATGTTTTCCACAAAAGTCTGGCATTACATTCAAGAACCCACAAAACTCCCATGCCACCTACAGAGTTGCTCCTGTTAAATATAGGAATGACTTCATACATGCCGATAGTTGTGCTTATTGTTATTCCATAACATAATCTGCTGTTTACCCATTATTTAAGGTACATATCCCACTACACTGTTAGTTTTCCTTCATCTTTGGTTGGTTCAAAGCACAGAACTTCTCTATTATGGCTGGAACATATTGTGCAAGCTTAAAAGTAATTTGTATTCCAAAGTATCCATGAATTACGGAACAGCCTCATAGAGCTAAACTTATCAAGATTATGACATGGGCAAAAATTCTACTGGCATGCAGGGTGATAATTTTAAGATATTTACTAGTCTACAAATGACGACACAGGATTAGCGTCACTCAATGTTCGAATGTAAAGAAAATTACATGCCAATGTATGTATATATGTGTGTGTGTGTAATATATATATATATATATATATATATATATATATATATATATATATATATATATACACACACATACATACATACACACACACATATATACATACATAAACATAAAAATAGTGTTGAATTGGGTGTGCTTACTGAAGGCACACTCATACAGTACAATGTCATGGTCACTATCCATGGTAATTCAGGCAAGAATAAATTAACTGCACAAAATGATGAAAAGGGAGAAGAGATATAAAACTACATAGCCTCTCACAGGGCAAATGATGTAAAGTGAACAGCCAGACAGTGCAGGATTATGATCTGGGAACTTGGTCATCTCTGTGCAGACTCATAACCTTGAGATACCGAAGGTTCCGTTACTATCACACCAAGATGTTGAGTAAGGAAGCACTCCATGTTGCACACAGCCTGTGTAAAAACTGCAGGGTACTTTCATGGCAGAGAGCAGGATTTTTTTTGTTTCTCTGGTGCCATCTGCTGGTAGCTATTTCTAGCTCAGAAGCAATACTCAAAGCAAGAACCTCAATTTCCTGAATGGCGATTTTTTTATACGAAACTTATGTGTGTGTATGTATATAACAAATAAATACTAAATAATAATACTAATACTACTACTACTAATAATAATAATACTAATAATAATTATAATAATTACACTAACAAAATCCAGATTGTTTCTTTTATGCCTATTGTGGCCACAACATTTCTCAGTGCTGTGCCTGCCGCTAGTGTAAAACTCTGACAGGCAGTCTATACTGTAAGCTACATGCCAGCACTAACTTCCTGACAAGGTTCTTTTTCCGGTCCTAGAACACTTTTGTTTATTACAAGTTTATATAAGGTTTACATTTAAAAAAAAAAAAAAAAATCTACAAATCATGAAAGTTTGCAATGATTTTTAAAATGGCAAAAAAAAAAAAAAAAAAAAAAATTAAAGCATGTTCCAATTCACTATAAAAACATACTTGGTGCACTGCATTGGATCTCAGCCAACTTTTACACCCATGCTCTCATTTCATGTCTTTGTATCTGAATCTAACACTTCCGAGCTAAAGAACAGGTATAAGTATGAAATGCCATGTGGTTTTTAAATACAAAATGTCCACCTTCCAGTTCCGAAGAGAAATACACCCAAAAGCAAGTGCAGCAGAACCTTAATAATGTGTGGCAGCACCCGTCGCTGTCACAGCGCTTCTGTAAGTGGTAACCAGAGTCCGGAACTTTCTTTCTACAAGAGTCCTGTGGGCAAATCCCTACATTAACAAGGTTCTCCATTCTGAATGCTAATAACGCAGGAGGTAATAAGCTGGTCGTGAATAATTTATACAATCGCTAGGTTACAGTGCATAATGTATAGTTTACTTACTGTATGTACATTAAAGTTGCATTTAGTACTAATAAAGGCTGGTTGTATGCCTTTTTAAAAATATGAGAACCTTTTAAAAGGCACAATTAATTATTCACGAATTCTGACAAATGAAAAACGCAGGGCCTGCATGATGGTACCATGATAGACCCTACAGTACATAGTCAATGCAATTCCCATTCCAGTAACTGATATAGATCTGAAGTCACTGGGTGATTAAGAAACATTGAATTTTTTCTATAGTATTGGGCAAGAGGGAACCTGTTTTTGTGATGTCTGGCTATGCCTTTGAGCAGAAAAAAAAATAAATAAAAATGTGTTTCATTTATATTCTTTAGTACAGTTTCAATTCAAACATCCCTTCAGCCACAGGAACACCTGTACTAAATACTGCGAATTACCTTGATTCCCACTTTTAATCTAAAATCTGACATAGTAGGGCTACTGATTTTCCATGATTGCGGAATTAGGCATTGGGAATGGAAATTTTGCATTGTCTTTCTCCTCGCAATACTCTGTCTGAAGTCACACCACTTGTTAAACAGATAAGGCAGAATTAACAAAAAACAATTGGGAGAATGAATTATGCATTTACATTAAAAGGGGCGCTACTTAATTACAAATCGGGCGATACACAGCACTGAACCTGTGTAAAGCAACGAATCAGTCAGCACACCCTCTTTTTAGCAAAGCATTTAATATTTTATCCTGGTTATTTTAATGCCATTAAAAATGACACTAATTTGTGGAGTACTGTAAATAGGATTACTCTCACATTGCTCGACTGTTACTAAACTGTTTAGTATGTTTTATTGTTATTGTGATGCCAGCAATAAGATAGTAAGACTGAACTACAGTGTTAGTGGAAGACTGTAAATATGATTCTCACAACAGTGTTGGACATGTGCTTTTTGAACTGTTTTAATATAATTAGGTTTTCCTGCTTATTTTAATGTCAGCAATGAGCAGAGTGATGTTTATAAACATTATGACAGGTCTGAGGTGTCTTCAGGTGCTTTACAAGAGTCTAACAATCTTGGCTTTAATACAAAAAAAAAAAAAACACCCAACAACTGTGGTAATAAAATGTACTTATTTTAACTCTCAACATTATTTTCATGTTCAAACGTCAGGTTTAATTATTAATAAGATGATACAAAGTGGGGGAAAATGGAATTGGTCATTTTATAAAAACAGAATTTGCTAATCCCCAGAATAGAAAACGAATAGTCCTACGACAGTTTATATCGCTTGTGGTTAAACAGCCAAAACTTGAGCTGATTTCGTTATGAATGAGACTTGGAACTACAAGAAAACTGGCAGAGATGTAGATAGGGCAGCAGTAAGTTTACAGTACCTCCTGTCCGTACCTGGTAACGCATCTCCTTTGGCTTTACTCATGCAAGGCATATCCGTCCACCGTTATCCAGAAAGATAACGACCTCAGCCATGTGCTGTTTTCAGTGGTACTGTATTCAGGTGAACTCATCCAGTCTCCCGACAGCATAAGGTAATTAAAGTTAACATTCCTGCATATTGTCGAGCGATTCTCAGCTGGTTAAGTAGTAGTAAAATCTGTATCCATTACATCAGGGTGTTTGCAAACTAGTGTTTCTCACTTTTAACATCCATTACAGGAGCTATTGATGCTCTGGTGTTGCCACCAACAGGACAAGTAAAATGGAGCCCAATGGCTCTTTCATAGGAGGCTTAAACAGAATCAGATTAATCCCAAACACTGCGGATAACAGGATCTGCTGTGCACCACATTTGAAGACAGTGGGCTCTTTAACTAAAATAGGACTGCTTATCGAATTTGAATTATAAAGCTTCAGATGACACAGGGTTCGCTTTCATCAACCTATACCCTGCCAGGATGAACCACAGCTGGGTTTTATTACAGCATTTTATAGCACTGGGAATCAACCACCATCTGTGGTTATCACAGGATTACCCCCAAAACAGGTGGATACCCGGGTGCTGTAGCACTAATTAATCCAGTGGTGTCTTACCCCAGGGGGATATAAATTGATTAAAATCAACCCAATCTTGTACCTGAGAACTGAATACAGAGCAAAAGAATACTAGTAATTCCCTTCAGTTTAGAATATGAAAATACCAGATTCTACCACACGATGGCAGCATTCCCCAGTTAAACCTCACTACTGAAATTGTGTTGCCAAACTTGTTAGGAAATTTGAGAACAAAAGCTCATTCTACCAAATACTTTATGAATCTAATATGTGGAAAATGGTTAAATGTATATATAATCATACTGATTCTTCATAAAAAAAAAAAAAAAATCTAGACAGTTGCACAAAAAAAAGGCAAGCAGACATACCACCAATGAGAAATGTCCTGAAAATCTTAAAAAGTAGCCATGAGTCAGATGGTTTGATTCAAGATGCCAAATAAAATTTGCACATTACTCGTGGCATTTGAAAGTTAAAGAAAAATTCTCCAGCACAGCTTGAAGGCACCAGCGTTCACGATAATTGCAGGCCATTTAGATCATTCACTTTACACGATGCACTTGGTTAGCTTTTGCTTATAATTACACACAGCATTTGAAGTGTCATTCTTGGCAGAATTGTATGGGACTCATTCAAAACAACCGAGTGCTTAGGTTTTTGACATAGAGCAAACACACTGTATCATTTACACCAGCTCAGCATTTCTTGCCTTCATGTTGGGGGGGAAATAAATTATCATAACAATATCAGGCTTGCACAATATTTTTGCACCAAGCATCTAGTTAGTGGAAAGATTACTGTGGATTAATGACAAGAAACAAGAAGCCCTGCAGCCACCAGTGTCAATGACGGGATCTGGATCAGTTGCCATATATAATCCAAGTGCTATGCTGACAAAGGCAACAGATCCAGTGCTAAATGTGGCAATCTACAGTAGCAAGGATGAATCCCGTCTGGGGCCCATGTTGGACTCCAATCAAATAGAAAAAAATATGGCCTAAAATCTTTTATACAATTTACTGTAGCTCAATATTTCTCTGAGTTTAAAAATCTGCCCTCAAATGATTCTGTGCTACTCTACATTTGAACTGGACATCTGGGGCCATATTACAAAAGCATCCTAAGTGACATTCTTATCGTACCTTCAGAGATCGAATGTCCTCACTACAAGTTTAGGAGAGCTGATATTACAGAAAATGCTCTCCCAACTTATTTTACAGAACGTTCCTAACTTGGTCATGTCCAAAGTTTCTTTCCTAACATTTAGGACTTGGTGGAACCTTTCCTAACTGACGGTAAGAAAAAGAAACTTGTTAGGTTTGCAAGATCTGAACAAACCATGCAAAAAACAAAAGGAGAAAATTGTGTATGTATTATTGTTGCTATGCTTTTGATTTTAAGTTTTGTATTGCACAAATATTTCTGGGCATTTTCTTACTATATACAGCATATTCTAGTATATTTTGGGATGTGCCCCTTTAACAGTAAGAGCTACGTGTAACGTCTAGATCTAGCCCCACCTCTTGTGAGAGAAGGTGGCTTATTGTGTTATGTACAGGACAGCATGGAGTTGGGAGTTAGGCACTGTCTGTGACTGTGATAATTATGAGAATTTATATTTTAAACTTTACTGATGTGTGAGGAGTAAGATATGAAGTAGCCTGTTATTGTATTATTGTATTAGTAAAATGTAGAGCCCTGCGTTTCTTTGCCACAACTGAATAGGGTTTAGATGCCGTAAACTTAACATGTATAGCCTTGGGAGTTCCCTGAAGCTCAAGCTGTATCCGTAATATTCATACTCTAGCAGTAGTTTACGAATAAGATTGGTGTTAGATAGGATTTCCTAACTATGTTAAGATAGGATGAGACACTTAAAATTGTAGACATGAAATTGTTCTGTAATACGGCTCCTTCTGTTTAAACAGAATGTACCGTACAATAACTAGATACTTATCTCTTGTATAGTCATAATATAAATCTGACAGCTCAAAAATAACAAACATGACACAACTGAGATCAAAAGTGGTACATTCACAATAAGATTCAAAGTTCTGTAGTTATTCCACGTGCTGCATGACAAAGCCAAATTCCATCTGCAGCGTTGAAAAGAAGAGTTTTCATTTTTTATTAAAAGGACAAGACGCAACAACCGAACAAAGTTTAACTAAGCAGAAATAAGAAATTTAAATGTAGCAAAAAATAAATAAATACAAATGATCAGTAGTTGCAAGTTTATTTCCAGCAAGCACCCTCTGCTGTCCTTTTGGAGTAGTGCATACTGCATGCATTTATGCAAGCAAACCACGCCAATTCTGGGGTTCATTTGAGGGAATAGTCTTTTGTGTAAATTAAATGCACAGCAAAACACATTCTCATGTTCATGTTTTAAGGGGTTAGGTCCAATAAGGTAATGTAAAGCATGCAAGGCATCTACTCGCAATATCCCATTCCACATTCCCCAATACTAGTAACCTGCTGTGGCACTAACCAAAGTGCTGTTGGGTCACAAAAAGATAGACTGGTCAGCAAAACAGGGCCCTTTAGACAGCTGACATTTTTCATAAGACACATATCATATGCCATGTGAACATCTTTGACCAAATGTAATTATTAAAAGTTCTACAATGCCCCTCCCCCCATAAGATTCTCTTTTAAATCATAACAAGGTGCAGAGACACAGGCACAGAAAGATAATGAAGGGTAAGTATAGACCAAGTATTTTCACCCTGATCATTGTACTTTTGAAGGCAGCTACGATCTCCAGCCAGCATTCTTGGCGATTGCTTGTCTTTCAGCCATCATGTGGCATAACCTAAAGGACAAAATAACTACAAAAGGAGGCCCATGTTGTGTTTTTAAAGCATTATGTGCATTGTGAAATGTGTGTAAAGCTGTAAAAGTTATCTTTTAAACAGGTTAAGCAAAGCACATCTCTGTACTGTACGGGTCTCTTTTGGAAGTCCATTCGATTTTGCAAAAACATTACACAATCTGCCCTGACAATTATTTTGGCCCAGGTGACGAGGACTGAATGGAGTCACAGCTTCTGCCAAACGCAAATCTGTCAGCAGTCTGGCTTTACAAAACAGACAGAATACAACATCTTCCAATTACAACAGATTAGAAATTCTGCCTGTGGCAAACCCAGTAGGCGGATTCTTTGCCGGTGTAGTATCTGGGTCCAACCAGCTCTTCCAGTACCAAGTAACTTTCCACATACATTGGTATGTTTGATTATTATACTGTTCTGTTGTTTTGAGAGTAGGTTATCTTTCTTATACTGTTAAAGAATTTGCAGTGTTGTTATCTTTCCTAAACCTGTAGACAAAAAATGAATAAATAAAATAATGAGAAGTCACACTGGGAACATTAATGACGACTATTCTTAACTTAATATCTGAAGAACATTACATTTTAGAGGACAGGGCCATTTTTGATATGAACTGGTTTAAATTGTTTACAGTGCTGCCTGACAGCACAGAATTACGTCACTGCTTGGAGCATACAACAAATGACAGGAAAGGGTATCTTGAGAACTGTCTGCATTACCTTTACAGTGATCAGAGAGAACTGAAGGGAATACTAGGTATGTGTATCAGAAATGCATAACTCATCCCGACACAGCACCAGTGCTATACAGCGAGTACATTTGTGTAGGGTGTTGCATACACAGTAGGCCTATACTATATTATAAAACTTGTGTACACCCTATGTTGACATCATTTTAGGGAGAATTAGACAAAATAAAATAAGTTTCCACATTTTCGAAGGTGAATGATCCATTCTGACAAGTATGGGTTCAAGATAAGAAATACGTAGCCTGTGTTTTAAATCCATTTAAATATTTACAGAAGGTAAAATGTTGAAACAGCTGGCCTTGAGAGTACTCGGTTAAAAGTTTGACCTTGGAAGTGAAAAGGGTGGAAATATCTGCTCCTGTTCTCATTGGTTACATTTCCCTGGAATATACCAGGAATGCCAAGCACATAATCAAACAAACCTTGAATTGTGTTCAAACATCAGATTTGCTATTTGCATTTTTTTTTTTTCTTTAAAAAACAAGGAAAGGCGAGAGCTCATTGTAATGTCTGAATGCTGTTGCTTCAGCTTCTTGCAACTGATCCTTGTAACTGATCCTTGTAACTGATCCTTGTAACTGATCCTTGTAACTGATCCCTGTAACTGATCCCTGTAACTGATCCCTGTAACTGATCCCTGTAACTGATCCCTGTAACTGATCCCTGTAACTGATCCTTGTGAGTGCACTCCCATCAGGCATGTTCAGCAGGGGCTCGCACTAATTGAGGACAGAAACCATAAGAATTTGAAAATATGAGCCACCTTCTGGTCATTAACTTCTGGTCATTAACACATGCTCCCTTGAGAAAGATATGTACAACATATCGAAACGTTGGGCAGCTTATATATTAGGGGAGGGACGAATACAGTGGTTCTGAATAATTTTTCTTTAAGGTCTCACCGTTCGGACACATTTCAATTGAAAGCCTGTTAAACTTTTAAATCACACAATTAGGTTGTGCTGTGTGCATAATCTCCAAAGTGCTTTCAATTAAAAAAAAAATGTCGCCTTTCAATCTGTAAACAGATGAGTTTCGCGTGTCCGATGCAGATCCACATTATAAACACATGCGCATAACAATAGTGTAACATCTTCATGTAGGGTTTTTAAAAAATCCCTTGTTACAATTCTTCAATCTATTGATGTTGAGGTTTAAAAGCTTTAAAATGAGATGAGGCAAAACATACATGATGATAAGTGGCCAGTTAAGCCAACAATTCCCTTTGAATCGAAAGCACTCTGCAGAACCTAATAACATAATTTAATCAAGATAATTTAATGTCGGTTCCTTTTTTTTTTAAAACCCTATACATGAAGATGTTACACACTATCGTTATGTGTATGTGTTTATAAAGTAGCTCTGCATCGGCCACGCGAAACTCACCTTCCCAGATTAAAAGTCGACAAGTCAACAATTTGTTTTAAATTAAAAGCACTTTGGAGATTATACACACAGCACAACCTAAATTGTGTGATTTAAAAGTTTAACCAGCTTTCAATTGAAATGTGATGGTTCAGTGAGACTAACAAATTATTCGGCACCGCTGTATTCCTCCCATCTCTATCTATCTATCTATCTATCTATCTATATATACACACAATGATTTTTTGACAGTGTACCAATTAAGTGAGTCACTGGTATGAAAGACTTAACTACTTCATTGTGCTAGTACCATGCTGTCTGTGTGCAATGCTGACTGTACTACTTTTAACAATCAGTGGTTTTCTTTGCAGTGGTATTCTGTTAACACCATTAAATCTCAATAGTCTACAGTAGTACAGTACAATAGTAACAGTTGTGTTTGAAAAAAAATACTTTAAATTGTTAACAGCAAATATCCTGGTCAAAGAATTATATAAACATAGATCACCACTTGCATTTATCTTTTCTTTTTTTTTTTTTTTACATTACTTCAGTGCATGTTTTTACAAACATGTTCATTGCTTAACAGGTACATGTTTATGAAAAAAAAGAATAAATCCTATAGAAACACACTCACAGCTCTTTGTGTTTTTCCTCAGCTAAGATCTGGTCATTTGGCTTCAGTCCATACCTTTAAATAAATAACAAATTGAAAACATGACTTAACATTTTACATGCAAACTCTCTAGATATTTCAACATATTGCTACATCCATCCAAATGAGAAAACATGTTCAAAATATTGTGAATAAAAATTAATGGAAACCACAGGCTGAATATGATCTAGAATGTTTAATAGTTTCAGAGAAAAGTGTCTGGTAGTGTTAGAGTGGCTCAGTGTACTGTCCATGGGTATATATGTTGACAATATTTGTAGTTATTTATTTATTTATTATTTTGACCCCAGTTTTTTCTACCCAATTTGAATGTAACTGCAAAAGCACAATGTGACCCCACCACTGTAACCCTTATGGATCAGGAGGACTACAGATCAACCAGTAACCTGCGTTCCTGCTTTCATGGTTATCTTCTTCACCTGCTGTCACCTGGCAATGGATGTGACCAAACTACCCAACCCCCGAGGCAAGTGTCCTCCGCACGACCTGCAACTTTGCATGAGCAGGATTGGAATTACACTTATAGTATGGCGGTACTCAGGAGATCAAAGGCAACCAAACAATATTGGATTCCTACATAAGGAATGAAACTGTTGATGTGCACGTTCCATTGTTCAAAGTAACAAAATAGCCTAGCTCTTAAATTGAATTTTCAACACCACCTACCTACGTGGCTGGAACGTCTGATCCAAACCCAATTACAGCTGTTAAGTGTAGGAAGGCCAATGTTAAATAAGTTACATCAGAGGCCTCCACCCAACAAGAGAGTAAAAATGTACCATGATTTAATTTTTTTCCATTAAATTATCAAATACAGAAAACGCACTAGTGAAAAAAAAAAAACTATTAAGTTGATCACATTGCCCAACACTCATGCACTCCCACAGCTTTTATCTTTAATTTTTCAAAGCAAAAATATAATACCAGGCTTTTTGCGGTGTATTTTTTTGCCTACAAAATATAGTAGGTACACGGCTTGAAAGTAGACCTAAATACAGGTATGAATTACTTTAAATCTATCAGTAATAGGTTTATTTGATGTACTGATAATCTATTAAAACATGAAAAGTACCAGTTTTTCAGTATTCTAAGGATACCTATTTCCCAATATAATATCAGTGGCAAACACAATGATGTTTAACTATTTACAATGAGTCACTAATAGTACATCAATGCTACTGTAATGTTTCTCATATCCATCAGGGTAAACCGTTGCACTCAACAAAATCGACAGATCCAACAGGTTTTCATGAAAATATAAACAGACAGATGTGTGTGTAACTAGTTAAAATTAAAAATGGAACCAGTAACAATTGTACTATATACAGAAACAATCCATACTTTATAATTTCGTTCATTATGTAAAAGACATGTGTGGCTTCGGGATTGTTATTATTTTACTGTTGACTGTAATAGGCTTCTGGTTGTATGGTGCAAGTTTATTGCTCTTTTGAACTTGCAAGTGCTTAGTTAAACAGTGCATGTCGGCCATGTTGTTCCAACTCACTTGTCAAGGAAGTCCTTGTCGACCACTGCACAGATGTCTAGAAGAGGATTACCCATTCCGAAGAGAGCATTTTGGCTGCAGAAAACAAAAGGGAGAGATTACACCACTTTTTTTTTTTTATTACATTAGATTTCATTATGAATCTCATTGAGACCGCAAAAAAATTAAGTCATATTGCAATACATTGTAAACAGGTTGCCGTATGTCTGAAGCACATACACATATATATCTATATATACATATATATATCTATATATACATATATATATATATCTATATATATATATATATATATATATATATATATATATATATATATATATATATATATATATATATATATATATATATATATATATATATATATATATATATACATATATATATATATATATATATATATATATATATATATATATATATATATATATATATATATATATATATATAGTTAATACTGCTCTTATTGCTTGAATGGAAACAAGTGGTGGAACATAAGTGCTGACTAATTCACTGTTTTGAGCGTCGTTCTTACCGATACAACACTTGGAGTTGTTTATGCCACTTAAATAATTTGTTATGTGTTCGATAATGAGATTCAATGGATTGTTCATTTGGTAATTGGGTTTGGTTTTTGCTCTTGTTACACTTCAAACAGTTAAAATGTTTGTCTCTCACATTGTGGAGTTTGACATCTCACTTACACAAACAAAAGTGTCTGTTGTAAGTGAAGACTATGTTTCAGATGAAAAAAATGCAAAAAACAAACGAATGTGAACCAGCAACGGAAAATAAAGTTTTTGATCATTTTGTCAAACTTAAAACAGATGAACTAAATATCATTGCCAGCGATCGGTTTTCGGCAAAATTTAAGTGGCTGTAAGCTTGTTTGAACAATCGTTAATGAAAGAAATGCAAAAGCTGAGTTTACATCTAACATCAGTGTAATAAATGGTTATGATAAAATTGATGTTCCTGAACCTGTCCAGAAGAAATGTGAAATAAAAAAATTAGAAGTTTATGTGGAAATGAATTTGTAATTATGTTTTTTTTTTTACATTATGTTAATATATAACTATTACGTTTCTTTAACAATATGAAATGTTAAACTGGAACTGCAAGCCCTTTCCTAAGTGTTAAGTTTGAAATGTGTAACACAATAATTAAATTACTTGTTTAAATTATTGTTGCGTAATAGTGGTATTTGCTTCTTTCTGAATTGTTCCGTCTGGTTTCACTGACGAATCAACAGTTTTCTGTGGATTTATAGTATAAACTGTAGATTCGTTAAACAATATCTGCCAGCACTCCCTTCTCTGCAAAGCCAATCTGCCACTTTTAATTGGAACAGTCCTAGAATTAATCAATTTAAAAGGATCAAAAGGGTGAAATCATAGATTTATTTATATATATATATATATATATATATATATATATATATATATATATATATATATATATATATATATATATTAATAAAGTTATCAGAGAAAGTACAGCCGGTTTATGCTATTCTAAATACAATATTTTTATATTTTCAATGAAGAGCCAGTTCGCTACTCCTCCTGCTGCATCCTGAAGGCAGTAAACTACTTTGTTTGACATTGACCAATAAAATTAAAGTAAATAAAATCGACAAGAAAACAAAGGTTTGCAAAAGTACAGTACAAAAAGCAAAACCCTGGAGGGGCCTTAAGCAGCCTGCCCACTCCAAAGAAACAGTTTGGCCCTCGACATGAAGTCTGACACTTCATCTCATGTGCTCTTTCAGCATATAAGATAAAGAATGCAGCACTCAGTATTTCTGGTAAAAACAGGTGTACATTTCTTTAAAAAAGAAAAAAAAACACGTTGTTCCAATTTCTAGTTTGACTGCACCGCCGCATAACCTAAAAACCGCCTGACACTGTAAAATCATCTTGACTTTTCCACACGTGTGCTTAATAATGAAGCTAAAGATATGCGTCCGTTGTTGCTAACATGCAAGTACATGCTAGCTGTCCATCATTTAAACTGTACGTGTTTGTCTTCTATTTTTAAGACCAATGTTTTCCGCAAGGGAAACGATTGTTCAATTTAAAAAAACAAAAGAACACACATGAATCATTCAGGAATTCTAATTGGCAAGCCAAGCTTCCCAAATATTCAGCCTGAAAAGAAATTAAATTAAAAAAAAAAATAAAAAAAAATAAAGTGTCCTGCATCAACATTCACATTCCTCTCAGGAAACTGCATAATCAAAATCACATTTTAATGTGACATACACTAGCACGAATACAATAAGAAAGGGGAACACAAAAACATGCTGACGAATAAAATTTCGAATAAAAAAAAACTCAGGAGGTACAAAAAAAAAACAAAAAAAAACAGTGCAGTATTATTATAATACTTAATTTATCATATAGACCCCTGGTCTAATACATTACATATTGCGTGTCATATATCATTAGATAGAAAAACTGTAAATGCAATCTTTATACTACTGTCACTTTAAATCGTTACCTTAAAGCTGGCATACTTGCTAATAAATGTGTTCCCTGGGTAGTGCTGTTGACAGTTGGTGTACAAACAAACGCTTTCTGCTCCGCTTTAATCTGTGCTAATTTCCAATACATAAACGTGCTTTTCTGTATCAATTTGCTCGAGAAAACCGGAACCCCCGCCCCACTCGAGTTCGCATTGGGTAGCTCGGGTGGGGGTGGAGCAAAATGTATCAAAAGAGGATGCAGTTGGCTACGGTAATGTCATTTATTTTGGGTCCTACAATTGCACATTTTTGCAAAGGTGTTTCTCTTTTTCTAGGTGGAATACAATACATGCGCAAACGCTGATGCATACGATCCTTTAACCTTTGGATTATACTTGCAACGATACCCTAAAACTGGTATTTAATCGTTTAATTTACAGTTTACTAAAAGTCGTGCTTTTAGGAAGTTTCAGGTAAAATTCAAATCCGGACAGGTTACATTTGGGTTGAACGCTACCTTAAAATTTGTCTTATTTGTAGTGAAAACAGAACAAGCTACTCCGTTTCAATATTCACTTGTGTTGTTTTATTTACCCCGAATATATCAAATAAAGGGGGTTCCACTTGATGAATTCTGCATCTACACGTTACCCCACAAGTCAGGTATCGAGGGCAGTCACGATTGTTAATGTTGGGTGTCTATTTCTTTCAGGTGTGAAATGTCTGAAGCAAAGAGGAACACGTTGTCATTAACAATTCAGTTGCGTGGTACAGATATTAAACATTAAAGTAATTTAAATTTAACCAAGTACAATTTAAACTTGGTTATTTTAATAATGCATTTAACAAACAATACCGAATAAAAGCCAGTGTATGTCCATGTTGCCTCTTGACTTTTGCATACATGTCATTGGACTGAACTTTTCAAATATGAAACTGAAGACACTCAGGCCAGGGTTGGTTTGTGTGTTTCACTGACAGGCCAAACAAGCCCCCCCAAAAAAGACACGTGGGAACAACTTGCTGATCTTAACTTGGACCAGTTAGAAGTTTACAACATACCTTACGAAGACACGTTCTAAGGTATGTTGTAAGCGCAATAAACCATAAAAAAACACAGTTAAAATATACACACAAATAAAATACATTTAAAACCCTTTTTATCAAAAAGAAATACAATTAGTCAAACAGCATAGTTCCCGTCTTAGTGCAAAACGTTGAAATGCGAAGACAAAATGAAATCATTAACTTATTTGGGGGTACCTTAGAAAACAGCATGAATGTCAGTTCAAGCACCACAATGAAACCGCGTGTATTAAAGCAGATGGAACATTGCACGTCATATACTGTTTAAATTAAAATATTATATTATGTTTGTTTGTTTTTTTACCTTACTTCCTTTTCTTCAAGTTTGAGTTTCTTAGCTTGAGGTTCCCCTGCTGCCATCTTCACCACTCGCCACAACCACCTTCACCGAGAACCAACAAGAAAAGGAAAATAAAGTATTGCCTTTGCTAACCACAGAGAATGCCTGCCTTAAAACACCATGAAAAACATAAGTCAAACACTGAAATTAACAGCAAATCATGTTATCATAATTCAATCTCTGAAATGTTATTTTTCCGTAATAATAATAAAAATAATAATAAAAGTATTAACACCACAATCTAAAGGCACTCCTATAGACAGCGTGAATCCGTGCCCTTGTCACCTCGTTTCAGGTTTATGAGCATGGTGTGACCGGAACTGATGCTGAGTAAGAAGGAATACACTATCTTTACCTCATTTTATAATGTGCGTTGGGGTAAAGCAAAGTTACTAATAGTAATACATATTTTTTGTTTACTTTTTATGTCTCTCTGCGGTAATGGTTAACAACATTACAGTTTCTAGTTCTGTACTTGCCGGTAGCTATATTATATAATAACATTGCCATAATGCATACATACGTGAATAAATCAAGGCCATCGACAGTGATAGTATTTTTTAAAAGAAAAAATACACTAACTAAATATGTGTGTGTGTGTGTGTGTGTGTGTGTGTGTGTGTGTGTATATATATATATATATATATATATATATATATATATATATATATATATATATAAATTAATAGAGGTCCAGGTTGGCTTTAAAATAGACGCCAGTTGTTTGTGGTCCTTGTTGCAGCCATTTGCCACAGCAACACTGCTGGAAGTGAATGGGAATCAGGAACTGGAGTTTGGGTATCTGCTTTTTCTTATTATTTTTTTAAATATTTACCTACAGCTTTCACAAAAAAAGTTAAACATACAACACGTTTTGTATACTAGAAGTAGCGGTAGAGCTCCATGTAAGAACACGTCTTCATACATTATTTCACTTTGTGCGATAACTAACTTGTAGCTGAGTTACAGTAGTACTCGTAGTAGCAGTGCGAGTTGTAGAAGTCTGCGAGAACTATTGATTTATTTCTCTGCTGAACTATTAACAAAATACCATTTTTAAATTAAGTTTGCTAGTGTTATATGGTTTGTGGTATAGTGCCAAAGTGACTTGGATTCGAATTAATAATAATAATCGTTGTTAAATAATAAGTTCGGTTTTTTTCCCAATCAGTAATTACCATGTGGATTGTTTATTGGCGACTAGACACACTTTATATATATATATATATATATATATATATAAAAAAAAATATATATATATATATATATATATATATATATATATATATATATATATGTTCCATCAGGTCGTTTTTTGGTTAATGGCTAAAGACCTGGAAAAACTTTAGTGTTGCCCACTTAAGAAAATAATTGGTTCAGTTAAGTAATTGAGAACTCAGGTGATACGAAAACCAGAAGACCCTGTGGTTTATGCAATACTGTCTTAGACCCTTACATGTGCCTCCAATCTACAAGGGGTAACCCCTTTCTCTATAACCTTTGGTAGTAAAGATGGGAAATAATGTATTTCTTAGTTTGTCATGGACAACAACACAAGTGATATTTTTAACTGATCTTTAAGGGGAAAGCCAGTATTTTTGCATACTCCCATGGCTATGAAGTAAATAATGAAATCAATCTGTTTTGCTGAAATATTTGTTTTGACCTCTGTCTGCTTTCATAATCTGATATAACACCAGCACTAAAGTGAATACGCGCTTTGTCATATGGCAAGGCTATAACACCTGGGGCCATTGACCTTGGCTTTTACCTCCAATTTATGGCTGCCATATTTCAATCTGTATGTATGTATGTCAATGTCTGTGCCTTTGCATTCTGAAATGTAATATTCACATTACAAAGTGGAACAGGGGAGGCTTTTCTTTACTAACACTATTTGTTTATTTAGCAGACGCCTTTATCCAAGGCGACTTACAGAGAGTAGGGTGTGTGAACTATGCATCAGCTGCAGAGTCACTTACAATTACGTCTCACCCGAAAGACGGAGCACAAGGAGGTTAAGTGACTTGCACAGGGTCACACAATGAGTCAGTGGCTGAGGTGGGATTTGAACCGGGGACCTCCAGGTTACAACCCCTTTTCTTTAACCACTGGACCACACTGCCTCTTAAGTTTGGCACTCCAAAATACAGTTTTTAATCCTTTTTATCTTTTTTTTAAATTATTATATTATATTTTTACATTCCTTCAGCCAAAACAAAATGATTCACAGCCTGTTTCTCATCAACTCTGCTGGCGACATATTTCTGGAGAAGCACTGGAAGAGTGTGGTGAGCCGCTCGGTATGTGACTATTTCTTCGAGGCCCAAGGGAAGGCTAACGATGTGGAAAATGTGCCCCCCGTCATCCCCACACCTCACCACTATCTCATCAGCATCTACCAGGACAAAATCTTCTTTGTGGCTGTCATCCAGACCGAAGTGCCGCCACTCTTTGTTATTGAGTTCCTGC
Organism: Acipenser oxyrinchus oxyrinchus; assembly: GCA_030684275.1. Taxonomy (NCBI): domain Eukaryota; kingdom Metazoa; phylum Chordata; class Actinopteri; order Acipenseriformes; family Acipenseridae; genus Acipenser; species Acipenser oxyrinchus. The sequence continues at coordinate 9,873,400 of CM060259.1, read as the reverse complement.
ATCGGGTAGTAGAGATGTTTCAGGTGTGTCATTTTGCTGGTCATGGAAAGGATTGATTGTTTCAATAGATTATATATAAATGTGTAATAATAATACAGGTAAATAATAAGGTATACAAAAAATGTAATTCAATTATTGGATCAGATTTTTGAGCCACTGCCATAGATGACCATTTCACATCAAAGATAAATGGGCCCCATGCTGTAGAGGTAACAAAACAGAAACAAGCTACAGATTCACTTTTGCTGAATCTTGACACCTGTATATTAGCTTTGTGAAAAACAAATCTTCTGTACAAAGTGTGGAAACTGTTTCTTATTCATAGTACTTGAATTGAATTGACTGCACCCCCTGCAGCCAAGCAATTTTTAAAACCTGCTAAGTACAGGCTGCATAACAAAGGCAGAACCTTTTTGAAGTTAAAAAGAAAAAGGTCTTTCCCAGGCCAGCACAGACTGCTAGAGGACTTTGTATTTATCTATGGCCTGGTCATGCCTTACTGCCTTTGACTTTTCTTCTATTTACTGCATGCTAAGCTTGCTCTGCTTGGTGTAAGTGATTGTGTGGGCTGTGAGACACAGATAGGAGCTAGTCCAGTTAGATCATTATTTTACAAAGCAGTATACTGTTCTGTGAGTGGAGACATTGTAGAAGCATAGATAGTTGTTTTTAGAGATAAAAAGTATGTAGTGTGACAGTATGTTCTTTCTATGTGTGACTTTGATAACTTTATTGTTTATTCTTAATAGCGCCCATTCGCAGAAGGTTAGCTGTAAAAGTTATATATTTTTTAAAACTAGTTGTGAGCTGGAGCACTACCTAAACTTTATTTAATAATATACTTTAAATGACTAAACCGTTTACTGATTCAAGTGAAACAATGTTACAACCAACAGAGAAAAGCACATTTAATATATATATCACCAGGTTTCAAAAGCATTTCAGCACACAGTAATCTGGTATAAAGGCAGGTCTCAGCTTTCACACAAACAATGCCTGAGTCATAAAACCAGTTACAGATAGATGTGCCTCATTTGGAAACTCAGTAAGTTCCCAATACGTGGCTTTCTCTGGTCTTTCTCTTCCTAGTTAAACGACAAAGATTACATTTTTCTCTTTTCACTGATTTCAAAGCCCACCTCACCTTAAAGGATATAAACGGCAGTATTCTGGGTCTTAAAAACGTTCATTCTATAACATTCCCCCACTATATCACTGTATTTTAAACATTGATCAGAGTTCAGTTTTGTTTTTTTACTTGATAAAGGGAATATAGACTTCAACGTCTGCTGTGATTTTTTTTTGGTAATTAATATGCTTTTGTGTGTTTCTCTAAATCAGGATTACTTTGGTGAGTGTTCCGAAGCAGCCATCAAGGAGAATGTAGTTACAGTATATGAGCTTCTGGAGGAGATGCTAGATAATGGCTTTCCTTTGGCAACAGAATCCAACATACTGAAAGAACTTATCAGGCCTCCAACAATTCTGCGATCTGTTGTCAATTCTATTACAGGTAAGCCAGATATTTGTATGTTTAGAATAAATGCAACCTTATCTTTTTGCAAAGGGCCATGTTTTCTAGAGAGAAAACAAAATGTGCATTGTAAAATAGCTTAAAATGAATAACTCAGGATGCACATTTAGGAGCCTTAACATGCACATGGTAATTTCTTGCTCATTCTCTTATATTAGCAGTTTTCATTTCATTTTTAGCCTAGTGGTAAATGTTTTATAAATATGGCCCAAAATACATTTTGTTGTCATGTTTGTCTGATTGGGAGTTAATTTTGAATGCTAAAAAAACATGATCATCCTATTATATAATTTTTTTAATTTGAATGTTTTATATTGTACTTTTTTTTTTTTTTAAATCAGGAAGCAGTAATGTTGGAGAGACATTGCCTACTGGACAGCTTTCCGGTATCCCCTGGAGAAGGGCTGAAGTGAAGTACACAAATAATGAAGCCTACTTTGATGTTGTTGAAGAAATCGATGCTATTCTAGACAAATCGGGTAGGTACAGCATTCAGACAGCTGGCTGAAAATGTTTGTATTCCTGCTTTTAAATTATGCATATTAACATTTTCAAGTATGTATAGGTTTTCAGATAGAGGAGGAATGATAAATCTTGTGTTTCTTTGGAATTGGGAATTACGCGATTTATACACTAGTTTACTAAAATGATGTCTCAGAAGTGATTGATTATAGATACATATATTTTTGTCAGGTTCAACAGTGTTTGCAGAAATCCAGGGTGTTATAGATGCTTCTATCAAGCTATCTGGGATGCCTGACCTGACATTATCATTTATGGTATGTACTGTATCACTGTTGATACGGTAAAGCTTTTTGAATATATATATATATATATATATATATATATATATATTTTCCTTTGCCTTCAAAACAGCATCAATTCTTCTAGGTACACTTGCACAAAGTCAGGGATTTTGTAGGCATAGTCAGGTGTATGATTAAACAATTATACCAAACAGGTGCTAATGATCATCAATTCAATATGTAGGTTGAAACACAATCATTAACTGAAACAGAAACAGCTGTGTAGGAGGAATAAAACTGGGTGAGGAACAGCCAAACTCCGCTAACAAGGTGAGGTTGCTGAAGACAGTTTACTGTCAAAAGTCATACACCATGGCAAGACTGAGCACAGCAACAAGACACAAGGTAGTTATACTGCATCAGCAAGGTCTCTCCCAGGCAGAAATTTCAAGGCAGACAGGGGTTCCAGATGTGCTTTCAAGCTCTTTTGAAGAAGCACAAAGAAACGGGCAACGTTGAGGACCGTGAGCGCAGTGGTCGGCCAAGGAAACTTACTGCAGCAGATGAAAGACACATCATGCTTACTTCCCTTCGCAATCGGAAGATGTCCAGCAGTGCCATCAGCTCAGAATTGGCAGAAAACAGTGGGACCCTGGTACACCCATCTACTGTCGGAGAAGTCTGGTCAGAAGTGGCCTTCATGGAAGACTTGCGGCCAAAAAGCCATACCTCCGGCGTGGAAACAAGGCCAAGCGACTCAACTATGCACGAAAACACAGGAACTGCGGTGCACAAAAATGGCAGCAGGTGCTCTGGACTGATGAGTCAAAATTTGAAATATTTGGCTGTAGCAGAAGGCAGTTTGTTAGCGAAGGGCTGGAGAGCGGTACACGAATGAGTGTCTGCAGGCAACAGTGAAGCATGGTGGAGGTTCCTTGCAAGTTTGGGGCTGCATTTCTGCAAATGGAGTTGGGGATTTGGTCAGAATTAATGGTCTCCTCAATGCTGAGAAGTACAGGCAGATACTTATCCATCATGCAATACCATCAGGGAGGCATCTGATTGGCCCCAAATTTATTCTGCAGCATGACAACGACCCCAAACATACAGCGAAAGTCATTAAGAACTATCTTGGTAAAGAAGAACAAGGAGTCCTGGAAGTGATGGTATGGTCCCCACAGAGTCCTGATCTCAACATCATCGAGTCTGTCTGGGATTACATGAAGAGAGAGAAGCAACTGAGGCTGCCTAAATCCACAGAAGAACTGTGGTTAGTTCTCCAAGATGTTTGGGCCAACCTACCTGCCGAGTGCCTTCAAAAACTGTGTGCAAGTGTACCTAGAAGAATTGATGCTGTTTTGAAGGCAAAGGGTGGTCACACCAAATATTGATTTGATGTAGATTTTTCTTCTGTTCACTCACTTTGCATTTTGTTAATTGATAAATATATAAATATACATGTCTATTTTTGAAAGCATTCTTACTTTACAGCATTTTTTCACACCTGCCTAAAACTTTTGCACAGTACTGTATATATATTATACCAGGAGATTGCTAATGTCAGTGACCACTATACAATATTTAATAGTATTACTTGATTTAAAATATGTTTTGCAAGCAAACATTAATGTGTTATTTGCTTTTGACAAAAACACTAGTCATTGTTATATTGTTTGGAATTAAACCAAAGTTTATACAGTGCATGGTGAATTTTGTTTTCTAATAAATAAATTTAATTTTCCTTTTCTTGAGATGTAAAACATGCGTACAGTGCAGTTTGTAACTGTAATCTCTTAAAGTTTAAAGAACGTCATCGAGGCTACTTACACACACACGTTATTGTCGAATAACTGCTAAGCTCGCAGTTTGCCAGTTCACTGTTGATAACATGTAAAACCTGACCTGATGAGAAATCAGTTTGCATTGTGACTGTTAAATGTTCAGACCATGGCCATTGTGCTGTATAATGAATGTGAGGCAGCTAGTTTAATATGCTTATATGCCAATTACATGTATCTAAATGTCACCACAGAACCCCAGGCTTTTGGATGACGTCAGTTTCCACCCCTGTGTCCGCTTCAAGCGCTGGGAGTCGGAGCGAGTTCTCTCCTTCATTCCCCCGGATGGGAATTTCCGCCTGATGGATTACCATGTCGGCTCCCAGAAGTGAGTTAACAACTAAAACTGATCAAGGGAGTAATGACAATAATACTTGGTCTGTTCACACATTAAAACAGTTAAGAAATTAATACAGCAAGTAAATCCCAATCGTTTGGATATTTCTGATTTTCACTATTAACAGATCAGTTTGTTGCTCAATACTCATCGTTTACCCAACCTGTTATGCAGCAACACTTCAATCTGATTCAGAAATCGTGTCTGAATCTTGATGATATGAACCGAATCTTAATTTTTCCACCCAAATGTTATTTAACATTTATTGCATAATATTGACATCCTCTATAATATTCAAACTAATATAGAGTTTGTTATTGTTGTTTAATTAATGCAGGTGATCAGTTAATAAAACATGTATACAGTTACTTATTCTTGCATTTGCATATGTCATGGAAATTTGTTAAACATGGACTACTGCCCAACTGTATCTTCTATTCTTCCATTGACATTTGTAAGGTAGTTTAACAAGTATATCATTTACAGGAGTGACTTTGTTTTTCCAATTTTACTTACAACTTTACAACTTTTTTTTCCAGTTTGGTTGCAATCCCGGTATATGTGAACCACAATATTAATTTTAAGGAAAGTGGATCATCAGGGCGTTTTGACGTTACTGTCGGACTGAAGCAGACCATGGGAAAGAGTGTGGAAGGAGTTACAATGACAGTCCACATGCCAAAAGTGGTGCTTAATATGAATCTAACTCCAACCCAAGGCACCTACACATATGACCCAGTCACAAAGGTACTTCATAAAACAACGGGTGTAAAAATAGGTACTGTAGTATATGGACAGTTAGTGTGCAGAAGATTGAAATGGGAATGGTAGGACACAGATAAAATACTGCCTTATGCAGTTACCATATAATTATTTGAACCTATAAACCATCATAAATGTTTATGTTTTTCCCCCTTCAGATTTTAACTTGGGATATTGGAAAGATAAACCCTCAGAAAATACCAAATCTTAAAGGAGTAATCTGTTTACAGTCTGGGGCTCCAAAACCAGAGGAAAATCCCAATCTGAATATTCAGTTCAGAATCCAGCAGCTTGCAATTTCAGGTAAGAAGAGCGTGTAGGAAGCATGCGTGACAAGTAACAATATTAATGCAGTTTGTAGTGTACCAATGGCAGTAGTGATTAGTAAGATTCTGATATTTTAAAGTGGCATTTTATTAGCTTATTAATAAAGTATGAAGTATTTCAAGTAGCTGTTATTTAGCTAAAGTGGGCTCAGTCATTGTGCAGTCACCAGCTACCTGTTCTTGGAGGGTACCAGATTTACTGTATTGTACAAGTTGGTTCTGCAGAACATTTCTGAGCTAAAACAAAACTGAGCATGTATGTCGGATATAAAACTGTATCTTGTTTAGTAGTGCAGTCAACCTTTCTGTCACATGATATTTTAGATGCTAAAATTGGTCTTTTCTTGGTTTAGGTATAAAAGTGAATCGTCTAGATATGTTTGGAGAGAAGTACAAACCGTTCAAAGGAGTTAAGTATGTCACCAAAGCAGGAAAGTTCCAAGTTAGAACATAAAGTATAGTGCCGAAGTTTACATGTTCCACTGAGAGGGCTGGAGAAATTCTGGCACAGTAAGGGTCCCTTATGCTACGTGAATCCAAATAGCTATAGGCAAAATGCTAAATATAATTTAGTTTTATTTCCTTTAGCATACCTTGCACATTTCCCTGGAGTACAGTGTATTGTCAATATTATTTCTCTGATTTATCTAACCATGCACTATGTGCTCAAGTGTACAAAGGTTTAAAAGTTCACAATCGTATCCTTGGCAGCCAAGTAGTTTGCATATAATAACAATGTATATTACAATGTGTCCCATGTTGTATATTTCTAAACATATTGCTGTTTGTTTTCATGCTGTAAGCAGTTGCATTGTATTCTAACTTGGCATTTGCCTTAAAGAAAATAACTGATTATGTGTGTCTCAAAATATACTGCGATTCATATGCCCAAAACAATTGCCTTATCCTGTTGAACCACTTGCCAACAACAATTGTGCTTGTCTTTTTTGATTTGTATTCTTTACACAGTATTTCAGTTGTAGTAGACACAATAATAACCAGCCTGTGATGTGAGTGCTTCTCTGTAACACTATTTTAATGAACTTTACACAGTATCTTTGTTTTATAAAGCATGTTTAACAAAGATTGTGCTCATTCTTTCCAAAAAAATGTATCTGGCACCTATTGCCTTGTGTTGTAAGTATTCCGCTTAGAAAAATGAATTGGTTACACTTCTAAAACTGTCATTGTAGGATGCTGTCACTCACCTCAAATTCCACAAACACAAAATCAAAAAATGCAAAGATTCAATGTTATAAAATATTTTATTATAAAAATGCAGTGAGTGACAAGGCAGCTAACAAGTCTACATTCAAACTCAGAAGTGGCAACATCAAAACCTACTACAAGATATAACAGTAATCAAGGAGGGGCCAGAAGGACCAGTTCACTTTACCTTCAGATGCTACATCAAATTGTGTGGACTAGCTGTGTGAATTATTCAATATCTGTCCTTAAATATCCATCCCTGTCTGCAGCAAGCAAATTGAGTGTTTATTTTTTTGCAGCATTTAACAAAAAACAACAACATGTATTTAGAAAGGCTGTAAACAAAACAGACACTCCAGGACTTAAATCTATAAATGTGTTTTTTTTTATTTTATTTTTTTTATCATTTTTCAAATGTAAAAGGCACATACATATTAAATCAAGTGGCTAGAGGACATATTGTAAAATAAGACCATACAAGTTTATATTTACATTCAAATTGCATTAGGTTTTTCATACAATTAGGAAAATATAAGGCTAAATAAGTTAGTTTAATATGAAAATAATGTGTTCATGTAGTTTTTCTTTAAAATTGCAACAGGCAAGTTACCAGTTTTATCTACAGTATTCAAAATGTAGTTTTTATCCTGTTTGTTTTTCATTTGTGGTCTTTCTAATGAAAACTGTACATAACCGTTGAGCTACTCAGCATATTCAATAAACAATCTTACATTATTCTCAACAGTTTAACATGTGTGACAGAGTCTGTGCTATGAAATGAGCTTTTCCCCAGTTAAGTGTTTTCATCGGTACTTAAGTATTTGTATGTGTTAAAGAGACTATTGGCCAGATCTACTATAGTTTTGCTCCACAATTTCTAAAAGAAGAAAAATCCTAATATAAATTTCAAAATTAAATGTGTTTATTTTTAACAGCAGCAAAAGCTTAATTAATCTGTCTGTTACACAAATGTTAAGATGGCAATATACAGTACATGCACTTTGATTTAAAAGGTTAATCTTTTAAGCTATATAATACTACTCTTACACATCTAACTGTACTTTTATCATTTATAAACAACAGCTTTAGTGTTCACAAATGCACTATCCATAGCCGTGAATAACAACAAAATACTGTTAAGATAGCAAAAAACGAAACCAATCAGATGTTACCATAAGGGGGGAGGGGTCTTTGGCATAACTCTTTCAATGACACTCAGGTATCAATTAACATGGTAAATCATTCAGCGACATTGCAATTCAGTGGTTTAACAGCAAGTGTGTAACAATCGCCACCCATCCTTAGAGTACAAATATCACATTAAGCACAGTGTTTTAGAAAAGTAGGATGTTTTGTGAACACAGCTTACACACACACAGTTATGGAATATCTTTGTATTCCCTCACAAAACTAAATATAATATTGTACAGGAGTACAATACAAGTGCATATCAACCGCATGAGAGGTCGGAGCTGCTCCCCACCCCCCATTTCTGACTTTGAGCGGGTGAAAGTCAGCTTGTATCTTGCAGCATCCTATACTATATATTTTTTATAATACATATTTAAATAAGAATAACTAAACAGTAGAGCTAATCTTAATGTAACATAATGTCCAACTTCTACAAAGACATTTCAGATGGCTATTACATCAATATCAGGGTCTACTATATATTAAAGACATAAATCCCAGTTCTTTGCAGTGAATACAGCAATGTAAAATAAAGCCTGTTTATCAAAAGCATACATCTGGGGGATTTTTTTTCTTATTATTATTAGTTTATTTAGCAGATGCCTTTATCCAAGGCGACTTACGGAGACTAGGGTGTGTGAACTATGCATCAGCTTACAACAACGTCTCACCCGAAAGACGGAGCACAAGGAGTTTAAGTGACTTGCTCAGGGTCACGCAATGAGTCAGTGGCTGAGCCGGGATTTGAACCGGGGACCTCCTGGGTCCGGTTTTTCAATTACATCGAAATACGATCGGGATTACTGTGATCTGGATTTTGTTTTAGTAATCTGATCACACTTTTAATCATGATTAAATGTTGCAATTGGGTTTTTCAGAATTAAGAGGAGATCAGGGCTATTTTATCCAAAATAACAGGAATATTGTGATCCTACTGCAGAGGTTGATTCAGCTTTTAAATGATCATAGAACACCGATATTTTGTTTGACTTGTCATAACAAACACACTATATGTCCAAATTGAGTGTTCAAATATATTACTTACATATTTAAGTTTTGTATCCATGCAAGCAAAAAGGAAAACATGTATTTAGTGGTGTAGCTTTAATAAAAAAACAAAATAAAGTTGTGTATCAATCTTAATTATTTTGTTAAATTAGGTTATATCATAAATAAGGCCTAAAAAAAGAAAACAACAACAAAAAAAAAAAAAACTAGCCTACTTCAAAAAACTGGATTTCGTAATCATGATTATTTGTTATATGGATAAATGTAATCCAGCAGTGACATTTTATGAAAAACCAGATCAAAATGATCAGAAAAGTAATCTTGGTCACAAAATATAAGATTACAAAATCACTTTGATCCAGATTAAAGGTTTTGAAAAACCGGCCCCTGGTTAGAAGCCCTTTGCTTTAACCACTGGACCACAGCCTCCTATATAACTATATAACTGATGTGGTGGCTATGTGATATATATAAAAAGGATGAAGTTTCTTGTATTAACATTTGTAAAGGTCAGCTGAGTAAACATGGAAATGGTTAATCCAAATTACAGTATATTGTTACACCCAATTATTTAGAAACACACTTTGTAATATCGCTGGATTTCCTTCTAATGATATATTCTACCCTGTTAAACGACTTTCAGGCACAGGTGAAAATCATTAAGTAAATTCTGAGGCAGGCCACTTAAACAGTGTGTTTTAGAAAATAAAGAAGTTCTCCCTTAAAAGCACAAGAGAATAAAACCTAATTTGCATATCTGTGAATACAAATACACAAAATGCCTCTAATTAACAGAACTTCTCATTACACATTTAATACGTAGTTGTGTGTATATATATATATATAAAACAAACAAAGAAAAAACATGTAATTCTACAAGCATTCTTCTAAATCTCAAGAGATATAAATCATTTCTGGTGTTCATATTCTGTTTTGGTTCAAATATCCCACAGAGGGAGTTTACTGGTACCAGGGAGTCTTTCTGGCCCAGCGCAGGGTGAATCCAGCATCTGTACGGATCTTGATGGAAGCAGCTTCAGCTTCTCTCACTGTCTCCTTGACAGATTGCATCAGATTCTGGGCATTGTGAACGAGCATTTCTGTCGCCTAGAAACAAAAACACACAGTACCAAGTGTAAAGTACAGGCATTCATAATATGTGCAACATTGTATTTCAGTGTTTCACCCAGGTCTGTGTTACAAATGTATGTCAAGAAATACTAAAAGAAACAAAAACATTCAAGAGACAAAATGTAATTATTGGAGGTTCACTATGTATATATTATTTTGGAGTGTGGACTCCATCTGCGATTAAGATCGGCACGTGTGTGCTAACTATCCTTGAATGGAACATTAAGCTCGCAGAGGTATGCGGCTAGTCTAAAAAGGAATGCAAGGTACAGTATAATATAGATGAAGTACTGTATGTCGGAGGCAATTTCTTAGATTAAAGTTGAGCATATTTCATAGGCAGAAGTAGTTTCCATGACTGCATCTGTAATTTAACAAAACTTCAGTATTGTCACATGAGATACAGTGCTGCTTCTTTACCTGCTCGGACTCTTCCTCGCTGATATTAGTGCGGCCCAACATGGTAGCTTTGACAGTGGAGAGGATTTTGAGCTGTGTGCTAATCGTTGGAATACGTTCACACACCTAAGGAAAAAAAATAGCAGATAAAGTTATGTCAATTTACAATCAAATTAGTTCAAACTCCAAGGAGGAAGGTGTAATGGTTATTTGCCTAGGGGGCCCCCATCTATATGCTTGTGTTGAAAAGTATTTTGGGAAAATGCAGCTATAGCATAAGGGTCCGTTTTCCTTGGTTTTTTTCAACACATTTTTTTAAATTTATTTTTTTTATAAAAAGACAAAGAACATGGTCCTTACTTCCAGCACATAAACATGGTCCCATAAATAAACACACACAAGACACTTGAGTTGTTTTCCTCAAGTAGCTCTACAAGCTAAATTATTAGCATCAAGTGTAAGAATTGTGTTAAAATGAGGATAAACACTGTCCATAACATCAAGACCAGTCACATCAAACCCATTGGTTAAATGTGGAGTGAGAATTGGTACCAATGAGCAGGTTGTGTGGAACATATACAAAGTGCCTTGAATGGCTTAGATACTCACCTGCAGAAGGTTTGTTCGGATTCGCTTGTCAGTGCACTGCTTTGCCACTTCTTTGGCCAGTCGAGTGACCTCATCAGATGCCTTGGCGATGTCTTTGGCACACTGAATAAGGGCACGCTTGTTTCCAGTGACGCCACGCACAAGACGGGACATTTCCGCCATCAACAGGGCCATTCGCTTCGCTGCGCCAATTATGTCATTTCCCTGGGAGGAAAGTAGAACAGCAAGGAGTCACAGGTTGTATCGACACAACTGTAGGGCATGAACTGTGAATCATTTCATGTATTGTAACATCTTTAAATAAACAAAAACAAAATTAGGTCTTTAATTCATGTGCCTTTTCATGAAGCATTAACCTGTTCACCAAACTGTTTTTAAATAACTCATCAGTTAAAGCTTTATGAATAGGGACTAATCTATAATCTAGAACGACTCCTGACAATATTTGAATATACATTTTACCAACATATTTAAATCTAAAGGTCAGCAAAGATTCAGATTCTCCAATATGCACATGTTCTTTGGTCAGGTAAACTGTGAATGGACCTTTATTTACAAAGAGGTTTTAATGTTTTAATTCATGTAAAAAGATCATTTTGAAAAAAAAAAAAAAAAAAAAAACCAACAACACACCCTGCATTTCAATGCTTACTCCATGCAACACTTTGCATGATAATGTTAGTAATCCATGACTGATCAAGGAAGAATGTCTGCTTTACAGTTTTGTGCATTGCGTGTTTGGAACAACTATGTTAGAGGTTCTAAAAATTAGACCTAAAACATTTATGAGAAAACAATGCTAATTTATAATTGTACAGGTAGGTATTGGATGTATCTGGTGTTTAAAATAATGATTACATTATTACCTTGTTTAACAGTAATAAAACAGAAAATTAATTCTAGGAAATAATCATACATTTTAGAATAACCCTATTCACATAAATAATGTGTGATTAATACCCATTAACCATGTGATTGTCATTCACAATTAAGTGTTTAAAAACATGATGATTTAGGTGGTGTGAATAAGGTATTAGTTAGCCAGGTTACCATAATGTATCAATGAGAATCATAGTAATGAGATATTTTCAAAAGAGGAATCTATAAAACAACTGAAATTATTATACTGTGTCTTGTGAACACTCTCAACCAGCAGGCTTGAAGTGCACGTGGCTGAAATCTATTATGTGGCCACTAGTATTGGTCACTTTTACTTTAGATGGTTTTAAATGCTTAGAAGCTGACTCCCTCTGCTGGCCAAAGAAAGATTGGTGGACATTAACTGATATACCATTGAAAATGGTGAATATGACAAGGGCACTTTACCCAACATTAGTCCTCCTGGGAAGTATTAGTTAGTCAGGTCACTATTACCTTCATCTGTACAGACTTACCAGGAGTACAGGACTACAATACTAAGGGCTGCATTTGTGAGACACAGTGTCCATTTTAGAAATGTGCAACTTTCAATTTTGTTTTGCTTCAATATATAGAGTAAACTGCTAAATTATTCCTAAAATCCACAACACTTTTGGAAGGCAGACTATTTGTTTTACTGTACAGAGCTTGATTTAAAAAAAAAAAAAAAAAAGAAAAAAAGAAATATAAATTGCATGATATTGCAGACAGTCTTCCTTTTTCCTTACAACCACCACTGCTTAGTGCCATTACTCTTTGCATTTAGTTAAATTAAAGGACAAAGCAAACAGACAGGTAAAATGACTTCTTTATGAATTTGTATCTGGAAGTCATTGAGAAACTGTCGTCCATGGCTTCACAGGTGATTTGACGTTATTTATACCGATCCTAGTTGGCAGAAACCTCAATGTAGATATATTCTGAAGGAGAGCAATCAATGGGACTTCAAATCATAAATGAACTCTGAATAGAAGCTGCAGGACTTGTGAAGCCAGTCTCAGTTTGTTCAAGTGCAGACAAACTACTCATTCATGGAAACCCAGCAACGGTCAAGAGTGATGCAATAAAATCAAATCAAATCAAATGGGTAAACGTTCCGAATGACTGGATGCACATGGACCAATCACCAGTGGGAAAGCGGAGTACCTTACTGGACCACTTGCGTGCTTCTTGGTGCAAAGACTTAGCAGCGGCCATAATGGGCTGGTTAACTGACTGATCAGTGGGCATTAAGAACAGCTCGGGCTCGTAATCATCTTCATTGTCTGAGGGGAGGCCGAACTCAACATCATCTGCATCATCCTCATCATCTATATCTACATCCGCCTCAGCGGCTTCATTACCCTCATCAGTCACATCGGGCTGGGAGGAGGAGGAGGAGGAGGAGGAGGAGGAGGAGCATGGAGAGACAAGGAGAGAGTTAGTATGAGATGCAGAAGGTGGAGAATGGGAGCAGGAGTCAAGAGGCTTTAGTTGCTGACCATCCTCTTGGGCTGCAGAAAAGGAAAGGTAGGGGTTATGGAATGGGTCATGGGAGGAGCCCTCGAGCTGAAGAGCAGTGTGAACTCAGTCAGTAACAAGCAGACCTAGGCTCTGTTGGAGACTGGTTAACATACACAGAGATTTTTGCTGGCTTTGTGCTGATTTTTTTTTTTTTTTTTTTGAGCCACTGACACTTCAATTTACTAGAGATGTGCAAAGACCAGCACGTTTACTGAATATGTACTGTGCAGCAGGATGGTGTATCTTAGCACTATATACAGTACAAGCAAAGTAAATGCTGCATATGACAGCAGAATTTAAGACACTTCAAAACGTTAAAGGATATACAGAAGTCCATAGCAATATGCTAAAAATATATTTGGATCCCTTGCACATACAGTAATCCCTAAAGGAATGGCGACAAGTGTCTCTTTGCCAATCAGCCATAAAATTCAGGGTAAAGTCTGCAAAAATGTTGTTGTTTTTTTACCAGATGCTCACCTCCAGAAGCTTTGTAGTTAAGCAGTTAAGACTAAATAAAAGTGCAGGGGGGAGGCTAATAAACTATTACTTGGCAGACTACACCGATTTGTGCAAGACAAGGATCAGAGGAGGATTGCAAGCCGCAGACAATTAAGAAATAGGAAGCCAGCACATAGTTGCTGTGGAAGAGAGCAGCAGATTTCGAGTGCTCTGGATGAAGGCAAGAGATACTAAAGGGATCAGGTGTGGAGTGTGGAGAAACAAAGGTTAGGAAAGCAACAAATACAAAGTCAAAGGAAATGGATAGTTTAGACTTGAGAAGTTACAATATTAAAAACAACAAAGTTTTATCTGTCAACACAACACTTTTGAAGTTGAAGTGTACAGAGATGTGTTTACACATTTGTAAAGTCAAAGCTAATGGCAAAAGAACCATCCGCACCTAACAAACTTTTTCAACATCTTGCTTTCCGATGAATATCTACGCTTCCTGGCATGTTAGTTAACTACTAAGTTTAGCTTCCTCAGCAGCCTATAAGAGAACACCTTTTTTCATTTAGAGGAAGCAAAGTTATCATTTCACCAACTCAAGCACATATTTACAGCAGCAAAACTAAGAACCTTTGAATTTTGTGGAGCTCACCACCATTGCTTTGCACACCCAGGTATCGTAAAGATAGTGACCATCTCTGCTACTCCCAGAGAATACACTGCCCATGTGCAAAACAATGACAGATCCCAAACAAACATACAACAGATCAACTTGTAAAACAGGTTGAGCATTCAATCTGTGTCAGGGGGAAGATCTGTGAATCTATTAGGGACACTCTGCATTAAGCAACACCGGGAGAGTGATTTAAATATTGGTTTGCCCTGAATTTGTTCACATATGGAAATGCAACATCATAATGTGGGTTAGATGTAAGAAATATTAATCATTTTGTTAGACAGTTACTTTAAATGGACATGCAGTTTCTACTAAAATCTGAAATAGGAAAGTACTTTTGGGAATGTAATTTATTCATGATAATTCCCATGAGTCCCGTCCCCCCCCCCCCCTGAGACATTTGTTGAAATATATAAAATAGGAAAGTGCTCTTCTTAGGTAATGTTCCGAGCACAAAAATATAAAATAGTCTACAGAATAATAAAGGATCAGCAGGCCAGAAACAGGTAGATGCAATGCCATATTGGACTATGTAACATGTGCTATGGGAGAACAAATGATCCTGTGTTGTTTCACAGGACAATGAAGGACTCCAAGAATAAACTTCATTACCGTCAGTCTAAAATGTGTCTTTGAAACAAAAGAAAATGGAATGTATAAGCATGGCTTCAAAAGCAATGTGCAACAATTAATTACAACAAAAAAATGTATTTTGTGATTTTAAAGTGCTTAAATTCTATTCCGAAGCAAGGGAGATTCTAATAGTAATTCTGATTCTTACAAAAACATATTAATACAATTTGATGTCATTTGTTTTTGGGGACATGAGACCTGACCAGACTTTTTAGCTTTCAGGAGACAGATAGAAGTACCTTCCTGTAAGGAGAACAGCACCAGAACACTATTACTGTGACATGGACAGAAAACAAATACTTGTTATAATCCACTGCACATAACAGGCAAACACATAATATATCAATTTTATTTAAGCCCCTAAATATCCCCACCTTCCAAGAACAGAAAAATATAACTGCATTACTATTATAAGACATTTCTCCAGTAAAAATGATACAGTTTTTAGCCAAAGGACACCGCTTCTAGGTGTCTGTGTCTATCTGGACTCACCTTGCTGGACCACTTCCTAGCTTCCTCATGCAGCTGTCTGGCTGCCACCATCATTTGCTGGTTGACCATCTCGCCTGCCTTTTCCTCAGGGAACTC
Organism: Acipenser oxyrinchus oxyrinchus; assembly: GCA_030684275.1. Taxonomy (NCBI): domain Eukaryota; kingdom Metazoa; phylum Chordata; class Actinopteri; order Acipenseriformes; family Acipenseridae; genus Acipenser; species Acipenser oxyrinchus. The sequence goes on along the minus strand of CM060259.1, from coordinate 9,857,539 downwards.
CTCATCCTTCTCCTCAGGGGGTGGGGGTCTGGGGGGAGGCACTTCGCCCTCTGGGAGAGGGGGTTTAGGAGGTGCAGGCTCATCATTCAACTGCAAACAAGAGCTTGTTAGTCCACCAGCCTTCATTCTTACTTTATCCTGAATGCTGGTCCAGTCAGACCCAAAATGGACCCTTTTCTGTCTAGCTCTTACAGAGATAAATCTGTGCTATGTAAAACAAATTCCCATTAAATTAAAAAAGGCTGGTTACATTCTTACTTTGCAAAATTTGGTCATATGCATTCTGCTCTACATTTAAAGTGTTGTTTAATTAAAATAAATACAATACAGAATTAAAAAAAAACAAAAAAAAAAACAACTGCCTTCCATGCTTTATTCATTTGTTGCACCAGTTCACCAAAAAGAACAGTAGTTGCAAAGCACAAGAATCTAATGCAGCTGACAGCTTAACTATATCTTTAACGTGGCTGTCTGAGCAAATACTGGCAAGCAAAAAAAATAGTAAACGGACCACTGAGCGACTATTCTCTCGGACTTGGTGTCAGTGACTTACATGCAGCTGATCAAGGTCAGGGGGAGGTGGAGGGAAGTCTGGCTCCTGTGGTTGGAAGGCCTCTCGGACTTTGGCTACCGCTCCCAATATCCTGTATCCAGAGTCCAGGAAACTCTTCTGGAGGCCTGCACAGAGAAGACAAGAAACCACTTCAAATCACAGTGGAGCTCAGAGCAAGCTTGAGCCCATCCTGGGCAAGATTATTTCACCATGATGTTAGAGGAGGAACTCTGCACTCTTGTTCTTAAAATCAGTAAACTGCATCACTCTTAACTTTCGTGTGAAAACCAAGTTCTTTTATAACCTCAATAATAAGACATCTACTGGGTGTTTTGATATGCCGATTCAAATCCCGATTAGGGCTTAAGAAAAGCAAAGAATTATCTAATACGGCTTTAGGAAATACTATTTATATGTCAATTAGTTTTCAGAAATCCTATTAAAATCATAACTATGCAGTAGTAACATAACACTTTCAATGGCAGGTAAATCAAGGCTAAAATATGGTTATAAATTAATACAAAAATCAGGAGAGAGTTTTATGGAAATTAGTCCCAGATTCCAATACCGCAAAGAATCTGGGCACCTCGACTCAACACCAGAGGGTATAAATTCTCATGCAATCTCTGGTAAAACGTACAATACTTAGAAGCTCAATACCTGGATCCTGGATGTTCCCAGCTACAGCCTTGGCATCCATTACCATGGGGGAGATGGTTTTGCTCAGATCGTCAGAGGCGGCCTTTACAATTTCACGGAACTTGGGATCTTCAGAGTTTTCCACCTCCCGCTTAGCTACCAGCAGGATCCTATTGGCCCGACGCGCAATGCTAGTGGCACCAGCGACAAGCATCTGGGGCTGGACATTGGCCATGGCCACCTGGCACTTATCAATGTCCTTTTTAATTGCTTCTTCGGATGCGTCCAATAGGGACTTTGTGTCAATGGCTTCATCTACCAAACCTATGCAGAACAAGATGAAAAAGGGATATTATCAGTCTTGGTGTGTACAATTAAGTACATTAATTTCTATACAGTTGCCAATCACAACTCCATATTTCTCAGGGCTTTGTGCAATTTACACTAATGCAAAAGATTTGTAACTTCCTGTGTCCACCAGTGAATTTTAGACCTTAGTAAGATTCTAATGTTTTTTAGGAGTGAATACTGCAATGGCCACTGTAATGGTTAATACTGTATTACAATCTGTTTAAGTATTGCTGATTATGGAATATTGTAAAAAAGGAAAAAAAAATTCTGCTGTGGGCTTTTTTGGATAAGTACCCGTCATTTTTTCAACATTGTCAATCCACTGATTCTTCATGGTCTCAAAATGTTCATGGGCAGCCTGGTTACCAGGATTCCGCAGTAAGATACGAGCAGCTGACACCACCTTTGAATCACACAAATGAAATAGTTAGAATCCAGTCCAATAAATATTAAACACTGCATCGGAGTACAGAATGGACTAAATGTGTTGCAGCTACATGGGTAAAAGTAAATCAAAGCATGGTGGCTGTGACATAAATCCACTGTCAACGTTCAGAACCACAGACTTCTTGGTTTGAATGGCAGAAAATTGATTTTAAGAAAAGGTGTTTTATTTCATCAGCTCGTGTCTCCAGCACACACACAGCCAGCCACAGGTCTACACAATGCACAGGTTCCTCACTCTCTCTCCAGGTCCCTCCCCTGGCAGTGTGACCTCACATACCTGCGGTGTTAACTCTCTGGATGATTTCACAGCAGCCTGGATACCCTCCACAGTGCTCTTATTAGCTGTTCCAACAGCTGCAGCCTTCTCTGCTGTTCCTCCAAGTTTGGCAGCATGATGTTCGAAGTAGGCGGCCCGCTCATCAAACACCTGAAGTAAAAACAAAACAAGAAAAAAAAACAAAAAACCTTAGGCATTAGAAGTTTAGATTAAACATTTTAAAAAGGTGAAGCAAAATTCTGCTTTCTGAATGATAATGCAAACATATTTTTTGTAAAATGGAATTTGAAATGTCATGGTATTTTTGTTTAGTATTTTTTTGTATAGTTAATATTTGACTGTATGCTACATCTACTGACCTCTTCCCTGTTTGGAGCTCCAGGGGGCGCCGTTGCAGCCACAGCCAGCAGTTTAATTGGGGTGGTGGTGTCACTGAAGATATCCGAAACCTCCTGGGTCATTGCTTCCTGCATCTTTGATTTCATGTCCTTTAAAAGATAATAATGGAGATAAATTACACTGAAAAAGAGATTTGGGGGTCACATTTATCATTGTGAAAACTTAGTTAATCCAGTGGAAAATAATTATGATAAATAAAACAGAAATTGGTATTTCAATTATATATTAACCTATAACACTTATATCCCATCTATTCTCATCGTGTTTAAAAGTAATGAGTCTGTTGCACTGCAGATTTTTTTGAAAACATCCAACATAGATTATCAAAAGTAATTGATGATGTTTTTAGCAGGTTACTGATGATGTAAAATGCTGAGAAGTTTTGAAGCATCCCATCATTCCAGCCAGTAGGGGGAGAACTTGTTCCTAAATGAAAAAAAAAAAGTTTCAACAGTTTCTTACTTTTAGGGATTCCTGGAGCTGAGCTGCAACAGCCCGTGCCTGTGGACTCTCTCCCTCCCCACGCGCTGCCAGCTCAGCCAGGTGTGCACTTAACTGCTCCACTCGATCACACTTGCCAAGGAGCTCCTGCCGGTAAGGGCCCAGCATAGCGTTGGCAAGGCGACGGCCCTCAGCCACCAGCCCCCGCATTGCAGCCTGGCCTGAAACAGCACAAACAGACCCATGTTTCAGTTCTTAAACTTTCCTGCAAGGGGGGAGAGGATCTTTTTAGAAATCCAGATTTTTAGTAGTGTCTCCCAGGACAGAGGTTTCATAATACTGCACTTTCAGTAGAATTCATGAATGTCATACCATAACCTGCTACACTGACTTGAGTGTTTATTTATACCAAATTAATCAAATCCACTAGATGAAGTGTACAAAGGCACACGGACCAGGCATAAATCAAAATTAAGGCATCAAATGAACTGTTTAGTTACAGCTATGGCAGGGCCATATTTTCATTTTCTCAGTTGTTTTGAAGCACAAACAGGGGACTACTGTACTTCACATTCTTCCAGATACACACCATGGCAAATCTGCCTCAGGTTACATTCCTCGTTCATCAAGGAGTGATGAGCCTTACTAACACTAGATCGTCTCCCGCCTTGTGGGTGTTTAAAAATAACCTCATGGGCTACAAATGCTCTGCAATTTCCTATGTAACATATTAAATGATAAGAACATTGGTGCTTCTGCTATTCCCACGAACCATGTGCCAATGAGATGTGAACACATGTTACTGATCTATTTGTTCTCTACAACACCATCACAATTTGAAATTACATTTTTGCTTTCCAAGACTGTTGATACTGACAACCAAGATAAACTAAGACATTTCAACTTGTTTTATATACACACACACTCACACACACACACACACCATCTATACTGCAGGGCCTGGAATGCTTAATATAACTGTGTAATTATAAATGTAGTCAACTGAACTAGATCATGTGTTGAACTACAGGGAGAATAATGCTCTGTGGCGATGTGGCCGCGCCCTTGTGCGTAGTTTGTGTTATATGTTGCATGTTGCATGTGTTAATGTTGGTGTATAGCGATTGGTACACGGGATATAAACGGGTCTGTGTTTCACGTGTGTTTAAAAATGTATAATTGTAGTTAGGCACGAGGTTGCACATAATTAATTCACGTGCTGGGATTCAAGTGAATAATTAATTAGTAATTGAATCCCAGCACAACAGTATATATAGATGCACGTTTCACTCACTCTTGGTTGGGTGTTCGTGAGTGGAGAACGGGTGTGGAGAAGGAGAGAATATAATAATAAGAAGAAGAAGAAGAAGTGTTTTTGTACTCACCGTGTTTGTTTGTCTCCGTGCACCGTTTGTTAAGTGTGTGTTCGTTTTGTTTACCTGTTTATTTTGGCGAAAGTGCCGTGTGCTGTTTTTGTGTTCTTTTATTTTGTTTATTAAATGCTGAGCACAACCAAGTGCTCAGCTTCACCAACCTCACTGTCTATTGTGTATTACTTCCTGTTTCTGGTCTGACGTCACCCACTGTCGGCCGTCTTTGTGACATGCTCATTTATTCTTTTCTACAAATGTACCTTGCCAACACATAGAGCAAGTACATTAAACCTAGTAATGTACGTGATCTATACAGATGAATTTCCCATGTCAAATCACACATTTTTAGTTGACATCAGCTATCCAGGTTCTTATGATACAGATGGTCCACCTTTTTGGACAATCTATTATGTCCCCTTCCTCATCACCTAGAAATTAACCAAACTTCAAAAACCAAATAAATCAACCCCCAAAAAAAGGTAAATAATAATAATAATAATAATAATAATAATAATAATAATAATAAGCTCCAAAAGTTTCACAATGGCTTGATGGCAGGTGATCCACACTCACCCACACCACGGTCATCAATGGTAGGATTGTCTATCCAGCGCTGGGCCTGCTCTATCTTCCCCTCCAGGTTAACAGCTGCCTTCACAGGCCTGCTGTTAGCCACGGCTCGGTTTGTCTTGGACTGCAGGTTCTGCAGGGTGGTGGCAATCTGCTTGGCTAAGGCCCTGGCCTCGGGAGTGTCACCTTTTCCCCTGAAGAAAGCAAGTAATTAATTAATACACATCTGGACAGAGCCCTACAACCTACACACAGGTCTTAAGCTGTAGCTATTAAGCAATGCTTCAGAAAAAGGTGGATTTCATTAATATGGTGTATAATATTATGTGCACAGCTTTAACACTGTATATGTGGTCACTTTTCAAAACTAAGTCTAAGCGTGACTGAATCTACATATAGCTGGACATAACTGGAATTACTTTAAAATAAACCTGAAATTTGAATTGGTGGTTGAATGGTTTACGTACTGCCTTCTTAAATCAGAGAGCTTGGCTGTTAAAGCAGCGATCTCCCCAAGGGAACGCAGGATGTCTTCCCTCTCCTTGGGGTCCTCACACAGGTCTGCAATCTTCTTCGCTTCAGACATGATTCCACGGACGTGCTCCTCTCCCTCTGGGCCCCCATAGGGGTCTGCAAGCCAGTTCTGTTCAAACAGGCAGAGGTCAGCAATACTAGGACTACCTTGAATTTCATTTATATTGTTTACTGCAATTAAACCATTTACTGGCATTCCATCAGTGTCTAATTTAAAGTAAATAATTAAAACATAATGTATATCAAAAAATAGCCAAGACATAGTGAAAAGAACCCCATGTTTCAACACACAATGACACACTCCAATAAAAGCTTACTGAAGCTTAACATAGGTTTTCTGTGTGTTAGGGGGTCTTCCTAAGAATAGCATCACACTATAGAAAAGTAAAACAACAGGGTTCAGAGCAGCTCTGTATATTTTGACTGATCCCACTCCTTTGTGGTCTTCTGGATATACCTGGCTACTGTAACATGGGAGATAACAAACATTAAAAGCAGTAGTTTCTACTGTACCTGTGCAGCATCAATGTTCTTGGCAAGGGCCTGTTTGGAATTGGTCATGGCCTCCAGTTTTCGGGCAGCATTTTCTACCTTTGATGACAGCAAATCCAGGCCCTGAGAGACCTGCTGAGCCTTCTGCATGGCCACAGGGGTTGCCCCCTGACCTCTGTTTAACGAAGGAAGATATATAATTTATTACTGAAGGCAAACTAATAGAACAAGAGGTGTATGTTATGATAAGCATGTTTGTGATCCTATAGACTATTCGAAAGCCAAGCCCAACATTTTTTTTTCTGCTTGCATAAACATTTATACACAATCCCCTTCTAAGCATAAGTACACACCCTCACACATTATAAAGTGCATCACAAAATACTGTATAAGTCATACATAGCAAAGACCTCTGAACTAGAGTATTTCACAACCAAGAAGTTAAAATAACACATTTCTGTTCCTCTATTTAGTGTAGCTGTGCTGTACCTGGCACGCAGTTCAGACACTTGGTCAGTCATCTGGCCCAGAGTTTTAGCAGTTCCCAGGATGTCTCTCCTTTCTTTGCCAGCGCACAACTCCCCAACTTTACCAGCCTCATCTAGAATCTGACGGATGGCTTGTTCACCAGCATCACCTGAAACACCACATTTGTACATCTTAAATGTTTTTTTCCCCAGTTAAATAGTTTAATAAATAAGTTTAATAAACCTAAATCACATTTTGCAAATAAGATTGAGCAGGTACTGTAGCTCCAACATTACCTGACTGTGCATTGGGGTCTCTCAGCCAGCCTTTTGCCTGATTTATCTTCGAGTCAATAAGTGCCAAAGCTCTCTTCATTGCTTCCGAGTCCTTTGATAGAAAGGAAAGTTAAGTGATCGTAAAAATGCCAAGCTTTTGTAGTTTGGGTATTAGATGGTAATTCACCTTAATAAAAAGACAAGTTGTTTTTAACATTCATTAAAGTTCCTATTGAACGTTTGGAAAAAAAAGCAATACAGATGTGTTAATATTATTCACTAGAAAGCATCTGTATTATGAAAAATTCAATCTCTCAGGAAAGCCAACTGCCAGAGTGTAATTGAGCACTACATCACAGCAGTACAGAGGACCTCGCAGCTTTCACATGCAGAAGAACATCACTCAGACACACACAACTGTGTTAGTCCATTTTGCCTTCTAACATACCTTTTACAAAGATCATGCTATCATGTTAGTTGTATGTCCCAATAATACAAGATCATCCTTATGTATAAGATTCCCCTTTTAGTAAATATAGATTACCATTGACAATAAGAAATACATGTATCATCCATACATTTGTACAATGTTTTACAATAAGACTCTCAGGAACCTAAAAAAAAAAAACAAGAGCACCAACACAATGCAACAAGCTATGGCCCCCTGTCTCTACACTGGAGCCAGTTCTGTGAAGCTAAGCAGTGTTGGTCCAGATTAGTATTTGGATGGGTCAACTTTCAAGGAAAGATTCCCTGAACAAAATTCCTCCTTTATAATTGTGTATTATGAACTGGATAGGATATAAGAGTATACCTGCATGTTAATAAAATATTACTAAAGGCACAGAAATAAATTTAGATAAAACTACAAGACAGATTTTCTTTTTATTTTTCAAAATGGTTGTGTAACACTTTAGTATTATGAAGATTCCTTTTAGAATGCTATAAAAAGCATAGACTATAACCCACTCCCTCCCTACACAGCAACACCTTCAGTTTGGGAAGTAAGGGTTAAGAGTATGAATTAACATCCATCAGTCTCTGTGTGATGAAGCTGTTCAAGAGGCATGTCCTTTTTTGGTAAAATGTTAGTTCTGGTTTGGCTTTGTCATGCTTCCATCATTAAAATAATATTGATCAAATCGGTTTGTTATGTAATTTATGTCTGTGCATTTATTTTTATGTTGTACTGATGTACTGAAGCACAAGTGAGGTTGCATGCAGGCAATAGGCAGTGAACTGCCGAAGATCACACACAAGGCACCAACTATATTGGCTCCACCAGTGCTCATATCTAATTGACTAGGTGAAGTACAATTCATACAAGTACAGTATATGGTCTGATGATGCATTCATGTATGTTTAGACTATAAACTCCCTCCTTAGCAGCTGCATGTGACTTATATAGGAAATTAATCTCTGTGTAGAGGTGTGAATGTTGGCAGGCACAGTACAACTTGTGGGTTATCTCCAGTGTAGTTAGGGGGAGTGCCAAACAGTCTGACTCTCTCAACTTGTGATTTGTAGTAAAATATTGCTGAGTGAAATCAAACTACCCTCCTCCCTTCTTCCAGGTTAACCCTTTGGCTTTAGAGATTAATACAAGTGATTAAGAAAGAAAAAACACCACCACATGACAGACAGCATAACTGTGCTACATCAGAATACAAAGAGGTGAGGCAATACTTTCTGAAGCACAGTTTCATTTGGAGGAATCAATCTCACCATCATAATCTCTGACATTGATTTATTTTCTGCATTTCAAAATACAGCATTGTCATTATATTCATAATGCTGCAGTGAACCTCGGGGTAAAAGTCATTACTCACCCACACAGCATAGGTAATTAATACTAACAACAGCACACACAAAAGCAACTGCATGGCACAAAAATTGTCTGCACACTGCACACAGATATAGTAGACATGCTGCAGCACGAGAAGACGAAAGGGAGAAAAGGTAGGCTTACCTTCTACAAGGGAGAAAAGGATGGAAAAGAAAAGAAAGAACAAAAAATAGATGTTCAACTAGTTATAACAAACAAAAAGGTGGCAAAAGTATATTAGGTGCATAGCTAAAAAGAAGTGACATGGGGAAAGAAACAAACATACTTCATGCTAAGCAGGAAAAGAGTAATAAAGGAAAACGGATGATTATCTATACTCCTATTGACACTAAATGACTGGACGCCTAGTTCATCTCAATTATAATTCCTCAATACAGGAAGGTCATTTTCTGGACTGTAGCCATGCTGTGCTTTTACAAGTGCACACATATAATGCTAATAGCCCTTATTACCTAATCAAATAAAAACGACAACCTGTAGCAAACCATAAGATAATGCTGCTGACCCTCTGATTCTACAAGGAAAAGACACCCTCTTGCTCATTCTTAGGAGTGGATGTCTATTTTGATGTCGCAGTCTCATTGGAGAGCAGGGAGAGAAACAGTTTGAAATACTGATGTGTTTTAAAGATGGGCTCCTCAGTGGAAGAACCTACTTTGTTAGCCCAGGCATCTTCATCCCAGGAGGTGAGCTGCAGCACGCGGATGATCTCATTGATTTCAGTGCTCATCTTCTCCACGGTGAAGTTGCGGTTCTTCAGAGCTTCCTCAACCCCCTGGCTTTTGGAACTTTTCGTTGTCACAAAGATTTTAATAGCTGTGAAAGTCGAAGCAATAATGAAAACAGGACGGTAAACAACTTCAGAATAAAATACGACTCTGTATCCATTTAAATCTGTGCAGTCAGGTTTATCCAAAATCTTGTTGATTGCCCAATTTGTATCAGCTGCAAGGCTGCAACCAAACATTATTTTCAATACTAGTTTTTGGAATATATGAAATGTTTCAGACTTGCGTAGGGAGCTGCTCAGTCACCTGAGATTAGCACTGGCAGGAGCTCTTTCACAGTGTTCATGGAGTTCACCAGCATCACTCGGTGTTCCTGATGGGTGAGCTCCTGCTGGCGTTCGTCAATCATCTTTGCCATTTTTGTCATTCCTGGAGAGAAAAAAAAAGCTCATTCTTAGGAGTGATGTATATTCATGGTTAACACTGGAATTATTGAGAAACCTGTGGCATAACAAAACACATAGCATGATTCATTTTTCTTAATTTCATCTTTCTCCCTATTCTACATTCTTATTGTCAACCATATCAATAAAGTAAAAGTAAAAACAAGAATAGACGCTAGCTCGTCGAATACATTAAGAAGAAAACCAGCGATGTTGTACAACACATTATTTCTGATCGCCAGCAAATATCTGCTGATTAAACTGAAACACCTCCTTGCCAGTTTAGTTAAGAATGTAAAATAGTTTTATCTAAAACATTTAAATGTCTAGCTATTAAAGACAGACAGCAGAAGAAACTCTCACCTGGTCCCAGATTTTTTGTGTATGTTACTAAATCTTCCATGCTCTCCACCACTTCAGCCACAGTTAGGTATTCCAGAATGCCTTTGCAGACACGAATGATTTTTCGAACCTACAGAAATAAAAATGAAAATCATATTTCAACAGAAGAGAGCAATGAAAATATTTGTTTAAGTGTAGTGTACTTGTTTTAAGGTACCTTTCTAAAGATGTATAGCAATGATTTGGTAGAGATAACTTGGAGAAAATTGTTCAAATTCATATTTATTTACAACAGCTTGTAAATGACACTTTAAATGAATCATTGCTTAAGCATTTCTGAAAAGTAAATTTGTTAAAGTGAAAATTACATAACAGATGTACCCGGTATCATTTTAAATTTTAACATATGAATTTCTTACCATGAAAAGTGAAAATTAATCAAATTCAGGAACCAGTGTTTGTATGACTTAAAATCAGGTTTTACAGATCCTAAAAGCACAAATCTTGGACTACGGTTAGTGCTAAAATGTGTAAATGACTAAAAAATGTACCTATTACATCCATACAGTATTGGCAGTTTTAACAAGACTTACACGGCAGTCTAGCATTTCAACTGCAATCTACTGCCAGTATTTCCTACTGCCATTATCTGTTATGTATTGATGCATAGGTGACTCATTCACCAGGCAATTGATCATTTTCACTAAAGACTGGCAGTTTGATTCGAGTAGGTCGATACTGATTGTAAGTCAGGCAGCCAGTCAATATCAAAGTGGTGTACCAGTGAGCTCACTTCAGCCACACCTTATAAAAACACTAAAATCACAAATGGCACTTTTATAATGTAAAATCTATACTGGAGGGCTTTCATCAGAATGAATAAGCCTTTTACTGCCCCTTTTTGTCACTTCAGAGCAACAGGAATATTTGTGCTTGTGATACATCTTTATTGATCTGCAATGAAATGCAACTACAGGTGTGGAGTACCCAGCACCTTTCAGAAACAGAAGAATTCCTCATGTACTGTACACATGGCATGTATTTTACTTCTCCAAGTTCAAAAAAATGCACAGAATAAATTCATGGAGCTCCATTACTTTCCCTATGATCCAATATGAAGGTGCACTAACCTCAAACAGTAATGCATTTTCAAATAGGAGATTGAAATTAAGGTAATCCTAGTCTTGTCTTGCAAAATATGGTGCATTTGAAAGCTTTTCCTAAAGGGACTTCCTCAATAACAAAAGAAGTTATGTACAGAATATCATACCCTATCATTGTAAGAACAGATATGAATTGTATTGCTTAGTTTCATGAAACATCCACAAGAGTTGATATATTCACATGTGAACAGGCAACCATTTGCTTCCAGAAATTGAACTCTATTGAAATCTAGCTTCACATGTATTTAATTCTACAGGCGTATCAGCACTCACCCACTTTTTCCTTTTCAATGTTCATTCACCACAGAGACCACACTATGTTTGGGTTATGTTTGCCACTCACACTGACTCAGTACTTTCCTGTTTCCATGTAGGTTTTATCTGTCGCTCTGTGGCCTACAGTATAACGTTCGCCTCACTTTTACATGCATACACAACTCGTTTGCTTAACTGTTCTCAAACCAATCTCTCTAGAAAAAATGTAATGATTTTGACTGGATGGAAAATACACCACGTTTAATTTTATAGAAAATCGTCTGTACCTCAGCCTCATCGAAAGTCAAAAGCAAGTCTGAAGTCCCTGAGAGAATTCCCCTGGATCCGTCAATAAGGTAATCACGAGCGGGTACAGAGTAGGGATCTGCTTTCAGCATGTGGGCAGCCTGGACCAGCTTAGTACAGGCATTCTCAACCCTGTAAATAGAAAGTGTCTTGAACTCCAGTATTGCAACAGAACAATTTAATACATCTGGCTCTAACAGTACACATAAAACAGCACGACATTTTGACTGTGTAGCTTTTTTCATGAAGAGCCAATAAAATAATGTAGTCCATACTGAAATGGGGGTAAGCAGCCCAAACACCCATGCTCACAGTCTCATTCAATCTCTACATATTTGAAAAAGTACACACCCAAACAGTTCATGTCTGTTTATTTAATGGTAGTTCACCAAGCAGCTAAATAATTGATTATTTAAGCTGTGTAAATCTTATTTTAACAAATGCATGGTTTTAAAACGTCACAGATGCAAATGCAATGTAAAGGCAATGCACACTTGGTAAGACAAAGGGCTAGGTTTGACTGTATTCCTTGAATTACTACTCACTGTATTCTCTTTACAAGTCATTAATGTGACAAGTCAGCCCAGGTTGTTAGAACAACAGTTGTTGCTACCCTATGTACTGGCCAATGGCAACACTGCTGGTGCAGATTTGCAGGTTCAAGTAGATGACAAAATGTGCTAGCTATGAAACCACTCCATTTGTATCACCATTCTAAGCCAGCATGCAATGTTTAGTTGTACATAGGCATTAATGTTGCTTTTAGGGCTGAGGCAGCCTTAGTTTAGGAGTAGTACCCCTCTAGTTTATGACTGTGGAGTCTCACAAACATTATTTTTAGAGACGGAGTCAGTCTCTACAGGGCAGGAGTACAAACTAATGGCACAGTAACAGTGTTAGATGATGCTGCCAAATGTGTCAGCTTTAAAGATACGGCACAAACTCAGTATAGTCAATATGCATCTCTTAAACGCTTTTTAAAATTATTTTTAAGATCTACAGGCCAGCAGTTATGCTTCAGTGTCAGTCAAACATCCTGTAAACAAAATTCCGTTCTCCTATGAGAACAGTCAGCATAAAGCCAGTACGAGTACAAGTCGGTGTTGATTAGAAAGAATGAGGGAAAAACCCCACCATCAGTCTACAAGATTTTCCCCTATTGGGGGTTATATATTGAAATTCAAAAAACACCTGACTGTTCATATTTAATAACAGCAAATGCCTATCTGAAGTTGGTTAGGAAAATTTGGCAATGGATAAATAAAGCCCATTGTGATGTTAAGCAGTTAAACGATATCCAATTGTATCTAGATACACCTAAAAGTACAAAAGTATGAAAGCTTCATAAGAATTAAAACTGAAACTAATTTCACTGGCTTTTTATTGTAAAAATAAAAAAGGGATTTTATTTTAACACAAAAGTTGCAGTAACCTAAAAGTGCTATCAGTTTATATTGACTCAGCCCCACTTATGCAAGTATTTTTAGCAAAATTTCATAGAGTCCCGCAGCAAGTTCAAACACCTTCTGGAGAAAAACATAATGTATACACAGTGAATAAAGAACGACTTAGTATTACAGTTCAACTGCCTGTATACTCAGATAGGGGATCATATAAAAAAACGGTGGTTTCATAAACTAAAGTCATCTGGCAGGAAATACTATGCTAACAAAGCCATAATCTGAATTATCAGGCACTTTTTATTTTTACATCCGAGGCTCTAGGGGGAACACATTAGCATTAGTTATTAATAACCCAGTTTATGTGCTGCTAGAAAACACAGTACTTAAAGCTACAGCTGTTTGCAATCATCTAAAAGCAACACACTAACTTACCAAAGTGGTGCTGAAAGAATGGTGTACATGACAGAGATAGAGAATCCACCAAAGCACTGGGTTGGAACAAGTAAATCAATTTAGCAAAAGCTTAAAATACTTTTCAATGTTAAATCTGCGTCACAGAGTGACGCAGCGGAGCATCAAGTATGATGATGAGAAGAGCCTGTACATGGTTAATTTGGGGATCACAATGCCTTTTACATGTAGAAACATTCACCAAAACAGGCTAAAGGCAACTTTATAACTAAGGACCAACTAATGAATGCAAATGGTAATATAAAAATCAGTTGGTGCAGAGCTATCGACAGTTGCAACACACAGATGACTCCTACTAAATTCTAACACTGCAACAGCTGACTAACAAGCTTCCAAGATAAGCTACGGTACTGGAGGAGGCAATTATGTCTTCAGAAACAGACGGAAATATCTTAAGGAGTAAATGAGTAACCTGGGTCGAATTCAAATGAAACACTTTCTAGGATCTGTTCTCCAAACCAGATACATTTGTTTTAGGTTTCAAGATCAATCTTGTGTGATGTAGGAGGCTGTGTGGTCCAGTGGTTAAAGAAAAGGGCTTGCAACCAGGAGGTCCCCGGTTCAAATCCCACCTCAGCCACTGACTCATTGTGTGACCCTGAGCAAGTCACTTGACCTCCTTGTGCTCTGTCTTTCGGGTGAGACGTAGTTGTAAGTGACTCTGCAGCTGATGCATAGTTCACACACCCTAGTCTCTGTAAGTCGCCTTGGATAAAGGCGTCTGCTAAATAAACAAATAATAGTAAAATAATATATTAAACCACCACTCTGATTACAGAAACCTTTTCAAAGCTAAACTATAAATTGCTTATCAAGCTTGAAAGTGTGTTGAAGGTTGGTTCATTACTTACTTAATAAAAGCTGGTGGCATGTCTCTTTTCATGAGCTGGTCCTCTGTTGTTTGAACAGTCTCTTTCCCAACCTGAATAAAAGAAGTATACAATAAATAAAACTGCAAGTAAATTACAGGGAAAGCCTCATATGTATTTCAAATGCATATATGGTAGACATGGATGCGATTACTTTTCCAGTAGAATAAACAAAAGTACAGCAAAAGGTTAGACAGTCTAATACCATGGAAATGCCACTCTAGCGAATTTGATACTCCTTACTATACAGTTGACTAAAAAATATTCAAAAGTCAACAGTCTTGCATCTTTATGCAGTATCTCGGTTAGTGAAAGGAGTTCAATTCAAGTCACAGTACAATAAAGCTCTGTGCTTACAATTGCAGGTTCTGGGAGCATGCCAAAACACTAGTGAGGCAATGCACTGGCATTTTAACGTCTTGTTTGTCATTGTCAAGTGGAACTATGATTTACTTGCATTTCTTAGCCTCCTGAGTTACGGTCACCATTGAAAATATGTAATGTGTATAACTACATATTACAATAACCATGTCCATCTTTCACACTGGTGAACCCAATACCTGCCTGGAGTTTTTACAAATCTCCACACTTTTGTCCATCAAGAAAACTTTTGCTTCCCTAAAAGGTGTTCAAATCAACCTGTTCTCAGAGAATGAAATCACTCTGCGTTTCCGCTAGTAACCTACTAAATACACTGCATTTTTATTTTTTTTTAGCTTAGCAAACAGCAAACCCCTCCTATTTAGTACTACTTATATTTTGAATAATGGCCAAATGCATCTTAAATGTGATACCCATAGAACTGTCAGCAAGATAAATAATGTAAACGTAAGAGCAATGTTCTTTAAAAAAGAATCTGCTACACTGTCTATTTATTGGCCTTCAATAACACATCATCCAAAGACACATTCTAAGACTTCTGAGCAATCATGTTAAAATTATAACGCTGTGAATGTGTTGTTACTCAAAACCACCTACTGTCACGTATTCATCCAGTTAATTAGTTTTACATTTTTCAAAGGGGGGAGTGGGGGCAGCCAGTTGATCTGTGTATTGTATTCATTACGCTGGAACCAATAATTAAGATTGTTTACCAAGTAGCACATTTTTTAAATTAAATTAAATCAAATTAAAACGCAATGACTGTGTTACTTCCTTTAAACACAAATTGGTGCACACGGAGCTGAACCTGCTGCAGCAGAATTCACACTGCAGCAATATCCGTCGCCAACTCTCCTCAACCCTCATCCCCAGTATGACAAGTGACCCAGTGCACAGGTCGGCATGTAACCGAGTCCAGGGAAAGGTTGACAACTTGTCTGTTACAAGCAGCTGCACTCCAGAGTTAAAATTAGCGGGTGCACCTGCCACTGGTGAACACCCTCGAAGGAGGAAGTGAGGCTTAGCCACTGTGGGTTTTCACTGTCAGGCTGACTGCCATCAATAGAGGCGGCCTTTCCAAGAGCCACACACTGAGGGAGTTCTGTATTTCATACAAGCTCCTGTGTGATGAGCAATGCAAAGTGGGTAGCACCCTGGTTTATACAGCTCTGCTAGACCTGCTGCTATAAAGACGAAGCCAGCCAAAGCCCCATCCACCTGACCAGAAAGCTCAATTGCTTGATATTATAGTGCAATAACTGGTGAGCAAGTTTCTTCAATGGGTTCATCCAGTTGATATTTCCCGTAATAACCGGCTCATTAACACCAGCAAGAGAAAAGCGACCCAAGCATGAGCTGTCAAACTGAAAGGAATTCCACAACAAGCAACACAAAAAAATGCTCACCAGAGAACTCCTGGTTAAATAAATAAGTAAATAAAGAAATAAATAAATGGGAGTCAACGAGTATGGTGAGGCACTGTCTAATAATAGACCTGTCCCTATCTTTAACACTTCAGTGCCTCAATATCACAAACACTCCTGGCTGGCTTAGCACAGAACATTTTGAAACTAATCTGAACAATTATTTATAGAGGGAGGCGCCATTATTAACCACATTCAGACAGCAGTCATTTTTACCGAACAAGCTTGCAAACCAAGGCCAGCAGCTTTGTTATGAAACACCTTTCTTGTACTCCCTGCAGTTCAGCACTTGGCTAAGCTGGGGCTTGAAGTAGTATTTTTCACAACTCACAAAAGACCCCAGAAAATAAATGTGTTTTCTTTCAGCCCCTTTAGAAGGGTGGCAAGAGGCCTTTGTAACTGTTAACAGAACACAAGGATTGTAATAATGGAAATTCTGAACAGAATGACAAGTACTCTAAGTAATTACTTTTCTAAACAAGAGTTGGCAGATTAGTGTGCTGAGCCAGAACAGTCATTATTTCCAGTTAACAGCAGTCTCCCAAAATACAACATATTACAGCATGCTGCTGTATACCAAGAACTATAATGCAAGGCAGCAGTGGATACATCATTTAGTTGTTTTCTGTCCCCTATGTGGAAAAGTTTACACTGCCTTCCCAAATGCCAAACAGATTAAAGAATGAGCGGCCCATTCTGAAGACTCTTCCTATGCCTGTGTAACAGGCGTTGTTTTCTTGAGATTTTTTTCACTATGGCTTTCTGCCATTACATGAAACACTAATTAAAAAAAAAATAAAATAAAAAGAAGTAGGATTAAATATATGCTGGCTCTACCAATGTAAAGCATTAGATGCCAATATTGCAAACTGTACCTGGTTAGAATGAACTTTACTAAAGGTGGGTTTCACTGCTTCTTTCAAACCACAAAACCATATTTTTTACTACACCCTATCAGTCCGGAAGAATGTCTGCCTGCCTGCCTGCGACACAACATAATTTATAGCTGCATAAATGTAATGACAAAAGTGGCTATTTCCAGTTTATTACTCACCAATGTAAATAAAAATATACTGTATCCACGTTTTTGTACGCCACTGTATTGCACAAAAAAGTAATACAAAATTTAGAACAAAGCAAAATAAAATGTAAATGACAACACACATTTTTATTTGAAGTCACAGAATTTTAAAAAAGACAGAAATGTTCTTCATTAAAAAATGCCAGGAAGTCCCACAAGTTCCTGCTGTTCATCATGGTTTTCATTTTCACAATATTTTTTTTCAATGATAATAAACACATTAATTGACATGTGCTGTGGATTATCTGTGACCATATGTTATGGCAAGTTAACAAGTCTGACATCTAGATTTACCATTTCGCTTGGTGCCGTCTCTGCATACAAAATAGTTTTAAAAATATATGTGTGGTGAACAGTCCAATTCTGCAGCAAACCCAAGCTCTTTTCTTCCAGCAGTGAACAGAAGCAAATATACTAAAAATGATTGAGTTTCTCATTCACAGTGCCTGATGTAAAGACTCTCTCTGCGCTTGGCTAAAAGACAGTGCTTTCACAAGTCTTTAATATATAATGGCATTTCTAAAAGGTTATATTATTATTACACAGGCCAAATGTAAAAGACTCCAAGTTCCTCCCTTTTAAGGCAGCTCTTAGAATTAATTTGAGTCCATAAAAGGTTTGTGCACAGGCAGGATGGGGGGGGATGATCAATTAATACAGTACTTGGTGGTAGCAGGTGCAGAAGAAACGATTCATACAAAAGGCTTCTCAAATTGGAAAAAGACAACTGAAAAATGTAGCGATCACTTAAAAAGCAGTTCACATGTTACAGTAGCTGTGAATTTGTTTTGTAAACCCCCCCACCCAACCCAAACCCCATCTATTTATTTATTTATTTTATTTAAAATTTAGTAGTCGCCAATTGACTTTTACCCCAGAATCATGTGCTCTTTGATCGTCGGCCCTGAATTCAACAGTTTTCCTGCTTTTCCAGTTTTAAGCATGGTGTGTGCAAGCTTGCCCATTTAGTGACAACACAACCACTGCAGAAGGTGAACAATAGAGAGTTTCTGGACCACTTCCAGCAACCGTGAGCTTTATTTTAATAACATCAATCAATCAATCAATCTTTATTTTATATAGTGCCTTTCATAGTGGACCACCATCACAAAGTGCTTTACAAGATATAGTGAGGAACAATGCATAACACATTAAATACAGGGAAATACAGGGCATAGTACATTAAACAGTAAAAAAAAATGCAAATACATTCAATACAGGCATGTTACATTAAATACAGGGCTAGGATGTGAATTCTAGACATTGTGAATCATACGTCATACAGAATCATGCGAATAAGATGGAGTGAAAAACAGGAAATAGCAAATTTAGACAACAGCTAATAACAGATCAGGCTTAAAGACCATTGAAAGCAAGAGAGAGCAAGTGGGTCTTGAGAGATGATTTGAAGCGAGCGACTGTGGGAGCTGCATGCAAGCTGGGAGAGAGTTCCAGAGAGTCGGGGCCATGAAGCTAAAAGAGAGCTCTCCAAGTGTGGTGCATGTTTGCTTGGGTATAACAAGCAAGTCAGAGTCAGAGGACCCCAGCTTGCGTGCAGGGACATAGCAGACCCTCATGTCCCTTGTTTCATATAGAGCAACAAGGTATTAGGAGTGTGAAAGAAATATAGAATAAAATTCAGAATTTTCACAATTCTGCTTTGGAAAATACAGACGGTAAGTAAAATATTTCACAACCAGGTACTGTTTTAATTTAAAATATAGGTGGGCAATATATGTGGGAAGAATTTCAACTCATTTGAGTCCATTATATGGAAGTGGTGTACGGAAACTGAAGGAAATAGAGTCAAATCCAACAGTGAAAGTGACAGAATGGAACAAATGGTGCACAAGTTTCCTAGTGTATCTCAATTTCACTGACTCACTTGAAGCTTTGCCCCTCTATCACTGTAATTTTCACTTTATAGACTGACTGGAGACTCTAAATGTTCAACAAACTCAAGTGTCCTTGCCTTTCTCAACTTGCTTAAATACCCACTGATGATTCAATGATCGATTCAAAAAGCATTGTAAATAAACAAAGCAATAATCACAGCAGAGTACTGCCGGCACTGGCCTGTGTGGATCCTCAAGGAAAGCAGAAGTGCCGTATTAGTTTGAAATCAATTTTTAAAACAGTGTAACAGACATCAAGAAATTATATTTTGCCAATGTGATTGTAAGTCGTAACTATAGTATTAATTCTACTATTTAATCACAGTGCTGCATTAGAAAATATCCTAAAATAAATACTTATAGATTTTTGGCTAATTCAATAAAATAATAAGAATAACAACAATAATAATAATAAAATCAGAGGGGCTTGGCACAGCTTGACTAAGGCCTGGCTGGAGGCTTAGAATTATATAGACAAAATGAAAGTGAGTTGATTTTATTAGAGCAGCAGCTGTTCCTCTTTGAACGCTCCGTGTGCAAACACAGATAATTTCTTAAAACTGGTAAGGAGGTAATAAATAAATAAATAAATAAATAAATAAATAAATAAATAAATAAAACGCCAGTCACAGAGACAATTTGTACTGATCACAGACCCACACTTGCTGCCTTCACTGTAGATATATGGCATTTCTCCAAAGATGAAACACAGAATACTTAAAAGCGGAATGATACAAGGAACACTTATAGAAGGGAGATCCATTTCACACAGCACAGGGCTGAGGCTTTCCACCCAGACGTCGTCAAACTTGGCTCTGGAGACAGACAGACAGGCTGATGCCGTCCGGTTAGTTTATGGTTCAAACTCCATAAAAAGCAAGTAACAGAGTGAAGCAAGGCAAAAAGGCAACTGTATGATACCCAACAGTAACAAGATTAAAAAATGACTGGTTACCTATTCCAAAGTATGGATGTCACACTCGTGCAGGACCCGTTTCCAAACCAAGGCTGTTTATGATGTCACACTCGTGCAGAACCCGAGTTTCCAAACCAAGGCTGTTTTTCCTTTCAGCTGCCGTCATGGCGATATACTATAGACTAGCTTAAGTGCACCCAAGGAATAGAACTCAACCTGGCTCCCTGATGACAGTAAAAACGTTATGTCCCTGGAGGGACACAGATGGAAAGTGCTGCTTTACACACACACACACACACACACACATACTCCATACACATTTAATGAACTACTATACCATGTTCTTCTCAAAACAATTATTTTGTATAAATTATGCTACCTGGTGCATGTGATTTTATAAGAAGCTGCTTTGCTTTGTATGGGCCTGCTTCGCTTTTAGAAGAGGCCCAGAAGTAGATTACCCTTGTTCAAATTAATGAATTCATTAATAATACTACTGCATCTTCCCTCTCAGACTCCTGCTGGCTGCTACTTTGACTTTAACAGCTACAAGCTTCCTCACAGCCAGTGCCTATCAATGTCCACTCCAGGGTTAACAGCAAGCATTTCACAGACTCCTCACTGAAGACATAGAATTTGTCGCAACAGTAGGGAATCACTTACCTCATTAATGAGGCAAACAAGCTATGCCTGCATCAAATCTAAGTCTGGCTAAGTTCAGATCTGTATGCTCCCAGAAGAGCCGGAAACCCTAATTACCACTTTTAATTCAGTTACAGTTGCTTCTATTATAAGGAACTGACTACAGATAACCCTGTTTTCTTACATACGGCCATAAGCTAAATTATTGATAAATTTGAAATCCATTAAACACTTAGATTGTTGTTGACTTCTTTAACTAAATTCGATATAAAATCATATTTTGAAAAGAAAAAAAAAGCTGTGTAAAACAACAGGGCCTAGTGATTTAATATTCCTTGTTTTTGAAGACATTGATTAAAAAAATAAAATATATAACATTTTAAAAAAGCAAGTTTCAGCTTACTTTTGTATGGAAACATAGTTGCGACAGTATTGTTTCAGAGCCCTGATAAACTCCCTTGTGTTACCAGCAGTACTATTTGTATTCCTTTTTATTATCACTTGCAAGAGACATAAAGAAGTTGCCAACCAGACAGGATTAAAGTTTATTACACTTATCTCACTTTTGTTTCCCCTCTAACCTAATTTTATACACAATACAGCAGACCACTATATCGCCAGTGACTGTACAGTGAAACACTTTGATATGCTGGTAGCTAACTACTCAAATGTGTACGCTATAATGCTGGTTAATGTGGTGAACACCAATAAACTACAAAACGAGTAGGGCTGCCTAACCGTCAAGGATGCCTACAGAATTACATAAGACATTAGAAGTCAGTTATCTTGCAAAACTAGAAACCCAACTGCAATCATTTCTGTATGCAGCTACACTATGAAACTTGGCGAAGGCTAACTATTTTGAGCAAAAACAAACCAGTCTCCAGGGGATTCCTAAAACTGCAAGGCAAGAAACAGACATTGACCTCTGAGCCAACAGGCAAATGTCTTCCTTCAACATAAAAAAAGTTTTTAAAAAAATGCCTGCTTTTGATGGAGAATGCAATGCAATTGGTCTTATATGAAGTGTTGGCAGATTGAAGTCTTATATGTATTTTCAATGCGTTTAGTTATAGTTAATGTATAGTAGACACTAATCTTCATTACTGGTGGGAGTTGTGGTTATAAAGGAATATAAGAAAGGGAAGAGAAACAGAAACCATAAATACTGAGACTTCCTGGGCAAGCAGGTCTTCTGGCCAAAGCCCAAGACAGACAGGCTCAGTGCAGCACCGCTGGGCATTTTCACAGTGCGGTACTGCTAGTCTGCACTCGGACACACGAGCAGTATGCATTACACCTTACAGTAGTTGTCAGTACCACACCGTAGGCTATGTACTCGAACATAATTTACACATATATGGCCAAAAGTTTTGCATCACGTAGTAGAATATTAGGATGCAGACATAATTAAAAAAAAAAAACACTATATGAACATAATTCCGATACATTATTTAACATCATGCAATCTAAGAAACTAAATGGTATCTCGGAAGTCTACCGGAAACTACAATAGTAGTACAGTATTTCATGTTAGGTTTCTAAATGTCACATTTCACATTTTTGGAAAGCTACAAAGTGATATGTAATTTCAATATGTCAACGTAACATTATTAATTCTACAGGGTGTGATGCAAAACTTTTGGCCATAGCTGTAATGCCCCCCATATAATATCTACTAAATAAAAACACTGGTTTGTTTTTCAACGTTGTTTTTCTGTCTTCTATATGCAGGTGTATGAAATGAGCGATCTAAGCTTAGCAAAGAAACATACAATACTGACAGCAAGCAGCCTAATACTAGTGTTAGAAAATAATATATAAAGCCAGTTATTTAGTAAAAAAATAGTAGTGAACTACAGAAATAATAATAAAAAAGGTAGGAAGGATGCTTATCAGGGGCGATGTATTAATACTGACTTGCCTGTCCTATTATGAAATATGGGAGGGATCAAACACTTCAGGGTGCTTGGACACCTCCGTAGACAATAGTTTCATTCAACACTTGGCTGTGATTGGTTAATCCACCGATGGTACCGTGCGGCAGCCAGTAAAAAGAAAATCGCTCTGGATTCGATTTGAGGGTCTAGCGGTATCGTCTCGCTCTGATCGGTCCAACACCATATGAAAGCAATGGCAGCGATACAGGCGCCGCGTCTGTCTGTCCCGGACTTAAGGGCAGAGCAGTAGTTCCCAATCTGTGGTCTGTGAGTAAGCTCCACGTGGTCTGCAAACAACTCCCAAAATTCAGTTACGCAGTTCTTGCATAAACCCATTTCTACACAATCACACGCTGTGGTACTATAGCTAAGCAACACAACAAACAGCTTTAACCACATTATATATCATTATAAGATATATAGGCCTATGTGGTCTGCACTTTTCCCTTTTATCTGTTTTCTTTTATTACAGATGTGTTTATAAATTAATATATATTACAGCTCCCTTTGATGCAATACCAAGCATGCCTTTAACTGAAACAGCTTTCTAATGTGAAACACATAATAACTAAATAACTTCTTCACATTATGAAGCGCTGGTATTTACATGTACTGGATCCCAGGATGACCCAAAGCCCCCGTGCGTCATTTGTCAGGAGGTTTTGTCAAGCAAAACCCTTAAACCTGCAAAATTGAGATGCTATTTAACTACAAAGCATTCAGATGTGAAAAACAAAAGAAAAACGGGAACTTTGCCATCGGCAACTTTCAATGCGCAAAATGACAACATTGCTTAATGAAGTGGTAGCGAAGATTCAAGCCCAGGGTCTCATTAAATTAGGTAAGTTATAGAAATACTTTACATACTTACACATATGCACATAAAAATGCATTTCAAAATGATGTTGTGAAAAAATGTGTGGCAAGTGGTCTGTGGGAAAAATTCAAAACACCAAGGTGGTCCTTTCATTGAAAAAGGTTGGGAACCACTAATCTAGAGCTATACTGGATATGGTTATGGACAATAGCCAACATCAGCAATAAGAAACCATTCAGCGTTACACAATATTTTTCAGCGATCGAGTCATTTTTGTCTTGTTTATATAAGAATTCCTACCCTTTTGTAAATGTTTTTTTTTTTTTGTTATTTTTTTTATTAAATGTAAAACAAAATCTAGAATCTTCCAAGTGTGTCTGCAGCGAACCCAACCAAAAGTGAGAGGTGGGTGTAAACGTTTACAACTCAAATGTGTCGACTTTAAAAACACAGCAGCACATTCTCAGCTAGTATAACAGGAGTCTTCTTTTCCCTACAAGGCAATGTTTTAAGTCTAGTGTCTCTGCTGGAGGCAGAATATATCCAGGCTGTCTCTTGCCTGCTACTAGACCAGGCTGATTACATTAACAAAAATCTTCAAACTGAAGCCAATGGAGACCTTACATGATCAGCTGACATACCAGCACTACTTCAAGATTGTTCAAATCTACTCTGTATATGGCCATGTTGTAATGAAATGTTTCCCAAACATACCCAGTTGTGGTTCACTAGTGCAACAGGAAACTCATACTGTCACATCAGAGCCTGGCACTCACAACAGTTGAAAAGGAAATGCATAACAGTCTTAAAACTACCCGATACAAAAACCGTTTACTAACGAGTGTCTACTTTAACCAACAGCAAATTACAACTGTTGCACTTAAACTGAATACAAAAGTTCATCATTTGCGTTAAAGCACTGTGGCAAATGAAGCTAAAAAAAATCCTGGAAAAAATCAAACTGCTATTCTATGAGTCTTACTTCCATACCTCCACTCTATTTACTCACTACTGAATGACATCATTGTTTTACCTACAGAAATGATGACTACAAGTAGTGCCACACCCTTTTCATGTAGCAGATAAGTGCATTGCACAGATAAAGTTCTACATCCTATTTCTACAGTTCCTTTGAGACTGCCTTCCCAGTTGCCAGTAATGACTGCTCACTCATTTCATTAAGATTTGCACCTTGGGAACTGTAAATAGTGCAGGATTTAATTCTACAGAATGCATTGTCGGTACTGATTGTGTCCCAGTGAGATGCATCTTCTGATTTGTAGCTTTAAGATTTTTTCCGAAATCTTAAAGCTATAGTCTACATGAACTGAATCCTTGATATAAAGGGGGGGGGGGGACCAACTTGTTGCACTGCTGTCAGAGTCTGTCGATGAGATGAGGTTAAAAGCTCTATAAATCATGAATGCAGATGAATATGAAACTGGCTGCATATAGATATTTTACTGTATTCAGTCTTTTTACATCCTAGTATAACATTTTGAGGTAGGCTGTGCTAAAACTGCAGCTGTGTTTATCAAACAGACAATCCCCATCCGTTGCCTAATTCTTTCCTGCTGGGGTTTATAAAAGGTCAGTCAAATGCTCCAAAATGAACCCCAACCTCCGTCCATGATTGAAAAACAGTTTCTTACAGTATCACAGAAACAGGACAGGATTACTACTTAGTCTTTCTTAAAATAAATACAGACAATAAATGCAAGCTTCAGCTCCATAAATGGTTTAGTTTTCATGTTTTTTGGGCATGTAAATTAAACCCAAGTATATTTGTGGGTGCACTTTGTAGTACACTAAATAAACTACTTAATTTAAGTTTGGTCCTGCAATAAATTAATAAGTTTAAAATCCAACAAATCCCACTAGTCCTACATTCAGTTCTACTTTTCAGAACTTCATTGGGTGTGCTATTGAAATGATTAGAGTTTCTCTTTCAAATAAATTGATCCTCCTCAATAGCAGCATGAGTAAGCCAGTTTGGGGTGAGATATGCTGTGACAAGTGCATGCAGGTCAGAGCACGCTTGACTGCTCAAATTCCTGGCACCTACTTGTTTTTTCAATGATAAGCCTGCAGGAGAGTTCTGAACCCTAGTACTGGGTGAAGGAATAGCGGGTGTTCCTATCTCTACTTTGTATTTCAGTTTGAATTCGGAGTAAACCAGAACACCATAGAAGCTTGCTCAGAAGCAGATATCCACATTACAAAAAACAACTGTTCAGTTATTGAGTTTCCAGTAAAGCATCTGAAGCCATCAAATCCACAGGAAGCAATTCTGAAATTCCCAAATCCTTTAAAAAAAAAAAAAAAAAAACACCCACCAGTAACCATGGTCACAAGCACATATTTACTGTCCTTGAACATGTTCAATGACAGATTACAGTGTCTATTGTACTAGAAGTCTCTTTTTCCAAATTATGTAGTCTGAAGCCTCATTAGCCACTCATCCACACAATAAGCTTTATTGTAACGCAATTAAAAAAAAAAAAAACTGGGAGGACTTCACCACATCTGGCCAAAAGCCCAGTCAAACATCTGTTAGACTGCAGTATTATCTCAAAACCTCTCTTACTAATTATGCTAATTCCACGATCTTCACCTTCAGATTCTACAAAGAATGACTTTGACAAGCTTTGATATAATTGTTTCACTGTTTACATTATTATTATTACATTTTCATTTGAACTGCTTTTTAGGCCAAACAAAATATGTACTGGAGTGTTTTTTGGAGATGAAAAATTGTATTGAGAAACATAAAACATGTATGTAAGTAAGCTTTTAAACAACATTTATATGAACCATTAAACTATTGTTTTTAAATGTATAACCAATAACTATGTTTTAACCCAATTGTAATTGTTAGAAACTCTACTTAAAATATAGTATTTGTGCTACAGTATAAACCCCTGGTAGACAATAATAATCACATTATAATACACAAAAAAATGACAATAGGGTATTCTTTTTCTAGGAACAATGCCAAAGTAGTTTTTAATTGACTAAAAGCACACCAGAAAGGGGTTTTCCAAGTGTTAATACTTCCATTTTTTGGTTTAATTTAAAATCCCTCCCTGTTCTGAGGCGGCATTCTTAAATTGTGTTCTACTCCATGATAACGATCAGGAGTGCAATCTCAAATCCGTGGCCCATCACTTGTTTATTCTTGTGTTATATGTGTATATATTCTTGCTTGTCAATTACTTGTTACCCCGTATGTCAAGAGGCATTGATGGTACTGGGGTACCTCTTAAAGAAAGGTAAGAAGAGCCAGCCACCTCCCAGAAATTCCAGGTCTCTGTTTGGATAAACAGAGCCCTTTCTCCAAGTTTTTGCTCTCTAATCAGGTTTTCTTGCAAGATAATTTTTTTTTACAAAATACAGTATTACGAAATCAATAAAAGTAGCCTACTGATCTTTTGTCTTGTTACATTAACAAAAGGTTGCAACCTGTAACGGTTACTTCTTTCCCAGCTGATACATAGTAAACTGTCACGTTGTATTTATTTGCACAGAAACACATTTTTTAAAAAGATTGTCTGCATTTAATTTATTGAAAAAAAAACATTCCGTGTAAAGCTGTAGAAAAAAAAAAAAAGTAAATTGCTGTTCACCTAGTACATGTCAAACGTCACTTAAGTATCATCTCAATAACCATCATAACTACAAAACAAGAGCAAATGTTCTTTAGTCTGGCTGACATTACGAATCACTAGAACCTGTGCAGTAGCCGAAATTCTAAAAATTTAATTGGCCAACCAAAATACATGCACGAATTATGTTCACTATATATTGATGCAGCAAGTATGGAAAAAGAGTTGACATGGCTAGGGAGTAAGCAGAATGAAATTCGAGGCGTTTATAATTTGGACTAATCCATGCACTTCCCTTGAATTTCATTCACACTCTTTTGCCCGTTCGACTTTGCTCGGGACGGCGACTCACCCGGACGAGGTTGCTGACAGCCGCCTGCACTGCAGCTACGGGTGCGCTTAGGTCCGGGATCGCTTTACCGTCCACCTCCCCTTCTTCGTGCATTATCACCAAGTGGGATATCTGCTGAGCCACTGGCTCCAGGATACTCTCTATCGTCTTTGTATGGAAAACCGGCATCTTGAAAACTTTAAATCCGCTTCCCAGAAAAGCAAAAAACTTTTATGCTGCTTTTACCCGATGTTTTGTTATGTTTAAAGCGGGGAAAAAAACACGCCTTTCCCGGACAGTTTCACTTTAAGAGAAGACTACAAGCCTCAATCCCCCTCCAACTGGCAACTGGGAGAGTCTCCGCAGCAGCTCCAAACGGTGGAGCAACCTAGCCTTGTTACCGCAACTGAGCGCCCTCTGGCCAATAGATGAAATAGCGTCTGCACGTATCCCTTACTTTTATTGGTACACTGCAGTGCCATTCATAACAAAGAGACAAACCTACACTGCACCACCTTAATTGTGTTTGCTAGAGAGGCGCGCGCTTCCCAAATGACGTCATGCATTCTGTTGCCCATACAAGGAGAATGTTGGACCTGGAGTTCAGAACGCAGAATTCCAGAGCGCTGGAAGGAAGGAATTACAGCAAGTCATGTCAGACGGCAACAAAGTACTGCATGCCAAGTGGCGACCCCAGCAGGATAGCCTATAATTAGCCAGGGGGTCTAATCAATCTGTAGCATGGGCCTCCCAGCAGTTTTGGTTTTCAGAATTTTAAAAGCACTACCTTTCTTGGAATGCTTCTTATTAGAATGCATGTGTGAGCTTTATGTATTATTTATGTATGTCAAAAGAGCAGTATGAGATATACTTTATACTAATTTCTATATGATAATAAAGGATTTTGGTATAGGTACACGTGATTGTGTACTATGTTTAATTAAATACCGGTACATTATTTCATCATTGTGATTAATATTGTTCAGGTGCAATACAATAATATTGATTTTTTTTTTTTTTTTTCATATGGGATCATTTACATCGAGAATTGTTGATAACATATATACATTATTGTGGAAAATAAATGAAGGAGAGAAACAATGAGCAACAAATACTATCAAAGCCGCAGCCCACTACCAAATAAGGAAGAGTGCATGTAGAAAGAATCAAGGAAGACATCCCAGCAGAAACACAATGTCATTTCCAGAGGGTTCATGAACACAGGGATAGCACAGATAGCATGGATTAATGTTCAAAATTCTATTATATGTCGAGAACTGTTGTTTTAAAAAAAAGAAAAGAAAAAAAGTTGTATGTAGCTTTATATGTTCCTTTTTTATGGTTTTTTTTATGCTTATGGAAAGAAAGCCCCTTATTTAAGAGAAAAAAAATGATACAACATTGGAATACAAGTAGAGTGGATACAACAAGCATGCCTGTTTTGCTGATAGGAATATAGTACTAGCTACCAGTGTGCCACTGATTACAATAGCATTCATTAATATAAATGTATTTTTAATCAATACCGTACTATTCAATGCTGTACTCTACATGTACACAACATTGTAATACTTAACAAAAGTAAGATAGAAACAGTACACACTGCAGTGATCTTTTTATATTTTTGATGTCAGAACAGTTCTATGCAGCAGCCTACATGTAAGCCTTGATTAATGTTAGGAAATGGTGTGGAAGTTTTTGATTTAACTAGCCTACTTCTGTTTTAGAATTGTGCAATCTGATTGATATAATGTAACTCATTGTTAGCAATCTGACACTGGGGAGCTGATAAATATAAAATATACCCATCAAGTGTTTCTATTTTACCACAATCACTGGACCACAATAGGTTAGATTAAAGAAATTTAGAGGTGTTATTTACCAAACAAAAGGCTGATTTCCTGTTTCTCACACTACAGATGCACAGAGCAACAGGTTTAACCCTTTATAACTGTAAAGATGGCAAAGTATAAAATACCGGGCAAAGTAACTTATAATATTTTCATTCCCCTTACTAAGGAAAAACACACAATAACCTTAAATCGCAGTGTTACTCCAAATTTTTAACAAAATCCAAACCTTAAGTCTCTATCAAATTGCAGCATTGCTATTCAGTCAGCGAGGGAGACAAGTGAAATATTATTTCTGTATACAATAGATACTCGTCAAAGTCTTATTGAATTATTTCTATAATACAAGATTACATCAAATCCATTTTAAAAACATTTAGTTTTATATTGTCGTCAAACTAAGAATCCGAATTTATGGATGTGTTTTAAATTTAAAAAAATAATATACGATACAAGTAGTATTCTATAGCAGTAGCCAAAACACTATAGTTTACTATAGTATTACACTGCAATTGGTCAACCTGCTTCTGGAGTTTGATTTGTGTTGGAGCCGTGTCATTTTAAAGGTTATAGGTGTTAAAAGTCCCACTGACATGTAAGTGCAGGAAACCAGATACACTAGAGCTGACAAATGAGTCCCTGGAGGAGTTGCTGTTGAACATTTTATATCAAATTATTTTCTTTTTCCCTTTGAAAATATGAAAGAGAACCTGTTTCATTTAGAGGTGTAATTGAGTTTGAAAAATGAAATCAGTCAATGTCACTCATGCTTTTCGGTCTCCCCAGTTGAATTTTTACAGATACAGATTGCACAGCCCAGTCAGCAAACTAGGTTGGCCCAATGTTGGTTTATGGTTGACTTGGTTTATGGTTGGCACACTAGTGGGCTGATACGGTAGCACACTAATACAACATTAACAATACTGCAATGGGTTACCATTGAACTAATATTACCACTGTGGTATAATTCATCTAATTTCATATACCATTGTAGCTGCCCTTGTGTTGTCATTGCCCCTGGCTTCACAGCCATTTCAATTCCATTGCACAATAGAATATCATTTTACTAAAGTTAAGGCTTGTGAACAGGGAAGCAAAACTCTTTTAATCTTGGCCATCTTCCTGAAAACCAGCTTGCCCCTCTTTTGCCTGCTTGTTTTATTGTTCGTTATTAAAATTTGTTATGCTGTATTATTGTTCGTTATTAAAATTTGTTATGCTGTATATATTATGTAACTGATAATGATATGCATCATGTATTGATTTAATTAGATATTGGGAAATCAGGATATTTCCCAACAAAAATAGGTTTGGTCATTTTTCCATCCACTTTCTCATTAGGTTTAGGAGCAGTTTGGAAATACAGATGTAATGATTTGGTCCCAAAGTTACATGTGTGACAACATAACAATAACAAACACTACTGGCATACTACTACTCTTGTTTTCCTGAACACTTACACTGATCTTGAAGATCATCTCCAGCTAAGGAACGTATTCTGGCTCCTGTGGAGACTTTTTTTAAACACTGTGTGCAGATGGCCAGCCTTCTTTCTTCAGAGATTTGAGCCTTGTCTAAACCAAGTTAATCACATGTATTTAGTTTGGGTAGCTCTGTTTGTGGTACAATTGCTTGAAAATCAATATGCCACCATTTAGGAGATGTGTTTGAAGTAATCAACAGCAATATTAAATATGTGAAACAGGATAAATTCTTACACACCCTGTTATTAACTATCTTGTTACAATCTCTGAAGAATTGCTGCTGCAGTATGTTAGCTGGGTCACTTGTAATTCATTTAATACTGATTTCTGTTGTCACAGATTATTAAAGCTGTCCTACTGTCTCTTGGTATCATTTTGTTTCAGTAAAATAGGAAGGAATGATAGAACCACAGGGGTGGAAGTATTTAACTGGCATCAATGTTTAATGAAGCATTGTGTTGCTCAAACCAAAACTGAAATGACAGAAAACACAGGGGCATACAAAATTTGACAATGACAGATCCCTCAAATCTCACCACAGACCTCTTCTGATGAAGTGTTGCTCACCAGATTGTCATCTTTGTATTTCCTTTCTAGGACACACATTTCATATATATAGCCTACAAATGTAACCCCACTATAGCATATAACAGCTCAACAAAGAGGTCTTCAGAGAGTTTAAAGCAACTGTTTTAAGGAGGGGGCTTGCTGTGTGTGTGTGTGTGTGTGTGTGTGTGTGTGTGTGTGTGTGCATGTGTGTGTGTGTGCGTATGTGTGTGTGTGTGTGCGTGCGTGCGTGTGCATGTGTGTGTGTGCGTGTGTGTGTGTGTGTGTGTGTCTGTGCCTGTGTCTGTTTGTGGTTTTGAGCTGACTGAAGATCAACAATGTAACATTTGTTGAATAGAATCAGTCCCTTAAACAAATTTCTCTTACTGGATGTCAAAACTAAACCAAATACTGCTAAACTGAAGTGAGGCTGCAGATGATAATAAGATGAATGAAAAGTCTTAAGAAAGTCTGAGAACCTGACAATCATTCATGAGAGAATTGAAGGGGTAGAAACTGACAAAAAAAGCCTCATTAATTAACCTGTGAGAGTGATGGTAGTCAGATAATTGACACATAATTGGGTCATACTTTAATTTAATGATCCATTCAAAAAATATGTTAGTAAAAATGTTATTAAAGATATTGGTGATTTTTAATAATGCCTTGGTAACATGCTTTATAACACAATTATCATAACATGTTAGTATTATTAATAATAACAACTGTCTAATGTAGTTTATAACAGCCTTTAGAACACATTTCAAGGGATAATGTTTCAAGATAATAACAGAAATATATAAGTTATTCCCAATATTACTTCTGTGCTTTATTTGCCTTTTTTTGAGAAATAACAAAACAACTGATACTGTACCTACAGAAAGTCTGCAGACCTTGCAACTGTTTTAGACTGCTGACTGCCTTTTGCAGTGTCTGCATTACTGGCCTTAGTTCTCCCTTGAATGTCATTGAATAATCAGACTCATAGTCAAAGCAACCAACTAGACCTGAAGAGCAGCTCCTGAACTCATAGTCAAAGCAACCAACTAGACCTGAAGAGCAGCTCCTGAACTCACAGTCAAAGCACCTTAACACAGCTTTATAAAAAAAAACAACAATACAAACTATTCGTCATTGCAATAAGAACCACTCTGATTGATTAGGAAATTCATCCAATGAATGGAGCAAATGTTTAGGTTAAGGTTAGGATGAGGATTATTGTATGAACTTATATTTTCCTTGAACCTTTTTCCCATCTAAATGTTCATTGAGTTGGCACTACTGTATGTAGGATTACTGAAAATAAATCATCATGGGAATACTTATATCAGGAGAGTACTGGGATGCCCTTTGTTGAACTATTAGTTTTAATAGTAGCAGTAGAACTACGTCAACAATGGTATTTATAGAGCAGAACTGGGTGGTCTCAAACTGCACTGCACCTGGTCTGTACATTGAGTGACACTGTCTTCAGCCCTGGCAATCCCTTCTCAAATACATTATGAAAAAGAAGACAGATGTCTCAGCATTGAAACCAGTGTTACAAGGTGTTTGCATGATGACAGCCAGTATTCACAAATATCACTAAGCACAAAGTCCCTCAGAATGCAGCAGGCTTGTTTTCATGATTTTAAAGAGTAAGTATCTGGGTCCTGAAAAATAAAGTGTTACATCTCCCCAGGTGTTGCTACAACTGTTTAAATAACATACCTGCAAGTTGTCTTGATAACATCCTGACAACTTTTTGCACTTATAACTTTAAAGTCTGTTTCAAAGCTTTTTTCAAAATGTCCGCTCTAGTGCACTGATAGTGTAAGGATTATTGCCCACATTGTCAAACAGGTAACACAGCAATAACGATTCATGATGTGCTACGGAACAGAAAAGCCAGAGGACTTGTTATGTTTTTTTTCTTTTTTTTTTAAATCGCTCTGTCTGCAGTGATTTAGAGAACAGATATCAAACCCCAGTTCCCTAAATCACCATTTTGAAAAGAGCTTTAAAATAGAAATTGCCGGTACATTATTTAAACAGTTGTACGTATAACACTATATTTTTCAGAACCCCACTTCTTACTTTTTAACATGTATTGATTTGTTTATCATTTGATGTAGAGTGTAATATCAATAAGCTAAAAGATATGCCATTTGGGTCATAATGTCAAGATTTAGAAAGTGGTAAAAACAAGTGATAGGGCTCTAATTTAATGAACTAGTTATCAAAATCAAAGAGAATCTGATCATTAAAATAGGGCACATATGAATGTTAATACCAGAAAACATGCAATTGTAAAATGCACAGGATAATGCTAATAAAACAATGCATTATTTGTCACATGGCCACCAATTTATTTTGTAATGTTTGAATGCATTTTGCACAAGTTTTCAGCATGCATAGTAGATTTTTGTGGGGAAATGGATATTTAACAAATACAAAGTACACATTGACTACTTGACATTGTGGTAAGTAATGTAAAAACACATCAGGTTTGGAAACGTCATTGTGATGTATTATTTCTCATACCCATGTATATTGGAAACTCTGAAACCAAGTAACATAGAAAATGGAACTACTCGGCTGAGTATTAAGGTAAAAGCGCCCTCTTGTGATGGTAGGAGTGTAATGCACAGCCAAAAGAAGGCAGTGTGTACAAAAGTGAAAACATTATCAACTTAAATGCAGTATGCCACTAAAGATGAATAAATATATTTTAGCACATACTAGAAATGTCTTCATAATGACTGTTTTCATTTGACCTTTTCAATCTATTTTTGCACACACGCTATATTAGTGTACTATATTTAATGTAACATTGGTGCTTTCTAGTTCTATGAAAGTATTTAAACACGTCTTGCATGCATGTATGTGCACATTTAACCTCCAGATGGCGCTCAAAGATTATTTATTGTAGATTCGTGCATACACTGTCATGATGGTGAACTTTAATAACTTTTTTTTTAATAAAAAGTGGTGAAGAAGACTTACTCTAATACATTAGTATATGTCCAATGTGTATCCTCTTCAGAATTAGTAATTAAAAACAACACCTTTTAAATATGTAAACATTCGCAATTGACTGGCATCGCTCCTTGGTCCCAGCTGTACTCTGAACAGTAATAGCATACCATGAAGCAGCGCTTTTAAACCTAAATCATGGTACTGGAAATAACGATTAAACTAACAAAAACAAAATAATAACATAGAACAAAATATTACTGTGCGCAGGACCAGTGATACTGTTACTTTTTTGGAGGTAAAAAAATATTAACTTTTAGGAAATGATAGCTTTGGCTTTCACAACAAAATAATTACCTTAGAAAGACACAGAAAAATGAACATATTTACACAGACTGACCAAGGTCTAAATACCGGAAATAAGGAATTCAGATTTTTTTTTTTTCTGGTGCATCGGGCAGTAATGAAACTCACAGTCGGGTAAGCACCAAAAAAACCTATTATACAATAGCTCTGACAGACACTTCACATAGAGAGCCCTACAGCTGTTAGGTGCCAATCCTGGCTTCATCCTCTGCTAAGCACTAAATGATTAAACACCCAACAGGATTCCCTTCCCACCAGATTTCCCCTAAAAACAAGAACAAGCCCATGGGCTTTGGAAATTCTGTTTAACCCATGACGTAACAGCTAACACTATCTTATCTCCTCCCCACATTACATACCGCTATTGCAAATGAACCAAGTGTGCTATGAGATACTTACTAAGTATCTCTTATGAATACTTTTTTCTTTCTTCGGCTATCAAGTGACACTCTTAAAATGAATGGTAATGTGTGGTAATATGTAGTAACAAGCAATTTTCCCTGTCCAGTCACACAACAAAAGAGCTTGTAACTCACTGACTCACTGTGTGACCCTGAGCAAGTCACTTAACCTCCTTGTGCTCCTTCTTTTTGGTGAGACGTTGTAAGTGACTCTGCAGCTGATGCATAGTTCACACACCCCTAGTCGGTGTAAATCGCCTTGGATAAAGGCATTTGCTAAATAAACAAATAATAATAATATTGGGAGCTCAATTTTTCGTACAGTGGTCAAGCAGCTACTCATGCTGTGCACCCAACTGGCATGCCTTACACTTTCTTTCACACCCACCACATTACAATCACTTTTGACCACACAGATCCTGCACATGTAACTCAATCCCCACAAATCCCCTGTGATAGCTAATGGGCTGGTGTAGTTTTCCATTCCCACACTTTCCCAGTGGTGCCATGATTGAACACATTAAAACCCAGCAGCTGTTTCTTAAGGATTCCATGAATGCCTTTTGGAAATCATAGTCATAACTGTTTACAAGAATACCTTGGGTGACAACTTGTGATTATTTCTACATCTGCATCAGAATGCTGTCGGGTCGCATAGCAAAGAGAAATTTCTTCTACACGCTGCTTTACATGTCAGGAATTCTAGTCAATGCCAATAGTAGTAAAAGACGACTAATACTTTGATGCTCCTTCAGTCTATGAGGGTCAGGGTAGGGTCATACTTTTGGTCCTTTTCCTCAAATACCCTGACAGAAAATAATATGTTGTTAATGTATGTGCAGTATTTCCATAACTTGGTTATCTTCACAACTGCATGCCACATCTAGTAAATGGAGATTACAGTGTACAGAGTTTATATACATGTATCTGTATTGTAAGTGTTTTCATATTTAAAATATAGGTAAATAAAAAGGTTAATATGATAATGCGTTTTTTTTTTTTACAAATGGAAGTAATAGCTCTATTTTTTTTTTTTTTTTTTTACAAATGTTATTTGCAAATCTAACTATAAAATGTAAATATTTGCAAAGATGTTTTGAATTTCTTGCAGAAAGCTTTGAAAAACATATCATAGCTTTTTAGAAATATAGTAGCAATAAAAATAAGGGGGAAAAAATTGTCTCCAGGTGTTCCAAGGACTTCAAGGACAGGGTGTTTCAGACTGGTTGGGTGTAATTTCTCATGCATCAGTATGGCTAAGTTTGTTTGTTTTCTTGTTTGAGAAAACATTATAGGTTCCCATTTCATTTCTATGTTTAGTCTTTGTTTACAATGGAATTTCATGAAAACTGTCCACATTTACCCCCAACCCACCCTAATAAATAGAGCAGAATTGACCTTGACTTTGTCTTATATAAGTTCCTGACATTGAACTCAGTTTAGAGACTAGAGAAGAGGCTTGGTCTTGGTCTTGACTGGCCTCAATCAAAAATGCTCCTTCGGCCTCAGCTGAAACTTGGGGACTGAACCTTAACTTCTGTGTTTTGGGCCTTGGCCTTGCAGGATCCGGCTTTGAATCCAACTATGCTATAAGGTTTTTTTGTTTTTGTTTTTGTTTACATTGAATTGCAATGCTATGCTGTCAAAGCTGTAATAAAGTACTCCTGCATAATGACATTACACCTGCATGATGATATTACACTTGCATGAGATTATTCCTGCAGCCTCCTTGCCAAAGCAAATGGCAAATAAAATGTAATGTTAACAAATGTAAATTATTTAGACTGCAGGCACAAAAATATAGGATTCAAATACCAAATGGGTGATACAGCACTAGAACAGGCCCACCAGTAGAAAGACCTTGGTACTGTAACAGAATAGACTCATTGCAGTCAGTATATGGAAATGAAAGTCAAACAGAATGCTTGGTTATAGTGTCAAAAGCATATAAACCAAAGCAGGTTTGATGAGGCTGTATAAAGCACTGGGGAGACTGCATTGAGAATGCTGTGTTCAATGCTGGTCACCACATTACTAAAAGGACATTGTGGCCTTGGAGAGAGTCCAACAAACCCAGGGCTTAACACAATGAGTTATTAAGATAGGTAAAGGGAACTGAATGAATTTAGCCTAGTATAAAAAAAGAATTGGTGGGACATCATTGACAATTGAAAAGGTCCCTGGCAAATAAGTGCAGAGGACACACTTGGAAATTAAGTTGAGACAGACATTTCTTTACACATAGTAAGGGTATTAAATGGGTTAGCCATGTTGTTGATGCTGAATCATCGGGACTAAGATTAAGTAGAAACAGGGCAAGCGATGACGGACCAAATGGCCTCTCGTTTGAAAATGTCATGGTTTTTATGTATACAAACATAGCGTAATACTGGGTTTATAAAACAGCACCTACAACAGCACAAGGATATGGTATGGTGGTGCTGCTTATCAAAATTTAAGATCCATGTAAATGCCTACTGGTTAATTCTTAGCTTCGAAGATATCATTACAAAGCCATTTTACTTTCATGTACACATGTACAAATACCCACCTAGGCTTAATTCCATATTATAATTTATTTAAAAAAATAATTGAAGTTATGTTATGTTATGAAAACCTAAACACGACTTGATAATTAAATTCCAATTGTATTCAGGAACAATAGAGGCTCAGAGTTAATACACAAAGAAAATTACTGAACAGTCTTTATTGTGGGTTCAGAAATAATAGCAAGTAACAAAAACACAATTTGACATTATAAAACATACACTGCAGTGGTGCAGAAATAAATAAATACAGAGGTTCCAGCCCTCATCATTTTAACAAAAATAAATAACATTAGAAAAAAACCCTGTTTAAATTATTGCCCAGTAGACAATGTGTATGAAAATTACCTTCTTTGACATCATATTGTTTTCTGTTGTACACTGTTTGAGCTTTTTGAGCTGTATAAATAACTTGCTTAACTTAAAAATATATATATTTAGATTCCCAATAACAAGATGAATTCACTGGTAGTTGTTTCACAATTAATTTTTTAAAAATATTATACAAAACATTTGGAAACTATGACAAATTTAACAGGAATAAAAAGCTACTGGTATTCATTTTTATTTCCATATTTTCTTCAATATACAATTTATAATTTCCAAATAACAATTCTTTATTAATAACAAGCTTGAAATTACTGTAATAAATAAGAGCATTTTCATTGACATTAATCATAAAATGTAAAGCTAGTGAAATGGCAAGACCAGTCATAGTATATGTAACTAATTGCTACATGTGTTGGATCCAATGTACAGAGCCTGCTTTTTCTAATGTTTTCTAATCCATTTTTAAAAATGTTTTTAATCAATAAAAATGTTCATTATTTTTTTTAAATAATTGTTCATCAAATAAATAAAACATACAAATCATAAATAGCTGGTTTAAATAAATCCTATATAATCATAAAAATATCCAAAGCTTTTTTTTTTTAATAACCATTAAAAAAATATTTTGCTTTTAAAAGAATAGGACATGGTAAATGCTAACTCTAAAGAAACCACTAGCCATGTTCCCAAATGATTCATAATAATTAAATAGACAATTAAAGAATAATGACAACAAGCCAACGTTAATTGTAAGTCAGTCCGCAGAACCGTGTATATTGGTCCATATGGCCATTAGTGGATGTTATCGTGGATCGAGATTTTTTAAGCTTTGTTCTCTCAGCAGAAAATATACATTCATGTGTATTGACTCGCAAAATGACATTATTACTTTTTAAGCTTTCTTCTTGGTAGCACACAGAGTGGAATATTGTAGTAAAACCTAATATGTGGAATGTACCTGGCCCACCGTTATAAAAATATACCAGTAATGATGCAGTATTCTGGACACAGTTATTTTGCAGAAGTACTAGGCGTCAGAATCATTTCTCAGGGTACATGAGTCCTTCACTCAAAGCCACTATCCCAGTGTTGTCAGCAATCCACTGGTTGTAGTTTGTAACCCGTGTGTAGACGCCCGGCCTGTAAGCCTTGGCACAGCCTTCTCCCCAGCTGACGATTCCAAAGAGAAACATCTTTCCGTAGACATCACAGACCAAGGGGCCGCCTGAATCACCCTGCATTGAATATAAAAAATAATTTAGATTCCTGGTTTGCATTCTTTTTCAAATCTAGGTCTAGTGCATGATATACAGGAAATACATAACATTTGTATTTATATTTAAAGGGGTTATTTATTAAAGCTTTCCATACCTCATTAATGTTAATATTATAAAGACTTAATTATACACATACATATACTCTTTATTATAAAGAACTAATCTAATTTTAAATAAGCAGTGCTTGTGAAGTCAGATTCCATCTGTTGAAGCAGAATCGAAGGCACTGTGTTGTTTTGTTCAAAATCACCTGTATCAGCATTGACATATGTGTGAAAAAATACTGAAACTCCCAACACAACCCAGAACTCACCTTGCAAGAATCCACTTTCCATTCAGGGTGGCCAGCACAGAACATGTTGTCTGTTACCTCAGACCCATAGAACTGCGTGCTTTTGCAGGTATTCTGAGGAATCAGTTGAACCGTCGCTTCTCTCAGATATTGGGAAAAGTACCACAAAGCTAAAAGAAAAAATAGAATTAATTTCCATCAGTTCAGACCATTGCTCATCTGCTAGTTGAAGATGAAGGTACCATGTATTAAGCTGTGGGGTCTGCAATCCACATGGATATTTTGCAGTAGCCACAAAGCATAAGCGTGCCAGTAAATGCATAATAACAAGCATCACATTTCAATTACTGCTTAGCTTAGATATTGAAATGTATTCACAATAATGAAAAATGATTTACATTGGGCCTCCTTTCCATATCCAGCAATCTCACAGTAAGAGCCTTGGGGCAACATCTGGTTTGTTGGGGGAAGGCAGACTGTTTTCACAGAGCTGGACTCCACTGCACACTGTCCACTTAGTTTCACCAGTGCTGAATACAAAACAGAGAAAAACGCTAATGAAATGATTTTCACAAGAAAGGGTTTCCATGCTCATGAGTTCATTTCTCTGATGTGTTTGTGCTCTGTTGTTAAACATGAATTGAGTAAAAGGACCCCCATCTCAGTTAGTAATGATCTTTCTGTGTTGATTTACTTGTCTTAGCACAACTTCTTATTCAATAGAATCGCACTGTACCTATGTCGTTGTTGAAACTTCCTTGGCTATTATCAAACTCATGGTGAAGAATAATATTTTCAACATCAAATTTCTGTTCTTTAAGAGAGTCAGTGGCATTGAGAGCATCCTTTCCCAAATAGACGGAGTATTGATCAGGTTTTGTATCAGGACTGCAAGAGAAACAAGATAAAAAAAGATACATATATATATATATACAGTAGGTTTATTAAACTTAACAAGAATAACACAACAAATAACTACTGGTATCAGGTCTTACACTAACAAAATCCCCAACATACAAATGCTCCTTTGCCTCAGAAGCTAGTTTATTGATTTGTATAATTTGAAGATGGCCAATATATGTGATGTTGATCATGATATTATACCTTAGTATATGCTTACTACACTGTTAGCAAGTAGTGGCCACTTACGTGTCATCTGGTTGTTACACAAGACACAGATCTAAAGCAAGCGATAAAACCGAACCCAAAACTGGTGCTCAAATTACATTTGAAAGAAATACCATAAAACTAAATGTGATTAAAAGGGATCAAAAATGTGAGAATGCTCCAGAAGAAATATTGCCATAAGCATCAAGTTTGTTTGTTTTATTATTTGGTTCTGTAAAGCTGCTGGAAGGAAAGTGGTGATAGCTCAGAAAAAATATGTATATTCTGAGCACGTGACACAGTGATTAGTGTATTAATAAACAGTACTTACCCCTCTGGGAAACAGTGTGCTGCCGTCAGAACCCAACAGGGATGAATCAGACTCCCACCACAACGGAACATCTCTCTATTTCTTGATCTGTAGAAGATGGCCGCTATCCATGGGTGAGAATCGATTGTTGAAATTTCTCCTCCTACAATCTTATAGAGATTTTCATCCCTCAGGCCACAAGTGGGAGCTGTAGGAACACAAGAGATCCTGTATGAGGTTTTCAAATAGTCCAAAAAACCATTTTCTGTAATGGGTAAACATCACATTATCTATTCCATTTTATGGAATATGCTCTCCCATTTCAACTAATCATACAAGTTTGCTCTTTGCATTCTGTACCACCCCTTATAAAAGTGATATCAGTTCAAATGCTTGGCCATGGTTTTGATCTTTGTTTCCTATTCCTGGCTATGCTTTGCTATACTTTCACTTTGCTTTGTTGCATGACAGAGCACTTAACACTTTTATAGGAGTCAGAGTGACAATCTATTTTTTTATCACTGCCTTTACTATTAGTTTACAACCCAACAATCCTGTTTTACACCATTATTACTTTGGCCAAAAAAGAGTAAATGGCTTAACAACCATACAAGTATTTCTATTGATAATTCTGTATTTTATACTAAGTCTCCTTTACTTACTTAGCTCTTGTGCACAAGCTGGAACGCTACAGAATTCCTTTTCAAATCTGTGCCCTTTTCTCACATAGCACCAGGGCTTCCTGCTGCTGTCAGGATTCCTGCAAACATAAATGAAAGACGTCTGAACACGGTTTGAGGATGTAACACGTTTCCCTGAGTTTTATTACATTATTCATAGTACCCATTGTATTGGTAAATAGTTTTCTTGAAAAATCTGCTGCCACAGGCGTTACTCAAAGGGGAAGTGGGGGGGGCTATTACTTACTTTGTTGACATAAAAAATAAACATAGCTGTGAGTCATAATTTCACCATTAAAGGAGTGTGGGAAAGCATGACTATGGCTAATGCGTGTGTCAGCATTGACAATTTTACCACTGAATCTATTAAAAAGTTCAACTGAACTAATGAAGAGAGGGGGAGTACATTCATCTACTCAGCAGACTGATGAAAAACAAACACAAATCTGGAGGAATGAGCCATTTGCATGCATTTGATAATAGATAATGTCAAGTTACTTCAAAACCAATGGTGCACAATTGGTAGTCAACCACAATATCTCAAAGAAACACTTCAGCAACCTGTTTACTTTGTTTTGTCAATCTACTGACACGTCACAGAGTCAGTCCAGATTGATAATATCAGAGTTGAAGTAGCTGGACCACATCACATTTGTTAGAAACAGTAAATGCGAAATGCTCCATATAATTACCTGCAGTAGTTGTGATCGTCAAGTCCTAATTGAACCAACATTGCCTGCTCAGAACTGTAATAGCCAAAGTCAAGCAGTGGATAGTCCCAGTCAAGACATTCATTTCCTGATTCAGTCTCAGACACTGTGCCCCTGTAGTCCGCTCCATTGCCATTATAGCAAGTGGCTCTTGAGTCTGTAATACAGAAATTAGATTGGACCTTAGGTAAAAAGCATAGAGCCACATACAGATGAAGACAATAAAACAAATCCTGTTTTGATGGTCATGATAGCCAAAAATAAATCTGAATATTATACAACAATGATACTCTAACACTTTGTAAAAATGGACATACATGGATAAAATATTCGAGAAATGTGGAAACATAGTTAAAGACAGCATACCGAATTCACAAGTTTTTCCTTTGTAGCCTTTGGGGCATTTGCAGTACCATTTTCTTTGGTGATACTTGACTTTAAAACACAATCCTCCATTCAAACAGCCACACCCTTATGAAAAAAAAGATATATTAAATACATATCTAATAGGTCTACACTAAAATATATAATTTTTTAACATGCTCCCTATAAAAGTTTACCAAGGTAAGTTTTCATTGTAATTTTGCAGCATACTATGTTTTCCCTATGATTTGCCATATGTGTTTTTTATCATGTTTCGTCACATTCAATATGGTTTATACAGCTTAAACAGGACTGCCACATTTTAACTCTGCTTTAAATATGTACAGTACAAATGTACAGTTTAATATGTACAGTAAAAAAAAAAAAACCTGAAAGAGGACTACACCTGTCATTTGTAATATAACATGGGCTAGGACTTGAATGATCAAGGTCTATACTTATGCTATGGTGCACCATAGTTTTAAAGATCAGTGTGAATATAACTGTAATATTCACTATTAAATTGCAGCTTCTGGTCTGAGTAAGATTCACTGCACAACATGTCTGATGGTTTTCAGGTTGCGGAATAATACATTAGGGGCACATCTCAGACACCAATGGAGTTGGCTTACCTTCTTCTACATATTCATAACTGTACAGTTCTGAGCTTGTTAGTCTTGGAGCCTGCAAACCAAAAAAAAAAAAAAAATCAAAACATTTAACTCAGTTTAAGATGGATAAAAAAAGGTTCCTCTTAAAAAAAAGCACACTGTAGCAAACAATAAAGTGCCTTTGCTGAATAAGTCCTCTTGTAAAAGCGTTGTAACAATTACTTAACATGACTTGTAGTTGTTGCGATGACAGGAATATTTATATGAACAAGACTGTGTTTTTAGAAATGAGACTTTTATTTGTGGCTTGCAAAAAACAAATGAAAACCAATCCAGTGGCTTTTTTTTTTTTTTTTTTTAGCAACAGCCTTATGTTATAAAGGAACTTCTCAGTTTTGCTATGAATTCATAGGGCTGCACAAACTGTGGACTTTACTTACAGCTTCCAGACTGAAGATGTGTGGCATCACAGCCATTAATAAAAGTAGGAACTTCATTGTAATTCCGAGTTGTTGTTCTCTTCCTTATTTCGAGTGTCTGTAAGTGAAAAGCACAAACATTGTACTAACCGGCAATAAAATTGAAGTGCTGTTAATTATGACACACATGGTTTTTATTATGGTTACAATATACATTTCTTCAAAGGCTCTGTTGATCCTGGCATGCGTGACATTGCATACAGTATAACAGTATATTGTTTTACTTCACAGCTACATACAGTAACTGTTTTTCACTGTTTATAAACATCCTTTGAAGGTTGACAATATTCTGGCAACAGATGGCCTATATTTTTTATTCTAGGAATATTGACATTAAAGGGCTTATCTCAGAAAGGAAATCAGGTCTGGCTTTGTTTAAATTCCATTACTGATGATATGACACATCTGGTTAAACCAGTTATTTGATACTGCAGGCAGTGGAAAAACCAATCCTGCCAAAACTCAAAGCTGCAAAACGTTTTCAATGTCAAATGGAATATTCATCTGAAAGAAAAGCTCTTTAATGTGTATGAGTGTTAGAGAAGGTAGTTGATGTCCCTATCAGCATTCACGTCCATCAATATTTCTATATGTGTAAGCTACATGGCAAGTATTGTATCTTTATTGTAAAATAAACAGCGCTTTGCTGGTACTGGTGTGGCTAGTCTACCTAATCCATTCAAGATTTACACAACAGCTACCCAATTAGAGCTGAGGTTTAGAGCAGTAAAATAAAACTGTTACTCATTACCATACACCACAATAATAAGGTTCCCACATCTCCAAGTTTTTATTATTACATATTCAGTAGGGGTGAGACTCATCATGCCACA
Source organism: Acipenser oxyrinchus oxyrinchus (assembly GCA_030684275.1). Classification (NCBI taxonomy): domain Eukaryota; kingdom Metazoa; phylum Chordata; class Actinopteri; order Acipenseriformes; family Acipenseridae; genus Acipenser; species Acipenser oxyrinchus. The sequence goes on along the minus strand of CM060259.1, from coordinate 9,812,722 downwards.
TGCTTATGATACAGATCCAGATGGTGCAATCTGAAAAAGTTTGCACGCGTTTACCAAATATTGCATCACAGTAGCTAAACGTAATCAAAATAATCCAAATATCATATTTAAAATGTATACTAACTTGCAATGAAATACAATTCAATTCAAGTTCCCAAACCACATTCTTTTTTCTATAGGCACCCTTCAATTGTTACACGTGTCAATTTCCTGTGTGTGTTTTGCTCTGTAATTATGCCTCAAAATTGTATACCATAAAAGCTTTACAGACAATGCTGTAGACAACGGCTTTGTAGTCCCACAAAGCCATGGTTATGTGAAAAGATCACTATAGTTTGTCAGAACCTGGTTTTCTGATTTTGCTAAATTACTGCCCAGTCTGTATTGAAGTTTAATTTAATGTATATCTTTTAGGTTGACCTATTAGTCAATATATTTTTTCTTGAACGCATACTTTTAATTGGAATTTGTCAAAAGGAGAAATTGATTTTCTTTTTCTTAATATCTGTTTGATTGGTTTAAAGTTAAGGTGTGATTATTGTTTAAAATATGTATTTATAGATACTATATGACCATATAATGGCAATGTCACCAGCTTTCAGTGAATACAAATGAATCTCAAATCATTCAAATTATTTCAGGTGCTAAATTGATTATTACATTTCACTATATCTGCAACCATACCAACTAAGGTGAAACAGGTAATCTGAATTGAGAATAGGTCTTTAAACATTATTATTATGCATCTCTGTTTTGACTTGCAGAGTTTGCAATATGACTTACTGCCACTAGACAGACTCATGACCTTGATGAAAACAGGACTTCACTGTCTGAGTGTGTAACACACCCATTTTTTTACACTGTGAAACTACATAAATATATAGGGGTGATTTGTGATGAGCACACAGGATTATATCTTGCCTATGTTTGAATATAGGACAGTTATTACATTATTATTATTTATTTCTTAGCAGACACCCTTATCCAGGGCGACTTACAATTGTTACAAGATATCACATTATTTTTACATACAATTACCCATTTATACATTTGGGTTTTTACTGGAGCAATCTAGGTAAAGTACATTGCTCAAGGGTACAACAGCAGTGTCCCGCCCCCCCGGGATTGAACCAACAACCCTCCGGTCAAGAGTCCAGAGCCCTAACCATTACTCCACACTACTCCATATTTCCCCAACCTGCGGACAGTCTGTATTACATAAAGAAAAATGACGTGTAAAATAATGCAGTAGGTTTTAGTTCTGATGCTCAAGAATGTCAACTTGCTAATGCCAAGCTAAACCATCTCTAGCAATAGACAAAGGGCTACTTTCAATCTAGCTCCTGTCCTCCCTTCACGACAGGGCTGAGCCATGGTGAAAAAGCTGTGTGGGTAAAGCAATCACAGGCTGCTGGACTAGTTACAGTATACAGTATACTACCTCAGAGCATGCTGAATATGACAAGCATATCCACTGTAGCCTGAATTATCAGATAATCCACAACATGCATTTAACCTTGGTTATGAGTTTATCTGTGGCATCTGGGTGAAGACTATTCCAAGTTATGGGTGCTGTCACTAAATGCTGAGCAAGCAACCACAGAGTAGGTAAGCAATGGGCTCAATGAGATTCATATACTGTCTGCACTTGTAGATCAGAATTAGAATATGAGACTTTGAACTGCTTCGGCACCCAGCTCCACTGGTTCTATACTTCTGAATTTTGAGTTTTTAGCAGAGCAATTGGCCTAGATGATGGAAGTAAAGGGGTGACGGTTTGTTGACCCAAACAGCTTTATAGATAAAATTCACACACAGCGTTCTTATAGTCATCAAATCTGTATCTGCATGAATGAATAGCTTAAATTTTGATTTATTTCAATATAGTCCCTAGAGCCACTATCAGAAAGGCTATATAGGTGATATTAACATTGAGAATATTAAAAAAAAAAAAAACATTATATAAGCTGTGTGTGCAGTCATGCAGTCACGGTATAAAATACAAGTAGCTATAATTTGTAATCTTCAGCTCTCATTTTCAGCAACAATCAATACATTTCAATATAAAATTATCCTTACCAGTCAGCAGCCCTTGGTTCAGTGTTCAGTGGGCTGTAGGTGCTTCTTGATAGTTTGCAGTTATGCTAATTCTCTCTTTGCTTTGCTGTTCTGCTGTGGAAGCATTCCTTTTTATAAAGCTTTTCAGGGATCTAATTAGCTTGTGGGTGGGTTCTGTCTGGTGACAGACATGAAATTTTGAAGTTTCCTGAAGGAGGAGGTATTATATAAGTATGAGTGTAATGAGATGGATTTAGACAGAAACCTGAAGATGTGAGTCATGGGGATTTTTAATCTTACAGTACCAAAAATGGTAATCAGCTACCTCCATCTGTAGCCAACACACCTTGGCAGGGAAAAAGAAGACAGACTATACATGTACTTACACAACATGACGCTGTAATTGCATTCTAGTTTGTGCAAAGCCTACATTGTGCAAAGGGTGTGTATCAAATGCCTCTAGGTACATATTTGTATCTGTCACATGTACTCACCTATGGCAAATCATAGTAGTGCTAATGGCATTGTAAACAGCACAAAAATGGCAGACGGTATTGCTGCCAGCAGTCTACTGTTAGAGTCTTAATTATGAGATATTTTCTTGCTTGATAGACACTATGAGATTTAGATTCCTGAAAGCTGAAAGATGGTCATGATAGAAACAAGGTGGTTCAACTACAGCAGAGGGCTAGCCATCTATCTGGAGCAACTTTAGCTATACAATCTAACTATAAACCGTACTCCAGCACCCAAAGATAATGGCAATAATGTTAGTACAGCACTGTACTTTAGAAGTAAAGCCCAAGCTAACTGAAGTCATTGTACTTTATGTAGCATATTGTGGGTAAACTAAGTTTAAGGAAAGAGATTTACCAAAATCTTTAAATTAAAAGAATTATCAAAGTGTCTTGTAAAAACATACTCATTATAACCAAAACGTGAAGAAACTTGCCTCGGAAATGTACAGCTTACTACTGCATGAAATAGTTTTGAGTGTATGTGTTCCTGTTACTGCTTGTCTTAGGACTTTCCATTTTAAGAAACTATTTTAATTGTCTTCCAGACATTTTTTTATTGCCAATCAGTCACAAAAAGGGCCATGTTTGTACAGTGGTTTGCTTTAAAGTTAATTTAAAAGGATGAGCTGTAATATTTGTGTCGCGATACTGCCACAGCTCATATGCAGTAACTGCCAAATCAAATTAACTGGAATGTGAGCAATTGTGTGTTTGGCAAATTTGACAATTTGATACCCTATGATTCTATTCCTTCTTTTAAATTACATTCTGATGAACAAAAATGTATTCACCACAAATGTTTTTTTTTTAAATGCATGACCTACTGTCCAACTATTGAGACCCCAATACTTATGTTGTGGATAGATTCCATGCAAATTCAAACTTTGTTATTTGCATTACTTATACAGTAGTAAATTGCAAAATTGCTGGAGGGGACACTTTTTTGTTCTTCACACTCTTTATTTCACAAGCTAAGTAGGTCATTGTCATCATGATAAACTGTGTCAAATACCTTGGAACCCTAGGCCAAGGTTGGCAGACTCGCCATCTACATTTATGTATAGAAGGCTGTGTGGTCCAGTGGTTAAAGAAAAGGGCTTGTAGCAAGAAGGTCCTTGGTTCAAATCCCACCTCAGCTACTGACTCATTGTGTGACCCTGAGCAAGTCACTTAACCTCCTTGTGTTCCATCTTTCGTGTGAGATGTAGTTGTAAGTGACTCTGCAGCTGATGCATAGTTCACACACCCTAGTCTCTGTAAGTCGCCTTGGATAAAGGCATCTGCTAAATAATAATAATGTCTAAAGCAGACCATGTATTATTATTTTCTTAGCAGACACCCTTATCCAGGGCGACTTACAATTGTTACAAGATATCACATTATTTTTACATACAATTACATTATTTTTTTACACATTATTTTTACATACAATTACTCATTTATACAGTTGGGTTTTTACTGGAGCAATCTAGGTAAAGTACCTTGCTCAAGGGTGCAGCAGCAGTGTCCCCCACCTGGGATTGAACCCACGACCCTCCGGTCAAGAGTCCAGAGCCCTAACCACTGCTGCCCTATCATTAATTATTATCAGCGTATAAACATTTAGATTGCTAAAAAGCCACGGTCAATAATAATTGTTAAAATTAGGTGGAAAATAAACTACTTTAAAGAATAAACCCCTTTAGATGTATTTCAATTTTCAGAACACTTGCACATAGGACAATTGTGTTCTATTCTTGCAATGTGTGTCAACCCAGTTCACATTAATCAGCCCTTCTGTTTTGTTCTCATTTAATAAAAAGGTTATTTGGCTATTGGTCTGGCAGTGGTAGTGTCCGGAGATGCATGATTCTAGTCATTTCATTTCAACTCATTTCCATATATAGAAAATACACCGTGGTTACAAATCCAACGCACACTAAGCCACTGACCTTCCTTTTTTTAATACAGCCTACGTCAGCCCCATGAATGTGGTTAGATGTTTAAATATCCGCTGAAAATCATGTCTACAAGGTTCAGTTGTTTTGAAATGTTTAAGAACTTAATGCAGTTTTCTCTGAGCCAATAAGCAACAACAGCAAACAAATGAACTTCTTTAAAAACGTTTATTTTGTAATCATAGTAATACAAGGGTTTTCAACGTCTTGTTTGTATTTAGAGTCAGATGTAGGCACACTGCTTTGTAACTACATAATTACAAAGGACAAAAGTAATGACCCTTAAAATAATTGATCATTAACAGATATTTTGCATGATTGTGTTTGACCTCCACTGCAGTGACGAAGGTGATGTCATAAGTTTGGATCATACCTGATTCACTCGTGTCATTAATCTGTAAATCCCCAACTTTTCAATTAACAAAATGAAAAACATATGACAATTTCCTCTGGGGATGCGAGCAAGATTGGAATAGTAGGAATGCGAAATTTCAAAGATTTATGGTAGAGTTTGTTTACCAATGTTTTCACAGAGTGTGTTTACCAATGTTTTCTGTTTTCTGTAGTTTCCAGAATTTCCTGGGGACCCACATGTCACCTTTATAAATGCCCAGGGGTCCTTGAACCCCAGTTTGAGAACCACTGCTTTAATATATTGTGTAATTTAGTTTTTGCCTTTAGTGTAAATAGGAATATCTGGAGCTGTTCACCCACTGTAATAAGGTAATCTGTTGGTGAAAGAAGTGTCACCTTTAGTTTTCTAAGATAAAACACAAGAAAATCAGAATAGATTTTAAAGATACTGAGAAAACTGTGAAACAGCAACTGTTACTAATATAATTTACGTTTTTACAAAATGACTTATTTGAAGCCTCTTGCATAGCTGTTTGATGGATTTATACATTATATAAAATCTGAAACTACCATCCATTAATGTGCAACAGAAACTAAATGACCCACCCTTCTGTGACTGACCTTGCTGTCATGAGGATAATTTCATAAGTACAAACAATAAATCACTTAATCCGGAAACTCAATATGACTAAGCGACCAATAATACTATGCATACACATCATTATAAATAAAAAGGAATTCTTCTTGTTATCTCTACCCCAAAGGAAAAATGACAGCCAAAGTTGCTTAAAAATCTCATTATGCAACAAAGGTGTTGAATCCCAATTTACAAGTATAGTAGCAGGTTTACTTTGCTTCCCAATTGGAACCAAAACAAAGCAAATCTGAAATCTGAAGTACATTGGGCAAACTGTTTAAAAAAGTTTTCGCTCTGTGTTTTAGAGACATTTTGGTTTCACCAAAAAATATAACCCCTAACACTCCACTGGACATTTTGGACTCTGAGCTAACCTTTGTACTAATAAACTTCAATCCTCAAAGCAAGCTAAATATTTCCTAGCCATGCATGAGCCTAACTGACATACTGTAGAACACAATATTTTACATACCAGTGCACAATTTCAGATGTGTGTCTAGCAGTCAGTCAGTTTTGTTTTGATTCTTCCCATGTGATTTCTTTTTTTTTTATTGAAGTAAAACACGTACACAAATGTTGCTGCAGAAGTTTTACACAAGTGTTGCTGCAGAATATTTTGCAACGGAATGGACTTCCACATATTACTGTTCTCTCTTAATGTTGGAATTGTAGTTCCTGCCATCCCCAAATACCCTTCACAATGTTGAAAGGGACATGCAACTATTTCCTATCCACACTGCCAAGGACACCAAAGGAAACATTCACAAAGATACTGTAAGTGACAAGAGATGAACCGAGTCATAGCATTATTTATTTATTAGTGACGCCCTTATCCAGGGCGACTTACAATTGTTACAAGATACCACATTATTTTTACATACAATTACATTATTTTTTTTATACATTATTTTTACATACAATTACATTATTTTTTTTTTTACACATTATTTTTACATACAATTACCCATTTATACAATTGGGTTTTTATTGGAGCAATCTAGGTAAAGTACCTTGCTCAAGGGTACAGCAGCAGTGTCCCCCACCTCGGATCGAACCCACAACCCTCCAGTCAAGAGTCCACAGCCCTAACCACTACGCCACACTGCTGCCCGTTAAGATACACGATAGACAATGTACCATTTTCCCCAAATATCATGCAGGTCCTGGTCTCTCTTCCACCCTTGGTACCCTGTGCTAAGGGCAGCACAGGTTGAAAATGGTTGGGCAGTGGAATGTAAAGACCCTGAAGGGTCTAGTGGACTTTAAAGACCATGGGTCAGAAATGTAAGAATTATATTGGATAATAATCATGCAAGAATTAAAAATACCTGAGAATAGGTTACTATAAGATCAAGCATGCAATCTAAAAGAGGTTATCATAAGTTCAAGCAACTGGTGTCATTCTGTGAAGACAATACCTCCAAGCTGACACGTAGAAGACAGAAAGATGCATGTAGAAAATTGCGTTACTAACATGTTTATGTTTGCCATAAGCTCACTCCCAAATATTGATGACAAAAAGGAAACTAGATGGGTCCAAAGTGCAGAGATGTATGTACAATATATATATATATATATATATATATATATATATATATATATATATATATATATATATATATATATATATATATATATATATATATGCCTTCAGAGTGCTGCGAGTAAAAGGGTGAGGAATGTTGAGATAACAAAAGAAAGTGTCTGCAATTGATATTAGAAGAAAAATGTTTGTGCATAAGACACTTGGCTGTATTGAATATAAAAATGTTTTTTTTTTTTTTTTACTAAAGGACTGGGCTTTGCATTAGCACACATTAGTACACAACAAGGCAGTAAAAAGCTTAATAAAATGACAATTTTTATTGCTGTTCTCTATATTATTTTTATTACCTTTGTTTTAACAATATATTAGGCATTGGAAAAACAGTCAGTGGTTGTCAAAATGAGACGTTAAGAAAAAAGCAAGTGACAAAAGATATGTGGAGAAGAATTCTTTATAATACCATTAAAAAGAGTTTATACAAGACTATATAACAGTTATACTAACATTATTTACATGCTAAAATAAAACAGACACCCCACAACCACTAATAAGGAGCTAGTGCTGACACAAATAGAAAAACGATAAAAAAAAGTGTTGCCAAAGCAAACAATTCTTCAAAGCTCTTCCAAATGCACCCACTATGAGTATTAAAACCATTTGGGTGGAAAACTGTAAAAATAAAACGGAACCTTGGAATGTCTCATGTCTAGAAAATCACATGGAGTTTTTTTTTATTTTTTAGGTCACTATAAAAATCTCATAGTTTTGTACACAGTTCAACAAGACTTAATTCAATAATGCATTGCTTTATAACAATAAAATCTGATGTTATCAAAAGTTTTAGAGAAGACTATTGATACAGTCCAAATTGTATTGCTTATATAAGCCATGTTCTGATTGTATCTGCCCATGGCAACAAAATAATACAAGACAACTGAGATTCAGTTATCACAGATGACAACAGTCTCTAATACCATAGTTGTACATTGACTAGCTATATATTTGCCTATAGTGGGGATCCTTAAAGTCCACATTTTAGTTTGGGTGGCTGCTGGGCCTGCAGTGTCTGTCCTATTTCACTGCAGTCTGTTTTCACAGGTTGCTTACTAAATTATTTAATTTGACCAGTTTAGCTATCAGTGGACCTTGAAACAGTGAATGAAACAATGAAAGTGCTTAGTTGCATCACTATTTCAAAAGCTTCCTGATTTCTTGCCCTGATCACTTGGGCCTAACCCTGACACAGCACAACATTATCTGTATTTCTTGATTCACCTTATTGGATACCCTATGGAAGCGCATTGCTGCCATCACAAAATCCTGATATAATTGTTTTTGTATGCATGGCAGCAATGCCCTTCCCTAGATACCAGTTAACTGTGACAGTAAATGGTCAAACTGTCTAAACTTTTCCTTGTTTTTATCAAAATGTCATGCTGCTTTACAGTGTGGTACAATATACTTTGAGTGTTTTGAGTGTTTTCAAGCAGACCAACGTGTTTTATTCTCTTTTTTTGGACTGTTAAGACTTTCATCCGCCAAAACTACAAAATTAATAAATAAATAAATAAATAAATAAATAAATAAACAAACACATCTATGGTAAAATATGCAGCAATACTATAAGAAAATTCAATGGGAAGTGCATTTTAATATAACTGCTAAAAGAAACAAATATTGGGCAAAAGCAAACAAAAGGATTATATAAGAAATCAAACTATATCAGAGATAATCCGTTATTTTATATCAGGCAACAATCCCTGAAACTGTTTATTAAGAGTCCTCCACCTTTCCTGCAGAATGAAACAGGGTGGGTTAATACAGTGCCTCAGGATTAACAACAACCCTACAATAAACTGTTTGCTCAGCAGTTTTAGCCTTAATACTGAATATTCGACAACCTAAAGATAGATATGTCACTGAAAAATGTACTACGAAAACCCTGGTCTTTAATAACAGTTCTATAGTGACACCTTGTGGATGTAAGAGTATAATACACACCTGTCCAAATTTAACAAATAGTTATTTTATGAAAACCCAGTTGTGTCATGACTGTGTGGTCCAGTGGTTAAAGAAAAGGGCCTATAACCAGGTGGTCCCTGGTTCGAATCTCACCTCAGCCACTGACTCATTGTGTGACCCTGAGCAAGTCACTTAACCTCCTTGTGCTCCGTCTTTCGGGTGAGATGTAATTGTATGTGACTCTGCCGCTGATGCTTAGTTCACACACCCTAGTCTCTGTAAGTTGCCTTGGATAAAGGTGTCTGCTAAATAAACTAATAATATGTACTGTACAGTCAAAACAAGATTATATTGTACTATAGCACATTTGAACACAGACATGTTTGCAATGATATGTCCCTATTTTATACCTGCATGTGAGACTAGGTAGCAAATGGAAGTCCATGATATGTTAAAAAACAAAAACAAAATCATGAACCTCTTTAACAGCTGACTTGGCCATTTTCAGTGGAAGAAAAACAACAACAACAACAACAAAAACAACACATTTCTCAATTTCCAGGCCTGACATGCATTTTTGTCAATAATGTGGTAAATTAAGCATTCCGGAGATTTTCTGAAAAATTACCTTCAAACCAAATGCATTTTTTTAAACTCCCCCCTGGATCACCACTGCTGGCAGCAAACCTCAGATGACAATCAGATGCTGAGCCCTAAACATCCTGCTACAGACCCCACAATTCCTTCACTATTTTATGATATACACTTCAGTCATCTAGACCACGGTTTCCCAATCCTGAACCTGGGGACCCACTGCACTGCTGGTTTTCATTCCAAAAGAGTTCTCAATTACTTAATTAACCCCTTAATTGAACTAATAATTTGCTTGTCAGTGCCCGTGGCAGTGAACACGGGCACTGACAATTACAAACGCATGTAATTGTATATAACTTCCGTTTTGTTTGTCAATGGACAGTATGATTTTTTTTTTTTTTAATGTCCGGCGTCACTACGCGATATGGTGCCGACCCCTGCATGAATCATTCATGACAGGCATATCAAACTCCACCAACTCAACTGTCAAAAAGAGCAGCCTCTGACGTCACACGTCAGAAAGGCAGTTCTGTACTGTGGTGTTGTTTGGATAATTCTGTCTTAAAATTAACAGATAGTAAAACAGATACAATAAGCAGAATACAGAAATGGATGCTTTTCTTTGAAAAACATATCTGTTTTAAGAATGAGGGAGATGCTAGACGTTCATAAATTACCGATAATGTGTGTCTCCTGCCACAGTACTGTGAAAACAAGTTTGTTGACTTGATCAAGTACTGGCATCGTTGTTGCCTAGGCCTGGACGAAGTGGGTTGGATAGAGACTCGTTATTTAACAAGCAGACGTTAAGATATACAAGGTAGCGGTTTGATTTTTGTCAGAAGAAAGTTCTGGAAATTGAGCCTGAATAACGTCAAATATAACTGAAAAGAGTAAGTTATATACACCAGTTTTTTTATACTGTCTTATTACAAAACAAAAGTAGGCCTACTGTGTGTATGTTCGACTTGTCATCAACCATAAGTTAAAGTCACGCTTTTGAAATCAATTGTAATAAAGGTGAAGTCGTAAGATCATTAACATTTTTACGATGTCGATGAACTGTCTGAAGACTAGATTCGCCAGCAGTGTCGCAGGAAGTGTAACTTTTAGGTTGTTTAACCTCAACAAGAAAGTGCAGCTATACCTCTTATTAAATTTATTCCCGTAGAGACGTATGCCACTTGAATTGTCTGTAGTACAGTGCTACTGTATTTCTGCCTGCCAAAGATATGCAATATATTATTACTGTTAGAACGATGAAAATTGAATTGATGGACAATTGGTCCTCAATAGAATATAAAGTATCTAAATCTGACCTCCTTTTCTTTCCATCCTCCTCCTCCCCCTCCTCTGATCTCTCTATCTCTGTTCCTCTGGAATCTACCACACTCTCTCCCTCTTCCTCCGCTAAGAACCTCGGAGTCACCCTGGACCCCTGCCTCTCTTATTCCCAGCACATCTCCACTCTGGTACGCACTTGCCGATTCTTCCTGAGCAACATCCGAAGAATCCGACCCTTCCTCACCAACTACGCCACCCAGCTCCTGGTCCAGGCCTTGGTACTCTCCCGCCTAGACTACTGCAACTCCTACTCCTGGCTGGCCTCCCTGCGTCCGCCACCCGTCCGCTCCAGCTCATCCAGAACTCCGCTGCCCGCCTGGTGTTCTCTCTGCCTCGCTTCTCCTACGCAACTTCACTACTCCGCTCACTCCACTGGCTCCCGATCACCGCTTGCATCCAGTTCAAGACTCTTGTACTAGCCTACAGATGCCTTGACTGCCCAGTCCCTGACCACATTCCGGTGCCTCCTCAAGACTCGCCTCTTCAGAAAGCACCTGTAGAACTCCTCTGTTCTTCCCCTGGGACACTTATGACCCTTCCTTAAATGCGCTTTACTTGCTCTTATCTGCCCCCTATTTTACTGCATTTAATCCTGTACTTCAGATTACTGTAATCTGCCAAGTGTTTAATCTGTAGTATTTTGTATTTAATCATATCCTGATGTAATTATCACTGACACTGTTATCTGCTGTATTATTGAATCGTATTTTGTCACACTTGTACTTGCTTGAACCAAAGTCATTGTATTTATCTTGCTCTTAATTGTATTATTACTTGTACTGTGATACTTGAAATGTATTTGCTTACGATTGTAAGTCGCCCTGGATAAGGGTGTCTGCTAAGAAATAAATAAATAATAAAAAAATAAGAAAGTGGTTGTAGTTTTTTTTTTTTTTTAAATAAGAATTGAATGTTGATAATTTCAGTAATTTATGTGGTATGGAAATTGATTTTGTTGTTTATTTTTTTCTTTCTTTTTTAAATAGAGTATGGATAAGCCCCCTTTTAGACAGATTCAGATATGTGGAGTCTGGGAAATGAAGGATAAACTGGGAACAGGAGGATTTGGCAACGTCTATTTATACCAACATTTGGTATATATATATATATATATATATATATATATATATATATATATATATATATATATATATATATATATATATATATTTTATCAGTCTATTTTTCTAATTATCATAATATAGTGCAGGGCTTCCCAACCCTGGTCCGGGGGACTCCATGTGTCTTCCGGTTTCCATTACAACTGAGCTCTCAATTACTTAAATAGATCCTTAATTGAACTAATAATTTGCGTAATTAGACCTTTTTTTAATTGTTCTCAGCCCCTAAAAAGTTGCAGAGTTCAAGTTACTTTATCAAACTTAAATTAAAATGGTTTATTCAGTCTTTTCAAAAGGGTCATCGCGAGAGTGTCTTGAGGCACACTGATAGGTTTATTCAATCTTTCAAGAACCGCTGTCATATCATTGACTAGTTTTGTATTCTGATTTCCACGAGTGGACCTCATCGCTACAAAATGGCATGTAAACAAATGGCAAAACGCTCCACTGTTTCTCAAGCTACAAGAAGTTGGAAATGGTTCGAAGTCTTGAAAAAAAACCTGAATCAGACACAAGTTGCCAAACAATTTGTGTTTCCTGTTCTGGTGAGTTGCTTCACCATTCTATTAAATAATAGTGTGCATGTCTTGAATATTGCTCCTGTACATGTATTAATAATTAATCTAGAGCTGCTGCTGCATTTAATGTGTGTAGGGGTGCTGTTCATTTATTTTGACAGTTAGTTTATTAACATTGGTTTATTTGTTACTTTATTATTGTTCTTACAGTTTATTAACACAGGGGTTCCCAAACTGTGGTCCCGGGTGGGCCGCAGGAGCAATGACATTCTATGTATTTTTTTTTCTATTAATAGCAAAAAGCAGGCGCTGGCGACAGCTGTAACTGTAGAACAATAAAGTGTAGCGAGGCGGTATTGGCGGACTGTCTGTCAATCAAAACAGACATTCACAAATCAGAGCTAACAGATTGCCTACCGGGATGTAGAGAGAGAACTCTTGAGAATAGGGCGGTGTTAAGGTCATGTGATCTCTCTGCTGGCAGATGTAAAAAGTGTGCTCAGTTTTAATAAAATTACAATATGTCGAATCTGCTACCAAAGTATGCGTTTTGCAAAGTATAAAGAACAAAAAAGGCAGTTACAGGAGTTTGAATGCATTTGTACCGTTTTGAGGAGCTGGAATGGTTTTTTTTTTCTTTTGTAGAAACATTTTCATACTAACGTTTGTACTTGATAACATTCATTTAAAAATTCAATTGATGCCTATGATGAATACGTTTTTGTGACTAATTAGCTATTAACATTTAAAAGATTGAATACTTTGATGTGTGTTTCAATATTATCTAAATAAAGTTATTAATCAAACTGATAAATCTTTTTACATACCGGTAACTGATTTATTAAAATGTTTGGATATACTGCTATTTTTATAGATTTCTGGCTTGTTCACAATCATCTTAAAATAACGCTAGCATATGTTTGGTTGGATAATAATAATAATAATAATAATAATAATAATAATAATAATAATAACCTTTTTTGACTGATTCAAATTTTGCTGCATATGGATTTATTTTCGTAAGTTTTCTTTTGGTTAAATGGCGCAGCTGCGCTCCAATTTTATTTTTTATTTTTTTCTGACGGGGATGTTGCAAGCCAACTGAATGTGATTTTGCAACTTGTATTTGGTTGTACAGAGTAGTGGCGAAAAAAGTAACTTATGCAAGGCTCTCGTTTCCTTCTGTATTGTGCGCATTCGTCTTTTTTGTGCATGATAGTTCAGCGCGAGAGGTAACGGCTGGACATTTGTTACACAGTGTTCAGAAATTAGGATTTAAGAGGTAAAATTTCCAATTATACAAAGGTACCAATTTTAAAGGTTTGATACCAATGTCTGTTTAGATTTTGCAATTTTATTTACTAAAATTAAAGTGTTTCAATTTTTTTTAAATTTTCACTCAGTGTATATTCTATGTGATTTCCATCTTTCACAATATGTATTCAAATGAATAAAGGACAGTTTAGATTAGGTTTATTTTATAATGTTGCAGGTTTAAACATGTAAAATGTTTTTTCATATGACAAGGCGTACGAATAGTGGGCTGCAGTGCCTATTGCAGCTGAACAGGTGGGCCTCAGGTAAAGTTTGGGAACCCCTGTATTAACATACACTAACCTATTGCTTGTTCCCTTAATTATTCAGTTCCATTCAAATGTTGATGACGTGCATCATGACAAGTAATACATATGTTTTGTTCACCCTCAAGTATTGGCATCACTGGGTTTGTGAAAGCAGCAGTTAAAGTTCACTTATTTGGTATACATTCTAATTTCAGGTGTAATCTGAATCTTAACTTCATTCAATTTGGGTACCTGAGCAAAAAATCATGGCAGCCACTTTTCAGCTTTTTTTTTACTTCTCACTTTCATCTCTGTCAGGAGTCATAGTGTTAATTGCTTTATGAGAATGCACTGATGCATTGATTTTCATTGATGTGTGCAAGCGACTTGACTTCCTGGGGAAAATTATATAAAGGGGAATGGGGCTTTGTAGCATTACAATTCAGAACTAAGATTGGTTCAAATAGCAATAATGTAATTTTCATGTTTGCTTTAACATTTTGTAACAACTTTTAAATGTAATTTTCATTCCGACAGTTTCAGTATGAGCTTTACAATTCATGCCATAAATAAGCACTAAATAATTCTGTAAAAAAATGAAGACCTGTATTGATTATCTTTAAAAGGTTCAACCTTTTTATTTTTCAACAATCTACAGTTGGTACACAAAATAATTGACCTGGGATATGCAAAAGACCTGGATCAAGGAAGTCTGTGTGCATCTTTTGTTGGAACATTACAGTACTTGGTGAGTAAATATTTATTGAAAATGTATGCTTAGGGCTGGATAGTGTTTGCTTGGATTTTGTTGGATGTCCTTCGGTGTTGCTGCTAATATCCGATTATCAACATTAATTTGTGTGCATCAAAAAACGGAAGGAGGTTAAATGTTGTTGTTTTTTCTAGGCACCTGAGCTGTTTGAGAATAAGCCATATACTGTAACAGTAGATTACTGGAGTTTGGGGACAATGGTATTTGAATGCAGCTGTGGTTTTTGTCCATTTTCAACCTGTGCAATGGTAAGAAATGTATTAAATTTAAACTAAATGATAGTACTTCTCATGACTAAATAAATTAATAAATGTCATTCCCTAACAAGTTAGTGGAGCAGTTAAATGTTGTATTTTATTGTATGAAGATTTAATTTGATAACCTTTCTTACTCTGGTTTTAAAGATTGCATTTGGGATTGCTTAGAGCCAGTGCTTCTCCTTCATTCCACATTAATAAATAGATATGTGCCAGTCTTATTTATGCTGTTCTTTGATCTCTGTATGCTGCTAATTGTGTTTTGAAGCACACAGATTTTTATTGTGCTGTTTGTGCATTGTGATTTGTTTTTTATAACCCCTACTAAACAAGGCCTCGGTCTCAGTGGGTAAATCTCTTGGTTAAATAAACAATTAAAAAAGACATAATGCAAATAATTGTTGTTGTATGTCTGCGAATCTGATTTTGTTGCCTGTTAGTTTGCAATGGAATCAGACATATCTTGACAATAGGATGTTTGTATACAAAATATCAGTAAAAGGTACAACAAAATATTTTATGTATCTTGCACATTAAAATAATTGGACATTTGCCAATACCTGTTTTGCGTGTATATGTGTGTGTGTGTGTATTTGAGGAGGTATTAATATGAAAAACAGTGTGCATGCTTTGAATTGAAATACCAAAGCTATCCATCCCAGTAACCAGGCACAATTCTGCCTTTCGAAACACAACCCAATCATATTAACACTATTTTGCAGGAACAATAAAGTCTGTCACAAAGGCCCAAAGGATATCATGGCTGTTGAAGAGATGAATGGTGAAGTCAAGTTTTCCACCCACCTGCCGTACCCTAATAGACTTAGCAGGTTAGATTAATTATATTTTGAACCTTCATCATCATATGACGAATAAGAGAAGTGCTCTCTGTCATATACCAAGAACCTAAACTCCTAAAACTTTGCAGTAACTTTAATATAACTTCAGTGATTTAAATACATAACTGAATTAAATACCTGGCTGACATTCTGAAAATTGTACTTGTTTATCCTTTGTCCTTCAGAAATGTTTAATCCTTACCATTTTAATTAAATGCAAGTTCATGAAATGTTCATTTTAAAATCAATAATACCAGAAGCTTCTTTAAAAGAATGTCATCCTTTTCTGCATTCCTGAAAGTAAAGTGTTTATTTTACAGAACAATGGTGGAGCCCCTTGAAAACTGGCTACAAGTGATGCTGAAATGGGATCCTGTACATAGAGGAGGGGGTATAGATCCGAATACAAATGCTTTTCATTTTTAGATCAGATATTAAGCATGGAGGTTAGTATATATTGATACCATACATATATTTGTTGTCTACGCAAAAGAATCACATTTTAGATGACAACAATTGTCTATGCATTAAAACAACTTCATGCTGTAAGTGCAGACTTTAATTTCATATTTAAACAAACTTAACAAAATGTAGAAAAGCATTACAAAAAAGTGTATTGGTAAGATGCTTCTGTTTTAACACTCTAAGCAGATTGTGTTTTGTCAGGGGATTGTCTGAAATAATGTCTGCACTTTGAGATAGTCGAACTGCAAAGAAGTCCATATGCAAGGCGCCAAGAAGATGTTATGGAGAAGCTGTGAGGCAACATTTATTTATTCTAGTCCTTTGTGATTCCTATTAGAGATTATCCCACTAAATATCATGAGAAAGTCTGTTAAAGTAGCTAGTTGGAGCATACTTTCTGTTTGGATAAAGTTTGAGTAATTTAAAAATCACTGAATGCATATTCTTGTCTACGTATTGTGTACCTTTTTAACTATATCTAAAGAACCACTTTGGTATGAACATTCCTTAATTGGGTTAATGAAGAGTATCATTTCATTTTGTATGGTCATTTTT
This sequence comes from Acipenser oxyrinchus oxyrinchus, assembly GCA_030684275.1. Classification (NCBI taxonomy): domain Eukaryota; kingdom Metazoa; phylum Chordata; class Actinopteri; order Acipenseriformes; family Acipenseridae; genus Acipenser; species Acipenser oxyrinchus. Next base: position 9,795,683 of record CM060259.1, on the reverse strand, counting down.
TTTCTACATTCACATTTAAGTTTAAAACTCTTTTTTTAAAAGATAGATGTTAAGTCATTTTTTTAATCCCCACAGAGAAGTGGAAGCAATTGAATTATACAAGCAACTGAAAGCAAAATGTAAAGGTATGTATGTGATCTAAGTAGTTTGTAGTATAGCCATTGATATTAATATACCACAAACGGTCTACCACTTTGATAAGATTTTCATTTATATCTTTGTAACGTTTTTTGTTTTTGTAGCAGATCCACAGCATGCTTACAGTGACAGTTCAGAGATGGTGAAAGTTATTGTGAAAACAGTCCAGAGTCAAGACCATGTTCTAAAGGACCTGTATGCACATTTAAAGTAAAATGACTTTTCACAATAATACAAGTAGAGCACGAAATGTTTTCTCTAATGCATACCTGATGCCTCTGGCAAAATATACAAATACTACGACCAAAAATATTGGACCATTTTCTGAAGCTTGTGCTTTTTCTGTGTGATATAAAAAACAAAAGCAATGGTATAAGCAAGAGGATGGAGCAGGTAACTGTAGTTCAGGGTGTTCTTTAGAGTTTAAATAATACAAATGCTGCACTTGCTTCATCACAGTGCCTTTGACATATCCATAAAATGGCTGAAAGTTAATGCATTTTGTGGTTTCATATTTACAGTAAGATTCTGTTGAGCAAGCAAAAGATCATTGACTTGTTCCCAAAGATTGATAAATTTCTTGAAAACATCAAAGAAGCTAATAGCAATGTGATGCAGATGCAGATGAAAAGACAAAGAGAATTTTGGCATTTGCTAAAAATTGCTTGTGTAAGTATTAATTGTATACATTATAACATGCACAAGGGTTAGCAATATCGTACATTTTAAAACAAAAAAAGCATTAACTTTAATTGTTATTTCACTATATTTAAGACCAATCTCTTGTGAAGTGATATGACCCTGAACACAATTAAAAATTAAAAATAATAATAATTATTATTATTTGTTTATTTAGCAGACGCCTTTTTCAGACTAGGGTGTGTGAACTATGCATCAGCTGCAGAGTCACTTACAACTACGTCTCACCCGAAAGACAGAGCACAAGGAGGTTAAGTGACTTGCTCAGGGTCACACAATGAGTCAGTGGCTGAGATGGGATTTGAACCAGGGACCTGCTGGTTACAAGCCCTTTTCTTTAACCACTGGACCAATGTACCGTTATTTTGTAAAACCCCAGGGCTTTTTTCAGAACACTGTATAGCATGTATCCAAAAAAAAGATCATAACTTTTCTCAATAAACTCTTCTGTTTTCAACCTGGATCCTGTGTGTATCTATTCATTTAAGAAGTGTGTCATTAATGCTAATGTATTTTAATGAATGAAGAGGATTTCTTTTTATATGCTCTGGGATAGAGATAATGGCTGCTTACTGCATTTGAATATTCAAACTGAACCTCTGGAGCATTTCTGTTTCATTAGGCTCAGAATTTAGCTCGACCATTTATGACTCCCAAGTCCTGAGGCCTCACAATCATTACAGCTGTCAGCATGGACACAGCAAGGACAGCCTATTACCACACCTACAAATGCACCACATGCACTCACCTCTTTACCAGAAGCGAATTACAGGTAAAAACCTAAAATATTTCTAAACAGTTGTGCCAAACATTGTTGCAAGTAACTGAATGTGTTGTTATTACAGTATTTTCCACAAGTCAAAAACCTTAACAACTTGTTGCAAATAAACAGTTATGAAACCCATATTGTGGGGCGTGTGTGTGTGTTGTGTTTTTTTTTTTTAAGCCTGAATGTGTATTTGCTTTTTGTTTTTTCTAGTGACTCAGTATCCTGTTTACTGGAGGAGAACCAGAGGTACTTGACCCAGTTAACCAGTGTGAACCAGGAAACCACTGTTGAACAATCTAAAAGCATAATGGTAAGCCCAGGTTAAAGAGAGCATACAGAGATACTGAAAAAGCTAAGCAGGTCTGATGAGGTGGCTTAGGACAAGGGACTTTCCATGCGTGTTGAATCCTGTGTACAAATTTGCTAATTGTAAGGTACTTTTTTCCCAACTTTGCATTACCTTTTGAGGTAGCTATTGAGATAATATATAAATGTGGTGAATATTTTTTTTGTTTCTATACAAAATAGACAATTGGAACAGGCATTAAAACTAAATGCTTTGATCTTGGATATGCTTTTGATTCAGATACATTCAGTTTCACAGTTTTCCTATGTTTACCTTTCTTAGCTGTATTAAAAAAAAAGTTCAAAACATTGCTTACATATTTCTTATTTTTTTAAGGATCAAGACTGGAGTTGGACAGAATAAGAAGTTGTTACTAAAAAAACGACAAACGTCTACAGTCATCTATTAAACTGAATGATAGTTTCTTTTTTGGCATTCTCTACTATAAACACTATCGAAAGGAATTTTCTTTTGAAAACAGAAGTGTTCAGCTATCACTTACTGAAGTCTGGTTTTATTGTTTCAATAATAGTATCCACACCACTTAAATGCACTGAAATATACAAGTTTGTCACCCACAGAGCAGATCCCATTTGGTGCTTTGTCCTATTTCTTAATTGCTTGCATTTGTTCTAATCAATCCATCCACCTGCATCCATAACATTTTAATCACCAAGACATAGATTTTAAAAGAGTAGACAATATATACAGCACCTTACTTCAATAAGGATAATTTATAGTTTGCCTTTGGGATCATTTATTAACTACTACAAAAGGCCAAGACACACAGTTATGGTCTTTTGTACATTGCTGTACATTTTTTTTTTAATTCTGGTTTGTTGGAATTGTGAAGGGATTTACAATTTTTTTTTTTGTTACATTTCAATTTTAAAATATTGTAAGTAACCATCCTATAATACTGTATAATTGTTTTGTGATCTGTAAAATACATTTCATAGCCCAGTCGCCTCTATAAGACTGGAAATGCAGATTTGATTTGAGTGTTTACTGTGAGCCCAAGAGAGCATTGTATAAAAGTAATCACTTTGTTTATATATATATATATATATATATATATATATATATATATATATATATATATATATATATATATAAAACTTTTCACTTCAACAAAGTTCAAGAATAGACCACACATCCTTCTTTAATGTACTGTGCAGGAGGTTCAACCATTCTATTTGTAGTCACAAATACAGTTCCTTCGAATCAAAGTAGAATTATGTAAAGAAAAAAAGAGCACTACAACAACATGCAAGCTTGATTATTTTCTCGTTGGTTATAAATGCACTGTAATAATTGTTTATAACATGTGTATCTTTTTAATTTGCTCTGGGTTTGCACGTTTTTTGATCAAAGAAGTATTGAGTGGATTATTGTGTCAACTTTCTAGGTTAATATTCTTTATCAACACTTTTTTCACTTGCTTTTAATGTTCTAGTATACAGTACTCCATAAAGAAGAATATGCCATATTGATCTTGTGATTTAAAGTGTATTGTCAAATTGTAGAATTATGTACAATAATTGCCTTTTAAAATAGTTTTGCCAATGTAATTATGTATGTACATGTGCAATAAAATCTAAAGGTAAGTCCTGCTAACCTTTTTATGAATATTTATAGAATGCTGCAAAGATTCATATGAATGTTATTCCTGATACAAAATACAGCATGTAGAGTAAAAATGATATCCTCCAATAAGTGCATTTCTTTGCTAATCAGTAAATTGGTAGGAAGCCCCAGTAAGTTTGGTTGTATCATAACATAATTGTAATTATTTTCAAGATTTTACTTGGGTAAGTACTGTAATTCATTGTTCATGTTAATATTGTACAGATTTGAATGCATATACAATTTGACTTCAAAATGCAAGAATAAATGAATTACAGAGCTGCTTAGTTTTTTTTTATGAATATGAAATATGTATACATACTTATGTAGATGTTTGATGTACGGTTGTTCTTCATACTGTCCATGTGGTTCTGTTCCTCTATGTTCCTGCTGCCATCATTACTGAATATGTTTAGGATGCCCAACTACTTAATAAACTGTATGAAAACCTTTTGTCCTTTTCCAGATTATGTGCCTGGAAATATATGTATTTTTTTAAAATGTACTGCTATTATATGTCCACAGTAGAAATAGCAGTACATCTACCAATGAGTAGTCTTTATTAGCCAGTATTTTGTATTATATTCATTAAAACTATTATAGTCTGTTGTTGGCTTTTTAAACAATCATTTACGAAAGTTTCATTTTGATGAAGCTTTAATGTAACTTTGAGAAAATGGCCCAGTGGTTAGTAAAGCTTTATTTATACACGTTCAATAAGCGTTTCACAGTGCGTTTCAAGCAGCTGGTGTTATTTGAAGCTGATCATGTTACCTTAAACTACACAGTGGTTTCAACAGTTTACCATTTGGAACCAGACTCGCCTCACAACACAGAGATCTCCCATTTAACACATTGCAATATCTGCAGCATGCACCTAAAGAAAAACGCTACTAGCTGATGGTGTCCCACGACAGGACCAACGTCACGTTATAGCACTTGTACGGTTGTTAAATTTCTATCGTCAGACGAAAATAGCTCTTCTCTCCCCTTTAATCGGTGTCTTACGTTACATTTCACCCGGAAGGGTAGAGTCCAGTGCAACGTGCAATGGCTGGTGTTGAGTGGAATGGGTACCAGGGTTTCGATTATTTTATTACACATACAAGAAGGTACTGTTTTTGAAACGGGTGAGTTTATTATGTAACCAAATGATGTCCTGATGCTTCTAAGTTATCATGGTTTTGTGGACGTGATTGTGCAAAACTGTGGGTTAACCACTGAAATTAGTACTAGGTGTTTGTTGCTGCTCCTGTGCTTTGTACCTTGGTATATACTTTCTAACGAGTACAGGTATGTTAACAGTATTCTTGTCGTTAGCAGGGGCTGTCACAGTTTTAATACTAGTCTTGGATTTCACTACTGTGTGCAAACTGTACTTTCACATCAGACCGCGCTGTAGTAGTACAGTGTGCAGTATAGTTTAGCAGGATGTATTTTGTCACGAATTGAATGACGGTTATTGTTTCAGTTAAAAGTGTTGTTTTTTTTTTTTACATCTATGTATAATGTATTTATACGTTTTTGTAATTGCTACACATAATGCACCATGCTTTACTTTATGTTGTTTCAAATGCAATAGAACAGGAAGTGGTAAGTCTTGGAAAACCAAACAGAATGTTTGCATGCATACAAATATTTTATCTTATGAATACTTTAAATAGAGCTTGCCTTTGACGTGTCAGACAGACAGGCCAATTCTGTGAATCATTTACCGTTACACTGGGTCACGCAAATTAGTGATCACCCTTGGTTGCCTAGTGTTATACAGCTTGGGTTTGAGCTTTGTTTTATTTTTTTTTTACAAAGTGATGCAAATTGGATATACATAAAAAAATAGTGAAAAACGGATTTGGCAATGGGTTGTGATTTTTGGATGGTGGTATGACAAATCAGATGCTGTACAAGGGTTGTTTGTGCGAGTTACTGTATGCACGGTTCACAGTTCAGCCTCAAAATGTACACAACATGTTTTCATTGTACTTATTGGAGATTGATATGGCTTGTGCTATTTATGCAGAATTATCGTACCCCATGTGGTTGGTAAATTGTGCAACCATGACTCCTGCTTTCACAGGTTTAAACCTGCTTTTACCAGCAGATCTGCATCTGCAATTAAAGGTGAGTGTTGTTCACCTTGAAAAATATGCTGATCTGTATGCTCCTTGAACAATGTTTGAATATGTGTGTATGTATGTCTTCAACAGATAACCAGTAAGGCTGACAATGGCCCATGTAGGAGCAGTAGTGGCTACTGTCACAGGGGTGATTGCTCTTCTTCTTCATTCTTCTATACACAAGATTGAAGAGGGACATCTTGCTGTTTATTATAGGTAAAGCTTCTAATTGTATGCAACATTCCATTGTCACTCACATGCAAAATTCAATCCTATAGGTGTTATTCCCTTGATTTACACAACGGGTTACCCATTACAAGTCTGTTATCAAATCAATAGAACCTGTTGGTCAAAATAAACAAACCAAACCAGTTTGACAGTCGTCTCACCGTGCATCATTGCCTGAGGCATGCTACAGTGTTATCATGCTACAGAGCTACAATTGAAAGCCTGGTGTACACAGTGTCATATGAAATGTATGTATGTGGAAGAGTAAAATGCATTAAAATCTCAAACATGAGAAAATGAAACTCAAGGTTGTTGTGCACAATTCTGGAATATGTTTGGTATTCTTGAACCATTTTAGAGTGGTTTAGATGCTCCGTTTAAGAGTAACTTACTTTTAGAATATTTGATACACATGCTCGCAGACTGCATTTGTTTCATAGTGCTGTAATTACCAATGAATCTGACTAATGTATTCCATGCAGATTTCAAGTAATTTAAAATTCCAAGATGTGTAATGTGTGTGTGTGTTTTTGTCTGTGTGTGCTCTCAGTTATTTTATGCATGATGCATTACTTTTTATTATTATTATTATTATTAAAATGATAAAAACGTTGGGCCTAATGTTCCATTGAAATTTTTAAAGGACAGTTGAGTTTTATTTCATGCGTATGGATTACCTGTAAAATAGTAGATTTTTAAACTATAGAAACTAGTTAAAAATTAACACCAGACTATACATGAATACTCAGTCCATTCAGCCTCCAATCTTTCCATTATAGTGTTGTAATCTTTCTTGTGATGCATCGGATGGGTTTGCCCTGATGCGTCAACTTTATTTTATAGTGCCTGATAAAATGGCGACACCTTGTATGAGTGATGTTTTTTTTTGGATGATAAGGATTGAATTATGCCTTACTTCACTGAAAGAACAGATAATTAGCATTTTTTAATATACCTCATCTTTGCAAATATTGCATATGATTTATATTCCAACTGCATTCGATGTATAGATACTAAGCATGTAAAAAGTGCAGAGGCTAGGTTTTGATTTGAGGTCCCAGGTTCATATATTCTGCTGGGTAGGCACAGTAACTGCTACAGATCTGTTAAGCAGTGATGCCTGTATTAAAAATAACTTAATAGGTTATAGAAGAGTTTTGTTTGCATGTGTAGTTTTAGCTAATAAATGCATTTTAAGTACTCCTTGTATATTTTGTTACAGAGGTGGTGCTTTGCTGACTACTCCAAATGGTCCAGGCTTTCATATTATGCTGCCATTTATTACAACATACAGATCTGTTCAGGTAAGTGGTACTCAACCTTCCTTTCCATTAAGTATGTATATTTAAAAAATGCTATTAAAAACAAATGTAGACATGCTTCTGTGCAAGGATACCTTTATATTCTTAGTTGTCCATGAAAACTAGTGTGTGTTTTTTTTTCCGTTTCTTTAAGGTTAATAAAATGTTTTAAATGTTAGGTGAATGATAATGCAGTAGTAAAACTTGAATTCTTACCATTATCCTTTAATATGTAACGGATTGTGTCTTTTTTATTTTCTAGACAACACTACAAACTGATGAAATAAAAAATGTGCCTTGTGGGACAAGGTATGTATTCCAGCCTATTTTTGCATCCTTAATAATGTTCTAAAGGGGAAGGGGGTGTTGAGAGGTGTACTGTATGTGGGAAGACTGATCCAGAGTCTCTTCACTTCTGTGGGTAAGGTAGCAGAACTAGTGTTAACTCTTAAGCCTGTGTGATTGCAGTCATTCCCCCAAAGAGCCATAGTTATTGTTTGTACCAAAGATATTTTACTATTAAGGATGGGTAAGCAATGTTTTAAACAAAGTTAAACACCTTTTTATTCACATTTATGGCTCTTTCTGTCTTCTGTAATGTAAAAGAAAAAAAAGACACGTTTTTACTGTTGATATTAATATAATGTGCTTGGTTTTTTTCAACAGTGGGGGTGTCATGATCTACTTCGATAGAATAGAGGTGGTCAATATGCTGGTTCCATCTGCAGGTAAACAATACAGCTGTTTTGACAACCTCTTTCGTAGCCTTTGTTATTGGCTTGTTTTGTGTAGGGGTCACATTCACTTGCATACCTAATTCTAGGTATATATTCAGTTGACATGGATTAAAGCACACTGAGAGTGTAATTATTGTAAAGACTATATGTTAACTGAAAGCTTATGATCCCTAATTGTGTTGGTGTATTAAAATATTTGGACAAGCTTGCCCTTCATTTGTGTGAGAAAAAAAAGAATGCTAACAATAGCTATGGCATACAGAACAGTAAGTGGAATGCAGTGCAAGTCAAATATGTTGGTGTAGAAATTAAAAGATACCTTAAGGGCTAGTGAGTGATCAGTGGTTTCCATATTATGCTGTAAATGCAATAAAACCAGAAGAGGTGTGGTGGTGGTCCTGAAATCCTGTTGTCCATCATTTAGTGTCTCCAACTAGTTACATTGCTGAATGTTGTTGTTTTTTTTTTCTCACATTTGGTTATGCATGGACACAAGATTATATTTACCCTACCTCCCTGTGGAAGGGTGGTGGGTAATTCACTGACACACGGGAGACACAGGTGATTTTGACAGGACCGCACAGGTGCCCAGTTTTATTTTAGTGGGGTAGTTCCACGTTCTGGCCCGCAGAGGGCGCTGTTGTCTGTGGTCTGCCTATCAACAATGATAGACAGAACCACAGAGATACCAGGGGTGGTACCGTTCTCAATTATAGACGCACTCGCAGGTGCTCAAACAAAAACTAAGCAAAAGGAGAAAATAACAAGGAAAATAAAACACAGTAAACAAAACTACAAACAAAAGGTGCTGCACTCGGCAGCTTCACCCCGACCGTCGTTACCCGCACGGTCCGGGTCTCCGTCCTACCCTCGCCGCTCCCTCAGACTGCTAACACAAATACTGATGGGGTCTGCCCACGGTTTCCCCGCTAACCCTGTTCCCTTTCTGTTCTGGATCGGGACCAGTGCGTCCGCACGTCTGTTTTCTCTCAAAAGGGCCGACCTGAGGAAACAGCAGAATGTTATTTTATAGGGCCAGCAATCCCCCAAGACCCGCCGCTCAGCCATTCAGAGAGAAGGAAAGCCCGCACACCCACTCTCCCACCTCTCCGTGTCACTGCCATGACTGACAGGCGAATATTGACGGGCTGCTGCCCTCTTCCTGCAGCACTTCAAACACATCAGAAGAGTCAGTACAGGTCTCCCCCTGTTACACTCCCATAGAATGCAGCACAGTGTTGGGTAGACAGACAGAGATGATAATATCAGTCTATTAATTACACAATGACCATATACTGAACAGAGAAGACCACACAGAATTATTTTACACACTCACAAATGAGGTCTCGAGCAAAATGTTCATACAATATAGAAACAAAGAATGACTGTATACCAGTGGTACTTGTGACAGGCTGGCTTCAGGGAGGAACTCAGACCAGAGAGAGAAACACACAGACAGACGGTGATGATGAGAGAAACTGAGTGCGATGGTTGCACTCAGCTTTTAATAACAAATAAATAAAAAGGTTTAACAAACAGAACACAAAAACACAGGACACGGCACTTGCGCCAAAATAAATAGACAAACAAAACGAACTGACACTTAACAAACGGTGCCCGGAGACAAACAAACACGGTGAGTAAAATAAATGGTTATTATTATTATTCTTTCTACTATTCGTTCTCCTTCTCTCTCACCCGTTCTCCACTCTCGAACACCCAACCCTGAGTGAGTGAAAACATGCTGCTTTTATGCAGTTGTACCGAGACTCGATTGCTAGTCAATCATTCAATTGGAATCTCGGTACAACTGCACGTGAATTAATTAAAGTGCACTTTCCCGTGTTCACATACTAATACTTTAACTGCACGTGATGTGATTTGTGCCATCCTCGTGCCTAAATACAAATATACATTTTTAAATACACGTGAAACACAGACCCATTTATATCCCGTGTACCAATGACTATACACCAACATTTACGCACAACACGTAACATACAATATACACAGGGGGGGGCACTTTGCCACATACTCCACTCTGACCCTCGAGATCGAATCCAGTCCAGGTTTTTACTTTAAGCGTGTTCTAATGTAGTTAATTGAAGCTGTTAAGAGGCAATACACTAATTTAGTACCTGCTTGGAATAAAGACAAGGACTGGAATGGATCTCAAGGGTCAGAGTTCAGTACCACTGGTATACAGACATTCTTTGTTTCAACCAATGCTCTCTTTATTTTCTTTATGTTTAGTTGTTGACATTGTGAGGAACTACACAGCAGACTATGACAAGACATTGATCTTCAACAAGATTCACCATGAGCTCAATCAGTTTTGCAGTGTCCATACCCTCCAGGAAGTTTACATTGAGTTGTTTGGTAAGTGTTCTTTTATTATTATTATTATTATTATTATTATTATTATTATTATTATTATTATTATTATTATTTCTTAGCAGACGCTCTTATCCAGGGCGACTTACAATTGTTACAAGATATCACATTATTTTTACATACAATTACCCATTTATACAGTTGGTACCTTGCTCAAGGGTACAGCAGCAGTGTCCCCCACCTGGGATTGAACCCACGACCCTCCGGCCAAGAGTCTAGAGCCCTAACCACTACTCCACACTGCTGCCCTAGGCATTACTGGGTGGGCTGGGTAAAAAGGTTGATATTTTATTTCAGAAACAAGCGGAGATGGGTCACAATGATTTCTAAAGACAAAGAGGCAAATGGTAAAACAAAGGCAGGCAATGCGATTCTGTAATTGGTACTGTATATTTAATACTTTTATTGTTACAGATATAATTGATGAAAATCTAAAGCTGGCACTACAAAAGGACCTGAATGCTATGGCACCAGGTCTTACAATTCAGGTAGGATCATATCCCTAAAATCTTTCCAAAATATTCCCTTAAATGACATTTCTTAAGTTTAAACTAGGGTCCAAAGACTAAAATATTGAAACATTGAAAACATGTTTAGTAGAGGATCATGGAATTGTGCCCTTGCTGAGTAAGTTTTAGGTTGTGTTGAAATGCCTTTTAGGTTTTGCTGAAATACCCTAAAATAACCCCAATCAGTAAGGGATGGTTATCATATCTGTAAAACTTTGAATAAACTTAATCTGGTCCCGTTATAATCTAAATACTACTCCAGTATGGTTTATAGAGGCACTATATGGTAACGTTTTCAGAAGATGAGACATAAAACCGAGGTCTGCTTCCAAAACATGAAAAGTTTCTGTGGCAGAAAAAAAGAGGAGTGTTTTCCATGATCACTCCTGTGAATTCCCATTCCACCCCCTCCCCCTGTGAAATTTCTGAAATAATGAGATGTGTTTTGTTTTTTTGTTTTTTTATTTAGGCAGTTCGTGTTACAAAGCCAAAAATCCCAGAGACTATCAGAAGAAATTTTGAACTAATGTGAGTCTCCTATTAATAATCTTAATTGGAATCTAAACATGCATAATATGGGAGTGTACAGTACACTGGCTAACAAGAAAAACGTTTGCCGAGTATGGGTCAATTGTTGCCAGTTTGACCTCACTCAGACCACGTGGGTTGCTTAGTGTATTGGTGTCTCTGGAAAGCTATTTGTAATCTCTCTAAAATAGCAAACATTGTAAAAATCAAGATGTCCCACAATTGAAGTGGCATCCTAAGTGATATCTGTTTACTACCAATGCAGAACAACTGACTTAGTGAGGGAAAGCAGGCAACAAGTTCCCTACAGTAAATGTTGTTTTCTTTTTGATGTTTTCTTATTAGGGAAGCTGAGAAGACAAAGTTGCTTGTTTCTGCACAGATCCAAAAAGTCGTCGAGAAGGAGGCCGAAACCGAAAGGAAGAAAGCTATTATAGGTAAAGAATAGTTGAACTATCACTACTAATTAGGGCTGTCACTCGATTCACATTTTTTATCTGTTAATTTATGGGTCTTAGTTGATTAACCGGTAGATTAATCCATGCACATTTTTAATAAAGGTAACGATATTATAGCGGCTGTCCTGCACTGTCATTCTTAAATCAGTATTTTTATTTTTATTTTAGTAAATGTAACAAACATTACCTTTCTGTCCTATTACCTTAATAAACAAATTTAGGGACCTGATAACTCAGTCAAACAAGCCCCAAGGGCCAGAGCAGCACAGTTATGCGCACACTGTTTAACCGCTCTGGGCTAATCCCTAAACAGCAAAATTTATTAGCAATGCACAAACACGGAAACAGAAAAAACACTGAGGTTTATAACTAAATCAACAGTTTATAATGTTGCTCAGGATAAATGCGCCAGGCTGGATTTTACCACAGCGTTCACCACAGCTCTGGTTACAATGCACACGAGTAACTTTGCAGACACGTGTTTGGCAATCATTTAAATCAATGTAGATAAACATTCCAGTTCCAAATACGTATATACACCCGTAGCACACTATTAGCAATCCTTGTACAAAACAAGACAACAATTATGATTTTTGCACAACTTTAACCCCTTTTTATACAAGCTTAAAGCCACAGTATGCTACCACTTCCGGGGAGAGAGAGCGCACTTCAAATCAGCACTTCCCTAAATAGCAGCACGCATTTCTCTCTCTACCCAGAATGCACTTAAATTGTAAAAACAATTAATCTGCGATCAACGCTTTAATTGATTAATCAGTCCGATTAATCTGTTAATCGGAACAGCCCTACTACTAATGCTTTTCTTAATCCTTTTTTGGAACTTGCTGCAGAGCAGATACAAACTGAATTTATGTGAAGTTTTGTAGGTTCCATAATTCTTATACTTTTGACACTAACAGATAGAAACCACTGAGTCAAATGTGTATTTAATGTATTCATAACACTGCTATATTTCTCACTGAAATGTTGCCCTGTTTTATACTCAGAGGCGCAGAAGGTTGCACAAGTTTCTGAAATTCACTTCCGGCAAAAAATGATGGAAAAAGAAACTGAGAAGAAGATTTCTGAAATAGAAGGTAATTTTCTATTGATATATATATATATATATATATATATATACAGTACTGTGCAAAAGTTTTAGGCAGGTGTGAAAAAATGCTGTAAAGTAAGAATGCTTTCAAAAATAGACATGTATATTTATATATTTATCAATTAACAAAATGCAAAGTGAGTGAACAGAAGAAAAATGTACATCAAATCAATATTTGGTGTGACCACCCTTTGCCTTCAAAACAGCATCAATTCTTCTAGGTACACTTGCACACAGTTTTTGAAGGAACTCGGCAGGTAGGTTGGCCCAAACATCTTGGAGAACTAACCACAGTTCTTCTGTGGATTTAGGCAGCCTCAGTTGCTTCTCTCTCTTCATGTAATCCCAGACAGACTTGATGATGTTGAGATCAGGGCTCTGTGGGGCCATACCATCACTTCCAGGACTCCTTGTTCTTCTTTACGCTGAAGATAGTTCTTAATGACTTTCGCTGTATGTTTGGGGTCGTTGTCATGCTGCAGAATAAATTTGGGGCCAATCAGATGCCTCCCTGATGGTATTGCATGATGGATAAGTATCTGCCTGTACTTCTCAGCATTGAGGAGACCATTAATTCTGACCAAATCCCCAACTCCATTTGCAGAAATGCAGCCCCAAACTTGCAAGGAACCTCCACCATGCTTCACTGTTGCCTGCAGACACTCATTCGTGTACCGCTCTCCAGCCCTTCGGCGAACAAACTGCCTTCTGCTACAGCCAAATATTTCAAATTTTGACTCATCATCCCAGAGCACCTGCTGCCATTTTTGTGCACCCCAGTTCCTGTGTTTTCGCGGCATAGTTGAGTCGCTTGGCCTTGTTTCCACGCCGGAGGTATGGCTTTTGGCCGCAAGTCTTCCATGAAGGCCACTTCTGACCAGACTTCTCTGGACAGTAGATGGGTGTACCAGGGTCCCACTGTTTTCTGCCAATTCTGAGCTGATGGCACTGCTGGACATCTTCCGATTGCGAAGGGAAGTAAGCATGATGTGTCTTTCATCTGCTGCAGTAAGTTTCCTTGGCCGACCACTGCGCTTCTACGGTCCTCAACGCTGCCCGTTTCTTTGTGCTTCTTCAAAAGAGCTTGGACAGCACATCTGGAAACCCCTGTCTGCCTTGAAATTTCTGCCTGGGAGAGACGTTGCTGATGCAGTATAACTACCTTGTGTCTTGTTGCTGTGCTCAGTCTTGCCATGGTGCATGACTTTTGACAGTAAACTGTCTTCATCAACCTCACCTTGTTAGCTGAGTTTGGCTGTTCCTCACCCAGTTTTATTCCTCCTACACAGCTGTTTCTGTTTCAGTTAATGATTGTGTTTCAACCTACATATTGAATTGATGATCATTAGCACCTGTTTGGTATAATTGTTTAATCATACACCTGACTATATGGACTACAAAATCCCTGACTTTGTGCAAGTGTACCTAGAAGAATTGATGCTGTTTTGAAGGCAAAGGGTGGTCACACCAAATATGGATTTGATTTAGATTTTTCTTCTGTTCACTCACTTTGCATTTAGTTAATTGATAAATATAATCTATTAACATGTCTATTTTTGAAAGCATTCTTACTTTACAGCATTTTTTTCACACCTGCCTAAAACTTTTGCACAGTACTGTATATATAATTTTTTTAAAATAATTTTATGCTTAACTTTCTTATAACCAGTAACTCATTTTAGTGTGAATTAAGGTTCCTCTAACTGACGTAAAGCTGTTAGACTGTCACTCCAGAACATTTATGCCAAGAAGGAAGAATAAGCTGGCAAATAAAAAGCATTGGATAATTTAGGATATAAGTGGTTAAACTAAGATTTGATTAAATCAATCACAATGTGACACGTCGCACTGTTTCAACAAACCTGCATTTTGTGGAAATGTTCCCTGAGAATAATAATTTGTGACGTAAAATATTTGGACTATTTATCAATCTTATCCACTGGCTGTTTTATATAGACTATGATATTACTGTGCAGTTATCCAGTATTACTTTGTTCTTCACAATGGTATTTTTTGAAATACAGATGCAGCATTCTTGGCGAAAGAAAAGGCCAGAGCTGATGCAGAGTACTACACAGCAGAAAAAACCGCCCAAGCAAACGCGGTAATAATTTTGCACAACTAGAAACTTTTTTTTTCAGCTTCACTTTTTGATCTCAGGTACAAAGAAAATGACAATGTTTCATTTGACCTTTATACTGTACTTTTCTCTCCATGCAGTTGAAACTAACCCCGGAATACCTTGAGCTCATGAAATACCAGGCGATTGCTGCTAACAGTAAGGTTTATTTTGGCCAAGACATCCCAGACATGTTTGTGGATAACAATGCCTTTCAGCCCAGGATTCAGGATGAAGAGGACACCATTTCCACTGATCATCTGGAATCTCTAGGAAAGGCAAAAAAAACAAAGAAAGCACATCGTACTGATTCAAAGGGAGGGTAACAGAAGATCTGGTTGCTTGACATTTGGTGGATAGATTGGGTGGCATGCTGATTTTTGTTTTATAATAAAAAGGTATATTTGGTGCTCTTTAGCTCTGACATTTACCAGTGGAATGTGAAAGGACTGCAGTTTTTCTAAAGTAGAACATTTGTTTCTAAAAACTGGTTTGTAAATGTAGTCTGGTTTTCAGATCAATACCTACAAAGCCTGCCTCGAACACTGTTGCAATATAACAGGGATGCCTTGTAGGGATTTGCTTTAAGCATATGCTTTAACACATTTTTAAAATCAAAATAAAGTAGTTGGATAAACTAAATATTTGCTTCAAGAAGATACATGTTTTTTACACATATTTTAGCAGAGGCCTAAGCTAACATTTCTATACATATTTTCAAAAGGGATTTTGGGTTAAACTTCTTAAGGTTCTTTACAGAATTTCTTTATAAAGCTAGGAAATACAGCCTATTAACAAAAGGTATAAATGCATTTTCTTTTCATGTTATTGTGAATTAATTTGATTTTTGTTACACAAATAAAACAAAAAAGAGTATTTTACTGATGCTGAGTTTTTAAAAGCTCTGCATGAATTTGCACTTGCATACTTGCTGTTTTGTAAGTTTAAAAGTATTTGATGCAAACAAATTAGACCATATGACTTTATATCAATTCAATCTTCTGTTTTCAAGGTGACTTTATACCTCATTGGTAATGTATTGAAGGTGAGGTGGGACAGGGGTTGCCAGCCTAGTTATACCTGATTTGAACTGAATTGTGGGGGTTCTGTTTTATGACCACACAAATAAGTTAAGTTACTGCCATTTAAATAGTGATTTCAGTTAAAAACATTTTTTATTTTATTTTTTAATAGCAATAATTTTATTTGTTTTCCTTTTGAATAGAAGTAATAGTCCAAAGAGTCCAATGTCATCACTGATATACAGTCTGTGTAACCGGGCAAAAAAGTGCCAATCTGTCCTTTAATTCTGTGATATTCATTTAAAAATACAGAATTAAACATCTTGTATTTAAACTTCAAATTTGGAAGCAAGTGCTGCTACTGTACATGTAAACGTGTGACATTTCTTGCTAAGTTTAATAATTACTAACCGCCTTCTCTTAAAAGTTGTCCTTTTTAAGATTTTATGAAATTAATGACTTTCCATAACATTGTCAGGCTTTTTTATTGTTTGTTTAATTGAAGTTATGCCAGCACAAGACAATTACCAGATTAAAGTTAAACAAATGTTATGCTTATACCTTCATTTAAAGAAAAAAAAAAGAAAATAAAGCTCTTCTGTAGTGTGTGTACCATGCAGAGCTATGCCCTTTCAAGCAAGAAAAAGGATGTGTGTGTGTGTGTGTATATGGCTATACATGTTTTTGTAAGTGAACAAACTCTGAAATTATAGTATAATGACTTAAAAGCTCCCCAGTTTTCACTATCTCAGTCTTGGTTCTGTTTATTAACTGGAAATGGAACAGATATATGGGGAGCTGGTACAGTATTTTAATCTGAAGAATTCACAACTGTCTAAAAGCATGTTAAAAATGCAATAGTAATGTTTTGGAGAGCTGTGGAATGCTTGCGTATTTGGATTTTGAATCCGCTGACATGGTGAAAGACAACAGTAACAGGAACAATGATAACATTTATTTTACAAACCAAAAAATGGTTTTGCAATATATAAATGTTAATTGGGGATAAAATGAACCTGTATAATAATAATAATGTTGCTATTTCAGTTATTTCCTTGAATCAACTTTGGTGTGTTCTTTTAAAATAACAAAGTACTAGCAAGTTAAATGATAAGAATGGAGATCTACTTGCTCGGGTACAAATTAGATATTAAAATAGAACAACTGGTATTGCTCAAAGTTTTATACAAAAAAGTTATTTAAATTATTGTACATCAACTACAAAGAGACAAACAGGTAAACAGTGAAAGCTGTACAGCTAACCTAAATGGACCTGGCATAGGATACAGGTTGTGGTTCTTGATACATTTTTGTTATTTGGTATTTATTTTATTTTTCTCTGATCCACACTACCTAAAAAATGCATGTTCAACACGTGTTGAAACTGTGATTTCCATTGACTTTATGCACAATTTTTCAAAACGTGATGATTCTGCTTTATTTTGGTAATGTAAAGAAGATATCTGCCTTTCCACCGACCATGTTAATTCAGGTATTGGCAAGAAAGGTTAGTGAAGGATTGCCTGTGCTGGTTGAGTGAGCACTTGGCCCAAGACACATTACAAGGCATTATGGGATGGTGGAAGATTTTAAACCTCTTGTCCATCAACATCCCATGTTAATTTGAAGGGCAGGTTTCTAATTAAATGCAGGTCAAGCAATGAATTTATGATCTCAAATAGCGCACATCTGAGCATGGCAATACTGACAGCTGGAAAAGAAGATTGTTTCAGTAATATGTTTGGTAGAAACTGAAGAGTGGATCTTTCTAGTCGTGCAGTTTAAGCCTTTCTCATTTGAATCAATAAAACCATCCATATGCTTAAATTTAAATTGGAATGTATTGGTAAAATAAGCCATTTCTTCATCATGCGCAGGCCCACCACCACGTACACGTTGAGATAAAGATTACAATAACTACTCTGCAAACCCTATTTCTTCCTTAAAGCCCATTGTGTTAACTTCCCTATCAGCAATTCCTCTTGTAAAGTGTGATGCTCTACATTACAAATCCAAGTGTAGGCTTAATCCCAGAAATGTGATCTAACGCAACCACCTTACTTTCCATCTCTTCCTGGTAAATAGGAAAAAAAAATTCTAAACCTAAGCAAACCTTGTGAATGTTACTTTATACAATTTATGATGCAATCTGTGTATTTTTAAGAATTTATATGCAAAACATTTACAAGCTTTTTTTGGCAGTGGTCACCACAAATAAAACCTTTTTTGATACCACTAGAACTTCTCTGTGTGATCTTTTGCTTTTTGTCTTTGCAGTGCCTAAATTCAACAATTGCATTGTCTGTATTGTTTGATTCTATCGAATGTCGAGTAATTTATGTCAAGCCTTGGAAAATAATTGGTTTTAAATTAATGGTCTGTGCTGTACCTTAGGGTTTTTTTTTGTTGTTGCTATTTTGACATTTTAGATAAAACTACCTGAACGATTAAGAGCAATTGTTCTTTGTAACATCACTTTATTTTCCTGGGCTGTGGTAAGTAATTTAGCCAGAAGAGGGCAGTGCTTGAACATTTGTATTTTTCTGAAGATGGAAAATACTGGAGTGTGTTAAGAACCATGGTGGTGATAAACAATACCACTATGGGTTTGTATGGTCATTTATCTTAAATAGGGGGTATAATGTATTGATAAAGTGTAAATGGTGAAAAACAAATAGTAAATCTAAGAAGGAATTCTGTTTGTGTCTTTTTGAATGCAACCTTACTATGTTCAGTTAGTTCATGTCTGGTTTATTTTTGTTACCGGTGCCAGGGGAATAATTTGAATCAATCCAATTTAACTTGGATGTTGTTTTATTCTACCATATTAAAGTTCTCCAATAAAACATATTTGCTTTATCTTTCCTCAGAAAGTAAAGTCACAAGGAAGGGCTGGCTTTGGGAAAAAAGTGATTAACTGACTCATCATGTGTAATGTGTTTTTCACTGTTATGGGTTTATAGGTATTTCGGTTTCCTTTGTGAATTGGAGTTGGGATTATAATGTGTATCCTACTAGGAACTGTTGTTTAAAAAAATTAAGGTTGCTTTTATTTGATAGAAATGATTGAATAATGTAGCCAAGAGGCTAAGAACATGTATTACATTTTATTATGATTTTAGAAACTATTATAGTGACAGTGACAACCACACACACACACACACACACTACATATATATATATATATATGTAGTTTGTTGTACAAAAGCAACATACAATGCTTTTTTGATATGGCAAATAATCTAATTCCACTTCTCCTGCTTTGTAAAGTATATTTTTTTGAAATGCATTTTATTTTATTTTATTTTTTTATGAGAAATGATTGTACAGCATTAACTTGGTTTTATTATTATTTTATTTGATCCCTTGACAGAACCCCAAACTCTCCCCTGCGTTGAGTTTTTGTTTAGGACTGGTGTGCAGTGCTATTGTGTTTCCTGCCAGCGGACGGTTTCCACCAGCAGCCTTGATGCCAGCTCAGCTTACTGCAACAGGATGTCTCCACACCCAGTGATGTGTTCAAGGACAGGAACCTGGAGAAATGCATTACCGTTTCCAGTATCAGTCACCACAGTAATGCAAACGTGGGAGCATTGAGCACTAACTCTAACGCAATGGACCACACCTGTTACCTCCGGTATGGAGGAGCTGTGGGGCCTGTCACTCACTGGGGAGGGCAGCAGTGTGGAGTAGTGGTTAGGGCTCTGGACTCTTGACTGGAGGGTCGTAGGTTCAATCCCAGGTGGGGGGGACACTGCTGCTGTACCCTTGAGCAAGGTGCTTTACCTAGCTTGCTCCAGTAAAAACCCAACTGTATAAATGGGTAATTGTATGTAAAAATAATGTGATATCTTGTAACAATTGTAAGTCGCCCTGGATAAGGGCGTCTGCTAAGAAATAATAATAATAATTTGAATGTTAGACTGGCTAGAGTGTAAATTGACTTGTATTCCACACTCTATGTAGCCTAACATCGTTTGCATTTTTAATTGCCTTTCCATACTGGCAAGATACCTGTGAAGTAGATTAATACAATTGTGAAATAAGCACTAAAGAATCAAGACCCAAGTGATTTTTGGTTGTCATTCTGACTAACTTAGGTGGTTTTAAAATACACTCTGCATTATAGTTGTCTTACTTCTTTCTCACCCCACTAATAGGAGTGTGGTCAAACAATAAAAGGATGACCTTGTTATTGGTGTTCACTTAGTTGGCTTTGTGGTTGTGTGGCTCAATCTGTCTTTCGCAAATCTATCCCAATCACACAGTGTGTTACGTTTCTCAAAATGTATGGAAAGAAATGTAACAGCTTCTCTCAGTCCTCATATCATGGGAGAGATCTATAAAACTGAATGCATTGATGTTAAAAATGTTAAGGCACCGTACCTATTGAGCCAGATAAAACCAAGAGCCTGTCTGTTACTTCAATCGTGCCCTACATAAACAGAGACATGGCATTGCTGATTGCTTTGTCAGAAGGTCTTTATGGCAGCTCCCTGATAAATAATTTATCTATTCGTTGCACTGGGAACTCATTCAGGATGGTCAAGAACAGATCTCACACACCTTATCTCACAGCCGCTCTGGGAATGTTTCAAAAGCTTCAAAATCCCTACAACTCTTTCTCAACCCTATCTCAAACCTCTTGCCCATTACGGAATCTCTGGATCAGAAGAACTGCAACTGAAGCTGAGCAAACAAAGACCTCAAAATAAATCTATTAACTATGTAAGCACTACAATGGGATTCGGTGTATCAAAGACAAGTTTCCTTTCGTTCAAAAAGAACATTATTTTAGACATTTGTTTTCTCTATGTTATGTATTAAATATAGAAAAGACACTGATTAATTTCCTGTTGGCTTCGTGCAGGGTTTATTAATATCAGGGAGCTGTGGGGAATATCAGACTTACAATCACTGGAATGCCAGATATGTTTGGTATGTAGTAAGCACTCAACATTTACATTGGCTGTGTTGATAAAGATATGGCAGTAGTGGGCTTTTACTTTTGATACATTTGATAACATCACAGTTGACAGCTGTTTGTTAAGCTTTTTTGTTCCAAACAGGACTTGACATTTAGCATTGCAGCGTCTACATCCCGACCCTCACTCACTGAAGTCTTTCAGCTCTTTAGCTGAATATACACTACACTGTATAAGTAAAATGTAATTTAAAGATCCAGTATCCTGTATGCAAAAAGCTCATTACATCTGTTGCTATAGAATTGATTAGAAGTTTTGAAATGAAGCTGCTTCCTTGGAGGACTGCAAGTCTATTCCAGTCTTCAGGGATTTGCCTTTGTTTGACTTGTTAACCTATCAAAAAGTTTGTTTTTAGTACAAAAGACAGCAGTCTTGACCTTGTAATGGGAGGAGATGACATTCACAGACTGCAGACTCAGTTACAGACACTTTCCTATTCTCTGCAGACTCCATGTGTAATTACATTCTTCTGCAAATACAGTACTTATTTCAAATGATTACATTTTTATTTTATTTCATAATACAGGCAGTAGCGTGATTTGCCAATGTTTGGTTTCAACAACAACAAAAAAAGTTGAAAACATTAGTCCTTGTTTTGCTGTTTGACTTTTTGTTTTGTTAAACGTTTTAAACAACACGCTCTTCAATTCATTCTATTTATTTTGGGAAATCGACATATTTACATTTCAATATAAATGTAAAAACATTAAAACTCGGGACATGGAATCAAATGACATCAGTAGCTCAAGGGGAAATTCATAGACTTTCAATTGCATCTTTTTTTCTGCAATGAATAAAGCAACCATTGGTGCTTCTAACACTTTAGAGTAAATGGCTTTCCTTTAATTATTTTTTAATGCAGAACGGCATTTCTCACACAATTACCCCTATATAACTTTAATAGTCCACTGCACATCCGCTGTAATTCCTGCTGAGACTATGCTGACAGAAGGGGAAGGTATTCATCCTATCACCAAGGGAATTAACTTGTCACAAGCAAGGCAGTGGAGAGAAAACAGTAGTTGACAGCATTGAGCTATAAACTGTGATGCAATGAGGTAGGCATTTAAAAAAAGTATTTCCCTGTTTCTTCAGCATGGGGGTGAGAGACCTCCCAGGGAAGGAAACATGACTATGTCAGCCAGCTCTCACTGATGCTGACCCAGTGGAAGTCTGTGTCAGGAAGTTCACCAATTTTTCAGTCTTCCAGCTGCGAGCTTAAGAGGTCATGGTGTATAAAACATTTTTTAACTCTTAACATGCAACTTCCCCTGGGCAACAGACCATTTCCTGAGCAGTCCCGCAAAAGTCCTCAGTGAAGAAACCCTCTTTACTCGGGTGTAGCCAAGGTTTATGGAATGGGGTGGGAGGGTGTACAAGCACAAGGCAGAGTTTTTGTGGGTGTCATTTTGGATCAACTGCAAGCCTAAAAAGAGACATTGAACAGCATAGCACGGTACAGAAGAGTTTAATTCAAAATGGTGCCTAATGAAAAAAAAAGAACGTTCAGTTTGAAGTTTCCTAACCTCTCTTTGTAATAAACCATGAGTGTAGCTATACACAAAAGACTGGGTTGCCTATGCAGCTCACATTTACGATTGTTACCCACTAAATTCTCAGATTACATATTTTTCAAATATATTTCCCTTGCTTTGAACAACCTAGAATAATATACACAATGTCAGAGTCGTGGCTCAAGGCAGGGCATAATGTGCTATGGGTATACATTAGATTCCAGACCACCCAAGTGACCCGCGACAGTCATTGCACAACCCGCAAGATAACACTTGGCTGGTTCCCGGCCTCAGTGCTCAGCTCAAGACTAGAGTCCTCCCCGTCTGTGCACTTATCAGCCACAAGACTGTCATGTTTGTAGAGTTGAGATTGCATGTACACTCCATTCATTGGTGAGATCTTAATTGAAGTTGCAAATTATATAATTTTAAATCAACAAATGCTGTTTTCTCTTATATTGATTTTAAATATAATTTTAATAATTCTTGTCAAGGAAGGGGGATACCCCGAGCCCCCTCACTCAGCATTGCAGTTGATGAAATGTGGGACCTACGGATTCTCACCTGCAAAGGAACCATAAAATCCTAATGGGTCGAGACTTTTGAAACACTGTAGTTTGTTGGATAAAATCTCTGTAGTCTGGAGTGTTTTAAGAAGTCAGATAGTATGATTCAGAATGATTCACTGAGAGGTGCAATGCAGGAGACCAACACTACGTGATACACACATTCCACACAGGCCAGCTCCATAATCTGCGGTATTGAAGGCAAAGCTGTAAAGAGGCTTGGTGACAGTCTGTTTCTGAATCAGCACGTTGACTTGCTGAGTATACCTCAGCCCTTATCATGTGGTCAGATGGAATGTGGCTGTAAATCACCACAGCTGGCATTAAGATTCTTCTAATTTGATGTTGTGGTTTTAACATAGGAAAGGTAACAAATTAAAAATGCACTGTAAGACACTGAAAAGAATCAGTTTACTTCTTAACGGGCAAGATCCTTTACAAAGTGAATACAAAAGCCCATTTGATAAGAAGGTACAGGCTATGACAAGTTACACGTCATCTTGTAGGCTCCATGATAGACAAACAGAGTCATTAATGAGCAGTATATAGAACATTCTGCATTGTCTGAATTTTCTGCCAAACTTAAATCCAGACTCAAAACAAGGATTATAAATAGATACATTCCCTTCAAATGTGCAATTTAATGTGTGTATAAATAGTTTTCAATGTGTGTTTTCATATCTTAGATTATTCTTCAAAGGGTTTTGTTAACCAGAATGGCATCATCCTTTGACATCTATCAAGCAAGGTGCTAGTCCACCTTGTGTGGTCAGAAACCTAATGCAGTGACACTGACCAGCTAAGTAACTTGACCTGAGTCAGTTTCACATCCTCAACATTTTTGTAAATACTGCTTACTAAGTTCCTAGTGTATAGACTCCTGGATGAGTAAATAAAAGCTGTATCATTTTAAATAGAGGAACTGTTGTCCTGCTAGGCATGGAAAGTATGAAGATATTTCAGGAGATATTAAAATCAACATTTTACATTCCATGACTGACCACACAATATATTAAATCCCCTATAGATCCATATATAATATTTATTATGATTAATTAGTCATTTAGCAGATGCTTTTATCCAAAGTGATTTACAGAGATTAGGGGGTAAACTATGCATCACAAATGCTGCTGCAGAATCACTTACAATAGAACCTTGGTTGTATGTCTCATCCGAAGGATATACTGTATTCAAATTATTTTAAATATTATACACAGCAGTAATTCTATCTATTTAACACATAATTGTATATCCACATATTTAGATCCCAAGGCCCAAAGGGGATATAAATACATTTAAAATATGTTTGCTATTAACAATGGCACCATTTTGAATAATTGGGTTGAAATTCCTTGTTTCCTGGCTAAGTTCCAAAACCTCCAGTACTTACTCAATGTCACCTAAGGGGGACAGGGCATACAATGAAAATGTTGCACCTCAGCAGAATTCTGGATGAACATCTACATAACAATGACTGGCACTATGGCTGTCATTTGTGGGGAGCTGCGCAGAAAATAAACAGGGATTGCCGGGCTATTGAGACTGAACTTCCCTTTCATCTCTTGAGACAGGGATGAGGGGCTGTAGTGACCTGTGTGAGGAACCGCAACATTGCTCACATCACAGCTGCCTGTGCTTAGCCTGCCAAGTAAAAAAAAAATAAAAATAATAATAAATCATTTATGAGTACCAAACTCACCATGCAAAATGAGTTTATAACAAGTTTGTTTGCTTACAGCCCTGCACTGATGACAAGACAGTGGGAACACCAGTTCAGATAAAATTATACAAGAGAGTACACAAGAACAAATCAAATTATATTTTAGTGTCTGGTACAAGACATGTACTTATGAGAGGACTCAGCTGTGTTGCCAGTATGGTGGGTACTGGGCAGAGTAAAGGTCAGTAAGATCCCTCCCTTGCACACAGGAAGGCCTGTAATCTCTGGTTTCTTTGATTCCTTCTGGGCATCTGGAACATGTTAAGTATTATCTAAATTTACGGCTAATACAGTCTCCCTGGGAATTGAATGAGGCTAGTAATGTATGTTGTGCATATCTTTCAGTGCTGGTAAGTCTGTTCCACATCAGAGCAGCTACTTATAGTGTGGGATAGCACATGATTGAACCATGAGTATGAGTAATCGCAATATAAATGAGGATGCAGGTTAAGGACACAGATATCAAGAGTGATCAGACACAAACAAGGATTCATTTGTGTTAGACTGGTAAGAGTATCACAATATCCCATTTATAACATTACTGAATGGAAGGCTTTTAGAATGTGAGTCTTATCTTGATAAGATTAGGTCACACTACCTGCATGGAGATGGGACTTACTTATGAAGGGTGTCTTTTAAGCAATACATTTTTTTTTTGTAGATCTAGAAAGGAAATCAAAACAATTTAGCGCTAAACCCTAAACGGCCAAAAGTATTACTACAAAACATATTCAGTTTGTTTTTAATAGAAGTCAAAGTACTTTTCCTCTATCAGATCTCCTTGTTGCAAGACTTGCCATTGAACATGCCTTCCATGTTCAGACAGTATCTCTCCCTGTGGTGGCAAACCAGTTCTCTTCTTATCAAAGTACTTGCAATGAAATGTTCAATCTATAGGGTAAGACTTAAATCAAATAATTATTATTAAAATATTTCTTTGTAATTGAGTGATTTTGGTAATGTGACCACTTGTGCACCCTTCACAAATTGATGTTCTTGTTCCTGGAGCTATGATAGCACCCAGCATAGCAGTCAATGCTGAGTAATTGACCACAGCATTTGAAGACATCGCCCTGCAGCTGACTGCTACAAACAATCTCATTGGTTTAGTGCAATAAAGTGAGGCAATAGTGAGAGATGGGAAAAATTGAACTATTAGTGTCTCAGAAATGTGTCTTCTTCACTTTGTGCATCTCAATTAACATGTTGCAAATAAATTCTTCCTGGAGATTGAGAAATGAACCATTTTGCTGATACAACACCGGGGGGGTGGGGGAGCTTTCCTAACACAGTGTTTTAAGCAGCATTGTTTAGGTTCAACTACAGTTTATAATTGGACCTAAAGTAAACCTAGAACAGCCAGAATTAGAATGCATTTTGTACCTTTCAGAAGTTACACAACATAATAATGTTATTCATACCAAAAATGTACGCCTCTAAAATTGCATAATATTGGGTATATTTATTTACTCATTTATTCTGAAGAATGTACTTGATTTAGGCGGCTTAGCATGCACAAGGTTCTCATTGAATAATATGTTAAAATAATAGCTTCAATTCAGGTTTTTGAACAAACTAATTTTGACTGGATAGATAGTCGAGATATTACATATGTTGGCTCAGAATGGCTTTTTCCACAGCTTAATCATGAGTAACAATGAGTTGTGTTTTAATAACTGGTCATGTCTCAGCAGGGGATAGTCCCAGTATTATGCACTCTGTCTAGTCGTTCCCAATGTCCTGATGCTTTTCTCTGCCAGACAAACCAGAAGTTTTTCATTAACATCTGAGTGCTAATAGCAATACATTGGCAAAGGTGTAAGTATACTAGTGGTTAACAACACAAAGATGGGCCTTAAGATATGCTCTTTTCATTCCAGGGAGATAATGGTGACTGACTTCAGGATATGCTCTTTTGCAAAATGGGTGCTACTCAGATGCACAAGTTTTGACCTAAAATCAATCAACATAGGAAAAAGGGAATTCTATGAGGGAACAATAAAAAGGACTCAACATGTGGTTAGTGGAAAAAACTTGGAACTTCCCTAGAAATGGCATTAGCCCCACATAAACCACAGTCAACAATTTGCTCCAATGTGAGCTTACTTTGTATAGTGAAAGGAGAGTATAAAGTACTCTGCAAGTAAAAAGACTACCTTCTTAAACTTCTATAATACTGTCACTGGTCATATAACAAATCTTCTGTAGCTTTCCAACAAACAGTATGTACAAACAACTTAAGCAGTGACAGTTTGTTAGTGGCTAAAAGATAATGTATGCAATTGCCAACAATCATTTGCTGTGCGGTTTCAAATGCCTTGTCTTAATCTGAAATCTGATAACTGGCTTTTAAAAATGTATACTTCAAGAGAAACTGGGTTAAGAGTTAACTAGATCAGATGATGCAATTCAGACTAAAAGAGCCAAGAAGCTTGTGTGGCTTTTGCAAATACATTTTGCTTGCTCTTGGTCAAAGTCAGCTCCTTGACATCTTTCCCACACAAGTCCTAGTCCACATTGGTAACTGTATACTGTACTACTGTACCTGTCCTTTGAGAATTTGAAAGTTATATGCCTTCTATCACATCTGCACCCATCAACATTTATACTGATATTACCTGATTTCATGTTTTATTTATCAACTGCAGGAAAAATCCTTAACTGTAAATCTTCTGCAATATTATATGGTAAAGGCCATTTTTATGGGCTGCCTTACTTATTTGTGTAAGTTAAAGCTTCTAGTTTGTCTCTGTGTACCCTGTGATGTATATAAATTGGGAGTGTATACTTTCTCAGCAACAACACAAGGAAATAATTTGCCTGTAGTTTGCATGTGAAAATGTTTACGTTGGCAATTTCAGAGAATAAACTTCTCTGAAGATTCAGAACATAATTTCTATTAAAATAATGTTTTTTTTCAGCATTAGGAATACCATATTTAAACCCTTTAATTAAAGTATTACATCACAATCAACATCAACATATTTACTGAAATGTTTACTTTTCGTTTCACATTTACATCTACACTGCAAACAGCATTACCGGATTACACAAAGATTATGATACATTTTTAAAACCACAAGTACGAATGGAAAAACAAGATCATTAGCTTTGTTTGTAGACTTCTTTTACAAAAATGTCTCCCTTTATATATATATATATATATTATTATGCTGGTGCAATTGGTAAACTAGTGATTGTCAAAGTTATGAAAGTATTACAAATTGCTGCACTTTTCTTTTTCAGTCTTATTTGTATTTTCTTTTTCATTCTCAGCTGTGTCCTCTTTTTGGACCCACACTTTCTATTTTTTTTTCTCTGATATTTCTAACATTTCACTGTGAATGGCTGACCATAGTTAAAAATGTACTGAAAGAATAAACGTGTACCTCACTTTCTATAGATGTACTTCCTGTTGCCTTTCTTCAGCATACTGGGGTTTATCTATTCAATTGACCTAATAGAGGTGGAGCTAAATAAATCAAACTATGACCTTACACATTTCTACATACAGAAGTACACGTCAGAGACTATGAGCTGTTAACCTTTTTACACAAAAAGTCGTATTTTAATTATCAAACCGTTTAGATCAATTGAATACGTCTTATAGAAGAGTCTTCCTCATCTGGTAAAATTCCATATTTCTTTATTACCATTTACCTTTAAAACTTCTGATTCCTTGTATTTCAAGAGCCACTTTGTTATGTTGTAGAGAGAGCAATATGAGTTCCATACACAGTAGAGATACCAGTATCAATGCAAATTACGTAGTAGAGTGCTAAATATAAGAATGCATTTTTGTAAAACTAATACAATTATAAGTATTCAGTACATATTGTAAGAAGATAGTAGAAATTATAACTAAATATTAGTGATTTTTTATGAGAAGGCACCTCAGTATTCTAGGCATGGAGAAAACTAACACTCAAAAAGTAGAAAATAAGCCTGGCCACAAATAGGTTTGAAGAATATGTAGGAAACTATTCCCAGAGCATTGGGGAGTTCAAACAGACCTGCTGCCCTGGGACTGATCTAAGTATGAAGATCTAAGGGGGAATCTTTGCTTTTATGTTATTTACTGTTTGATATATGTATCTTAGAGGATTGGTAATAGGATACACAAAATCAGCCTTTAAGTCACTAATTAGACTTGAACAATGTTGGCACTGTAGATTATAAAAACATTTTCATCTGATGTCAGTTAGAGTCAATGTAAAGCAAGTTCATGTGATGTCAGCCCATTTCCTATGGGTGCTCATATCACAGACCCAAAATTATCTATAGCCCACAGCAATCTATCCATGGCTGGTTTAATTGGATGAATTGGTTATGAAATATATATATATGACATGCATTGTATATTTAGAAAACCAGGCAACCCCAACTGCAAGAAAAGTGACTTTCTGCAAAACCTCTGGAAAGAGTATTGACCTGTGAGTGCCTGGTCTTAAATAAATATAAAAAATGTAATATTAACCCATAGAGAAAGACCAAAGAAACAATAAAAATAAGACAGTTCTTTTCTAATTTGTAAATCTTAAGTGTCTTAGCACAAAAAAAAAGTTTAAGGACAGTATTTCCTTACACTTACAAGTTGCAAGAAAGGAAAATAGAACCATCTCTAGTTGGGTTTATATCCCCATGCAGTATCTCTTAAGAGGTATTTTTAATACATGTGATTCCTGATTCTATGCATACCAGATTCAATTCCCTGATGCTTCTTATTTTAACACTTTGTTACTAAGCCTAATTAAGAGCAACATCCATTATATTTTAAAGCAGAATATTTGTATTAAGACTAATTGTTTTGAATATTCTGAACTGACTTCATTTGATATAAGGTCTTGATTTATATTTTTCCAAGTGTTTTGTTAAATCTTCAATGCGCAGGTCTTTCAGCTGTACCAGATGCTCCAGTCGGTGCACTTTCATTTGCAAAATCTGTAAATAAATAGACAGGAATTAGAAAATACAACTGAAAGGTCCACTCGATTGGCTCCAGTGAACCTGCACTCACTATCAGGATTATAATAAAACCATAGCATAATCTTGAGAAAATTGCCATGGTATACTTTTATAATGAAAACAGTAATGTGCTCCCAGCCTTAACTGGTTTTGTTTAAAAGCACTATAGCCGATGAAATGATTCCATTAAATGTACTTGTTGGGTTTTTGTCATTGTAAACATGCATTTTCATTTTTTAAAATGACACCTGTTACTATACTAGTTTAGAGAAAGCTCTCTCTGCATGCCTGACTTTAAGGTATTCTTCCATTTCCTAGGACATTTTGCCTAGAGACTGAAATTGTCCCCAACTCTTTCCTGTCAGAAACCAACTAGCTGCTTCCTCTAAACACCGACATGCTTTGACCTCAGACAATGCTGAGGTGAAATTACCTTAGAGTACATACTACTGTACCTGAAAGTGAGGAATCCAAATTGAGAACTTTCTTTGACATAGCATGATATCAAATTATAATTTTAAAAATTAAAATACATGTTTGCTAAAACAAATGCTTCTTACAAAACCGTACATTTCAGATCTGCACAGCAAGCGAAGTGCACAATGATTATGGATTACTAATTAAGATTAATGGATTTTTATTTTCATTCGCTGTAACCCCTTGGGTGGAATGGTTGTTCAGTTGCAATATATCTACATAATCAACACAACACCCTGGGTTCTTGAAACATCAGAACTGATGAAATTGTTTTGTTCTACTGATATCCACATTATTAAGGGGAAACTGCATAACAAATCAGGATTAAGAAACATGCTCCTCACAGGGTTTCAAAACATCCTTTCCTGTTTGCTCTTAGCAAAATAATCATACAGTAACAAAACATTTAAACTAGACCCACAGGTTAGAATTCTATTTTGTGGTTCTCAATGACCCACCTCCACAGTCTCGTGTAGAGCTAGCAGTGCCTGATCTTTTTCCTCCATTAGTAGACGTACTGAAGGATCCAAATGGGCATGCTGGTTAATGTTGTGTCCTGGTCTGGGAGATAAAAACAACATATGAATTTCACTAACAGGCTCAACTGCCATAATAAAGTGTACACTGCGCTGGTTTACTGCTGTGATGTTTACACATCAGACCAAAACAAAAACAATATGTTCTTTTACACATACCTGTCTCTCTGTGTATATTTCCATTCCTCTTGCTTCTGCATTTGAATACTGGACTGCTTGGAAATCTGTACATATTCTATAAAACAAAAAATACTTAAAGCTTCACAGTGAAACTAGTTCTCACAACATACTCATTGCTGTTCTGGCTTGCAAAAAAAAAATAAAAAAATTAATAGAATAAAAAAACACTCTCACTGTGACCAGGTCCCTCTATGTGTGATCTTAAGGCAAACACTGCATTCAGGTCAGTTCAGTTCAATTTTATTTTACTGGAGATTAACCCATTTAGCAATCAGGCATAAATAATGATGCTTCTACTAGAATCTTATCCTTGGGACTGATTTATGAATCATGAGAAATGCATAATGTGTACAAGTCGTGCGAGTTAATATGGAATTGATGTCATGCTGTGAAGTGCAATATATTGTCAAAAATGTGTAATATTGTTTATTTAATTCTGTAATTCTTGATCCCCTTGATAGTACATTCATATAGACTTTTGCCCAGTGACTCATGGAAAATGCCTGGCCTAGATTAACAATGGACTGAATAAGTCTTAACTAATTAGGCCCCTCTCTGGCAAGTGGTTTACAGGGGTCAAAAGGACAGAATGTAAGACTGATGCAACAGTGATCCATCAAATGCTTTACTTAAATTCAATTGTACAACAAATACAGTAACATCAGTGTGCATCTAGCATCCATCCACAACCACTGATAATCAGCTAAAACAGGCAATTTCCTAGATCCCCTTTGTAAACTGCACATACATGCATGCGGAAGTCTGCATGGGTGGTGAGTAGTGCTACTGTCTCCCTTGATGCTTCCCCTGTGGGCTTCAGTGCACAGTACAACACCAATATGCTTCGCTACCTCACTTCCACACAACCAGCCTTGAAGAATCTTTACAGAAGCTATTTTTTCAAAAATAGTTAACAAACAAGTTAAACATGTTCTAAGCAGAAACAACAACACATAATCATATAGAAGACATATTATAAAATATTAAAACAAGTTATGAAATTCAAGATACTAAAGTATACCTTTAATGGAGTCAAACCGGTTTATTAAACCTCAGAAACGGCAAGGATTCAGGTCTCAAAATAAGTAGAAAATATTTTATTTATTGCTGGTGAAACCATACAGACTGGCCAGGTGTTCTCGGGTGCAAATAAGAAACAATACATTACTGTTAAGATTTAAACAGCAGTAACATGACTGCAAAAATAAATTTAAAAAACAGGACCAATCTCTCTCTGCTTTATCCTGCTAGACCAGTCCTTTATGGAACAAGCCAGAATATGGAAGGTGTATAAGCAAGTGTCTTTGTATAATATCAATTGCCCTTTAACCATGTAAAGAACTGTATATTGTATCACTGCATCAATGAAGTGCTGGCTTACTTCAGTTGATGTGGGATGGTACAGAAACATCTCTTAGAAGCATTTGGTCAGCAAGACAAAATAAAATAAAAATGTATAAGACTTATTATGGTGCTGATGTCTATGATTCTTGTCCTTTTATTCAGAGAAATGACCATGTATAATTACTATTGAAGGGTTAAATATGATTCTTTCTTCCAAGGGAAAAGTAAAAGTAGTAACAGAAGTAAACCACAGTTTTCATTTAAATTGTTATATAAACCTGATAGGAGTCATTCAAAATATAAATTAAGTCTACAAAGCAATACTGATATCTTTATGTCGAGCAGCTGAAAAAGTGCTGTCAACCACAAAAGAGTTACAAAAATTTATAAACCATTCTGTGTTAAACACCATTTTTTGGAATTCAACAAGTCTTAGTTATCATAAAACTGTGTTTTGCAACACCCTATAGAATTAACACATTTTGTTTCATAAAGTCGAATGAAACCTGCTGAATAATGTTATGGTAATATATTGAATTACATACCACTTCTGAAAAACTGAGAAAAATTAAAAAATGTGACATTCCTACTGCTGGAACAAGTTTGTTTTAGTGCAAGTAAGTACGGGGGCAGGCGTGGCAACTTCTCAAAATAATGTATTAATTAGAGTTGTGATTCGTTTTCAATGTAAAAACACAGTATCTACAATAAGGACATGCCAAAAACATAATAATGAAGCAAAATCAGCAACATACACTAAACATGCATGGAACCACTACAGTCTAAACAATGTTATTACATTGCAGTAAAGAGGCAAAGGGAAGAGCCTAACTTGTTCGATTTTTGATCTTGGATAAACATATTGATACTCAGCTGCAGCAAACTTCACTTATTACTAGCAATTTTGTCTACTTTATCCTGTCTACTTTAGGTGTGAGAATATTTTTTTCATAATATGTAATACTGCAAGTAAGAAATGATGCAGACATTAAATACATGACTCAGTAAAGGGTGTGGTACAGAGTCTATAATTGTATCGACAGCAACAACCACATTAATTTTTCATTAATAGTAGCTGGAAAACGAACTAAAAATAGGAAGTAATATTTTAAAATGTTGTAAATGCAAACTGTAAACTAAAGTTCCTTGAAAAACTTAAACAAAAAAACAAAACAAAACAAAAAAACTGTATATGGCAGTCTAGCACTTAACCCCTTTTTCACACACGGACCATTAGCAAGCTTTTCAGTTAAAGTGCATTCAAGAAAGCTGAACTAATACAGTACTAAAGCATTACTTTTATAATAATTGAAGAAAAAGTGATGCTACGTTTTTCCAAAGCTACAAAGAGCCACTACTGTCTCTTTCTTATTTGTGTAAGAAACATGCATCACTGTTTGATTCCAACCCAGACCACAAAGCAGAGACTTGCTGATTCAATCAATATCACAGTTCCTGACAGCATTTTATTTTCCTGAAAGCACAGCTGAGCACATCACAAAAGTGGCAAAAATGACACATTGTTTTTTTTTTATACAGTTCTTTTAATGTGTTGCATTAATCACTGCAAGAGCAGTAGTGGTCTTGGGAGTTTGAATAAGGCATTAAACAGTGAGTCTCTGGAGACATTCATGGGTATACTAGAGAGGGATTACTGGGTAGTTCCATATTCATAGATGTGTACAAAACCATTTACTCATACATCATGGTTCAGATCACATATGGCAGGTAAATTAGAATCAGTTTTGACTGGAAATCCTATTATCTATTCCCCATGTTTTTTATAACAAGTTATCTTCCTATAACTTATTTTGGAGCTATTCTTGTTTTTGTTTTTTTGCTTTTTTTAAAGAAGTTACTAAACCTCCATTATTTTATTACCTATCTAGGTACTGGTAATAGAGCACAATTCAAAGGCCAGTTTGTTGCAGTGACATCATAACGGCTTCAGCAAGCTTTGAAATCACAGCAATGGCCCTGAAAATGTTGTGTTACCCACTTAGAAACATTGTGTTTCCTCTCGATTTTCAAAGTATCTTACCTTCTGATGGCTTTGGATCAGTGATACTATAATATCCCAAATCCTGAAAAAAAACCAAGAAGGGCTTATTTTACGGGTCAAGCTTAAACCTAATTCTCACATTTTAATTTAATAATATGGATTATGTACTGCATTTTATGACAAATATATTCAGTACAGAATTTATGGAATTCCATAATGCTGCTTACAAAAAATGGATGCAAGTCACATCATGCGCAACTATTTGGATAGAAATGATATGCAGTACAGCATACATGAATCATAAGCAGACACACAAAATGGATTGCACTTTGTATTAAACAGACCTGTAGTTGCCCCTGGGGTATCTGAGTGAGGGGTTTTCCAGCGCGTTTCTCTTCAATCCTATCTCTTAGTGTGCAGAGAACAGTTTCAATAACTCCATTTGTACTTAAAATAATCTTTTTTACAGTTTCTTCTGGTACAT
Source organism: Acipenser oxyrinchus oxyrinchus (assembly GCA_030684275.1). Classification (NCBI taxonomy): domain Eukaryota; kingdom Metazoa; phylum Chordata; class Actinopteri; order Acipenseriformes; family Acipenseridae; genus Acipenser; species Acipenser oxyrinchus. The sequence goes on along the minus strand of CM060259.1, from coordinate 9,760,808 downwards.
GAAAGTTAAACTTGGAAAACACCTTCCTAAGAATGAATAAAGACATAGTGTTATAGTTTTATTGAGACAGGTGCTGTAACTGCATGCTATATAACACTTTTTAAAATATGATTCCATCCCTCATGTAATGGAAGAAGTGTGCCACTACTGTATCAGGCTCTCAAACAACAGGCAACTAACCTGAATTCTGCTTGAGCAGATTTGATTCTATAAATTAATCTGATAAATTTAATTGAGAAAGGGGTCCCATAGTGATCTTTTGCTGTGTATCCCAAAAGATTTAATGGAAGATAAATGAGGAAGAATGCTGTCACAACATCCAATGCCTGTTGTCTGTTTCTCTCATCTTAAGAAAAAGTTGAGTTTTCTGCATTTTTCCAGTGTAACCGACTGCAAACATGTAGGCCTATTTTTTGTTTGGACAAACACAGGCCATCAATAAAAGCTATGCTATGCCAAATATTGACACTTGTGCGAAAGATTCTCTCTTTTTCCTCATTCAGACCCCCGGTCAATATCTCTGTTATAATGTAATGTTGACAAAAGATATTTGAAACAATATACTTGCCTGTTCAATGTCCCCCAGTTACTGAGTTTTTGTTGGGTGGAGTTCGCTGGTATATAGTTATGCAGTTCTACAAGTTTTGGAAAAAAGTACTTCACAACCTCTGCTGCCATAACTAATACATTAAAAAGAAAATACTGCATGTAAAAATTAATGGCGCACAAACAAGGCCGTGAGAATACAAGCCTCATTGATTTCCCATATTAAGTATAAGCGTATGAATTACAAAATAACCAAAATTAACAACTGTACACTGTTAATAACTAAGAAACTATTTGTATCAAGATTCTTTAAAATATGTTAAGTTTCCATATAATTATCACACTCACACTGTTTAAAACAGTAATAATAATATCACGCATGACAAAAACTTCCTTGCCACCTTTTCATGTTGTCAGCTTACATGTTGATCTAGACTAAAGTCTAAGATATTTTAATTTTGAAATTAAACCTTGAGAATGTAATCGTGACAAGTATCAGAAGAGAAGATCCAGACTCTGGCATTAATGCACTTTTAAAAAGAGTTCAATTCAAAGCGAAATGCGGCTTGCATCTATTTAGTGCTGCAGTACCTGCGCGTAACACAGGTAGTACTAATAGTATAATTGTAAAACAAGACTTCATACAATCACAATTCCCACATTTGTATATGTGTTCAGTTCGCTCAGCCTCCTAATGTAAAAATGAATCACGTCATATGTGTGTGACTCAGGTTGGATAACAGTTTCTGTGTCAGCAGCAAAAACCATTGTACCTCCATCACCAAAATCCCTGGCTATATTCCGTTTAGGTCTGGAGAGAGGAATGTGGTCGATCCATGCGTAAAGCTCCTGTAACGTTTCCTGATTTATATCACTATTCATTATTACAAAAAAAATAAAAATAAACTAACAAACAAACAAAAAGAAAACTAAAATTTCACTAGGCAACAAACACTCCTGCGCAAACAGAGATGCACTACAAGGTTTGTAGCAGTTGCTAGGAGACCGAAGGGCTGCTAACTGAAGGGTATAGCGTGCAGAGAGGGACAAAAAGGTTCCAAATGAAACCTGATACTTTTACTTGCTAAATAGCATGGGGACACCACTTGGCTAAAGATAATTTTGTGTTAATGTCTAAAATTCAAGATACGAGTACATTTGTGTTTTACAAGCTTAGTCAGACAGCTTGCATTTACATATTTGTGTTGCCTAATTGTGTTTGGACAAAACTCGTTTTTTTTTTAAATTTTAAATTTTATGACAGACAAATAATGGCGTTCAAATAGATGCCTATTATGCTGGTTCAAGGAGTATTCAATAATATTTACAATGGGTTTTAGTCTTCTTCGAGACTCAAATTGAAGGTAATATTTTTAACTGAATCAAGGGCAGCTTATATATGTATGTGTAAAATCAAGACTTCAAAGTGTACACAGAATGATGCTCTTTTTACACATAACTTTGAGCACTCTCATTTGGTCCAATGAACCAGTGAAATTAGCAAGAATTAGGTGGGTTTTGTCAGTAAAGGTGGTGATGTAATACATTCTAATTGCTCTTTTAGTGTGAGACGGAGAATTCTTAAATAGGAGTGATATCATAAAAGCCTGAGATTCTGATTGATCAAGCAGACCCCTGTAGTGACTCAATGAAATGTTTTTACCTGGGGCCTGGAGGCTGGCAAGCTAAGGTGTTAAGGCTTAAATCACTCATAGGGGGCCATATGCTTTGAACTATTAAATTAAGGACAACAATCAGGCAAGTGTTGTTATTCCTACATTCACAGGATACTTATCAGTGGCTGGTGATTTTACCACTTCATTGAAAATGATTGTGTGGCAAGGGTGCTAATGTCAATACGTTGCCAAGTTCTGAAACACTTAAATGTGGAAAAAAATGATGTTCTAATAAGATAACTGTAGAGGTTTCTTACAGCCAATAAAACATACCTAATATTTCAAGATGAATAAATTATATAAGGAGTATTGATACATTTGAAATAAACATATGAGAGCTCACAAGAACACTGAACGATTTTTAAAATGTATTTATCACATAAAAATTCAAAGTATGTACCTGTTTCAGAACCAGCATTTTCAGCAAACATTGCAACATATGTCAAAGGTTTCTTTATCAGGTACAAGTGAAAAATAATAATAACAATAAACAACTGCGTATAATTCATTACACACTCATTTGTTAATACAAAGTATGCCTTACAAAACAAAGCAATTGTATATAATTCAATACAAAATAATTTATTAATACAAATGATGCCTTCAGCTTTCTATTCTGAGAATGTTAATTCAGTCCTGCTGAATACAAGGCTTTGAATAAATTACACAAAATCTAAACTAATCCCTTAATGTTGTTGAAGCTGACACCCTGGGATCCTTCAAGAAGCTGCTTGATGAGATTCTGGGATCAATAAGCTACTAACAACCAAACGAGCAAAATGGGCCGAATGGCCTCCTCTCGTTTGTAAACTTTCTTATGTTCTTATGTTCTTATTTCTCCATGACTTTATATCAAAACATGCATCATAAAGCCACATCCGGATGCAGCTTTCAAACAGGAAAGTGATCCTTTGTAATAGGACGTGACTGCTTCTGACAGTAGATTACAAACAAAATCAATAAGTAAAACTGCAATAATAAACCAAGAATGAACCCCTGTGCTGTGCAGAATGGATAAAAGGAACTTTGAGGAATGGTATCTGTGCTTTCAAGAAATCTGAATGTAATTAAAATTACCCAACATATGTCTGATCCCCTCATATACACATACACAACTCAATATATACTCTATCACTGTAGCATACATTTCTCATTCTTTAGGAACCCAAAACCAAGCATTCTTAGTTTGGCTCCATTGCCCTCATTTAACATTTACAGGGAAAGCAAATGCCTTACACAATGACGAGCATCCCATAATTAATATACATGTTCCTCATAAATGAAATATTATGACATCAGTTATACTTTTAGGATGTTCAGGCTTCTTCAGCACAGAGGAGAGCCATTCCTCTTGTTGTCTAGGAGACAAATTGGATGCTCTCCAAATAATCATGCTGCTGAGCTGACTGCTTCTTAGAAGCTGGTATAAGAGCACTGGTCAGGTCTCGGCCCAGAGCTGTTTCAGCAAAGTCTCTTTCAGCAGGGTTCATTTTTTAAGGCAAACATAAGTTAACAATATAGAATGAAAACACACAACCTGTATAAACACCCATTTGGTTTAAAATGCCACCCATCCCACCCCAACACTCTTGGAGAATGTCTCTTTACTTTTCATCGCCTCTTGTCAGAGTCAACAGCAAATGTGCACTGAGTCACTTGGACACCAAGGCAGGAAATGCACATAAAGCACAAAATGAAGAAACACCAAGAAATGTGTTGCAATATATTTGATAATGGAAAAACAATTCAATAGGCTGACAATTATCCAAAATCCCTGAATTGTATTTGCATAGTCATACACGCTTTTCTTTCTAAACACAAAATATCCACTGCCCCCTCTAAGGGATATACAGACATTTGAAGGGCCTACTATCCAAACGAGCCCCCCCAGCAAAGCTTCAAGCAGACACCTCTCGCCTTTGTACAGGCCTTTTCTAAATCATAGTTATGTCTCTTCGACTTCCTTGTCATCTTGGTTGACCAGGAGGCATCAGTGCAGCCTTTGGCCTTGTTCCAGCCTAGAAAAACAAGTAATTCATCAATGTAAACTGGGTTTGTTTTTCAACAACATTGACGAAAGAAACATGGTCCGATTTTGCAACTTAGGTTCAACAACCATAGGATTACAAATGTGCTGTAAACAACATGAAGGAATTTTACACTTTTGATACCTAGATTAGAATTCTCTTGTAAATCATATCCCTTTCTATCCTACTGATGTTTTTGTGTTTTTTTATGTCAGTTTGCACATTACTAGAATTTTAAGATTACTCATTATTTGATAGTAACTAAGCATCTTTCATGATCATTATTATTATTATTATTTTTTTTATCTAAGTCTAACACTCACTCATAATGTTGTATCCGGTGTTCTTTTGTGTGGTCTAAAATAGTACAGTCATATCTTACCTGAGTCTGTTTCCAGTGTGGAACTGCTGATGGAGGTTTCTCAGAGCGTACTGGAGCACATGGTCTAGGCTTTGTACACTGAAAAAAAGTACCACACACCTTGCTATTTCATGCTTATTGGTTTAGGCATAACTACAACTGGTTTGTAAATTGTTATTGGCTGGTTTCACAGACACTGATTACCACTAATCTTGGACTAATTAATGTTATTTTAGGTAAAGTAGTACAAGACTAGTGCTAATCAGGGTCCGTGAAACCAGTCCTAAAAGTAGTAAACCTTACATAAGTTACTGACAAAACTACAGTGACCCACAATCATGTGTCACCCAAATTATTTGGTGTCTATTTACTACAGTACTCCATAGTTTAGCCTTCTGGGCACATACATTATATGAAAGAACCCTAGTTTGTTTGCATCATCAAAAGACACATTCTTCCTTTCCCTTCTTGCCACTGTTAATCAAATTGCAAATAAAGATTACTGTTTAAAGAAACTAAACAGGAATAATTTAAGGGTGACTTACCGGTTTGGCTTTCAGGTTGGGCAAAGGTTTTGTAGGAGGGACTGGTTTGGCCTGCAATAATATAAACAATTCATATTAATTTTGTATTTTTAAAGTTGATTGTAACTAGTCAGAACTACAATGAAAATGTGTATGCGACTCAGTGACCACACTTACTTCAGTTCCACTGCATAACATTTACTTCAGCCAACTAAGCCTAGACATTTTTATTTGCAGGTTCAGAACTGAAACCGTGGAAATTATCTTTGAATTTCCCTTAATTCTGTATTAGGACAAAATACTTTCAATTCCTGATGACAATAGTTTTAATTGGAGTGGGTTAAATATGAATGCATGTTGCAGTAAAAATTGCAGGACAGATACAATCCAGTTTGATGTAATTAAATATTTTAGTTCACCTGTGAATACCCTGGCTTGGTTGGAGGGACAGGAGGTGGCATACTGGGTTTTACAACCTGAAAAAGAATGCAATTAATATGTTTGTTATACATGTTTTATGCAACTTGCACTTTTTTTTAAAGGGCAGTTAGCTAAGACTGTGACTCACTGGCAAGACAAAGCTGATAAACAAACAAACAAAATATAAATATCAATTACCTGTCCCGATGTTGTATTATACTTCATGGGTGACTGTTCCACTGCCTTGGGTGACTGCAGATAAAAAAACAAAAAACAAAAAAAACATTCAATTAAAAAAGAAATGTTAATGTAAAAAGCAACCAGAGCAAAGCAGCAAAGTAGAACCCAAGCAGCTTACCTGAGGAGGAGGTCGACTGGGAATGACTGTGACGCACAGGGGGGTGCAGAGCTGGGGAGCTGAAGAAGACTCCAGAAATATCGGCCTGCTGATCTTGGGGGTACCAACCCGAGGGCTCCCTTTGTTACCTCCCCTTTGAAATAATGGGTTTGACAGTCCAGATTTTTCTTTTCTATAAGTGAATATGTTGAAAAGATGAATTGCTTAAATTGGAATGCTTCAAATACAGCATAGTCCCCTGCAGTATTTTCCATTTTAGGTGTATATTCTCTTCATTAATAATGTGATTTAAACTTAGGAAACACAACTGAACAAACACAAAAAAGAAGCCGGGTTTTGGTAGGCAGAATTATTTCCTGTCTGAAGTATATTTTCACTCCATTGGATGCATGGTAGTTTTGGTTTCTGTGGTTGAAATACAGTTTACATTTTTCATGAAATTGTGTTGCCTTTACTAAGGAAGCCAGATTAATCGAAGTCCCTTGTTGGCACAGGTGCTTTAAAATCATTGGTAAAATACAATGAAAACCCCAGAGGAAGCAACGCTATTCAAAAACAGAAAGGATAACAAATACTAACGTTTTACTGGGGTAGTTCTCCTTCCTGCTACACCTGCAAAACATTAGTCCACCGGTGATAATGGCAGCCAGTATTAGCATGACCACTGCTACAGTTACTCCAATAATGATGGCATTTCCACCTACAAAACAAATCAAAAGGTCATTCTGTACTCTTACCTTGAAGTTCATCTTTATATAAGAATCGTGCATTGAAAAAAAAGTTGATAGACTCAATATCTGGTATGCAGTGCACAATGCTTTCTTATTGTGACTTACCTTTAGGGAGCTCAGACAGTTTAACATCACAATATGGTGGTGACCATCCTGCATCACAGTGACATTCCTTTTTATGATTGCAGACCTAGAAAAGGGGATTCTTTATTAAGAACGGCATGGAAATGGTAAAGAATTTGATACGGTAAGAAATCAAAACAACAGCATACTTTTTGTGAAAACTGTAGAAATAATTAGAAGGGCTTTTCATATGGCACACAAAGGGACCAAACAATTCCAACACTTACTTACCCCATGGTTATTGCATTTGGCAGAACAGTCTTCTGTTTCATAAATGTCAAGGTCCTGACATCTGCCATTGTAGCACACCTGTGATGTTAAACAACAAATAAAACATTTAGTATTCTACAAGGTTCAGCAGAGAAAGGACTAAAGAGATGATCTCCAGCAAAAGGTGTTTCACAGTATTGTTTACTCATTTTCCACCACTGCAAAGCTATTCTGCAATGTCATGGAAGTTTGCAGGACCATTATTTGTTAATAATGCCAGGTTTTCATGTACAGTACACTTGCATGTGTAACACAGTCTTAATAGAACAATAATGTGGTAATAACTCTGTCTGTCATTTTGCATGGACAGGCAATTGCTGGTATAAAACAAATCAATGACTCACCTTCCTCTCTTCACATTTAGTTCCACTAGGGACCAGCCCAAGATCTTCAGAGTCAGCATCATTTGACATCTCTGCTATTTTACACTGCACTGCCCAAGAAAGGATCATAGTGTATTTCTGCTTAGTGATTGGGAACATATTGCCATCCTGACAATGTATCTTTCCACATTTAATATCCCTGTAAAAGGAATTTTATTTGTATTATATTTAGACCATTTATACCTAAACAACATTTTCCAAAATGATATACATATTTGGCGTACAAGACAAAGTGGACCTGTTATTTATTATATACTGTAACAACCATACAGAACAAATATCACTTTAAACACATCTGTCAAAAATTAAAAAAGGAACAAACTATGGAAAATGTATCCTTTTCAAGTTGTGCACCATGTTAAACCAATCACTGATATTGTTTTTTTTAAGACAGACTTTAAAAAACCCATTTGTCTACATTTAAAAGTTGGCAGGATGAATGCGGTTGAACTGTATGTGAGTGCTGATGCAGATGTTATTAGAACATGGATTTGGCAGACCCACATTGTACTATCCTGGGAAGAAACAGCACTGAAAGCAAGCGGCTGCATCTAAAGAGGTGTTTTCCTGGTTTTGTCTCCTTATAAAAAGAAGGACTGTTAGCCCGGGGGTAGAAAACATCTTCATAAATTGATACAGGTTAAGCATTCTACTGGTATTTTTTTAATCAAATAAAAACATTCGAAGCAGTGTTGAGTTAAAAAGGAGAGATTGTGAACAGATAGATGAAATGGTGTGAATTCTAGATAAAGCAGAAATATCGTCACAAGGATGTAAAGATAAGCAGTCATATTAATTAGCGCTTACTTTTCAGCACAACTTTGATATCCGTTTAGGTTCTTTTTGCAGTGAGAATGCTCATCTCCTCTTTTATTTTGCTGAAAGCACGGATCTGGAGCAACTCTGGCAGCTAAATGATAACAAAAAATACCCATTTATCATAGCTTGTAAATGCAACAGGAAATGACAGAGCAACGTGCATATTTAGAAAGTTGATTAAGCACATAAAGTCATATACAGACCGTGACCTGCACTAATGAGAATTTTGATTAAATAGCTTTGAAAATCTAGCACAATGAGTTCAAATACTGATAGCTATGATAGTTTATGACAAAGGAAATGTACTGGGCTGAATGGAAGCTGCATGGCAGTGGTAAACCTGGCTCTAGCTTAGCATTACTAACATCAGGAAGGCTTCTGAAAGTACCTGGTCCCCAAAGGGTAATGCAGTGCTGCTGGTGTGTGGGGCACTCTCCATTAAAGCAATAACCCTGTCCAAACTTGCAAGGGGATCCGTTCATTTGGAAAACATTCTCTGGACACTGTGGGTTCAGGCCAGTGCAATACTCTGGCAGGTCACAGTCACTCACACTGTGTCTGCACACATCTCCAGCTGGTTTGACCTAGAGTACAAAATCAATTAAAACTTTAAATGGTGTGTACCTGGTGTGTACCAAAGATTTGCAACAGAATTGCAGTTCATTTAGTCTGGGAAAGGCTTACGCTTGCACTATACAGAAAAATGTTTGAATTCTTTAGATTCTTTTCTTGCATAAAATGTCTGAGGACCTTTGAAGCAAAGAGTGACACAAATCATGTTAACCCTATCAGACCAGCGTGAAACTGGTCAGAAAAATATGTTCTGTTTTGTCCTGCTCGTTTTATACAATTTCTATAGTTGTATTCTAAAAATGTTCTAACACAAAGTTAGACACTGCCAGCTGACAGTGTGTAAGGCGTGTGTTTGTGTGTATACACACTGGTACTTTAGCAAGCACTTTTAAACATCTGTTATGTGTTTTGTTTTGTTTTGACAACTCTTGTTTGATCATTTCCTGCTTTTATTTTTTTAGATTACACACTCAAGAGCATTGTAACACCTAATGTTAACAACGGTTCCTTGCACAAACATTACAATATTTCATCAGTCCCTTGTATACATTTACATAAAAAAAAAAACCTGTATTACTTCAATACTGCTGTTTCAGAAAGAAGTAGACTTTATGTCTGTATTAGTAATATAAGATTACTAACAGCATTAGGAAGTGAATGTTAAAGGGTTACAATAAAATAAAATCACAGTAAGCAGAAAAAAAACCAAAACATGATAACTACAAAATATCCATATAAATGTACCAGTGGTACCCTGAGTAAAGCTTTACCTGTAGGTAAGATAGAGCACAGCATTTAAAGGCTTGGCATATTGAAGCACAGTACAACACAATCACAATGAAAAAGGTCATTAGAGGTTTATGCAGCTGTAAGTAAATGACAAGGTCTTACCTTGCAATCGTGACAGCATTCACCATGAGCACACTGGGCCCCTTCCTTTAATCTGCAGGTTGTGGCATTGCAACAAGGGTTCCTGCATTCCTAAAACAGGAAACAGGTTTACATACATTGCAGGAATAAATTGATAGTTGCTATGAGGATGAAAGCACAGTAACTTAATCACACCAGTTTTTTCAAATCAAGTGTTTATATATTTGATGTGACTTACCTCTACAGTCCCACAGTCACACTCTTCTCCCCGCTCCACAAAGTCATTTCCACACACTGGGCCTCCATACAGATCGTCTGTATTGGGGGTGTTCAACAGGCAACTGGGGTTGTACTGACTCAAGAACTGCTGTAGGGCCTGCTGGCTACAGCTGCTGAAGCTATGTGGGTAAATGTTCCTAATTATAAAAAAAACCCACAAACGTTACCATGCCGGGCAGGACATAAATGTATACAACAAGCAGGATAACTCTTTATGGAATCAACTCCATAAAGAGTTGATTCCATAAAGAGTTATGGAATCAAGTGAAACATTGCAGGCCAGCACAGACCGGATAGTCACAAGTTACTGCCAGCTGAACATAGTTTGAGAACAAAGGCATAAACCTGTCTTTAAAAATAAAATTAGATGTTATTTCTGAAAATAGATAATGTTGAATGAATGAAAGAATTGTTCATTGACAAAACATTTATATTTTTACCTTGTGATATCAGAAACTGCAGTTATTTACAATGCGTTGAGATTAGAGCTGGGCAGACACAATATAGCAGAAATGCCATTATTTAGGACAGGGTCAAAATGGTGCCATCATAATAAAGCTCTTTTGTTTTATGCTGCTTTGACAAATAGGGCATTCTGGCAGCTGTAATACTTTGCTGGTGACGTGGCATAATATCTATGCTTTGAAAGTAATTTTTTTGTTAAAATGATCCTCATTCAAGCTCAAAACAGCTTGAAACTTGACAGCTCTCTGCATTGAAGTAATTTATTATCAGTTTAACACATGTGGGGAACTGTTACAATAACTGTCTTAAGTGCTAGCATTAAGCCTATGATACTGTCACAACATCATTCACATGAAGATGACTCTCACTTCCTATAGCTGCTTTTATGTTAATAAGACTGCCTTTTCCAATATCTGTAATAAAACAACATACTCCACAGTGAGATACAAGTGTAACAGTAAGAGGACAGGAGTTCTACAGGGGCTTGAGTATAGCGATAATTTATAAGTCTAGGGACTTCTTACCCAATACTATCTGCCATTATACATCCCTTGCGGGACTTTGATGCTTCACAGATACAGTCAGAATCATCATGAGACATGCCCAAGTTGTGCCCCATCTCATGGGCAATTGTTGATGCCACCCCTATAGGGTTTCTATTATGGTCCTGTGAACAAGAAAAGCACACATTGAAAGTTCTCCAGTACTTACTTCCATTGGTGCATTTATAGCTCAATAAAAGCCTGGATACTTACTGTCGTCTTATTTTTTTTTATGTAGCACACCAGTCTAGTACTGCTGAGTCATTAGACTAAGAACAGTGGCTAACAATATGACTGGTACATCCAACTGATTTCCCAAACTTTGAATTTACATTACAATAGTAGTATCTCATTTAAAAGCTGTATTCATATTGCACATTCCTGGGTAAATAATGTGTTTTAATAAAGAACTGTACCTCATTAACTGCACCAGAATCACCAGAGCACATTGCAAATTTTGTTGCTAACCCCACTGTGCTGCCTTCAAAGCTAATGCCACTAAAACAAAAAAAAAAAGATATAAATTAGAAATGCATTTCAAAATTCAACTCAATGCCCTGTCCAATGAGGAATATTGTACACAATAAACGGCAATACTTACGTCACAAACTGAGCATTGTCATGCTTCTTCTTTTTAATCAAATCCGTCTTGCGCCAGGCTAGGAAACTGCTCAGGGTTTTATCAGGATCAGTACTGACAACAAATTTGTCCCTGTATGTCCAGACCTCCAGTCCAACCAGCACAACACGTATGTTAACAGGTCGATAAAGCTGTAAAGTAAAAGGCGATTAACTGGGAAATATAAACCATGGTGAATTCATTTTAGTAAATAAATACCATTAAATTAGTGCCAAAAGTACATATATCTACCCACTCACTTACTTTCATATTTCAGTTTTTTTTTGTTTACTACCGATTAAGCCACATTGATAGTCATTGTAAAAAAACAATTAAACAAGACATATACAGCATGATTTTCAAACGGGGCAAAATAAGAACAAGGTAGCAAAGTGATTTCTCAAACCTGATTTGGGTCACTAAGTATCTGGCTTTCAAAGGGTTTAGATGAAACGAGTCGTGGATTCACTTGTTGACGCTTTTTAATTTTTTTTTTTTACATTAATCAGGCTGTAAAAATAATTTTGTGACCTAGTTCTTATTTTGCCCCTTTTGAAAATCATGCTGAAAGTGATACCGGTGCTAAAGTAATCTGAATCTTGCCGTTACGAGCCATATGGAGTTTATTCATAAGTGAATTACCTTGTCAACATGATTTACAACTTCCAACATCCGGCTTCGCATTTCCTGCATGTCTTTGTTATATTTTGTATACTGATAAAGAAAAAAAAAGTTACACAAACATACACGGGCTACCTAGGGACTTAAAAGCTCATAATAAAACATCTTGAATCACTACAGAATAATTTACAGTAATTTTCACACTACAAGAATATTGTTGTTTCTTGCTGGTTCATTTGTTCTGATTGTATTTGTTAGAGCTTGATAAAGCCTAGCAGATGGTGCCCAGGACATTACACAAACAATTAACAATTATATTACTCCTCTTCACTTTTACAAGCCATCTACTTCTTTTAACTTTTATCAAGTAAAACTTTATCAGGTTAATCCTACCTCTCTGTTGTCAACAACCAAGAACATCTCCACAAATCTGTTGCCTTTTGCAAGAGGAGCACTTTTCTAAAAAAGAAAAAAGACAGACATCTGTTATACACACCTGACAAAAATACTGTTTCGGTAAAAAAAAGCAAAAAAAACCAAACAACAACACGGTTTTGACCAGGTCAGTTTCCACGTGTATTGGAATTTATTTTGAACACCAGCGTCAACAAGCAGTCTTACACCCATTATTCTGGGTAAATGTGTTGTCAGAGGTTTAAATTAGCTCACATCCTTAGGGTACTAAATATCAGACTCATTTTACAAAACAAAGAAGTTTGTGTGGCACACCCTGCCATCTGCCACAGTGGACTCCTTCAATAGCCATAGTAATCGAGGCATGAATCACATAGAGGGGCTCCCCCTGAGGAGCCTTAATTAAAGAGCTCCAAGTAAGAAAGGATGCATTTTCTTTTTTATCATGGGGGAAGAGCATGAGAAGCATTTGTCCCAGCAGGAATATCCTGGAGCCGTCGTCATCTAAAAATGTCTAGGGACAATTCTGAGGATAAAACATATAGGATTGGCTTGAAATGATATAAGTTGGTTCAAATAAACCAAAAAATAAAATGAGTTGCAAGTACCCAGATTGGTGTCTTGAAGATCCCAGCAAGTTTGGGTCCGTAGTCATAGACAGTTTCATTCGAATCTCTGCAGGTCGATCGCTTCATTCTCAGGTGCTCCTGTCTGTAAACAGCATGGGCTCCCTCTGCAGCTCCATTCAGGGGCTCAATCAGGTAGACTTTCTGCTCAGCCATTAGAAGCCCTCTAGAAAATAAAAAGAGTCACAAAGTCAACAAGAATCTATGTTTTAGCTTTAAAGACACCTGACAAATTAAAGAGTGGTCACTAAAGTATTTTCAAAGCTTAATGTAAAAGGATTCCTCACAACTTTGTAACTGTGTATGCATGTCTTCAATTATTCTTTGCAGATGGACATTCTGAAAGATGTTTGAATAGTTAGATATCTGATATTATCTATGAATATCTGACACACCGAAACTGTCATCAATATATGTTAAATATGTAAGTTATTTGTCTTCAAATAACTTAAATTTAAAACCTAATAGATTTTTCATCTAAACATCCAGCACTAGAAATGCTTCTGGACTCTTAGCAGGACAGGAGTGATTGTGGTTTTGATCTGTATGCTTTTAACTGATCAATACCAAATGTAGCTCTGTTTAACACAAAGAATTAGTAAATGTGGGAAATTACTCACAGTAGCTATAAATATGTGTGAATGAGTGATGCTTCTTCAAGGTATTTTGTAACGTAGTTAAACATAATGTCACAGAATTTGCTAAACATATATTTTCTCAGTATTACTAAAGTACTACCATCTGTTCAAAGAACTCAGATTTGAACTCTGATGGTTACAATTCAGTATTTAACTACACATTGTTTTGTTAAATTTGGGAAAGGTCAGATGTCATTGCTTTATTCTTATGACTCCTTAAATTGCCACAACTTATATAATCATTGGTTCAAAGAACTTAACTCGAGTTTGTTTTGGACAAATTAGAACGATGTAAAGAAATACTTGGTTGTAACGCAGGACAAATTCAAACGTTATTATATTTCATACAAAAAAACTAGCTGACATTAATAAAAGGGAAAAAAACATCTGTACTGATGATGATGAACAGGAGAACCAAGCATTTTACAAAGCATTGCAAGTCTTCTTTATTTCTGTTATCCCCTGTTTGAATTTTTTTCCCTTATTAAAAACACATTGGGTAAAACTAACATTATCATTGTCATTCTTTTCAATAAAGGCATGCAATCTCACATTCCAAATCAATGTGTAATCTTTGCTTGAAATAGGATCATGGGTAAGTTATCTCTTGGAGCATAGCATCTTCACAACAGAGATATTTTATATATAATGAACACCCTCTACATTTTCTGCCTGGTCATTGCAAATTACTTTTTTTGCCTTTTTTTCTCAGTGAGTCTAACCACTTTAGTTCCAGGAATCCGCAGTACATTTCTAGGTATGATGTCAAACCACTACGTGGAGTTGTTTCAGTTATTTTTTTGTGCTGAAGTAGCAATTACTGTTTAAAAACCTTTAACGCTCCAGTGTGGTGTCATGAATCAAAAAAACATAGTGTAGCCTATTATAGGGAACTATTTTAAAGAATGTGCAAAGACAATGATCAAAATAATTTGAAACATATAAAACAGCAATTGAACTGCTCTTTCCCGCAGCTACGTCATTTCTTACCAATCTTCTAGTTATATAAGTATTACTTTTCACTTGCTTGAAAATACTGTCCACTCTGAAAATTCCCCTGGTGAATTCCCCTAGTGAAACAAATAGTCCCAAAGATATTAGCAAGGTATTGTGCAGTGGAGATGGAGAAAATATGAGAAATCCTTATAGCACCTACCCTTTATCGGATGTTTTAATATGGTAAAAGTATCTGTATTACTAGTATACACTTTTTATCAAGAACCCCCCACCCACTCCCAAAAAAAACACTTTGCTCTTTACATTAATGACATATTGTGACTGTATAGTAACAAGTAATTTAGAGGTTAGCAAAAGATATATGTCAAATTGTAAATCATGTGTGAGAAATCAACCAATGACTGTTAAGGATTTGTTAAAATATTAGCATGTCTTATGTGTGCAGATGTCACCCTGTGCTCAGAACATAAAGAAGACTCAAGTTAAAAACTCCTTTTCATTTGATAGTAGCTCCTGGGTACAAGAACCATTGTCATGATTAATAATTATAACGCTGTGTGGAGGGTGTAAGAGATGTAATTTTGTGCATTTGGTGCACAAAGGGAAGTAGTTCCTCCTAGCACATGCCTTTTACAGTTCTTCTGAAAAACGTTATCAGCTATAATCAGAGAAAAACAGGGCTAGGTTAAAAAAAATATTTAGAGACGCCATGCAAATAGTGAGTTTTCATCAGTTTAATGCAATAGTATCAGGGGGGTGCAAAACACATTTTGTGCACATTTTCAAGCTGTGGTCAGCAATGAATTTCTGAAAGCTGGTCTAGACAAAGAGCAAAACTACACAATTCTTTACCTGATTCCAGAGCATGTATTTATACTGACGGAAGAGTCTTTCACACCTTGAATGTGGCCTTGATAGAAGCAGTGTTCCTGTACCAAAAACAGCAGATGTTAAAATTGACACACCACAATAATACAGCTTTTAAACAGGACACATTCATTTTAAAACAATTTAGTACAGAATTGATTGCTTTCATACCTCAACATTTGGAGAGCTAGTAATCTCAGTACCATTTTGTAGATAGTGTGTCTCAGTGTAATCTTTTCCCAAAAGAATTCTAAAAAAAAGGAAAATGAAAGCAACATGCTCATTGAACAGTAAGGTATTTGCCATCCAGCAAATAAACTATACATTATATTATTCAGCTACACACAGTTATATATATATATATATATATATATATATATATATATATATATATATATATATATAATTATAGCTTACCTATTCTTTTCAAGATTAATGGTATAGTTCTTCCCTTCTATAGTCAAGGCATACTGCACTTTCTCAGGGTAGGGAACCTGCAAAAGGTAAAAGTAAAGTATATTTGTACTCATACTTCTTTTATGCATTCGACATCCAGAAGCGACCTTGCATATTCCCATGTTGGAAATGCAGGGACCTAAGGGAAATGCTATACTATGGTCTGGTGCTCAGCTATTGAAAAAAAGTCTCCACCACACCATGTAGCAAATTTCCAAGCGATCTCATAAATGCAGTTGGAGAATGGGCTACATATTTAAATTAAGGGTATTTCTCTCTCCATGTCAACAATTATCTAGACATAAAGGTGCTTCCAGCACTGTAAGGTGTGAAAAGCATCGCTGGGGGGTTATCAGTGAATATACTATCAGAGAATTATCAGTGAATAAATCCCAGATGCTTCTTATCAACAACTTGACTGCTCAAACAATTACACTCTTTGGAAAGCCATTTTTATTGAACACTGTATTCCCCTCACCAACAATGACAACCCAGTCCTAGCTCAATAATATATAGATTGTAAAGCAATAAGCTTTTTATTTTCAAATAAACTGACTATAGTAATCTATGATTTAACACAATAACCTATAGTTAAATCTAATTGGATTTAACTGCTGTGATATAGTATTGTAAATAGTATTTCCATATAAACATTTTAATAGTGAGTACCCCTTGGCTGAATAATGCTTGGTTTGAACGACACATTTACATGCTGTAAAGAAAATAAATATTATGGGTGGGGCACATTTTTCTAAAGGATGAGTCATTCAAACGGCCTCAAGTGCCTTTTTGTGTAAGTCATTACACATCAATCACATATCTAGCAAGGACACACAGGCCCTTCTGGTTCTACATGTTTTATTCCCAAACCATGAAAATCCACAAAATGCAGAACACATTTAGTGTATAGAGTAAATACATAGGAATGACTTATCAGACTGGTAGCCCTGGTAAGCACATATGTAGACTCAATAAAAATAGGAATCTAATTTACAACTGATGAGGACTATGAAAACCCCTGGTCGTTTGTAAGTGTGTTAATGAATCTTCAATAATCAAACTGAACATATTAAGGGCTAAATAATGCACACTATATATAATGACAAGGAGCTGTATTTAATCACTGCATAAGCAAATGAAAACTTACTGATACTTCACAAGTTTGTGCTGCTAATTTTTGCATCACTGATGAGAAACAGCACACAGTTGATTGATTTACCACTGAACAGCAAAACAGGAAACGCACCTCTTTTGAAGAAATGTCTCGTTTGGGTCGGCCTTTGGTCAATCTTTGAGGAGTAATTATTTCATACTTCTCTACATCGGCTAGCTGGGCAAACTCATTTGAACATGATGCTACAAAGAGAAAATACAATTAGACTGTCTGAAAATAAACCCTTGAAATAATATGCATCAATATTTTTATATTTGAAAATGTAAATAAAAACACATTAAAACTGATTTTCTGGTGCATTCCAGCCCAGTTCCATCCAGCTCCTTGATTATTTATTAAATGGCCCTAGCATCAATTAAGCAATATTGTACCCAATGGAAACAAGGTCTTAGACTGGGATTAACTGGGACAACAACAGATTTCAAAAGTCCACAGAAATTAACTGAGAAAAAAATGAAGGTAATGGAAGTAAAAAAAAGACACTGGGGAGTCAATAAGTGAAAACCATATTAGGACACTGTTACAGTAACTTATCTAACCAAGGCCTTAACAAAAATATAGTTATAACCAAAAAAAAAAAAAACAAGGACTGAAAATACAGGAATAAATAAATGGAAGTCATAAAGACACCAATTTGTTGAAAGAATAATAAAAAACAGAAAAAAACTGTTAAGCAAGGAAATTGCCCAGTAATTGTTGGGACTGCATCTCGAAAAGGGAGTTGCTGTTAAAACGGAAGATGCTATTTCAGATTAAAGGTTCAACCATATACTAATTCACCATGCTTTACCCCCTGACCATAATTAATTCCTCCTGGTTTTATATTTTCATGTCAAGGCTATGACACCAAAGTTGTTCAAATGTAGGCAGTCACACTAACAAAAATGATGAGTTGTGAATTCGGGAAATATTGTCTTTCTCTGCAACAGAATGCTACTTTTTAGGAATTATTCACACCTCAGCTACATCAACCTCTGTCCAAAGACATACCTTTCGACTGGGAGATAGCAACAGTAGCTGCCTCACCAGCCACAGATGCATTAAAATAATCAATACCTAGCCATCAATCGAAGCTTATTGTGGACCACATCATCAATTACAATACATGAGTTTATTACACAATCTCAACATATTTATTAAATGCACGGTGCACAGTGGGTAAGCACCACATATAGTGGCTACACGCGCATCTGTTTTGAATATATTTTAAAGCAGTTAAAAGGAAAACGTGTTATTCTAATATACAGTACGATTTGCACTGAAACACATTACAGGCTATCTGAGCAAAGCAACCTTTCATGAGCGATCTGTATTTTAAAAGTTGTTAAAAACATTTAAGACACATCAGTACGGCACTGGAATAGAAAAAAGACACAGTATTTAGCCATATCTAACAAAGACAAATGTCAGCAATTGAAACTCTATCGTCAGAATTAAAAATCATATTACTATATTATAATACACTTTCCACTCTAATATGTCGGCTGCTGTTTTACTACAGCAAAATGTGATTATAAAATATAGAAACAAACGTACCCAGATTGCAATGGCATATCCAAACATAGAGAAAAGGTAAAATCCAGTGCATGTCTGATACAGTAATTGTGCCAGTCAACGTGCTTTCTCAGTCCCAGATGTTCAGTCGCTCTCTGGATTTCGACTTGAAAGAGCTCGAACTCTTCTTAAACCCTGCCCACAATGGATTGAATACGATTTACATAAACTGTGGGCATGGGCAATTTGAATAGAATTGACCAATCTGATACCGTCACATAGTGACTCACAAGTAGAACGATTTTGACCGGAAAACAATTTCAGAGAAATGTGAGTTAACGCAGTGAGTAATTGAATTTCAGAATTTTAAAGGAAGTCCTAAAGCGAAGTAGACGGCACGTCCGTATTTTTTACGTTTTGCCACAGTTTTAATACCTAAAGTAGCTTACTTTTGTCGCCCAGCAAGATGCCCGTACATTATGAATCCTCAAAACTTGTATCACTTGTAGACAATTTTGTATTTGAGTTCTAATGTAATGTTAAGTTGACATGCAGCGTGTATCACATACTGTACTGTGTAGGGCTCCAAAGTTAAACAGCCTATATGGATGTGGTACATGCTCACCTGTTTGGCAAATTATCACGGAGTCGTGGTTTGCTTCTTTGACTGCGATTGTATAAGAAACTGAAATAATAATAACTTTATTATTATTATTATTATTATTATTATTATTATTATTATTATTATTATTATTATTATTATTAACCATAATAATAATATATTTAATCCCAGTGTAGCCTTTTAATTTAGTTATCGTACATGTAACTTAAAAACAGATAGCCTAATGTAAGCATCATTGAATATAATGTGGCAACATATCACTGGCAATATGGTTTTTCTACTTCGATGCACAAGTAGATGATGGAAACATAGCCATACCCATATATGCATATCATACAGAGTAATCTCTTCTGTGAGAGACGGAAGCTCTGCACCAGTAATTCCAATTGGAAAACGGGGTTTATTATTGAATGCATTGCAATGCATGAGTGATCACTTTGCCGGTTATTACAGGAAGACAATTTAGCATTACCCATAGGATTTCAGGATGCGTGAGGCATGTACCCTTACTTCCTACCACACAAGAAAAAGCAGCACAGTATACGCTCTCATTTCATTGTTTATTTGTAGGTCGTGGAAGAGTATAAAATGTCATCCAAAAATGTTTTTATAGTCATGAATCAGTATCCTGCACACAATCACTAGATCACATGCAACATGATTCTACAAAACAGTTCTATACGCTTTTGTTAATATACAGAATGCAGTTAGTATATTCATTAACATTATGTTTTGCACCAAAAACATTTCAAGACGAAATGGAGGAAAAAACGACTTTGTATAATTACTAAAAAAAACAAACAAAAAAAAAAAAAAAAAACACACAACTACATTTTGGGGGACCCGCGAGACTACCTTGCCCTGTGAATAACTGCAAAAGTAATACGATACGGGAAGTACTTTGCACGGGTCAACAGAAATTAGAATACCAGACAATCGAATCAATTAAATAAACATTATCTTTAATTTCTCTGTTTAAAGAAAGAAAATGTTATGGACACAGTGCTTATGATAAACAGACGCATAAAGTAAAAAGTTGCAGTCAATGCTCCAATTGGATTATAACGCTGTAATTTCACATCCACTTTAATTTAATTGCCAGGGGAAAGCACGATAACTAGTACTGTAGAATTCTAGCGCCATCTGTAGCTTTAAACCAGTATCACGCGCTTACGTAGCCATGCTGTACCCCTATTAAAAAGAAGACAAAGAATGTCTCGATGGTGTTTATTGAGAACCACATATAAAATGTGCACACGATGAAAGGCACCTTGACAAAAAAAACCAAAAAAACAATTTTCACATCAGATTAAAGTTATTACAGTAGAAAGGCTATACAAACACTTAAAATTCAATAAAATTAACAAAAGTGCATTTTGTTTCCTTTTAATACATTTGAAAAATAGCCTAGTTGCTTTAACATTATATTTAACTAATAAGAGTAGTAAAGATAAGCAATCCTTTTTCCCTACATTTCCTACTTCAAATCAACTGAAGCAGAAAACATAGGAAAAAAAAAAAAAGATTACTTGGGAAGTCAAGATGACATAAAAGCTGGCTTGGTTCGTCAAGCAACCTCAATAATATGTTCCAAGGCAGAGGAAGCAGAAATCTCCAAACCACACGAGGACCGTAGCCTTTAACCTTAAAACCAGAAGGATAAAGCAAGGAATACATGATCTGCTGGTAATTAGGAATGAGGAAAACAATACAAGATGCCATTACTTTTCAACTGGGCTTGAAGACCCAAATAATGGAATGAAAAACACAATTGCTTTTTTCTCCAAAACTAAAGAGTGTACTCGATTGTACCCTGCTCTGAAGCGTTGGGCGTATCTTGAGCCATCAGTTTGTATTTCTTTGTCCTGTCCTTTCTACCAGTCAATAATACATCTTCTGAACACTTAGAATTGCATTGGACGATATGTTTTTTTTAAAGGTAAATCACATTTGGATAAATACAAAATATGGTTAGGAGTGGCATATCCAGTTTAAGAGATATTTCACTGCAATGAACTGCAGGATGACACAGTGATGCACTAAAGGTGAATGCATGTTGAGTGTTTTTTTTTTCTTTCTTTCTTCTCTTTATAACTTTTAGTTTATGGTAAACAGGTTGCTCAGTTCATATACCCCATCCCCCTCCTCTCCACTTCTTGACTTATCAATAAATGCACACTTTTGCAACTAAAAATATTTATTGGATTATTAACTTTTTTGAATAAACACTATTTACAGTCATGCGATGTTCAATTATTTAATGGGTTGACACTGGGGCTCTTGGAGCCCCTGGAGGAGCTGTCTTTTGGCTCCTTTCTGCAGACATTCGCTCAAGACGCTCTGTGTAGAATCCATTGAAGTCCAATCTATAAGACAAAAAAAAAAATGATACAGAAAATTAAATCAAAATATATTCCAGATCTTAAAAGAATAAACCACAATTCAATTTTAAATATAATTTAATGTACTATGTACTGTACAATAACTGTGATACTCACCTATAGATTATGTTGATCATACTATGTTCACAGTCATTGGTACTATAAACACTCAGTCTGTCCAGCAGATCCAACAGATGTGTAGAAAAATTACTGTCAAACTTGTTGATGGTTCCTTCAAACCCCGCTGCTGACTGAAGGGCATCCACATGCTCCGACAAATACTAAATAAAAAAACAAAAAACCATTAAGTCTGAGACTAGCTCAGAGCTACCCCGAAACACAAATTGCAATTATATGTTAGTGACTGGTTTAAATACAGTAAAGGTTTCTCACTTTGGAAGTGAGCTTTTTCTTTTCAGCTTCCTCAGTACGTTCATTCTGTGTTGGAGGACCTCTCATTGTTCCATGTTCCAGTGTTAGGCGATTCATCTCACCATCTAATTTCATACTCTGGGTAAACCTCTGTGGGGAAATTATTAAAATACAAGTAAACTACCCTATTCAGTATGAATTGTACACAGGTATCTTTTACCTGTGTTGAATTAATAAGGTTACCTATAAAGCACTTAATGGTACATATAACAGACATGATCTGTTTATTAAGCATAAATTAATTTTTTTAATAGATTTTATTTAAACAAACCTGCATGCAGTTGGTGAACATGACACACACAGACATCAGCTTGGAGAAGATCTTGAGCAGCTCTGGGTTTGTTAACATGCAGTCCTTCAGACAGTTATCCAGGAAGCTTGTGTGATGGCACAACACATCATCAATGTTTGACGCCTATGAAAAAGTAAGATAATTTGCACAGACTATTACAACAATATGACATGTGCAAACAAAACAAAAACATATTTCTCATCAGCAACACAGGATATTGTTTCGTGATTATCTTTTTATAAGCTGTTTCATTTTAGAGCTGTTATTAGCCCTAGGGAAAATATGAAGTCCAGCTCAAAGCCTGTTTCATATTAGAGCTCACTGATCTCATGTTTCAAGAAATACAAAACAAAAAGGAGAAGTTTGCCAGCCTGAAAGATCTCTGGGATGTCTGTGTGTGACTTAAGAAATATCATTATGATACTGAATCATTTTTCTTTCTTTCCAGTGTGTTAAGGGAGGGGAGATTCATGGTTATTCATGAGACCGCTAAGCTTCACATACCACAGTTAGTCATACTCACAGATTTCAAGTTATTCTCCATTATATGCCATGTTGGCTCCATCACTTCAAACATCATGTAGTACTGAATATTTTGAACAAAGTTCAGCATACGCTGTCTCAGAGTAAAAGCTCCTGCAAACCTAAAAGAAGCAACTTATGATGACAAACCTTTGTTTTAGGCAAATATGACATTTGCTTTTTAATTTACTGGTAGTCATATATATATATATATTATATCACTTGTTTTGAAATACAATGAATAACAATAAAGAGCAGATTGAATATTCACTTCTTTACAATCATCCTGCCATGGAAACAAAATTTTACTTTTAGTAATTTTAAAGCTTGTTCTTTCACTATAAAAGCATTTGAGATGGTTAACAGATCTGTTTAATGGCATAAACTTACCACTTAGCAGAATGCAAGGAATATTGCTTTGCATTTTTATTGCTGATCCACACGTTGCAGAGGAGCCTTTCTACATGCTTGCAATAAAACATGTGCCTAAACAGCATCTGATATCTGGTTAAAGCTTTCCTGTGTTCAAAAAAACAAGCATTTACCTTACTTAATCACAGAAATCAGCATTACAATCTTCAACTACAAGCGGTCTCTATATCAAGCCACCATAAACATCATAAAAGTGTGTGTGTGTGTATATATAATATATATATATTTAAAAAAATGTGAAATGTTTCAATGCTTCTTCATATTGTGGTGATAACTTTGTAAGACAACTGTTTGCAGGCAATTTTCTTACCTATTGATAATCAGGGACAGTGGCCATTTTACAATGTAATCAAAGGAGAAAGCTTCCAGCCCACTAAGGGAAATCTCAGTGGGATCTGCGTTTATGATTGCTTTTTCCTGCTTTGTTTCTATAGCTAGAACACGAAGCAGCTGGGTTATAACATCATGTGGCATGAGATCAATCTGTAAGTAAAGAAGAAAAATGTTATTTCTATCTTTTGTAGCTTTAAAAACTACATGCTGTTTGGACTGTTTCAAACTGGCAATACAAAATGTTTTTAAATTGATATTGCATGCTGTCCATTATCAATGCTTCTTAAAAAGGAGTGAAAGTTAGCACTGTTGATACAACACTGAACAAGGGGTTGCGTCATTACAACACATACCTTTAAATCATCTTTAAACGGGTCTGTGTTGGCAGTGCTCATTCTCAAAGCTAATTCCAGTAAGGCTTCAAGCCTAGTAGGTATAATGTCATCTACTGGTTTCTTCAATTCCTCTTCTGTGAGGTCCATGAAGGAGACAAAAAAATCCCCCTGGTCCATCAAGAAGTAGTGCTTTATAGACCTATGGTGAATAAAATGTAAACATAGGATTTATTGGGTGGACTAAATAGTCACTAAAAAAGCATTTAGCTCTCTATTATCTAGGGATGGGTATTATTGCATGTGTAATTAAGTCTGCTATCAATTGTTTTTTAGAAATCAATTTCACATTTAAAATTAAAGGTCATAATTACTGGTACCTAAACTTACATTTATATTACATCTGAATAAAAATGGTCTCTAAATACAAAATAATCTGTTAAATATAAAGGTAAGGACCTGTAAGTTCCAGTACTGTACCTAACCTTAATGACTATTTTAATACCATTAAAGTGGAAGACATATGAATACTGTTCATTTGTGATCAGTGTTCAAGTGTAAACTTTTTTTAAAATAATAATTTGAAAGTATCTTTAAGAAAGTGTGATAAAGCATCAGTACCGTAGGCGTGCCACTAACTCCTTCTCTTCCATCAAGAAATCCAGAAGAACCTTGCTGGCATAATTGTAAGCTTTTTCAATTTGCTCCACATATGCCCTTTCTTTGAGCGTATAGAGGATCTCTTTGGCCTCTGGGCAAGTGACATCACGACCACACTCCCTTACCACATTCAGATATTTACCTTAAGAACAAAAACAAACAATACTCAAAAAGTGCAAAACTGCAGTTATCCATTTCCACACTGAACCTCATAATTAAGGGGTTTGAGTCTAACATTTGACACAGGTGAAAGGTTTAGTAGTCTCATACCTAAGTTTAACTATAACTTAATCTGCCTTAACTATCAAATAAATGTAACTTACCCTTATCAACTGCAAATATATGGTGGGTGTAACGATTAATCTTATATTAAAAATGCATCAAAAATTCTGTAAATAATTTGAAAAAAAATTAAATTGCAAACTTGCCTGTACTTAATATTTTGTCAGCCATTTTTTGTAAGAAGGCTGGGATTCGGTGTTGCACGACTGTGTATCGCTGATCCCAATATTTGTCATTATAGTCCTCCTGAATCTTTTCCTTTTGCAGCTCATGCTCTTCCACCATGAATTCACTACCCAATAAAAAAATACTTCATTAAAGATTTTAAAATCTTACCATAAATCAGCGTTAACATGCTTTAAAAGGCCAGGACATCCATCTTATGGTTAGGCTTTTTTTTGGTCAAGTAAAATGGCACTCTGTTTTTTTCCTTTTACCTGTAAGGGTCCTTTATGATCCCTCTGTAGATCCATTTCTCAAGAATTTCAAAATAAGGAACACTCGATGCTTTTGTCAGATAGAGACACAGCTCCTGGGCCTGACTGTCTCCTGTGTAGTTGAAGGTTCGATCATGCAGAAGGCTTAATGTAGATCCACCCATGCAGTCTCCTTTATCTACTGAGGTGGCTACAGGACAAGGCAAACCATTCATCATTTTAAGAAAACTCATTTTACAGCACAAGGAATATTGTTTATACCAAGGCAACCTACTACTTATCATTTAACACCACTTGTAATGGCATTTAAAAATGTTAGTAAACAAGGATGGTACAGAAACAAGCTCCAATTAGCAAAATCCATTGATATGCCATCATCTAAGCAAAAATGTTTCTTACAACGCATTTTGTTAGAAATATACACTTACCAAGGGAAGCTAAAATTTCCATTGTTCTCATCGTTGGCTGGATATAAAACCAAAGTTTCTGGAGAGAAAGCATCCCTTGTCTCTGCAAATGCTCCAGCTGTGTCACCAGGATCATATACTCCTTCATCAGGGTCCTCATCCCAGCAGCTAGTGCATGGTTTACTTGGCCATACTCAAAAGAGGACTTTTCTTCAATAAACCTACACACAGAAGTGATATTGGTTCAGAATTTGTTATATAATTAGGTACATGTCTATCATTCTTTTTACAATTCATACTGCGCTTACCGACTGATTGTGGAGTAGCTCACTGCAACAGGCAGAATCCTGTTCACAAGCTCCTTGATTGACATGTCTAGAGTTGGATCCACTGTAAAGGACCGATTCTGTCTGCCTTGGACAGGCTGAGCTGTGATGTATCGGCCATCTACACCAATCAATAGGTACAACAGATCTTCCACTAGTGCAAGCTCCTGGGCAGCTAATGCCATGGTATCTAACAAGAAACCCACAAGCAAATTGACATTAACTTATGTACATAAACCAGACTTAAAGGCAAAGTTTACTATTGCTTTTCATAGACAAGCCTAACATTTTATTTTTTATTTGTTATATACTATAGTTTTAAAATACGTATTGCTCTCTCTTATGAAAACTGAGGCAGACCTCATTTTATGTAACAAAGTTAGTGAGTTATGTTTAACTCACTAATGAATCTAATAGCCACTATATTTGTTTGAGTTAATAAGAGACACATACCTATAGGCACAGTTGTATCAGTGCTTCCACTGGATACAGTAATGAAATCCCCAATAAGGGCTGGTCTCTCATATACCCAGTTTGGAAACACTGGGATGGGCTGCAGAGGGTTTTTCTTATTGTGCTTGTCTCGAAGCATCTTCCTCGTTACTTCCAAAGGCTAAAGCAAACATTATTTTGAATACACAAATATGAAGCAAAAATATGGGGTAAAAAATAAATATATAAATAAAACAAATCTGTCTCACTACCTCCCTTGAGATAATGTTAATTATTTGGATTGAGCTTTCCACAGAAATCAGATGCTGTTCTCCACAGTGTAAGAAAACCTGCAATCCGCTTGTTTCACTTTGTATGGTAAATTAGCCCAATCAACACCAATGACCTTCACCTGATTGTCAGTGCCTGTGGAGAGCTCAATCTGAATAATCGGTTTGTGCAGCACTATTAAGTTGGCTGCTCTTACCTGATTCTTGATACTACATTTTTCTAACATTGTAACAATCAGGTTGTATTTAAAATACTTTGTTTAAACGCAATTTTGAGATTAAGACATCAATACAGCAACATATAGGCTACGTTTTTACCTGCTGTAAGTTGGAGCTGGCTGTGACATTACCAAGCTTCTTCCTCAGCTCCTCCAGTTCCTGGATAGACATTTTTGCGCTAGTTTGAGGGATATGGAAGTTGGTGGTGCTGGAGGCTGTAGCATTGGTTGAAAGGTCGGCTCTGTCCTTGGCATTCTGTTGGAGGTACTGCAGGGTCTAAAAATGCCAGAAATGCAGCTTACATTTATGTACCCAAAACTGTATAGAGTATGATGCTTCTCAGCCTAAAAAAATACTAAAATGTGTACCACTATGGAAGTAATTCAGATTTACTCACACTATTACAACAAATACAAATTTCTTAATGAGTTACTGATCAGGAAGAAAAAATAATAAACTCAGAAAGCAACCAACTATCCACGAAATATACAGTATACAAAAAAAAAATAAAAAAAAATCTTGTTACCTCCTTATCCTCAGTTAGCTTGGATAACAGATAGACCAGGGGATCTAGATTCCGCACATTTCTTGACTTCAGTTCATCATATTTTTTGAGAAAGTCTTCTGGTGTTTTGGAATACTCTGCTATTTTCACCTATGGAGTTTAATGACACAGTTCTATGCTGTTAATACTACTACTACTACTACTAATAATAAAAACAATAACAATAATAAAACAGTTTATTCAATGACACTAAACACTTGCGCTTCCTCATATACATTAGGATACATACCTGGCCTAATAATGAAATCATATCAATAAAACCACATTGTAAAAATTATATGCAGTATATGGAAGAAAGAGTTCAATATTAACGATACAATTGAGTCTCTGTGTGTTCATAACATTTGAGAATCAGGCAAGCTTTTTGCACCTGCTGTCTGCTGACCAACCTTAGCACTGTGTGCAGAAACTGTTGTGGTGACATACGGAGTCCTGTTCTTCTGTAACAAGTCAATGTACACTTCCGCTCCATCCCCTCCACGAACACGAAGCAAACTGAGCAATTCATTCACATCATGATGAATCCGGAACTCACTCATGGTTGAAATACTGGAAGTGGAAACAAAGGACAATGGATTATTTGATCATTAACGTTGTTCTCTGCCCCTTCGCCAGTGTACAGTGGGCAAATGCTGACAAATATTCACATGAATTACAATATTAATTGATTGTCAATACTAATAGTAATATTATCAATGTTACCTAATGGATGACTATAGGATTTCTAGAGAGTTTATGTTTTTAATAACCGCCTTTCCGTTAAGCTGTTGTGGTTGTACCTTTGGCGAACCGTAACTATAAACAGAGACACTGGTCTGATTTCAAAACGCAGTTTATATCTTCATCGTATAAGCACATGTTTGTAAGTATATAAAATACAGAACTGTCACATGTGTTTAAAATAAAATGTAAAGGAAAACATTTTAATATCATTTTTAATGTAAATCTCGCTTACCGCTTCTTTGGAGCGCCAAGCAACACAAACACTGGATTTCGACACAAAAACCCGTCCCTCGCCGTCAAGGAAAACTGTGCAAGACAGAATAGTTCCACCTTAGAGGAGGCTGTATCATAAAAACCTTATTTAGTACATATATGAAAATATCTTTCTATTCGTCATTAAAGTAAGGTTAAATAAATCAAGTAAATGCAGTTACAGTGTATAGCAAATCTAAGTAAAACTAGCAGGGCAGACTAAATGCGTTGGTGAGTGAAATGGAACCTTTCTTGGCAATAAACACGATGGGCTTTGGGACCTGTGTGAGCTCTGTAAGATGAACCCTGCTGATGCTGCAGTCTGAATTTGTTCGATTTTTAAGACGCATATGCTGAGATACAGGCGTTCCCAGTATTGACAGTTAAAAACATTACATCATAACTCAATACAGCAACAGGGAATCATCATGAAGCCAAGGATAATAGATCAACATTTACTTTCAATTCACAGCGATTCCGGTTAAACAAAGATTAATTGTTTGAAGTACTTGAATTTCGTATGTATAATCTATTTGCAGAAGTGTTTTATTGAACCGTCAGTGCTGACAGGAAACCCTCCTGAAGAAGCTATAGGTACATTAATTAATCACTGTGTACTACTAGTGTATTTGTAAATTCTATTAAAGTAAGCCACAGAAGAACAAATATGTTTATATGGCCACTGGCTAATTTGTGAACGAACAATACACTGAAAAGGTCATTTGTCGTCCTTTTTATGCTTCCTGTTATTTTGATTGTTTTGATATTGTTATTTCATTTGGGGATGTATCGGCAAGTCTCTTTGTTGTTATTTTTATTTTATAGGATGGGGATATCCATTATCCAAAGACATCTGTACTTGCAAGATGCCATAACAAGTGTTGCAGATGATACTGATAAACCAAAGTAGGTACAGCACATGATATTGGATTTTATTTTCTTTATAGAAAAATGAATAAACTATTGCAGCATGTGACTTAATGATTAGCAACAGACCGATCCCAGTGGTTTTGTAAAAGGTCCTTGTTGGCAAAAATAAATAATAGTTCATCATAGTGTACTTGATCGTTTGATGCCTGGAAAGCAAACTACCCAGTAATGATTTGAGGCTAATATACAGTTAGCATGTTATACTGTATGTGGTTTCATATACCAGTAGTGGTACATTTAGAAATACTATAATAATAATAATAATAATAATAATAATAATAATAATAATAATAATAATAATAAATCTGACAATCATTTTCACTAAGTCTTTTTCAATGTTCAATGTCTTCAGTGTTGAAGACTTTAATTTCTTTCAGTTTTTCTCATGACAGTATGTGATCTTAATAGGGAGCTCATGTCTTAATATTGAGCTGGTTTACTGTATATTCCAGAAAACTAAGACCTAGACAAGCTCTGACAGTTGGTAGTGCAGACTGGTAACCCTTTTATACAATGATGTTTTTCTCTGAGTTCAGATGCCATATAGCAGGCTGTAGCCAGCTCTTTGACACACTGGAAGGGTATGAGCATCTTTACAATACATTTCACTGCAACGTCTGCTCCTACTGCAAGCGCTCCTTCCCCTCCGGCCATCATTCATATACTGGAGTGGCACGATTCCCTGTTCCAGATCCTGGCAGAGAAGCACAACATGGTCAGTTAACTTTACACACAAAACTGAATTCAAATTCATTTCTTCCACTTGTTTTTCCAAATGAAATTACCCAAGCTGTTTCCAGCTCTTACTCAGCTGAGTGATCTTACATGTGGCCGGACATGCATGCAGTGCATGAGAAGATAATTCAGATCTACAAGCACACATTTCATCCCAATTAAAGATGTACTGCAAATTATACCATGCTAATAGAAAATGGAAAATAGCTGACGAACCCCAAGTAGTCATTTTTATACTGGTCACATTACACAAATTCCATCTTATTCAGACTTGCTCTGCAGAGACTGTAATGAATGATTAGCAACCAAATAAACAGATACAAAATTCAAATTTAGAGGGTATGAAACATTCCTTTAAATTACACAGAAGATTTGTGCTGAAAGTTTGTTTTTAAATTTAATGGATTAAATAAAGTTTCATTAAAAAAACAGCAGTCTAAAAGAGTTTTATGGATATCAAATGTTATTTTATATAAGAAAACAGTTGTTAAATAACTAATGGGTTAATGAGTTAGTTTTATTTCTGTTACATTGACATCTAGTGGCTTACAATTGTATGACAACCAAAGCCAGTAATACTGATACTGTTAAATAATTGACTGTTTTTTCCCCTTTTTTCAGTATCAGTGCTTGGTAGAAGGCTGTTATGTGAAATTTAAGACCAGTATTGACTCAAAAAATCATTTAATAAAAATTCACAGTTATCCTCCAGATTTTAGATTTGAGAAACCCAAGAAAAGCAAAAGGTAAATGTTTTTATTTTACTTTTTACAAATACTATATATGCTATATATAACACATTTAAAGAGTTTGATAAATTACACAAGCAAGCTTTATTTGATACAAATTAATTTACTGAAACAGATGATTTTGTTGTGGTTATATATATATATATATATATATATATATATATATATATATATATATATATATATATATATATATATATATATATATATTACTGAACGTTTTGGGACTATTGCTATCATATGGCAGACATTATTTGTGAATTATTAATTAAGTAAATGAATTAAGATTATAAACCCTAGTACAAATATATTTTATGCTGAGCATTTAACATTAGGGTGTGCGTGCATGTACATTTATATTGGTGTACTTATTTTAGGGTTAAACCTGATACAGTCTGATGTGTCCGAGGTGGGGTGGATTTCAGCCTGTTGGAGAGTACATTCTCTCCAGTAATCATGGCTAAACCTTTCAGTTTGTCATTGATTTTATTTCAGCATCTAAACGAACATCCTTTTGGAAACACTTAGTCATTTCAGATTTATTCAGCGCATTAAAGAAGGTTTGTTTCCAGTTGTTAGAACAGACAGAGTTCAATTGAAATATCCTGACCACATACCCCCAAACCACAGCCCGTTTTCTCCATTGAAGAGAAGCGTACATAATTGAAAACACATCTATGACTATAGTTAACATAGAAGAAACAACCACAGTTTTTTTTTCCATATCTAAATCCACTTAAAAACAATACACTTAATGTATACAACTGCATTTCAATGGTGCTAATCCGCTGCCTGGAGTTATTCTCTTAGGATTAGCAATGATTTGAAATATGGTTTGAATGTACCTTTTACTGTTGTGGTTGTTTATAAATAACATACACGTCAATATCAGCCACATATCCAGATCTTAGCAGTTTCTGTATCATGTGGATATTATTATAGTCAATTTTCATTGCATTGTAAGATTTCAAAGCCGTATTATATATCTGTCTTGTTTAGGGACGCAGTTGTTTCACTGCAGTTGCAGTTTTCTGTATCATGCAAAGCATGGCCTCAGTTACCATTCTGCTTCACATATTGCAAGGATTGATTGCTGTTGCTAAGCAACGACTACAAGCCAAGTGGCATGGAGTGGGGGAGACCATTGTCTCCAATTACATGAAATGCACCCTGTAGTTCTAGCTATTATATGCATATGGTTTGATCTTTCCTTTTTTAAGATCCTGGATTTTTAATAAAGAAGTCTGTTATATGCAGCTTCCTGTCAGAATCTGATCAGTCATTTGCCACGGTGACAGGATGCTGTTTCTAAATAATTAATTTATCCATGTTATGTTATCACAGGAAAACAGGATTCCCAATGACAGTGAATGTCTGAGTAATTCCACTTGTCATGTAATATTGTGTATAAACCAAAAATAAGTTATCGGCATATTTCATCAAGTTTATTAATGGTAAAAAGAAAAGAAAAAAAAAACGTAACAGAATAAGAACAAACTGTTCAGCTTTCAGCTTATGAGTTAGGGAAGAGAGACTGTCTACTATAGGAACTGTACTTAGAACCTGTATTTTTATATTTATTAACAACAGCCAAGATAAGACTCCACATAGAAGAGATGTGACAATGGAGGTATCCAACCATGTCCTGATGACACAGGAAGTATGGAGTCCATGGATGTCTGTCCACATGAAAAAGCAGAGCCGGCAATGAGTGAAGACAGCTCTGGTCATGTAGAGCAGATGAAGCCATGCTATTCATACAAGTTAGTTTTTATTTTATTTTATGTAGTGACACTCGTTGGTGTTTTGTATTTTGTAAAACACTTTCAGCACTACCCCAGGATTAAGTTTTGTCATTGTCCTATATTAAAACAAAATGGGCATATATATATACACAGTAGTATATTAGTTGATTTTAGTGGTCTGCTGTTTTGAGTGTTTTGAGTTTTTCTTCCTAGACCTGTATACTAAAAAGAAAAAAAAAGTAACCCTTTTGTGGCCACAAAGGAGAACACTTCAACGACAAATCAGACCACCGCCACCCTTATTAAAATCCCCTGTTAAAGTTACAGTTCCACATATTTCCAATGCAGATTTTATTTCCCCAAATGAATACATAGTCATGTCATGGGATCCTTGCAATGGCTGTTCCAGTTTGTACAGTTAGGGGGCACGATGGAAACAGATGTCTCTCCTTTGAGAAGGCCTTCTCGGTACCACCTCCCTTTAGTGTACTAATTGGATATCGATAAGCCATGAACCTTTTACTCATGCGTTCCATCTTAAACCTGCTACAACAAAAGGATTGTGTTAGAGGACAGGGTTAAAACTATAAGCATACTAGTGGACAATACAATAATAATGCATGCCATAATAGTGAAATTAAAGACTATTGTAATAACTGTTTATTTAATTTTTAGGGTACCAGCCAAAATTTGTTTTTGTCAAGGCTCAGTACGAGGATTCAGGGGCATGAGGAAAAAGAAATTATTTCTACTGAAGAAAACTGAATGAATGAGGGGGCTCTGTCCCCTGTAGTTCTCCTTAAAGTGAAACAATAACTTGGGTTGTAAGAATTCATAGTGGATTGTTACAGCTCTAATAATAATTTCCCATTGCTGCAACTGTCTTGGCAAATTAACATTATCAATAACTATCATCTCATCAACGATATTGCATTTTTAGATTAGAAAAGAACAAGTAGAGACTGGTAAAGAGTTGGTGTCCTGTGGTATGTGTTCATCAGATCTTATATTCTCCTTGCTGATTAAACTCACAGAACACAGCAAAACAAAGCTACACAGTACCAGCTACAGAGTGAACTGAGGCATACCAAGCACTCCACAGTGTGAGAGTTTGGGAATCAGCTTACAATGCCATCTGTCATACCCCAGTCACTCCCCAGTATGTAGTCTACAAAAACCTGACAACAACCTTAAATGTGAGATGTGCAGCAGCCCCATGACTACCCCCCAGCAAGAGATCACATTTGTTTTACTATCCAGCGAGTCAAGAGAGTTACAGTACATCATTTGTCAGCAATGGTGGGCAATCCCTGAAATGTAATGAGAAAAATGCCAACTGTTCACCCGTCCTGTATGTTTTTCACTATTTCTTTATTTATTTATTTATTTTTTGTCGTGCCGCTCTTCTACTAAATACATGTCAAAATATGTCTTCTTTAAAAAAAAGCATAAAATTAGAAGTTGAAATTAAAAATGATAATAAAAATCGTGGCTGGTGTTGTTTTGTTACAAGTGATATGATCATGAGCTGCAGAATAAAATCTAAACCAAGAGGGCGGGAGAGAGGGTTTGTAAAGGTTGTCATAGAGCTAATCCGTGTAATGAACCACAGTTATAAAGCTCTACCTCTCAAATGTTTTTTTTTTTATTATTTTTTAAATGAAACATTAACTGTGTAACCACCTGGATTACGAAGGTAATACTCGGTTACCTGGCATGTAGAGTACCCACAGAACCCTCTGCACTATGAGAATCCTGCTTCTCGGCAGAATCGGAATGGTGCTCCGGGTGGCGCCATTTCCTAATTCGGTGATGCTCAAGAAGACTTGATGGATATATAGGCATTTGCCGCAGTTGCGCAGTGATCGGATCCTTAATTGTAAAGCAAGTGCGTATTTTAATTACGCTAATTCTTCTGGGACATTTTTATCCCATATAGTTCACAAAGTTCAGTTTTACGTATTCTGATTTCTTTATTTTGTTTCGTGTAAAGCATAGTTAATAAAGAACAGTTGTCCTATAGGAAACCAATTACTATACTTATCGAACATAACTGAAATATTACAGCTACTTTAAGCTTTTATTTAGTTGTTAATTTGTCTATTTAAATATATAACAAAACTTTATTTTTCAGTTTTTTAAATCAATGCTATTGAGTAAACTACACAAGTGTTATAAAATGGAGTTTATCATACATTTTCCTAATGCATTTTGTAGCTACACAGATAGCGTTAAAATAGTCACAGATTCAAGTGGAAAGTGGACAATATATATATATATATATATATATATATATATATATATATATATATATATATATATATATATATATATATATATATACAGTATATGTATGTATTCCCTGCAATCCAACAGCATTCCAGTACAGTTACGTTTTATAGACAAAGGTGTTAGCTTGTTCATTTAAGTTAATAGTTAATATACAGTTGCTTGTTTATTAAGGTTTTACATTCATATCCTAAAGTGGGTGTTTTATACATGTTTATTGGAATGTTAGGGACTTGCACTTTTTCGAATTTAAAATAACGAAATTGTTGTCCTAACAAGGAAAAACAACTACTGTACCACTAGTTACATAGAACTGTCATTAAAAGGGGCAACATCGCCCGATACACTTGTTATTCATTTTTCAAAATGTGCTCTATGATCCACCAGGTGGCGCTAATGCATTATAGTTGCCTATTGTGTACTAAATGTGCCAAGTTATTGCAGAAAATACAGCTCAAATGGGATGGAAACAGCAAGCAATGTTTAAAAAGTAATTCTGGACAGTGGGGGGTACTAGCCCATTGGGGGTCTATAACATCCACTTTTTATAAACACCTGAAAACAGATTTAAAAACAACTTTTTTACAAACTAAAACGCATACCACAGAAATGATAGACTTTTTCAGCACCAAGTAACGTTGCACAAAGAAGACAACCCTAAATAAATAAATAGGTCCATTGTCTTATACACAAAATATGTCATACAAAAAAATTGGTGCATACCATCGGACCAGTTAACTGGTATGCTGTGTTGAGTGCAGTAATATTCCTAGACAGCACAGCAGTCTTTTGGTTTGGGGCTCGTTATTTCTTTAGAAGTCGGCAGTGTTGACAGATCCGCTGTTAACCAACCTATAGATATGTAGGATAGTATATAATAATAATAATAATAATAATAATAATAATAATAATAATAATAATAATAATAATAATATTTTAACAACAGGCTATTTTTCTGGTGTCCAAACTAAACAGATTTAATACATAAGGTTAACAGCACTGCACATTTGTAATATGTTCTTGTATTAAAATCGTGTTTTGTTTTGTGGACATAACTACTTAACTGCATTGTGATTTGTAAATAATTCATCATTAATCCAAACAGAGGATATTTCTATCAATTAATATGTTTTTCTTGAATATTAATAATCTAAATCTAGAATAAAGACATGACTATAGTTGTTTTAACGTGCAAAAATATGCTTGTTTAAACTTTAACTGCATTTTATCAAACAATAACCAATGAGGATACAATACGTCTATTGAGCATCTACAGCTATGGCCCAAAGTAGGACTGAGACATTATATATATATATATATATATATATATATATATATATATATATATATATATATATATATATATATATATATATATATATAATATCATGTAACAAATACACTACAAAAGTCAGTACAGTATTTCATGTTAGATTTCAAAATGTCACATTTTTAGTTTTTTTGTCAGTTTTTCGAGTAAAAGGTAAAATTGTAACAATAGTGTTGTTATTGAAACTAGGTGAAACTCATACCACGCATAAGGAAAATAATAGCATTTTAAGATTTGTAAAGTAAATTAAAAGTCTTTATTGAATACTTTGTACAAAATAACGACATTCTGTTGCTTTTTTAATGTAGTATGTACAAATAAAAAATCTGAACATTTATTGTAGAAATGTAAACAGGTTCAACACACATAGTTTATAAATATATATATATATATATATATATATATATATATATATATATATATATATATATATATATATATATATAGTAATCTTGCTTTTTGTGTGACAGTGGTTACATGAAACCATAGTTTTACAATTGCTTTATTTACAACTCAAGATCGCTCAGTCACAGATAAAATACAAGTTTTTAATATGGAAACAAATTACAAATACAGCATTATAAAGGAAGACCATTACCCTGTCCACGGGACAACGTTTTCACATCCAATAGTGCTTGACTTTTAAGAGCTTTGTTCAAAAAGGGAAAATACAGGTCCCTTCAATATGTATAAATAGACACCAACTTCAATAGCAATTCATCACAGGAACCGTGCAACTTATAAAGTTTACCAGGATACCATTGTACTTGCAAATACACGTTTTAAATTGTGTCCTGTAAGCATACGTACACACATACATACAAAAACAAACTCAATATAATACAGTATAGTCTCCAGTGGCCTATCAGTTATAAAACAGAAAGGTCCATTTTTAAAATTGTATTTGTAATTGGAATATATTTAGGGATCATTGTTTGGAGATAATCATCAATTCAATCATTATTTTCTGAATATATATATATATATATATATATATATATATATATATATATATATATATATATATATATATATATATATATATATATATATAATGTAAATAATGTTGTATTGTATAGTTTGAGTTTATATCATACATCCATTAATAAAACATGTCTGAGACTAACAACAGATTTGTCACCTGTTGCGTTTGCCCTGCCATACGCGAGCATTCACATATGCGCGTTTAAACACAACCATAACCTTGTATATTTACCAAAAGTATTTTTCGCGTTTATATACTTGCTTTAAAAAAAAAAGTTATCTTTTTGCGCCCATTGAGCTAAAAATCTCTGAGTACTTGGAATGATGGTTTTATAAGGCATAGTCTGATTGGTTTTACTTAGTTATGATAGATAGTACATCCCATATGTCACTGGTGTACCGAAGAGTCCTGGGACTGGCAGCGCAGGTCTCTGGAAAGAGCTGGACGGTCCGTATAGTGAAGGAGAGCCAAGGTGCGCACCGAGTGGGAATGGAAAAGCAAAGGAAGGCAGCAGTGGCTTGGTGGCCAGTTTGAACTTCTCTAGTTCAGCCTCTTGAAGTCTTTTGGCTTTAGCTCTTCTGTTCTGGAACCAGATTTTAACCTGTGTTTCTGTGAGGTTTAAGGAGTTGGAAAATTCTGCTCTCTCCGCTATGGAAAGATACTGTTTCTGTCTGAATTTTCTTTCCAGAGCCAGCAGCTGCGAGGTGGTGAACGGGGTTCTGGGCTTTCTGTTGTTCTTGTGTTTTCTTAATGTACAAGGAGGGGGGCTGGCGTGTCCTGTTTAAAAAAAGAAAATAAAAGAAAAAAAAAAAATGACTGCATTATTTTGGCAAAAGATACTTAGACCGATGCATGGTTACAGTTTTTGGAGCGTTTTAAAAATGATGTCCGTTTTTTTGTTGGCCCTTATTGTTTTTCACTTAAACGCTTTGAACGTTTTGTGCGTTGTTGACCTGTACACTTGTTGTCTTTATATGATCATCAATATTTACTATAGGAACTCTGTATAGTTATTAATGCATACAAAACAAAATAATGCAATATAGTAACGTTTCCAAGACAACTGGCCTAGTTACAAAAATAATACGATACAATTTCCTTTTACTTTTCTTTGTATTGATGGAATGATACACATTATGGTTACTCATCACTTCCAAATATTATTGCGTATATGTGTCACAGTAAGAGTATATGGTTTTGGCTGCAGTTAAAGCTATTTATAACTTCTGCAGAAAATCGAATGCTCCATTTCCTATGATCGAGGCGAATCCATTATCCTCCATCAAACTAAACTTAACTTGTTGACTTTAGTGGACTATTCAGTAGGTATTTAAAATACATGACAGTATAATTCACCAATACGCGGTTAGGTGTCTGATTCTAAATGGAAAACGAATATTTCAAGTTTGAACTTTAAAAAAACAGACAAATAAATGTGTTGTTGTTATTTATGTATTCGTTTAGCCATTATCCATGGATTCATTTGATGATTTACTGTTATTTATTTTAATGTGCAGATCGAAATGTAGCTTTATTCCAACTATATATTATTTATAAACCTAAATTGTGGAATTGAGAAAACAAAACAAAACAAAAAAAAAAAACAAAGATAACATACATTGGGGGAAAAAACTTGGAAAAAAGGAAAAGGTAGACATTTTCATTTCTTCTTTTAACGATATCCCAATTTAAAAGTAAAATGTAATAATATTCTGCTGACCACAAATTGAATATTTTGGGATTGCATGAAAAACAATAATAATAATAATAATAATAATAATAATAATAATAATAATAATAATAATAATAATAATAATAATAATATACCTGCCAAATGTATTACCTGACAATGATTTGCCATTTTTTAAAAATAGCTTTTACAAATTGAAATCTAAAATTTGAATAGCGTATTATCGATACTACTATACAGCCCTACAAAATGAATACCTCATCATATAAACGGTATACGGTACCTCATCTTCCTTAGATGTTTTACTAATAAAGATGTACTTACTGGGCGGAGTTGAGAAAGATGAATTTTGAAACCAAGTGCTCTGGTCCTTGTCACTAAGATCTTCGATGCCATTTTTCGGAGACTCCGTTAAGTTTGGAAAACTCTCCACAGAAACGCGTTTCTCAGCAGAAAGTGCCCTTGGGGACTGAGGCTGATCAGCAACGGGCTTAGTGGGAACCAAACCCTGTTCATATGGCGAATATTGAGTCCTGCATGGCGATCTCTTCGAAATAATAGATTCTACACTAAAAGGAAGGCTGGGTGCCTTGCTTTTACATCCTTTGATAACGTTGTTATCTTTTAATGGACAATCTTCCTTCTCTGAATCTTCTCTTTCGTGTTGCTTTAGCTCTTGAGAGAGAGGCCCTTGTACAGGATTCATGATACTAGAGAAAGGGGCCATACACCTTTGCAGAACCACTCTTCAATCGTTTTCTGGCATGCGACGGTTTGGTCAAGGTATACCGCTGTCTGTCAAAATACCCTCAACTTACTGTGACTTATCTGTTGTGCTTTCAGCTATAAAAGTTCTGTAACTTTCACTTTATCTCACCGCCTTCCAATCAGATTGCCTTTTTGTCTAAATGACGTTGGATGCAACGTTTTGATTGGCTGACATGCTTCTAAAAGGCATCAAGAATGATTTTTGAAAGAAATGAGTAGTTAATCATAGTGTCTTGCTGGGAAGGTTTATTGATAGCTCTAGGGCTCTAATCTCCTAGGATCACTGAGCCACCAGAGCAATTTTAGTGCAATTAACCAGTAGGGCAGCCTTAAAAAAGACTCGCTTTACTCATTAGTAAGGCACTTATTGAAACCATACAGGAAAGCAACCACCCCTTTGGTATTTATTTTTGCATTGTGTATGTATAACTTACGTTTTTGTGTGTTTAAATATTTAACCGTTCCTTGCATTTTCTGAGTAATAAAGCCACAACAATATGAATCCATACTTGTTTTTTTGTATCCACTTGTATCTT
Organism: Acipenser oxyrinchus oxyrinchus; assembly: GCA_030684275.1. Classification (NCBI taxonomy): domain Eukaryota; kingdom Metazoa; phylum Chordata; class Actinopteri; order Acipenseriformes; family Acipenseridae; genus Acipenser; species Acipenser oxyrinchus. Next base: position 9,720,279 of record CM060259.1, on the reverse strand, counting down.
TGTGTGTGTGTAATTGGGGGCAATATATACAGTATATGTCTATGTCTGTCTTTATTAGCTGAATAAGTTATATGTCTTTACCATACACTATTAATAAAGTATGACTGTTTAAATACAGCATTTGTACAGCCTAAAGTGTGTATTGGCCCTTTTAAGATTGCTCGAGCTTCAATTGAAAAGAACCAGGCAATCCTTCACCATAAAATAAGTCAAAGCATTTAATAAGGCAGACAAGTTATGTTTTGGAAGGCGCCAGGCTCGGCAGGATCAAAAAGGAAGCTACCTCAGGGAGAATAGGCAACAGTTAACTCTACTTAACCAATTGTCCTCAGAAAGTTGAATGTCTAGTGCATGGCTGGAAGGAGAACATTCTCACAGTCTGCTACATCAGGGTGTGTTAACTGTTTCATTCCTGGATTGTTGTTGAAACTAGGGAAACCTTTACCTCATATTATACATATAACTTATCCGTGGTTTTAAATAGGGGATTATAAACCATTAAATAATAACAATGCTATTAGTGTTTGTTTAACAGCTTATGGTACAATTCAACATATAGTCTCTTTTATTTTTTTCTGCAAACAGTTATCCATTTTACTAAGTTCTGTTTCCTATAATACTTTTAATTTAAATAGCAATGCCATATGCCTACGCGGTTATTATGTGTTGAATATTGGAAGTAGGCGAAAAGACGCTGTATATCATTGATAACTGGTTACAGAATGTTTAGAGGGGAAAAGGAAATTTCATAGCATTGTAGGTGACTTTTTAGACAAACTCGGAGGTTGATGAGTTTGTTTGACAATACACCGGTTGTGAAATGGTTAAGTAAAATGGCAAGGTGAAAAAAAGCGAAACTTCACCAAATGTTTCGATATCTAGTATTGCATTGAAAAAAACTTCAAACGTAGCAAAATGTTACAGTGCTTTGTGTAAAGAACTTTTTAAATCGCCTGAAATATTTTAAGAGGGTTCAAATAACATATTATTACCTACATTGTATTATTTTTTCTTTCTTTTAAGTGAGTATTTAAAAGTTGTATTTATTACAAGTTTATTAGAGATAGTAGCCCTATAAGGATTATTTCCATTTTGTGGATCATGGAAGTTTTAAGTGATTTAAATGTGAAATATGGTAAAATACCTTAAATGGGATTATATATATATATATATATATATATATATATATATATATATATATATATATATATATATATATATATATATATATATATATATATATATATATATATATGTGGATTTTATTTTTTCCTGGTCTGCAACTACATATTTTATAGTTTAAAAACGGTGTCAAGTAAACTGATGAAGCGGATGTTTTATTCTTGTAATCTTTATTATTTGAATAGTACGATACATTTTTATTCATGTAATAATTTGATATTTTAATGTCATTGTTTAGGTTTGATACATTTATTGGATTTATTATATATTGATAAACAGTGCTTATTTTGCTGTCCCTGTTATTTTTTTGAAGTGTGTGTGTGTACCATTATCCATTTTATATGAACTTGTATTTAAAAAAAAAAAAATTGTTTAAAATGTAATGCAATATTGTATTCTCTTCTTGCTACATTAAAACGCCTGGGGTTCCAAGGATCCCGTGGAGTCCCCACTGATCTATGACAAAGCTCCGAATGTTGTATAATGAAATAGCTCTAAAGTGCTTGGATAATGAATAATCTTTATCATTATTACAAGCCCGACAACCAGGCCTATGTTAAATTAATCAGTGGATTACCCACATGTCATAACATTATTTTTTTAGCTGTTTATTGAAAAACAAAGAAATAGCCTACACAGTATGACATACACCGGACAATGCATGTGGATGTTTTTGTTTTAGTTTTTCTTTACCGTTCAGGAAATGCATTTAGGGATATTTAGGTAAGTCGGGTAGTAACACTATACTGTCCTATGACTGCTAAAGTAAGAAAACAAAGTACACAATATATTCCTAGATTCTTTTAAATGTTGTACATGTATATTATTGCTGCCCGCGCAAATGATATTTTTCCATTTATTTTATTAGCATTTATAATTACAATAATGGGAAATACTGTTGCATACTCGATGCTTGATATATATATATATATATATATATATATATATATATATATATATATATATATATATATATATATATATATATATATATATATATGTAGACTTGTGTTGTAATAAAACCAATAAAACATACACTTTCACATGCCAGTCTTTTAGGTAATAATCAGTTTTTTTTTGTTTTGTTTTTTAACAAATTAACAAAAGCATGCTGAAATCTATTTGTCTCTAGAACAGGAAAGAAGCAATATATTCTCTGATTAAGTTGAAACTTATAATAAACTTAAGGTATTTTATTGTAGTATCTTATCGTATTCAGTAGTATAGACGTTTATTTAATACTTTAAAAAAAAAGTAAATACACACAGGTAAATGTATACAACAGAAAGAATATAAATATGGCACATAAACTTGTAACAATAAATTCCATTCATCGCCTAACAAAAAAAAAAAAAAGGAATCAATGGTTTATTGTGAATCCAAATGGTCTTTTGAATGTGACCCATTTTAGAAATGTTACGGGTAGCCCTGGTCAGCTGAAAAGAGATCTCAATTTCCTAACAAAATATCTTGCATACAGTACAGTATTATTTAATAACATTTTCATAATTAAAAGCAAATTCCTTAAATAAATATACTTCCCACTTTGAGAAAATTACTTAGAAAAGCTGCACAATCGGGGAATCTTAAATGTCAAATAGTTCGACCGAACCAATTTATTAGGGGTCAGAGTACATTTATTGCCTACATTTTTCACTTTGGTCAAATTGCAGCCATATTGACCACTCCATAGTAAACCTACACGTGTTACATAAGCAATTTGTCCACAGCGGAAAATCGGGTTGTTAATTGTCCAAAACAATGCTTTATTAGTGCAGTCCACTCCAATATAAAGACATTGTGAATAGCAACCCCGAACCTTTTGCGTTACGCAATGTTACTTGGGCTGCAACATGTATTTCTTCCAGTCGCTTCTTGTTCTTCTATATCCTCTTCACCCACAGTATCCTGAGACCAGCAGACAATAAAACAGCAAATATTACATTCTACAGTGGTGCATCAAAGGGTTCGCAGTAATTTACCGTTATTATTATTACTATTATTATTATTATTATTATTATTATTATTATTATTATTATTATTATTATTATTATTATTATTATTATTATTATTTGGATTAACGTGTTTGTCTTTACTGTATATCCCGTTGACATGCTTCTAGCTGCTTGTAGTTGAACTTGAATGCATAATTTGAACTTTGACCTCTTTTCCACTGGTGTTGATTTACTTACCTCTGTATATTGGATCATTTATTTTTCCTTTTACTCTTTTAGAAGCAAAACAATTGCTACGAATGCTTTTTGTGCTGCATGAGTCAGGTGTATATAGACATGATTGTATTTGAAAAACTACACTATTATCACATTGCCTTTACTAAGATTGTTATTTATCTGGGCCTTTATTGTTCACATAGCAGCAAAAAATCAGTTTCTTAAAATTTACTCTGACCATGTTTTACCACCATGGAGCATAACATTCTAAAAAAGTTGAGGGAAGAATATCTTCTTGTTCAAGGGCCTTTTTTCATGGCTTTTGTAGAAGTATTGAAATTTTTCCACCCACAGTAGTAATCTTCTCAATTGTAGTAGTGTCTGTGTCTATCATTCTTTTATCACATATTTTAATAAATGTATGCATGCTTGTCTATATAAATTGCATCTTATTGCAACACACAATTACATATATAACACACATAACAGAGTTTCCTGCATGCTTGAGAACAGTAATTAACAGCAATATGACCCAAACTAATTTTGATTGCATAAGAGTCGAAGAAAGTAATTCTAAGAAAGTCAGATTATATAAATTTTCCTAGAATGTGTTGGGTACAACAATCCTTTAATGTGTATTTTCACGCATTATAAAATAGCTTGTGTCTTTTTGGTCTGAAGGCATTATTTTAATTCCCCATGCTACCACTTGACTATCATGCTCCTCAGAAGAAGGGACTACAATCAAAACCCCTTATATTGATTTGCTTTTGTGTGACAAATACTGCCCAACACCAGAACATTATTTACAGTAGTGTCTTTATTATACTAGAAACAAGAGAACTCACCTACAAACTATATATATATATATATATATATATATATATATATATATATATATATATATATATGGAAAAATATATAGTCCTTTAATTGTAAATCTTAACATTACATTATAATGTTAACTGTAATAACCCATCATAAAAAATGTTAATCTCTAAAAAAAAAAGAAAAAATGTGGAATGATATTCTACTGCACCAGCCCAGCAGCCCGGCAGCCTGGCAGCTTTACCTGGTTTCAGAGTTAAAATCTTTATCCTTATCTCAGTCATACTCAGTGAGGTTTAAACCAAGTAAAACATGCCCAGGGATCAATGAATGTGTGTGCAGAGAGTTTCAGATGATAGAGACCAATTTGCTGTTCCTGTACTGGGGTATCTGTCTTCTTAAAACATTTCAGAATTGAATCAAATTTAATCATGAAGTTTAGGTGCACTAGATATAGACAAGACTGCTGTTTATCACGTAACAGTTTCATTCAGATCAACAAACATATTATGTGAGTTGCTAATACTGCACAGATTATACTGTCAATAAGAGAGATGAAAGACACTTTTCCAATTCAGCCATACTCTTTTGAATAAATTCAGTACTCCATGAATGCACCTTGAGTATCCCTTATTATTTCAACCAGTGTGGTAGAAAATTGTGTTTCTTGTTAAGGGGCAACAGTTGCTAAGCGTTTATTGAATTGAATGACTTTTGCATTAACAAAATCTACAGATATATTTAACTTCCATTTACATGGATTAGTCATTTTTGGATGACATCATCATGGTCAAAATAAATAAATACAAACAAAACAGTATAAACAGTATTCCCTAATCTGTGTTGTGGAATCCAAACTGGAAGACATCGGCAGACAGCAGAACTGAGTGACCCCCAACCCGCCCTCCCCACCAAAAGGGTGGTGGGGGGGGGGGGGTTAATGCCCTTGGAAGTGCAGTCTTCATTGAAAAGTGCTGAATAACGAACAGCAGGTATCAGAGTCCAGTCCAGTGTCTGCAGCTTCCAGGCAAGCCATATGGATTATTAGGTGGCTTCCCCCTGGTTGTTCACGAGATTGTCAAAATGATGGCATGACATCCGGAGATTTATTTGAACACTGGAGCCAGCCTGAGATAACCTGTTATAACAATGCTAATCATTGTTAAATATTTCTAATGTTATGGGCTCATAGTTTTGAATCACTCTTGCCACGTATTAATTAAAGCCTAGGGTTTTTTTGTGTTAAAATAAATAAATAACTTCAGTGAGTTTTAAAAAGTCAACAGGATATGATGACCGAAACAGAACATGATACAAACTGAATGTATAGAAGAAGAAGAATGCATTAGTTAGGATTACTCAAAGCCATGCCGAGTAGCTCTTTGAAATGGGATGCTGGGGTTCTGCTGTAACTTTACAAAATCACCCTGGTGGCCACAATTGAGAAATACTACTGTAACATTCTCTTTTGTAGAAACAGAGTCAATTAAACTTGCCATATAAATTATAGGATGCATTCGAAGAATTTAAATTTTCAAATGATCAAATGCCGCTACAGTAAAATAAGATAAGTTCAAAGTTAGGGTCTCAGTTTGGAGAGCATGTAAAAATTACTACAACCCACCACTACCGGTACTTGAAATGAAATCCCAGTTATTCCATAAAGCATTCCACAGAGGTTTTACTTTTCAAATAGTTCATACTGATTTCAAAAGAGTTCCTTACAACAGCTTGCTAGTGAGTAAACTATGTCAGATGTCATTACATAGTTTGAAAGCAGACTGGTCCCTTAAGGTCACTTGCAGATCATTTGCAGGTTTCACAGCAGCAACAAAATGTTCCGCATGGGACTAAATCTTGGTCTTACAAGCATGGCCACTATACATTAGCCACTGAGCCAGTGCCAGTGTAAGAATATCATTACAACACTACAACCCAGGGATGGTACCTATAATCGCAGCTGTGCAAAGGTTTATTAACTGACATCACAAAGTCCACATTCAGAGAATGATTCGGGGAACAACAGTGATTTTTCACTTTCCTTGGCAATAACCTGTAATCATACAGTCTATAAACGTAGCAGGATGACCGAGAAAGGGGGCTCCCAGTTCAGAGGATCGACCCTGCTTTAATAAACTGAAACAACACCCCCCCCCCCACTCCTAAAAATCTACACAAAATCAACTATATGCTTTCATGAAACCACTTATATTACTAAAAACAAAACAGCATTTATACTTTTTTACGTGACATTTTATTCAAGAACATCTGAATGAAAAAAAATCTGGAAAATATGAGCATGGATTTTTTATAAGTTCAATACTAAAAATGAATTTAATATACATTGACATTTCCCACAACACAGTGCCCTGTTTTGAAGCCAGTGCACATTTTCAGAGAGGTTTAACATAATTTACAGTATAAAACAAGCACAAAAAAAAACTATTTAGAACAATAATTTTACAGTTTTTTTTTTCTTGCACTAAGTTTTTCTGGGGGCTAGTTTTATACCATTATAATTATTGTATTTCTTTTAGAAAATCGTTCTTTGCCCTTGTTATAAAATATCAGCCTGTTTACTAGACAATGTTTTGGATTGGGGGAGTGTTGTCTCATATTACTGGAACATGTGCATAGAAAGATGCATGATCCTTTCCATGGAATGGAGTGGTTTGCAAAGAGCTCTTAATCTCTACTCCTAGGGAAAGTAGCCTGACCTTTAACTAAACAAGAGTCTGACCTGACCTAATCAAGTTTAGGCTGACTTCCGACCAAGATCTTGCCAAGACATTTGGTATTAATGCTGAAAAACTTAACCTGCAGTGACATCAATTTATGAAATACTGTTGATATAAGGTTAATGTTAAAATGTAGGAAGCATTTTTTTTTGTAGGCAGATACACTGGTAATTGTTGCCTGCTGTGAACTTTCCATGTACAGTAAATACTACTTCTATTTCTCTGGATATTTTAAAGATCGAAACTTTTAATTTATTTCTGCAAAATAAAACTGTGAAAAAAAGAAAAGAGATGTAAAAGTATTAGATAAATATATAACACCATTTTCTAGTGTTGCATGATTTAGAACAAAAAAGGAAATGCTACACTAAAAGTAATAAAACCAGTGAGTGAGGGAACTACAGGGAAGGTGCCTGGAGGATAAGCAAAGTGCCATTCTATGCTGCTGAATGTGCCTAGTTTAATGAGACAACCTTCTGTTTGTTAAGTTGCATAGTTACCCATAATGGGAAACCTTTCCCTGGTGTAGGGAATATGCAGGGTACCCAGGTAATGGGAATATGTTATCTAGTATAGGAAAAGTGCAAGATACTCAGATTAAGGAAAACCTCAGCTTTTCCAGGACTGGTAATACATCTCTGGTGAGAGAAAATGTTTAGTCCATTTTGGGTGGCTGGTTATGCATGTTTTCTTAGGGAAATATATGCTGCAGTCTTTATTAGGATTGCCCAGCCAGTTTGGCTGCATTACGTTTCATACATTTTATTTTATATGTCAAAAAGGGACAGTTTAATTTACAAAATAACCATAAAGATGATGTTGAACAATTCAATATGCAATTGCTTGTAAACGGTTCCAATGGAAATTTAACTAAAAGGCCAGAAACAGTAAGTATTGAAAATAGCACGCAGAAACGAATTGTGGTCACTTTGTGGCCCAGTAAGTAACCAATGAATGTTCTATCTGTTTTCAGATATTTTTTTCCCTTAGCGAGCAAACAAACAAATAATTATTTTTCACACAAGCTCATATCACAACAGCAATTAAAGGGGAAACTTAATTGACAACAATCTTCACCATCACTCTGGCCTTTGAGTTAATTTAAACCACAATACTTTTAATAAACCACAAGAATGAGTTCACATTGTATCGGTATTATATACAAAAACAACTTAGTATAACAAAATGATGGTAGTTATTGCTAACGCCAATCACTGTTAGATTTTATGTAATTACATTTAGACCAATGCAGCTAACACGTGCTGTATATTAGTTCAGTCAATACTAAACATTTTATAATCATAGGTAAGGCAGACAAATAAAACAGGTGTTCATTCTCTTAATAGCAGCCTTTAAAGCTTTTGGTGTGTGAACTTATGTGCTCAACTGGATTGAACTGACTGTATGCTAATATGATGAACAGTTTTATTGGATGCAACTTTTGTCTGACCTACTAGCACTACTAAAAATATAAAGAATGTTGGGGTACAGTGTTCTGTATTGTTTATATAATCACGTTAATGTGGAAGTTGTAGGTGCAGAACTATATGGGCAGCTTGTTAAACTCTTCAGCTATCACAATTCGCAGCATGATGATTTTGTAAGTGCAAACTATATTTAGTTTTATGTACAGGACAAATGTAAAAGAAAGAAGGGGCTGCTAATAAGCAGACACATGTAGAACTGATTACATGGTTTTCAAACTGACCCCTCTAATTGATTTACATTTTCAGTCATGCAGTATAATATGGTATCTTAAAGACACTCTCTTCATGAAAATGAAAATGTTCGAAAAATATTGAAAAATATTACCCCCCCTGCAGCATGACAAGAACATTGCAATGTTTCACTGTAAACCAAATGTTGAAGAATTAAACATAATTCTTAACAGATTTTAAACACATTTTAGTATTTACTTTGCACTGCAATGCGTATTTGGGCAATACTTGTGTTTTTGTTCATCTAAAATAATGTACACAAAAAGTTTAAATTATTAAAAAATCATTTATTTCAAGACATTTTGGGCAAAAGCCCTTCTTCAGCTGTGTAGAAAGAAAAGTAACACAGTAATCATTTAAACTTTTTGTGTACATTATTTTTATTTTATTTTTTAAATATTTTTTCTTCTTATCAATCTTCATTTTTGTACACTGCAGTTCTACCTTCTCTCTCTCTCTCTCTCTCTCTCTCTCTCTCTCTCTCTCTCTCTCTCTCTCTCTCTCTCTCTATATATATATATATATATATATATATATATATATATATATATATATATAGTAATCTTGCTTTTTGTGTGACAGTGGTTACATGAAACCATAGTTTTACAATTGCTTTATTTACAACTCAAGATCGCTCAGTCACAGATAAAATACAAGTTTTTAATATGGAAACAAATTACAAATACAGCATTATAAAACATTTGGTTTTACAGTGTTGAATTATATTAAAATGAAAGAAGGAAGGGTATTTACAACTAATCAATTAAAAAATATAGATATAAAGATTTAGTCCAGTAAAAAAAAAACAACAACAAAAAAAACTATCTGGCAGTGCTTGTGCAAACTTTGAAAACATGTTGCATTTAAGATGGACTACATCCAGCAGTATACACCTGAGCTTGCTTGGAGATACACATTTGGCCATTTGTCTGTGATTCCTTTTGACAGAGAAGTCGTTATACTGTAACCATTCAACTGTTGTCCCAATCTGATCAAATGTATAGTTTGAAATATCCATAACATAATGGATGTTTGATGAGATATTGTGCTTGTCAGGAATTTCCTGCACCACCAAATGTTTGATCGGCAATCTAACAGATCTGGAAAAGCAGAAAAACTCATTTTTAGGAGATGGAGAAGTCTGGATCAGATTCAGGTGAACTTGTCATATCTCGGTTTTATCCTGAAAATATGACCAAAAGCAGGGGTGTGATGGAAGTTACATTTATAAAATCAGCAGAGGTGATGTGACTAGAAAGAAAAGCTCACAGTAAACTTGTTTTTTGTTTTTTACACTACAGTAAGGTTGTTCAGAAATGGCTGGAAAAAATGAAATTAACTTTGCAATCCTGAAAATGGATTTGATAGTTATCAAATCAGCTGACCTTAAATGTCGTTGAAAACTGAATTGGGTACAAATGCAGAGAGTGGAATATGCTTGAAAGTTTTTTTGTAAAAAAAAGAAAAAAAAGAATATTAAAGCTTATTGGAAAACATAGAAACAAACACCTGGTCATAAACCACAAAAAAAAAATAAATAAATAAGAGAAGTGTCCTTGCTTTGGTCGATAACTACATTTGAATTGAAGCAGCGGTTAGACCAAATAAATGTGGAATATGCAAACTGAATGGAGTAAAAAGAATATGAATTGGAGTTAAAAGTCAAGATAGAAGAGAAGCAGCTTGACCTGAGCTTTAAATCTTCAGGAATATTAGGGCGGCCCTCATCCAGGATTTTGGATCGGGCAAAAAACAAGAAACCACAAAACTGAGGATTTGAAGATTAACTGGATAATGCAGATAGTATACAGATTTAAAAAAAATACTTTGATACCTTTCTAAATGGAACCTCTGCAGGACTCCCTTTGGGGTTTACCGAACTTGCCCTTCATCACGTGAAACGTTAATGGGAAGATAAGATGATAATCTCAGAACCTAACACACCTATTTGTTGGAACTGTTCATACTACCACAATCTGACATGAAATGAATACAAAGAATAGTGTTTGTTGTGTGACATTGCTTCTTTTAGCATAACATTAGCACCTGACATTTTTTGTTCTTTTATTATAAATGAAAAGAGACAGCTGAATCTATACATTCCATAAAACATACATTGCAGATAAATGAATGTTCAGTGGGATACTATGCAAATTGTCCTTGAGAATGTATTACTTTTGTGATAGCCACGCAGGTTCCATTATGGTTAACTGTTGGTACATATACTAAACAACATTGCAAAAAACAATGCATACTGTGCCAAAAACTTGCCAATTTAATTCAATTTGGAGCAAGTTCCTTCAAGGTAAAGCAAAGAAAATAACAATGAATATTTACGAACACACTTTTCTCTGATATGATGTGATATGACATATTAATTATGTTCAAGGTAGACTTAAGCTACTATTTTTTACACCACATATAAATGTGTGTTAATACAGTGCTTCTGGACTAAATACAGTCTTGCTCCCAGCTTCAAGTGATTTTTTTTTCATGAACTGAATAATTAAAAAGATATAAAAGTACATTTCTATTTTAAAAAGTTTACACTTTTCCAAACCACACACTGAACTGAGCTTTAAGAGTGAATATTATTTCATTATAAATAGTAGGCATTATCTTTTATTAGGGTCCTTGTTCAAAAAATGGGCACCCTTATACTCTGACTGTGTCCATCCATCCAACTGTCCGTCCATCAGTCTATCACACTATACAGCGAGAACACGATAGCGACTTTTATCATACACACCTACCGTTCCGTAGACATTTCGGATTGCATTTGGCTGTATGAAGCCAAAAAGCATGTTTGCTTGTATACTTTACAACAACTGTCAAAAGTGGCAGAGTAATGGTATGGGAAAGGTTTTCTTTGCATGGACTTTTCCCATAGAGTTGTGTCAATTCCTATGTGTATCTGAGAAAATGATGTCAGTTCAAGCCTAACAAAGTAATGTCACTCTGTCTCCTGATGGACAAGGATTATCTCATGTGGGATTGAATAGTCATCGAACAGGGAAGAGTGCAGGTTTCAAGGCAGCTCTGTGGGTTTGGATTAATCCACCCCTTTACTGTTATTTAACTACTGTCACAGGCTAAATGTTAAGCTGGGTGACCTGTGAATTCAAGACAGACTGTGATTTATAATGTCAGAATTGCAAAAAAAAGTTAACAATAAAACAATTAAAAAACGTGTTTTAATAATAACAAAAAAAATGTATTATTTAAAATGATTACACACTGCTGCATAGTATATAGAAATATTGTCAATTTAGCTTCCAAGTAACATAACTGAACTTTACATAGAGGTTTGGTTTTCACAAACATTGACAACGTCTTGCAGTGCGATATAGATTTGTAACTTTGTTAGTACAGATTGGACATCCCCCCCCCACCACAACCACCACCACCACCACCACCACCTTATTGACTCTGTTGGCAGGGTATTTCTCTGTTTAATATTATAATTACACTATAGGAGTCTCTGAAGCAGGGTTATAAAATCCTTTCTGCATTGGATCTGTGACAGATGTTTGTGTGATTACAGGTTCACTGCGATTACCAGAGAGAAAGCCCAGAACAAATAAGTAGGCCCGATTGTCCTGAGATTACAATTTAGAATTCCTCCCATGAAACCGTAAACAATGGGAGGGAGGAATGTTAAAAGGGCCACTGAATAAACAAGCATTACATTTTCTTTGAGAATGAGTGGCTTGGCTTTTAAAAGACGGGAGGGATTTGCAGCATATCCATAGTTAAGAAGCAGCCAGACTTCCGTGAGAGGAAAAGTTGTCCGCATAACTTTTATTTAATACTCGGCTGAAGCTGATTTTTTTTACTCCTTTTTTTTTTGGAAATGGCTTTGTTGTGCTGCTGCTTAATGATCTGGAAAATACAATTGCACTTTCCTGACTGTGAAATTTGCTTTGAGGGCATCATAAATTAGCTGCTGGGAGATACTTAAATTGATTAGTCTTTGTGTGCGCTATGCATAGTCTGTGTTCAGGCACATCCTTATGAAAACCCTGAATAATGAAGGATTGAAAGCCATAGTGTTTTCAAGTATATTGGGCTGTTTTTAATACATTTATCCATTTGTTTTAATTGCCTTTTTACCAGAATCAAATATTTGTACACACTCTTGTTTATGCAACTTATGGTATTTTACTTTCCCAAGAGTTTCATATTTACAGAGATGGGTGGTAAAGTTCAATGGACTTTCAAACAGAATTTGATCCCACTTGCAATAACATAGGGCCTAGCATTTTAGCTGGGAAAACATTTTGTGGATATAATATTGAGCAATAAACTAAAGTGTACTGTATGTGTTGCGATACTTATTTTGAATTTAGTAATTATGTATTAATTTAATCCAAAAATGAGAAGTAAAAATGCTGGTGGAATATGATTGTGGATTAGCAGTATCCGCAAACAGTTTGTGTCAAGAAATTAGTATTCAAAACCAAAGATGAACCAAAGTGCTCTATTTCCTTTTATTGCTATGCTGGTAATTCTGTTGTAAAAAAGGGCTTTCCTTTCGTAAATCAAAAATGCTTTATCTTTATCCTGACTATCATAGAAAACAGAACATCAGTAATTTAACTTAGATATTGATCTTTTGAAATATAACAGGCACATAACTTTAATGACCAAACTTCACCCTCTTTCACCTCTGCCTTGTACATAAAATTAGGCAACGTATCCCACCATGGCGACAGAACAAGGTTTAAATTGGATGCAACTTACACACACAAAATGACTTTTCTATTGGTCTAATAATTTAATATAGGATCATATGATAGGGCATTTGCTCCCTTAAGCCTGCATATCTCTGCATTATAATGTGCACTTCCTGCTGGGTTTTTAACTTTTGCTCTGTGTAATTGATGGCTTCCACACTTCAGCTAAGTTCTTCACCCTTTAGCTAGCCGATTGTTTGTATATTTCTGCAGTGCAGCCTCTTTGTATCTGGCATTGTTCTTCACAGGAGCATTAGAATTGGCTGAGAAAAAAAAGTCTCCCCCAATATTTAGTAAACTCCGAAGGGCACTTTTCATTTTATTTTGCAAGCTTGGCACATGCCTTCTGTTACTAAGTGGCCTCGCATTCAAAGGCTCCCCATCTTCTATTCTTTAGCCCACTAGGTGCCCAGACTTACAGCCCTGGCAGCTGCTGAGCCTTCAAAAAGGCTATAGACTCCTCTCTGCAGGTGAGCCCTCCTGCCAAAGCAATTTCCAATCAAAGGCTCTTTCAGAATTTCAATAGGAAGCTGACTTAGTATGTGCCACTGCTCAAAGTGCCTTCACAATGACTGCCCTATCTAAATATGCAGCTCATATGGAGTGAAGCCATTCTGCCTTTTTGTCTATGGTGGGAGCCAATGGCTGGCGCAAGTTCCTTTGGTTCAGGGGAAGGGCATTTTCCTTGCAATTATCATACGAGCTGTTACACATTACTCATAAGGTGTGGTACTCCCTCAAAGGCTTCTTCTGTTTTCTTTAAGCTGCTGGCAAGCTGGGATATCTATTCATTTGGTTACTTAAGTATAATTGCTTTCTTTGAAGCCTCAGAGAGGCAAATAATTTGATTTGCCCTCAGGCAGTAATGGCGATTTACCCACCAACCCCCATACCCTGTAGCTGCCAGAGCACCTCCGTAAGGGCAGCTCCCATACAGAGAAGAAATAATACAGCTAGGGCTGCTCAATTTCACCTTCTTTTCATCCAATTCTTTTTAACTTTTATTAACAACAGCTTTCATAGCCATTGCAAATGCTTGAAATGGCGAATGTGAGACTCCCTGAAGTAAACTATCAAAATCACCACAGCATTTCCTCAGCTTCAACAGGGTTGAGAAAGGACCACTAACTCCGTTCACACTGGAAAGAAGGAATCATGCTTGCATTTTGTGTTGACCAAACTTCAGTATGCATGACACTTTGAAATTAACTTTAAATACAGATGTTTCATTCTTGAATCCCTAATCATTTTAAATATCAATTTCATTTCTGTAAGAACCACTTTTTTTTTTATTAATACATATTTATTTTATTCTGACCAGGGTATAAGCCTTTTTTGAAGACATTATTTAATTGCAATCATAAACTCTTTTAAAGGTGTTTTTGTTTGTTTTGTTTAGTAATTTATAATTGTTTTAAGAATACAGTACATACCTTATTGTTTTTGTTGCAGTCTTATTTTTAATTACTACTGATTAATTATACATATTACTGCTACAAAAAAATAAGGTGTGTACTGTATTCTTTAAACAATTCTAAATTATAATGAGACAATATAAAAAATCTGTTTATTCTGCAGCCCTTGGATATCATGAAGCATTAACACAATAGTTGATAAGCTATGTCGTTAGGGAGCAATCAAAATATTATTATAAATATTAAATGCTTCTTGTATTATTTGTTTTTGAGTTTTCAAAGGGATTGAGCAGCATTTCCTGCAGCTGTGCCAGCTGGTAACAATTTTGAGACTTATTAAAGCAAGTTACTGCCAAATAACTTCCCTTTGGGATATTTTCAGGAGACTGCATAACCAGTTTGCACAGAAACTACTTGATCTTTATTTAAAAAAAAACAAAAAAAAAACATTTACTAGGATACAGAAAGTGTTATGAGGGCAAATACCATGTATGTAAAGCTTCAGTGTTGTTTTTAATTTTGTTAGGTACAGCAGCATGTCATTTAAGTTTCAGCTTCTCTCTCAGTTCTACAGTATTTAACAGTACAATGAAACCAAAGTAACAGTCTACTTGTGTCATTCTACATTGTAATTCAGAACTTTTCAAATAGCATGTACATGAAGCACCATATATTACTATGTTGGTCTGAGTCATTCACACTACCCTGGATGACATTAGGAACATTTAAAATGTCTCTAGAGACAGGAAGAATTTGGTAATGTTGAAACTTGGGTCAGCCCTCTGGTTGATGAGAGTATGAATAATTTGATCTATCACAACAGCCCACTCTCAGGCAGAAACAGCAAATGTATATATAGGGACATGTTCTTTGACTATTGTTTAGTACGGATGACTGATATTAAAGTACCACAATCAGAGTAAATGACACAAGGATGGTGGGGAAGTGAGATGGGGAAGCATATTACCAGTGCACTGTGCACTGAAGCCTATAGCTGAAGCATTGTGTTCTGAAGCCTGTGCAACATTGATATGCTTCCTTATCTCACAATGAGCCCTCAGGATTATTTTCTGAAGCACATGATCTAAACAGAAACAACAGTAGATAATTATACAGAACACACATAACAGGTAATATTAGGAAAATGTAGATGATGTAAAGTATTCTTTTATGGTATAAAGAATGAATGACGAGAAGCACTGTTTTTTAGGCACACTAGACAAATCTATAAAGACACAGAAGTCAAAGGTTTCCAATTATTGTTAATTCAAAAACATAACAAAGCTATGGTATTTTGCTTGTCTAAGTGCCAGATAAAAAAAAAAAAAAAAACTATCTTTCTGTTTAAGACAGATCTTAGACAGGGCTGAAAATGTGGTTTAAAATGAGAACACTTGCAGAGCAAACACCTCAAGATTGGATAGTTTTCTCATTGAGAAATATGTTATAAACTCGAACTAGGTAAGGTGAATCATGATGTTATTTGTTTGATTTGCATTATTTTGTGATAGATTTATATTTGCATTACTTTTTATTACTGTTTCAAAAATAGAGTGCTAGATGTCACAGTGGAGGAAGCACTCAATGACTACATATCTAGAAAGTAATTTTATCTGTGTTGCACTGTGTATAAAATCAGAGTTTATTGTTTAATGAAAGGTTGTTTATTTGGTCATCAATGCTAATTTCCATTTCAATTGGCCCCTGCTTTCTGCCTTGAAGATCAATCTCCCTTTCAGGCTTTATGTGGTTAATGCTATCTTACTGTTAGGCCACAGACTGGTTCTTTTGAGTCTTAAAAGGATTACATGTTTCATAAGAAGTGTTCAACCACTAAAGTGTTTATTAGCTGGACACACAAAAGCAATTATATTATGTGAATTTAATCACTTTCCCCTAAACCCCTCAAGCAAATTCTTTTATTTCTACTTTGCCCGTACATGCAATGATACTATTATTTCCTACTGAAACTATTTAATACACTGTATATATTTACATAATATAAAGATACTCAAATAAGACATTAAGGATGCCATTCAAATTTTCCATGTAGTTTCTCATAATTTTAATTTTAAGTTTTATATGTAGACACATTTTCAGTGATTAATACAGCAAAAAAGCTCATACATTTTTAAATCTGTATTTTTTATTGTTCAAAGAAGGAGTAAGTTGCTTTAGTTTAGTCCATAACACAAAATGACAAGCTGGGAGGAGCAAGCTGTTGTTATGCACATGGTCAATGAGTCAATTAAAAGCAGCAGTAGACCTTGCTTCTCATTGCCTCATAGCACAGTCCTTTAGCCTATAACCATACACAATAAACTATTAGTGACAGGGACTCAGTCTTTTTGATTTGTTTTAGAAAACGTAATGTTATTATAGATATTACATATGGAGCAATCAAGAAATATAAAAAGTTAGCATGCCACTGTAGTAGCACCTAAGATCTTTTTTTTTTTAAAGTTGTCTTCTTCGCATACACATACTTTAAATGTTAAAAAACTGGAAAAAGACAAACTGCTAAAAGCCAATGCCCTCTTTTGACCAGCTGGCTAATGTTGCTAGGTTACTAAGCCCTGGAGTCTGGTTCATCTCCACTTGGCTTCTTCAGGCCCCTGTGCAGTAGGGGTCGCTGAAGCGCTGGGAGGTGAACTATCCTCAGCCAATTTTCCTCCCTAATCTGTAGGAGCTCAAAAGACAATGTCAGGCTCCCTGTGGGCCACAGTCACTTAAAGTCCAGATCAGATTATGTCAACTGGCATGAAAAACATGTGTGAAGATTAGCCACATAAACCAAGCAGATCATGTTAAACCAAACTGTGTTAAACCCAACTTTCATTGACTTATACCAGTTAACAAATGACATGCCTTTGGCCTGTGAAGATGTTAACCAGTTGTCATATTTGCCTCTAAAATAGCTTTAGGGCTAATGATCCATCTTCGTCAGTAGTGATAATGCTTGATAATCAAACATTGATTTGATAGAGGATCACATTTACTGTTTGGGGAGTCAATCTGGCTTTTTGAATAGCACCATTTGCACGATATAGTAAATCAGTAGGATATAAAAGGTTGCCCCTTACAACACCAAAAGGAGGTTGTGGTAATAGAAAAGCATATGGTATGGTTAAATGCAACAGATGGTTTCTACAAAAGATGACAATTTTTTTCAAGTTAACCTGAAAACATCAATATCCTGCCAGAAGAGGGTTATACAGGTCAAATGATGTCAACATTATGAATTTTGTAGTGCTGAAGAAAAGTCAGAATAATGTCCTACAAAGCTCCACCAATACTATAATTACAATTCATCTAAATTAGGAACACAATAGCTTGTTTTTATTTCTATTTATTTATTACTCCTACAGAAACAATAACTTGTTGGCTATTCAATTTTCACGAGAGCATTCATAATTGAAAAATAAAATTTGTATGTACTGCACAAGCTATGTATACACCTTGGTTTGAAGACATTTTTTATATCAGTATTAATTACATTGAACTTAATCTGCTTTGAGTCTGTTTGGGGCAACTTTTAGAGAGAAGACAATGTCATCTCCTTTGGTCTCCCCATTTGCACATATAACATGTTGTATTGGAGATGTTATTATGCACTTATTCTATTAGAGTGTGTAAAACACAGTTCCAGATGATTTAAAAGACCTAAACAGCATAGAAACACATTGAAGTGCTTTTTATCCTGAAATGAATCTTACATGCACTCCTAATGAGCTCCATCTCTGACCTTGGTTGTATGTTTTTAAAAATGTCATGTCTCATAACTCTCCTAAAGACTCTGGCACTTAAATGATTTAGCATTAAGGAAAAACATCCAAAGAAAGGCTTATTGCCAAAGGTCTACTTTAATAACAGGCTTCACAGGGAATTCAAAGAATGTTGATCATTCCTGCAACTGTGGCGATGAGGGAAATAATATTCACTTGGTTGATGCAAAGCGCTTAAAGGTTAAAAGAAAACAATAATGAAAAGGACAATAATGATAATAATTCTTACTATTAAAAAAAACTACAAACACTTACATATTCAGTTATATTACAGGGAAGTTAAAACCCATTTACTGAAGGCTATTGACAGATTCTATGGGCATGTAAGGGGGTCTGTAGTATAGTATACTGGCAAATTTATAGAAATGTAGTCTGATGATGCAGGTTATTATTATTTGTTTCTTAGCAGACATCCTTATCCAGGGCGACTTACAATTGTTACAAGATATCACATTATTTTTTTACATACAATTACCCATTTATACAGTTGAGTTTTTACTGGAGCAATCTAGGTAAAGTACCTTGCTCAAGGGTACAGCAACAGTGTCCCCCACCTGGGACTGACCCCATGACCCTCTGGTCAAGAGTCCAGAGCCCTAATCGTTACTCCACACTGCTGCCCAGGTTAAAATATAATTTATCACTGTATGTGTAAATAGTCGAACTAGTCAAACAGTAATTGTCAACCAGTGAATACAGGATTCCAGTTTTGTTAGAGGAAATCTGTGCAACTTTTTAGAAAATAGCCACAGCATAGTAGACTAATATTTTGGCCTTTATCTACATCTTATAAAAGTACAATAATGCCATGCATTAAAGTCAAGAATAATGTGTTTTACTTGTGGTGGTAACTTTTAAAAGTTTGCTAGTATGTTCAAGGTGGCTTGGGAGGCTGAAAACCTACAGGAATCACTGAGTTTCCAAATAATCATTGTACCAATTTAGTACTGAAATGTCAAGAAAACTATACTGCTATTCTTTAATATGAAATGTCAAGAAAACTATACTGCTACTCTGTAATATGAAATGTCAAGAAAACTATACTGCTACTCTGTAATACTGAAATAGTTTCTGCTTATTTAACGTGTCAAGTCTGATTCCAAATGATTTTCTTTAGCTGTCCTTAATGAAAGGTCTCCATTCACATCTCACCAGAAAATACTCTACTTGTAGAAGCAGGTTATTTTTTTAGCACTGAGCAAAAAATTACCCAAAAAGACTGGAATTACAGGAATACAGGATACTGTTCTGTGCCAAGAAACATTATGTTCTTCAAAAGGTCCATTACCAATAAAAGAAGCCTGCAAAAGTGACACATACTGTATTGAGAGCTTAACAACATATGAGTGCAGTTACATAATTCACTTTTGATAGATAGATGAATCAAGACTGCTTAAGTCAGTATATTTTTCTTATAAATGTATACTGACACCAGCCTCCAATTTAAAATGTTACATACTGGCTACTTTCAAACAAAACCAAAAAAAAAGGTGCTTTTTTGTTGTGAATTAATTTATGAGAGATAAAATATGAATTAATTTTTAAAAAGGTATGCAATTGTTTATTTTTTAAACAATGCATTTAATACTGATAATCTATGCATGCTTTTTAAATGCAGGTGCTGTTTAAACTTATTCAGGTGTATATGGTTTACTGTTTACTCCAGTACTCTTTATTGTTATTTTTTTCTATTGTCTTTGTCATTGCCTCAGGGGTGTATGATACAGTGTTTGTTTTTTTTATAAGTTGATTACAGTATTTCCATTAGTGCTTTGGTGTTGTTTTACGTATGCCAAATATAACCTACAAAAGATTATTACCAAATGGCTGTATTCCCATTGAAAAGATCTAAGGGAAGCCCTCCAACTGCTAAACATTCCTGCTTTGCATTAAATATGTACAAAAAATCTAAATTTTATTCTTGCAATGTTGTTTCTATTTCCTGAAATCACTTCATTTTTGTCATGTTCTTTAGGGCTGGTGGGTCAGACTGCTTCAATTAGCCTGATGGGATACATGTGGCTGCTATCAGCGCTGGCATCTTCCCTCGATGGGGCTTCAATTGACTGGCTCTTCGAGATAATTAAACAACTCAGAGGAAAGACAGTGATTCTTCCGTGACTGCCTTTTATGTTGTTTTGTGTAACAAGACGAAAGAATTTTTAATAAACTGACTGACTGAAGCATCCCCCAACCCCTCAGTTTAAGTTATTTAAAGTGATCATAACCTGTTTCTACAACTATGATAAGGTTTAACCTCAATGTGTATATACTTCTACATGATTATATTTGGTTTTAAATACATTAGGAAAACAAAAAGGAATAGATTCACTGAAATATCTGTCTCTGTCTTGGTGTTTTAGATCTTATTAAGTTATTTTTTATTTATTTTTTTGCTGAATGTTTTTACATTATTAATCTACATTTCTGCTTTTCTGTTGTAACGGCATTTATTTTAAATGTATTCTTATTGCAAAAAAATACAAGAATTGGTGCAATCTTGATATTCTGATGCCCTGATGAAGTCCTGAGTCCTCTGTGTTCTGGCTGACATTGATGTAACATTTTTGCTAGTGGCAAGGCTGCATACGGGAGGCTGAAGATTAAATAAAAAGACAATTTTATACTGTAAATCAGACTTTGGTTACATACCTCTCATTATTCAGAAGTCACCTTAACTTAAGTGAATATACAAAAATAAATGTTATAGAGTTTGCAGTTTTTACAGAGTCTTGTTTTCAAAAAGTCATCTTAACCCTAAGGCATTTGTTACAAATCTATGTGTACACTTTTGGTGTAATTATGGCAATGGTGTTGGAGCCTTTTTAAATAAGGGGGTCAAGGTCCGGGAGGGAGGGTGTAGCCCTCTATTTTGAACAAACATTTCACAAAGTAAAAGTGTTAGCAGAGTATAGCCGCAGATGTGCTAAATGCTTTAATATTTGCCAAAGAAAAGAACATAGCAAGTTGCAACCATGTTTTCTGGGTTGTGCTTTTCATAAATATGTGTATCGGTTGCACTTTTCCCATGCCGCTCAATCTTCAAATTAATCATGTCTATTGAAAGTATTGATAACCAAGGATTAGATTAAATCTAAAACTAAGGTGGATGTGTTAACATAACATTATTCAGCAGGTTTCATTTGAATTTATGAAGCAAAATAAGTTAATTCTACAGGGTGATGCAAAACATGTGTGCATATCTTTTCAGTAAGGCCACCCATTTACACTTGTACTGGACTCTAAGCACCATTAGGACCAGTAATAGATGTGCATTGCAGTTCCCTGAATTTACAAAAAAGAGTTGCTTCAGTACCGTCCTAAAGTGTAAATGGTACATTTGTGAAAGCATGGCAGCCAGAATGACAAGACAGCACGATCAGTTTGCTTACATTGTGTTTGATCTCACAGCTCCATTCAAGTTCAGAAACCTCTCGGAAAAATGGAAAGATAAATATGAAATTATTCGATTTGAGAAACTAAAAGAGGAGATATGTCTATGACATAAAAAAAAAACAACTGTATCTTAAACCAAGCTGCCATTTTTTTTTTTAATTTGATGGCATCATTTAGTCATGTAATGAATACATGCAGTGAAAATTCATTGAAATTACTGTAACTAAATTGGAGCACATGTTCACAACAAACCTTTTATTAGAAATGATTAATGTCTGTTCTATTAGCAGCATGTAAATAATGACTGGATTTACTGCTGGATTGTTTTGCTGCTCATTAATATTTTCATAGCAGAAAAACTAAAACTAATGTGATTATATTGTTCGGTCATACTTAAAGGTTAATGATTTCCATCAATATTTTCCTATGTTATGGCTGCAACTGGACAGTTTCACATTATATCAGGTATGTTTTAGCTTACCTGGAGAAATACAGCTGATGTTCCAAACAGCAGTCAGGTGGGTAGTCCACTGTCTTTATCAGCATTGCAGCCAACAGCAATGACAGCTCACTGGGGGAGTTCGCATTTTAACCCCCTGAATTTTCAATACAAATCTCTCATTTACCTGTTTTTTTTTTTTTTTTTTGGTTTTACTTCCCAGATATTCAAACTTTACTGTCTAGGATGTAAAATCTTTTCACTCCAAAAATAGTAATTTTCGTGTTTTATTCACAAAGAAAAAAATGCACCCAAATCAAGTTAAACTAGAAGACAATGTAAGGGCATACCCGTTTTTAAATGGTTTCCTTTATGAATCATGAATTGTTTCCTTTATGAATCATATACAAATTTGGATAAATAGTAATGGTTTAAGTAAGATATCATTTGTAGTGTATGGTGCCTCTGTCGGGCAGGCAAATGTCAGTCCCCAAATCCCCACAGCCCAGCAGAACTCTCCCTTCACTCTGCTCTCAAAGAAATACTGCTTAGTCAAAAATAAGCCATCCTTGAAAAAACTGATCTATAACTAATGGCCAATTTAAAGGTTCGAGCATGCATTATTTATATGGTTACAGTCTCACACAGTTGATAATTCAATAAAAAAAATAATTCAAGCAATAAAACATATAAATTGGCATGAATCTAATTAAAAGGAACTGATGCACTATTAGCACTACAATTAACACCAGGGACCAGCCCAGCAACTCAAAAATACCACTTTCAGGTAATGAATCGATGCTAAAATGCACTAGAGCATTAACGGGACCTTTGCTGCTGTCCTTTTAATCGTATCAAACCATAACATATGGATGATTCTGTTTATTGATGTACAATCAGATATCAATGACATCATACCTGTACAATGTAAAATACAGTATGAACTACTACAACTTTGAACCAGTCAACAGAAAGAGCAGGTAACATGACCACAAGCAAAACATTGAATTGGCTTACTGCACAAACTAACTGGGCCACACTAACTGACCCATGCATCCCTGGAGCTTTAGCAACAAAAGAAATATTGCTTGGTCAAAAATAAGCTACCCTATAACTGATAGCCAATTTGAAACATATGTTATCTGAAATTATACTGCAGAATTCAAAAGTAAAAATTTGCACACCAAGATTATCCACTGTAATTATGTGTAAGTACACATGGATTTACTATGTAACTACTATGTAAATACACAGTAATTAGAGACACTTTATGTAAAGTGTTACAATTTTTCCAACATATAAATATGTTGAATAAGTATACACCGTGTTGTAAAGTTACATGAGAATACAAATTATATAACATACTGCATATATAAGATACATATGGTTCAGTACTGCAAATAAATAATTAAGTAATGACATAAATAAATGGCTCATGTTTATAATCTGTATTTGTATGATTTGAATTTGCTGCACTTTGGCACAGTTTGGATCCACTTACACACTTTACATTCAGGGTCTACTTTTTGCTCTGGAATCTGTCCCTGCCTTTGCATTGCATAGTTTAGAGAAATGGCTTAAAAAGGGATCTGGATCTCCTTTGAATCTGACCACAGAAAAGAACAGAACCCCTTTTTAAAAAGCTACTGTAATACTCAGCGGGTTTATCTGATACAGACCCTTCTTTAAGTAATTCATTTCAGGAGACTTGACTGTGTTCAACCCAGCTGATAACACTTAGACTTGCACTAAAGAAGAGGCCCCTTTAAGTGATCCATTAACATCCTATTCCCAAGAGTGGGACAGTGTCCACTGAAACAAACCAGGAAACCTTCAAGGAAAACAGGATGGCAGACAAGCACTGAGATCAAAGGCCCCCCTTAGATCCCTCTCCTCCAGACATCTCGGGTCTTCCTTCCAGAGCCCGCTTCCAATGTTTTCAATTAGGAGCTGAAAAAATGTTTTAAATTATAAGATTATCAATTAGTCAGCAATTCCTGCATCTTATTTTAATGGCTTAAATTTACAGCAAAGATTTATAGACAGAGAGGCGTTGCTTCACGCTATTCACATGGTTGTTGTTCCAAGTCTGGATCATTTGAACCAAATATTAGTGTGTGGGGACCAATGACCAACTCTAGCGTTAAATCATTTTCATCTTTTCAGAAACAGGTTAACAAATAACTGTAGACACTGAGTCTGAGTCACGTGCAGGCGAATTGCATGTGGGTATGGAAAGTTTAATTTGTTTAAAATCTTGATTTTTTAAATTAAATAATCTTTGTTTCTGACAATATGTGTGCGAGTCCTAACAGAATTCAGGTAGTGCACCCTAGATCCCCGAATTAGCTCTCTCCGTTCTGATTTACACACCTGATGTGTCCACTTTGATTATCCATTTTCTGTTCCTCCACCTTTTCAATTCTCTGCATAGAGTAGATCCCCACCATAGCTGCAAACAGCTGATCAGATCTGTCATAGCAGGTCTGTTTTCAGATATTTGTCGGGTCATTACATCTGTAACGTGAATACAAATAAAAAACTTGTGCTCAAAATGAAGTACCAATTATACAATATGATGATAAAAAATAAAATCATCATTTTGTAAGTCGGTGAAGTTGTAGAAGCTGGACCCTTCTTGAAGTGCACAATGTCCAAAGTATATATATATATATATATATATATATATATATATATATATATATATATATATATATATATATATATATATATTCTTAGGCACAGGGTTTGCAGTTTTAGAATACAGAGCTATGTTACTATTTACTTGTGGTACCTCTGTTACTCTTTACTCTCCCCCCTCACTTTAACCAAAACACAACTCTGCTACCCTGCAAAGTCATAGAGAGTGTGGCTCATATCATTAAAGCTGCAGTAGCATAAGCTGCAGTACAAAACATATGTATTTTACATCTGTTTAGTAATAGGTATGTTTTTTTTAAATCTTGTACTCTACTCAATTGTACAAATATTGTAACCTGGCCAATATATCCAAAAATACATTCCAACATTATAACATGTGGCCCACATATAACTCACGTGGCCCTTACTTTTAGCTTTGAATAATAACTAATAGTAATATTATAGATAAAATATCTTATTATTGATAGACTTGACTACATTACACCTAGCAAGACCATTGTTAGGATGTCTCCTTCAACTTGCTGATAATGTGGGGCTGGATGTTTTGATATTGTATATAGTATTTACTATAAGCTATTGGACTAACTATACACCTGTTAAGATTTGCAATACCAGCCCTAATGTTTTCCCTTGTCCAGAGAAGGAGGTTTAGCTGCCCAGGCAGTGCATTCTATCCCTTTCACAATCATACAGGTTTGTGGTCCATTTTTAAGCCCTTGGATCAACCTTTCAGTCGGCTTGGTTAAACTTCAGCCATAACCCTGTAATTTGTCTGGTCTATTAGACACAATACAAGCAAACCACCATTTAAACTGGTGACAACAAGAATACTTCAATTGAGTCACTTATTTGCCCTTGGAAAAGATAAACAACAATTAGCTTTCACATTGATGTCATTCTAGTGCTAGAACAGTCTTTGATTGTTTGGAGTGTTATATAATCTAAGTAATAGATGTATTTTGAAATTAGTTAGTAAGAAACAGATTTATTTTCAGCCAGATAAGATAAGCAATTCTGAGAAACAGTTCTTTACGGATGTGCCAAAATCCAAATACGTATGCGTAATCTATTCAGTCTTGAACAAAGAAGACTACACGGCGATCTGATTCAAACATTCAAAATCCTAAAAGATATAGACAATGTCGACCCAGGGGACTTTTTTGACCTGAAAAAAGAAACAAGGACCAGGGGTCACAAATGGAGATTAGATAAAGGGGCATTCAGAACAGAAAATAGGAGGCACTTTTTTACACAGAGAATTGTGAGGGTCTGGAACCAACTCCCCAGTAATGTTGTTGAAGCTGACACCCTGGGATCCTTCAAGAAGCTGCTTGATGAGATTCTGGGATCAATAAGCTACTAACAACCAAACGAGCAAGATGGGCTGAATGGCCTCCTCTCGTTTGTAAACTTTCTTATGTTCTTCTTATGCTGGTTGGCAACACATTTGTTAATTTATTATTATTTTTTTTTAAATTCCAACCAACTGCCTTGAAAAACCTGTTGAAAGAAATACTGTGACAAGGGTTAAACCGGTTTATTTTTGGTCAGTTTTGGTTAACAAACCCTATTCCATATATCAGCACCTCTAGACACCCCTAAACTTTGCAGTAATAAATCAATTTTCCTTACTGTATAACATATAAGATTCCCTGCATATTGTATCCGTCATACTATAGGGGAAACATGTCACAGATAATGCTGGGTCAGGGTCGTTCTCAACTGTATTATTAGAAGGTCTAGCACCACTATTCGGATTTAGGCAAACTGGACTATTGAACGTGGGAATGTTCTGTAGCATAAGAGAAATGCGTATAAGCTGGCATCATTTACAAGATGATGACTGATCTGTTATCATACAGTTACAAGTCTACAATAACTGCTGCTCCTGCTCCATGAGAGTGTGGCTCCAGCTCTTTCCTCATATCCCCACAATGATTGTAAAGAACCTGATGAGAAAGATGAAAAACCACTGCACTTATCTTTAATCCTGGTTTTAAAAACACAATGTTTCTCACAATCCTGATGATTTGATTCTTACAAAACTGTTCATTTAATTTACTGCCTAGCCGATTTATGGTTTTATCTATATTTATCAATATTTTGTTTTATCTACGACCACGTATATTTTAACTGAAAAAGACCATTTGAAAGATAAGGAAAGATATGACAGTTGAGCACTTGTATACCAGATGGACTACATTAATGGTCTGACTTTAAAAGAGGTGCTTACACGCAATCCCATAGAAGAATTCACGCAATCCCTTCAAAATTCAAGCCCAAGGGGTTGCCCACGTAAAATCGTTAAAATAGATAATAAATAGCCTTAAAATATAGTATTTGCATTTTGAAAACTTCAGTTTTAGTGATATAATGGATGCAGTATACACCAGTGATTGTCTTGGGATTTAAAGACATCACATTACAATCTGGTTTTCTGCATAGCTCACACAAGGAAATAAAAATAAAACAAAAAATAAAACCGACACAATCATTTCTTTAGTTTAATTAGTATCACTTTTTATTCAATTTAATGAAAAGTGCCATTCAAGTTTCTAACAACAGTCCTTGCCTTTCAAACAACAGGCCAAAATTAGCACAATTAAGCCTTTAGCAATTTGACCAGAGTCCTATTAAATTACTGTTAACCTTATATGTTTAAAGTACAGTAAGTGAGAAATTAAACATATAAAAAAAATAGTATGTGACTTCATTAAAGTACACATTCCTGCCAGAAAAAGAAAATAAGGTTGAAATGAAGTTGCCAGGTACTATCAAGCTGTGCCTCTGCTTGTATGGAAATATTTTCATTCTGGGCCACCACAAACTGGTGCAGATCACAAGTTGAACAGCTGAGTACATCCCTTGTCAATGAATACAATGTTTCTTAAGAGTCACAACACTGTGCAATTAGTAACAGATAACATTAAATAATACAGAACAGAAGCATATCATTAACCATGTTGGATTTTATTTTTCAGTTCAATCAAAATGAAAGTTTCTAAGCTTTCCATGTCTCTTCATGACTGCCTTGCCTTGACCAATTTTATTTTGAAGGATTCAGTCTCAATCAGGCAGTGATCATAAGAGTCATTCAGGGTCTGAAACATAATCACTTCCTTTAAAGCTATGTCAAATTATTTACAACCCACATCATTAAAGAAAAGCCTGAAGGTGGTATTAAACAAAAGTCTTTTGAAGCAATGGCTCAAAAATGTGCAGCAAAACTAAACTGATTATCTTGAACTAATATTCTCGAGTAACTGACAAAAGTGTCTCCTTTTCATGATTCATAAACAGTTCCAATGTTTAGCCAAAACGTTTGCAGTGCATGAGGCTGATTAACACACACACACACACACGTACGCACGCACGCACACACACTCACACACACACACACACACACACACACACACACACACACACACACACACAAACACGCACGCACGCACGCACGCACGCACGCACGCACACACACACGCACGCACGCACACACACAAACAAACACACCAGAGGTGTTTTTTTTATATCCTAAGAGAAGGTGTCTATCAAAGGTTTCCCTAAACACTGTAGTGAGAGAGGCCAGTGACTAAGCATTGAGTCTATTTCAGCTCAATACAACAAGGGTGTTTGGTAAGTCAAAGCCACACATACTCTCTCCGAGTCTCATCTGCACCATCCTGCTACTGTTCTTATTTAGCTAGGGTCCTCCCCACTAATGACAGTTCCCCATCTGACACATATTATGTATGTATGAGTTAAATAACACAACTGTTTGTTTTTTAGAATTTTTCTAAAATTGAAGTAAAGGAACATAACCAGGCCAACATATACTGTAGTCAACCAATCAACCACTTGTGCACGAACAGGCTTTTACACTAAACGTTTGTGTTTTCTTCCTCAATGACTCATAAACAATGTCTGCCCTGTCTGAACCCCAGATGAGGGCCCGGGTGTTCCAAAGTCAGCAGCTACATTCAGACAAGCAAGCTGGGAGGCAAGAGATCAAATGCTGAGCCTGTTCTTCTAAAAGCAAGGACCCCTGGAAGAGTGCTACCTGTCTTGGCGTCTGGCTAAACTGTAATTACAGGATTAATGGAAAGGAAACGAACCACTGGCCCATCTTGAGGCCGAATGCTCCAGTCCATGTTTACTTCAAACCAATTACTATGAATAAAGGAATTGAAGAAACATCTAAAGCATGGAAGCAATACAAATACTTAAAACTGAGGTATTGGGCCATTTTACTCTGTAGGTAAAACACAATTCTAAAAATGTAGCACCTGATTTATAACACTTCATAACAGATCTAATTGTTATATATATTTTTATTAAGGGTTAAATAAGTAATATTACAATACATGTGTAAATTATATAAAAACAAAAACAATACCATATAGAATGGGGTAAACACATTATACAGTATTTTGCATAAAACTTCATGATTAAGAATGATTTTAGCTTGGATTTTCTTTTTAAGAATAAGAATTAACTTTTTTTATTAGCAATAACATCCAAGTATGCGTGATCTAAAGTCATATATTTATATATATACACTACCGGTCAAAAGTTTTAGAACACCCCCATTTTTCCAGTTTTTATTGAAATTTAAGCAGTTCAAGTCCAGTGAATAACCTGAAATGGTACAAAGGTAAGCGGTAAACTGCCAGAGGTTAAAAAAAAAGTTTAGGTTACCCAAAACTGAAAAATAATGTACATTTCAGAGTTATACAAAAAGGCCTTTTTCAGGGAACAAGTAATGGGTTAACAACTTACAGCTGTTCTGCAGCAATGGAAGAAAATTAAGCCTTGAAAGTTGATGCTAACAATTCCTACAGGTGTCCCAACTTTTGTTGATTACTTACAAACCCTCTGTCTGTATAAAAGCAGTGTTGGAACAGACTGTGTTACTACACCCTCTTAAGCATTATTTGGAAAGTATTGTACTGCAGGAAGTAGTATATTGCTATCATAATGGCGAGAAAAAGGCAATTAACAAAGGAATACAGACAGACCATTATAAGCCTTAAACGTGTAGGTCTTTCCTTTAGAGAAATTGCAAAGAAAGCCAAGGTGTCAGTGAATACAGTTTCCTACACCATCAAAAGGCACTTGGAAACTGGAGGAAACTCTGGCAGGAAGAGGTCTGGCAGACCCAAAGCCACAACAGAATCAGAAGACAAGTTTCTGAGAGTCAACAGCTTGCGTGATAGGCGGCTCACAGGACAACAGCTTCAAGCACAGCTTAACACTGGTCGAAGTAAGCAAGTCTCAGTTTCAACTGTGAAGAGAAGACTTCGAGCTGCAGGTTTGACAGGTAGAGTGGCAGTAAGAAAGCCATTGCTAAGATCTCAAAATAAGAAAAAGAGGCTTGCCTGGGCCATGAAGCACCGCCAGTGGACTACTGAAGACTGGAAGAAGGTCTTATGGACCGATGAATCAAAATTTGAAATCTTCGGTTCATCACGCAGGGTTTTTGTATGCCGTCGAGTAGGCGAAAGGATGGTTCCTTGGTGTGTGACACCAACTGTCAAACATGGAGGAGGAAGCGTGATGGTCTGGGACTCTTTTGCTGGATCCAGAGTCGGCGACTTGCACAGAGTGAGTGGCACCCTGAACCAAAACGGCTACCACAGCATTTTGCAGCGCCATGCAATACCCTCTGGTATACGCCTAGTTGGTCAGGGGTTCATCCTACAGCAAGATAATGACCCAAAACATACCTCCAGGCTATGTCAGAACTACCTTAGAAGAAAAGAACAAGACGGTAGGCTTCAAATCATGGAATGGCCAGCACAGTCTCCAGACTTAAACCCCATCGAGCTGGTTTGGGATGAACTGGACAGAAGGGTGAAAGCAAAGCAACCACGAATGCCACGAGTGTGTTCGGCTGTTATATCTGCAAAAGGTGGCTACTTTGATGAGTCAAAAATTTAGATTAAATTTTGTTAAACAAAACAATTCCATGATTTCTTTTTTATCTCCAATTGTTTATTTGTTCTATGCTTTAATTTCAGAGTACATTGAGACATTAAACTGCGTAAATTTCAATAAAAACTGGAAAAATGGAGGTGTTCTAAAACCGGTAATGTATTTTGACCGGTAGTGTATATATATATATATATATATATGCTAGCAAAATATATGACTTTCAATGTATATATATATACATTGAAAGTTTTTTGATGTACACAAACGGTATCAATTATTAAAGAGCTGTGTAGAAAGAAAAGTAAACTCAGTGCAGTAAACTCAGTGCAGTAAACTCAGTGCAGTAAACTCAGTGCAGTAAACTTGTTATTTTTCAAGAATTCTGTGGATTTTCTTTCTACACAGCTGAAGAAGGGTTTTTGTCTGAACCAACATCCTGAAATAAATGATTTTTTAAAATAATTTAAACCTTTTATGTACATCCACTCTGACAATGTTTTATCATTCAAAAAACATTGACAGAAAATATAGTACTTATTACAATACATAATTTTGCAGCACTACAGACCCACAGTAGAGGGCAACCATAATACATACAATGAGTTTTGTAGATTTTTCTTGGCCGGCTATGTGCTTAGTTATGGAAACCTTATGATACACAGTTAAAATATTATTATACTTTATCATTAGAAAGGTCTGTTTTATCATAAGCAACAGCCTAATATCAGCATTTAAAATGCATTCTGATAGCTTGACATAATATCCGTCTCTATAAAAATAATTACAAGGTTTGTGAGTTTTCCAGTACATAAGTACATTACTTCAGAAATAGATGCAATAGTAACAGGCACAATAGTAATTGCTCCAGGGGCTGGTATATTCATCATTTAATTTATTAAAAGAATTAAAGAAGTATTCTTTGAAACATTAATATTTGCACAGTGGAAAATGAAATTAAATAAAAAGATTAAGTTCACATTAAAAAGTGATTTAACTTTAAGTGTTTAAGGTGTAATACAATTTTAAATTTTAACACATGTTTCAATTTAAGCCTTTATGTGGTATGAAAGGCGGAGCGAGGGGTCCTGCCTTCTAAATGAAATCATTCTGAATATTCACATTTTGTCTGTGTTTTTTGATACCTAACTAACTCTAACTAATACCTAACTAATCACTAACCCCCCAAAGGATGGAACCCTGGCTCCCCATTAAAGACTCCTATATGTGCAGACAGACAAAAGAAACTGGCAATGCATACATAAAAAAAGAAAAATGAACACAAAAAGAAATCTACTGTCCGGAGAAGTCTGGTCAGAAGTGGCCTTCATGGAAGACTTGCGGCCAAAAAGCCATACCTCCGACGTGGAAACAAGGCCAAGCGACTCAACTATGCACGAAAACACAGGAACTGGGGTGCAGAAAAATGGCAGCAGGTGCTCTGGACTGATGAGTCAAAATTTGAAATATTTGGCTGTAGCAGAAGGCAGTTTGTTCGCCGAAGGGCTGGAGAGCGGTACACGAATGAGTGTCTGCAGGCAACAGTGAAGCATGGTGGAGGTTCCTTGCAAGTTTGGGGCTGCATTTCTGCAAATGGAGTTGGGGATTTGGTCAGAATTAATGGTCTCCTCAATGCTGAGAAGTACAGGCAGATACTTATCCATCATGCAATACCATCAGGGAGGCATCTGATTGGCCCCAAATTTATTCTGCAGCATGACAACGACCCCAAACATACAGCAAAAGTCATTAAGAACTATCTTCAGCGTAAAGAAGAACAAGGAGTCCTGGAAGTGATGGTATGGCCCCACAGAGCCCTGATCTCAACATCATCGAGTCTGTCTGGGATTACATGAAGAGAGAGAAGCAACTGAGGCTGCCTAAATCCACAGAAGAACTGTGGTTAGTTCTCCAAGATGTTTGGGCCAACCTACCTGCCGAGTTCCTTCAAAACTGTGTGCAAGTGTACCTAGAAGAATTGATGCTGTTTTGAAGGCAAAGGGTGGTTACACCAAATATTGATTTGATGTAGATTTTTCTTCTGTTCACTCACTTTGCATTTTGTTAATTGATAAATATAAACTATTAACATGTCTATTTTTGAAAGCATTCTTACTTTACAGCATTTTTTCACACCTGCCTAAAACTTTTGCACAGTACTGTATGTGTGATTCAACTGCTGATGAGGTCCAGCATCCCATATTTTTAATTAGATGCTGGTTAATCTTTGCTCTTGCTGCTGATGTGGCTGCCCCGATCCTGATTCTGCAGTATAGAATTGCGGGGGAAGTCCTGCTCTGAAAATAGGTTTGCGTTCTGCATATATTTCTGCATGGAAGCATATGGGCATAGAGGAGAGTCAGTTTTTCCATTTTGGAAATATGCAGGAAGAGGATAAAGTGGGAATCTAAGATGAGTGTGAGATCACTGCAGTGAATGCCCAGCATAGAAAAGCTGCCAATAGAAGGAACTGCATATTCTAAGCATCTTCAAAAATCAAAAAGGATGGATTGGCATTACTTTAAATGCGTCTGATATATATGCTTTTGCTAACCAGGAGCCGCGACCTGCCAATTTAATTGAATGAATTGCGTCTGATATGGTAATGTACTGTAGAGAAAATTGATTGTGAGGAATGAACGAGTTGATACTACTGGTGTTTGATCCCTGTGGTGCTGGCAAGTAAATGAGATGCTTTTTTTCTTGACAATTTATGAGTGGAGATGCTGATGGGGTTAATCCTGAAGATTGGAAACGGGGGAGCTGCAAACAGGCCGACAATAAACTGTCTTGGGCTCTTTAATAGCAAAATGAAGGTCTTTGCTTTGAAAGAAGGAGGGATTTGACTAAGTCCAGTTGAAAACTCATTTTTTAGTCTGTCAATTAAATAGTTGACGAAGATTTTGTCTGGATGATCCAGAAGTTTTTGTTTTAAATTGGGAATATTTATAGGAATGGAGATTATGAGTGTTGGAGAAAGTCACTTTGGAGCTACTGGGCAGATGGCTTTTGAATGAGCGTCCCCACAGAAACTGCACATGTGGATGTTTTTGCATTGCCTCAACGAGCAGATACCGAAGTTGAAATTGTTGCATATTTGCTTTCCTCCTGCATATCTGATTCTTCGCCCAAATCTGTCTTCTCTTGTAGATTGCTTAGGTGGGGCCAAAGAATGGATGGAGTTAAGGAATCAAGGTTCTGTTAGAAAAACAGGGACGAGTGATGCAGATTGCTGATCTGGAGGAGGTTGAGGCTATGGCAGCTTTTGAGCAAAGAGAGGTTGAATGGCCAGTAGAACCGCAGACCCTACAAGCATTGGCTCTGAGAGCGCTTAAAATCCAGTTGAATAGGTCTAAATCAGGTGGTCCCTACATATCTGACAGACAGCTCCACTATGCAGAAATTCGTACTAATCCAATTCTTGTCTGCAGTTTGGGTATACTGAACATGGCACATCTCTATATATAGTGAAGGCAAGGACAAATTCCCCCAGAGTTAGATTTTTCAGTAATCTGAGGTCTCTAGATTTCATCATAAATGATAAATCTCTGCAATCCACCACTCTATGGTCCAGAAACTTTGATGTAGCCATGAATAGAGAAACCAGATTAACGTTCTTACCTTCAATTATGGTGTGCCGAATCTGCAGGTATATTACGTGTCGACGGGTAGTGGTTGAGGCTGCAGAGCCATATGCTGTTGCAGATGCAAGGTTGTAGACCGAAGGCTTTACTGTAGGGACCGGGGTTGGTGTAAAACCGGAAGTGACGGTAGATGCTGCGGCGGCTGAATTTACTGTCAGGAATGGAGGAAATTACTGAGTGGAACCTTGCTTCTCTCATTCGATATTGGACACCTGTTTATCCATATTGCTGATTTTGATATTGACCGAGGATAAGGTGTCCGCAAATGGTTGCATGAATGCTTTTATTTCATAAAAAATCTGAGAATGTTCCCGTTGAGTTTCGGTGACTGGAACGGCTGCCTGCTGGCATGATGATGTGCTGGCTGCGGGAGTAACTTGCTTTGAGACAGTCTGCCTGCTGTCTGACCTGGGCTGCTGAACAGCTGAGTGCAGCTGGGGAGTTTTCTTGGGTGGAAAAATAGGTTCTGCTGAGATGGATTTGCAATAAAAAATGAAAAGGGATTCTCGATTGCTTCCTGGTGGGATTTCACTGCCGTTTTTGAGGAGGATCTTCATCAGCTTGTTGAAAGTCCAGTCCTTAAAGTAAAGACGCGCAGGAGAGACACCTGAGCTCGGCGCCTGCTGACCTAGATATTTTATGCAAAGTTGAGGTTTGTTTTTCTTAACAACCCATTCTTAACCACTTTAACTCCAGATGTAAAAATGAAACCCCTTCCGAGGACCAGATTTTGAAAATAATAATAATGCTTTCAAAACTGTAATTGCTGTAAAATGTTAACATATGATGAATAAAACACAAATAAATGACCTAAACTGTGTTTTTCTTTAACCCTTTATGCTGCTGTGTACTACATACCCATATTCAATATAGAGATAGAAATAAGTTTTTTTTTTTGAACAATAATAATCAGTAAACAGTAATTATCAAATAAAAACCAAACAACATTAAAATGTGTGCCATTATCGGCTTGCTCTGTGCCATTTATTGAAATGTTCAATACAACAGAACCCGGGGTTGCCTTCGCAACCACTGCTCATTTTTCTTGTGTCTTTTCTTTTGTTTTAATTTTCGTAGCAGACCCTGCACCTTTGTTGCAGTCTCTGCTTCCCTTGTGTTGGAGGGATAGTCACAAATTTGTGCACACAGCTACTTTGCACAGGCATTCTGATGGATCTGGCTGCCGCATTGCCTGTACCCAGTGCTGTGTTTTGATAGTATTTCGTCACAGTACTGCCATTTCAAACCAAACAGCTTGCCGTTTGCAGCTGGCTTACCTGTAAAGTAGCTGCATGTTCTTTTGTTTGTACAGTTTGTACTGTTCTTGGCTCCATATTCTGATAAGTGGGCATTACTGTCGCTGGTATCGAAATCCTCTGAACCAACTTCACTCCCGTTGCTCATCATAGAAAGACCACGTACATTGCCATGTTTAGATATATAAACTACAAGTAAACAAGTAAAACTAATAATAAAACAAAAAATTATATATATATATATATATATATATATATATATATATAATTGTAAAAGTTGAATGGCTTCCCGCATTATATCTCAGTCTTCTAAACGCCCACAGGGAGATTGGAATCGCTACATGACACGCAATTGGATACAAATGTCACCTGACCCTCCACTGACTTTCATTGCACATTCCACAGTACTAGCACTGCCTCAGAGAATGAAACCTGAAATGCTAGACTGAGAAACCGATCATAGAATAGAATGGGAAATTTGGCGTACGCAGGAACGGCATGGTTCTGTGAGTGGGTTTTCATTTGACGTACGTGCGTACATCATGGTGTTGAAGTGGAAGTAAGAATATTAAGAACCGGAATGTCATTGAGTCGGTATGGGATAGGAACACAATTCAAAAACAAACCACAGATAAATGATACAGACTCATTAGAGGCTCAATGTTAAAGAATTATGGATTGCAAAGCAAGATTTTTTGCTTTTCCAACACAATAGTTTTTTTTCAAGACCTGTGCATCTTTTGCAGTACACAAGTAAACCTTGATGAGAAAACTTACCATTCACTAGGTTTGTGTCCATTTGTGGCAGGATGGCTTGCAGTGGTGAGGTGTGGTGACGTCACGGACCAGGAAGTAACAGAACCAAAACAGTGGATGGGCGGGTGAAGCTGAATGCTACTGCACTCAGCGTATTTATTAAATAAATAAACAAAACAAAAGATTTAAACAATCAACAAAACACTACAAAAAGGCGCAATGGCCAAACAAATAAACAGAAACAAGTATATTTTTAAATATAGCAATTGTTTTTTTTATTCTCGTCGCTCTCCGTACTCTCCTCTGTACACTCAACCCCGCAGCACGGACAGCTGCAGGTTCTTATACTCTGGCCGAGGGGTTAACTTGCTGTTAATTATCTTATTACCCCTCGGCCACAGTCTGCACGCGTTTGATAAGGATGCGTGGCTGTCAGCTAGTTAAATAATCAGTAGCTGATGAGTCACGCATCCTCACAGGGTTTTTAAATATAAAAAAACAATAACAAAAGACGCGGTGCTTTTATCCGCGCCGCAAACAAAAATACAAATACAGTGCACAAATATATATAGGGGCGAGACACTCCGCCACACCATTCCACTTTTATTATTTTCCTTTGTTAAGGTAGAAAAAGAAAAGAAAAACGATGCGTAAGGAATACATGTAATTTCAGTTACAGATAATTTTAATTCTCCAAAAAAAGGATACCATTTGCCCATTCCTTTTTACATCTCAGAATCTCTTTGTGTGGGATTTGAACACAGGCATATTCATTTTCAGTTTAAGTTTACTTTTTGGGAGGTCACTCTTGACAATAACATTTGTCACATTAACATCTCCAATAACTACTGTGTAGAAGTATAAATTACATTTCTTTCAGCAGGGCAGTCATTGTGTTGTGGGTTCCAGCGTCTGAGTTTTGTTGGAAACACTTCATCTGTGGGAAACCTACTGTCTGCCCACATCATTACCAAGAGCCCCTTTTCCAGACATGCTTTCCTCTACAGGAATGTGCATCTACACAGTTTTCAGTATTGTAACAATGCCAGATATAGAAGGACCTCACAGCCAAACCTTCTCTGCTTTTGCTCTGTTCTCTCCCCCCCCCCACCTTTAATGAATACATGGTTGGATTTAGCAGACACCATATTGGTGCTATATGTGTTTCTCAATAGGTGTTGTTGTTTCAGCAATAGAACAATCATTAGCAAAGCCTTAGCTACAGATGTACAATACATGTAATTTATAACCAGAAAAGGATCAACTGAGCATTTGAATATGCTCACAGTTTTGTACTATCAGGTTTCTCTTTTGACATTAATGAAAGTCAGTGTTAATATAGGGACTGAAATCTATAATGTCATCTCTGGACATGATACTTGAAAGTCTGTTGGTTGCCATAGAGGGGTTCATACAGGGATAGCATTTCAGCCGCTGACTTGATAGAAATTGATTATTTCTGCATGACATAACAACAACATTAATAAAGATACATATTCAGAAACAACACTTGAGTCGTAATGCTCACTTAACTTCTCAATGTCAAACACTTGGCACAGTTAAGAGAGCACTGGCACTCAAGTGCTGTTTCTGAATATGGCTCTTTACTAATGCTGGCTTTCATTCCAGTATCATCATTGCACAATTTGTATTTAACTCTTTATCCTCTCATAAGTTGCATTATGTTCCACTGAATACAGTAGGATATACTATAGCTGTTAACAGTTGAGTAGCCATTGATCTTAGTAGAGAGTTTGGTGTGGTCTAAAAGTCATAATTATTGGTGCATTGATAGCGACAAGTAAACTGGCAGGGGTAGGGATTAGCTCACTCCATAATGCTATACTGTTTGTAAATCCTGTATCTTTCTTAAAGGAATAGAATATAGGATTGAGGTTGTGGAATCTGGAGGAATGATTAAAGACAATTGTACACATTGCTACCATGTCACTGAGCCTTGAAGCCTAGTCTAATACACAAGGGAACAATTAACCTGATCCTAAAGAGTCATCCAAAATCATTTTAGCTGCCATTTTAGATTTGTCTGGCCAACTAAAGTCAGAGAAATTGCCATGGCTTTGTAATGGTTTAATATATCTTGATTTGTAAATTGTGCCTCCTTCACTTTGATTTAAATCTGATTAGGATATTGATATCAAATGTCACTACCCACCCCAGTCACTAACCTGTAGTTTAAAAGACACACATCAAACATCACATGCATAGCAAAATAACAACATGCTTTTTTTGTTTTTGCTACATACATGTGTTGGACTTGGCATGTCTAATCATGATGCTCTATGGAAACAAAACTAAAGTTTTTCTTTACATTTACTTTGTATGCAATATAAATGTCTTAACGTGCACAATGTTGCCTCAAATGTAATGTGGATATACAGATACACCTGTTAACTTCCATTTGTAAGAATACAATATTTATATGAAACAAATTACTATTTTGATTAAGGTAATAAAAAGGTGACTTCATAAATAGTTTAATAATTTCCTGGACCTTGCAATTAATGTGGAAATTATAATTATATGTTAATGTGTACATTTTTTAAGAAACATGCACTGGACAAAACATATTAACCAATTCAGTACAGTAAATCTTAACCAGATGTACACAATCGTAAACCTAGTGCATAAACTATGATCCAAAGCAGATCTATTATGTGAAAGAAATAAAAAAATGATGAATGTTGTAATAGGAATACGCACATTACCAAATATATCGGCTATGTCAGAAAAGTATTAAATCTATGCTATATATTTCAAGGATACACAAATATCATGTTCTAGAGTGTGGGGAGTTAGTAAAGAAATTCAAAGACCAAAATCTGACATATATTGAAACACACCTGATTACATCATCCTCAACAATGTGCAAGACTGAAAGGACTTGTATGATTTTTTTATTCAGGGATCAATCGCCTCTTCTGGGAATATACTGGCCTGTCCTGTCTCCATCCACTCCACCAAACAGTAGCCGTCTGATAGCCTCTTTGAAATAAATTCAAAGCCTCTTGTTCCAATTGTTGGCCTGCTTGTTCCAGAAGGGTGGAGGGAATAACAAGTGCTATACAGTAGTCACCTGATGGCTGTCATCAAGTGCCTGCTGTGTCATTACTGTCTTCTTCTTAATTACCCATCTTCACTCTCACAGCGAGGCCCTCACAAATTACACTCAATTGTCATTGGACGATTGGTCTGTCATCATGCAGCATGTGTTTCAACTCTACCATTGTCAACCATGCCCCAGCGGCTCCATACAAAACCAGTCATTACCCTTGGTGCCAGGTGACTCTGTGACCCAGACAGGTTCTGCCATGTCAGCAATACAAAATGACAGCGTGGCAGCAGTTATTCTACTACACACAATGGGGAAACAAGGTATACTTTAGATGAGGCAGTTGAAACACTTAGAGAGATAATAACTTATCATACCGGTTCTATTCCCAGTGACGCTCTTACTGAGAGACAATAATTACTGTGGTCTGTTGCAGTCAAGAATCGAGAGAGTCATCCTGTCTTGCATTGAGAGATACAAATATACAGCTATACCCATTAGATATTGTAATAATGTATTAGCAATATTCATTTAAAGTTTCAAAATACTTTTATGTGATTACCATCTTAATCTTCCATTGATTCTAGATTAACTCTGATATTATCTACCAGAAACACAAACAAAATATAAACTGGATTACTGAACTAGGTATCTAACATGTTTCCATTGCAATACAATGTGTAAGAAATAACATTGTTTTATGTGGTATTCTTTACTCTTCAAGCAAAGGTGGTATGTCTAACATTCACCATGGTAGAGTGCTGCAAGGGGACAGTTTAATGTTTACACTCTTAGACATGATTCTGAGAGCTTTAATGAAGCTTTAACTTCTGTGTTTTTAAAAAGGCACCGGGTAATTCTTAACAGCTAGTGAAACATGCAAGATTGCCAAGATTAGTTGCTCATCCCACAGAAGATGATTCTATTGTTTTCCTGCACATGAACACTTCATTCCAAAGGGTCTAAATGAAATGGACAAGGACTGTAATCCCAGTCTACCAAAAATAAATACAATTATGAGCAGAAATAGCAAAGCAGCAGATGCTTGAACAGTTCATGACTGCCATTGGAAGGCATGTGAAGATGGATTGCAGATTTTATGACAAACAAGTACAAGGTGGTGGATGCTGGGGGAGGATCTATGAAGTATGGGGCTCCATTGCTCCATGTGGGGTTGGTGATTTGTTGATAACTGATGATAAATAAATGTTGTCAACATCAAGCAAATGTCATTAGACAGCATGCAGAATTATACCCTACCCATTTGAATTCCACCTTACAATTTGTATATTTAAAAGTGTGCTGTATACTTTTACACGCATACTGTAATTATATCTACTCATTTTCTGGATTAAAATATAAAATCAGTCTAAATGTCATAATCCCCTATTAGGATAGTAAGTATTTCCTTCTTTAAATTCATAAATTACAATTGAACATAAACAAATGTGAGCTCAGTGGGAGGTCTAC
Source organism: Acipenser oxyrinchus oxyrinchus (assembly GCA_030684275.1). NCBI lineage: Eukaryota > Metazoa > Chordata > Actinopteri > Acipenseriformes > Acipenseridae > Acipenser > Acipenser oxyrinchus. Next base: position 9,679,086 of record CM060259.1, on the reverse strand, counting down.
TTTACACAAGTCATAGTATACTACACTATACCTTTCAACAAGGGATGGCTAATGTTACACACAACTCTCACACAACTTATATTGGTCTAGTGACAATCAAGACATATCACGAGACCACATCAATTTACATACATTGCAGACTAGTGAATCATTAGCTATTTACAGCACTGTGTGGACAGAGCTAAATGTGACACTGAAACCATTAATAATGAGCTTTTTCTGTATTTTACAGACATTTTCTGTGACTCTATCTTATCCACAAATTAAACATTATAAGTGTTTTGGTAAATAGACTGTTATGCTGCTTACAGTAATCGAAAAATAGTACAAATTCTCATTCACTGTGAATGAAAATATAAATATGAGGTTATTAATTAATTTACCAGTCTGCCAGTATATTTGGGTTCAGCCACCATGGACAATTTTGTATTAAAAACAAACACATTGTAAACTTTAATTGCATGGCCTATGGTTTTTGGCTCAAATGTTATACTCCTTCCCCAATATAACCAGAACTACAGCCAAAAACTAATTTGTAATTACTGACAGATGATGAACATATGTGAAATCCTTTTACTGTGGTATTGGGTGTAAATAAGTATAATACTGGAACTAAAGGGTTGATAGACGTGATAGACACCCTAAACATGTCAGAGCATTGCACGATACCTTACTGTCCAAAAGACAAGTTTGCAAGTTGCAGTGTAATTTGAGGAAAAGGCATTATTCATCCAAGGATTTTATTTGAAATATAGTTCCACAGAGTCTCATTTTGTGCTTCTACTATCAACAGGATTTTCTGTGGTGGCAGCTACTACAGTTTTACCTGGAAATCAATGGATATAAACCAGCTCTGTTAGGGTTGGAAAGCTAGATTTCTTTTAAGGCAGGAGTAAAACTGAATCAATGTATTTTATCCCAATTTCATATTCCCATATGCCAGATATCACACAAAATACAGTGAAAATATCAGAACAGTGAATGATCTTCCAAATGCATCTTGTGATTTTTTTCTTAAAAATGTATTACTATTATTGTAATGAATATTGATTTTATTTAGTAATCATTTAATCTGGATTGAGATTTTTCTTCTTAATCATTTTTAAAATCAATAACAAAATAAGTTAATTTACAATGAAAGAACAGTGTATTGTCACTTTCTACATCAGAAACAGTTTGTAAACCAAGCTTTGCTATTGTGGTTGATGATGTCACAGAGCACCTTCAATTTAATTATTTTACATCTATTAATCTTAATTCTACTGTACACATATTTTTTCCAGAGAGAAATTATGTTACAGAAATTGATAATCGGTAGGCGTTTTACAGTTTTTGGATCATTATAAGAAAAGTCAAATAAAAATAAATCAATTACAGCTTGTATATTCAGCAGAAAATAAATCTGAATATGTTTATTCAACGTTACACAGAACAGATGACAGAAATTATGACAATATTTGTTAGGCTTCTTTTTTTTTAATACTATTAACTGATTCCCTTGGTGTTCAATGCATTGTTATTGCTTGCTGCATTGTGTGGACAGGCTCTGTGTGATAAGCATCATTGCCAGCCAGGATCGACAACTTGGCACCATCAGGGACCGAACATGCTTCCCAGACTTCATGACTCACCCTGCACAACACGCAGCCATGTCTTTACCAGTTAAGTCAGTGTGCGCTCCAAAATATTTTTATTTTAATACCTTTAGTTTAGTGAAAAATATGCAAGGGCATGGCATTTTTTTTCCCATGTGAAATCCATGTGTGTACAGTACTGTATTCCTGTATATAAGCTAATAAGCCTATTAAACTGATGCATATATTTTAGGTTTATATTGCAAGTTAGATAGTGTGTCATACATATTTGATATTACTAGAGACACTTACATTAGTTACAGAGTTATATGGGGTGCCTGATATCGCTGCAAAAAGTGAAGTCAAATTTGACTAGGATTGTTTTAAATCAGAAATTGGAAAGACTAGGAAACTAAGTTCAAAGGACAAAATAACAGCCATGCCAGAGAAGTCATCCTCAAGGAAAATACTGTAACATTTAGATACGTTAAATCATCACAGGAGCAAATGACCTCATTTGTGACATTATCTAAAATAACTTTATTCACTTCAATAATGATGACAGTAATACAACTAATAATTTGGGCTATTAGTTGTGATAGAATGATGAGTGACTTCCCTATCACTCCAAGTTTATCCCTTGTCTGGTAACATTTCTGAAATACTTGCTATGAAAACACACAAATCCCTGATAAAGTTACATTTTATTACTGCACTTTGTGCCAAATTGATCTGTATAAATATATCCATTTCAATATGGAACAAAGTCAAATATTCATTTCAGTGGTTTTCCCTCATATAACATAAATTGCTGCAAGCTGCTACACTTGGAAAATGTTCCCTCATAATACCCTTCTTCTCACCATAAATCACAGCTTAATGTTGCATTTAAATAGTTACAGACAGACAATTTATTCATGGCCTACTTGTTACAGAGAGCCTGTCAATTGAAGTTCTTCACGGTCTGTTGCTGACAGTTACTATTCACTGACAGACCTTAGTCTTTACTTATCTACTTCTTTACTTCTCTATTGTTTCTGGGTTTTTTCATTCCCTCTGACTGTCTTAAAAAGAAGCAAAGCAGTGATGAAGATGCAAACTAAGTTGAGAATAGTGATACCCAGTAACAGTGACTTCGTTTCAAGCAGTACCAAGGTGGTGCAGAAGCATAAATAAATCTTTATGCACATAAACAGTTTCTTAGTTCATATGACCGTCTGTAGCATTTTTACTTCCATAGTTTAATTAAACAGTTTGATTGGCAATGCCCAAAAGAAAACATGGATTAAACAAAACTGTGATCCTTTCCAGAAAGAAATTTCACAGATGCAGTCTTATCCAAACTTAGCTGTAGTTCATTTTCTCCTGTCTGAGCCTAAATTAAACCCTACAGAAAATAAATCAAATCAGTGTGTGCCAGTTAGGATGCCAATGGCTATGGTATCCAACCAACTGGTTTACAATGAATTTGTCTCATTAGCTAATTAACCTCAATGTAATTACAGGATGCCATTTAATTATTTTGTCTCTGACTAATGGCAAAATTTATACATTTATAAGCTTAATTGGGTTAAATAAAATAACCATATATCTGCCCGTTTCAGACCATAACTAACATTACAGGAGATTAACATGATTTACTAGATAAATAACATGTGAATTTGTCCTAAACTAACCCCCATAGTGAAGGGTATACCTAAAAGCACCTAGAAAAACATCTAAGAATAGTTAACTAGGCTGCCTTCATATAAATGGCAAAAAAATGTCATCACATTTAAAATTCAGCACTACCACAAGTGGACAACTAATTTTGAGGTTCCTTATTGAAGTTGAACTGCAGGCAAAGCGATCCTCTCAGAATCTTATAGAAGTGTTATGTAACTTCCATAAGATGCAGATTTTTTAAAGGATTGGTTTAAAGGATTCTCTCTTACTTTCCACTTGTAAATCAGAGGCAATGCATGAAGGTGTCAAGAAAAGCAAGCTAGAACAGTTATTTGCTCAATGATGTGGTGAATGGATGTAAGAACCTTTTATTTACAGTATTAAGCACCATCCACCAATCTGCTTAACAGCAGCAGGTTCTTGGCAGAACAGTCCAAAGCAATTAGTGTGTTGTCCAGGGTTCAGCATTGTGGTAAACTGTTGGAAGAGATTGTGGCATGACTAAATATTGCTGTGGTTTTGAACAATACAAACAGTGAAAACATTTTCCATTTTTTGGGTAGAAAAATTCAAACTTTGAATTGGCCCTGAGGCCTGGACAACCACTGTAATTTTAAATTGTTCTCTAAAAAAAGAGAATGCATAGCTTCAGGAATAGGATGATCTGAAAGAACAAACTGAATATCATTATTTATTTATTTATTTTTAAATTTTTCACATACCGGGCAAACCTCATCAAGTTGGCACAGCCAGCTTGTATTTTTAAGAGGGACCCAGGAAACAAAAAGTATTGCATTTAAATCATCCATTCTCACACACATTAATCAGTGGTTACATATACTTCAAACAAGAAAATAATTATGAATCAAATATTTAAATTTAAACAGTAACCGATTCCAAAACTGCAATGGTAACAGACCCAAGTTAGTATGCATCAGTACAGTGATGAGTTGAACCACTGCCACAGTCCAAGGCAACCTTGCAAAGACAAATGTTCCTAACATGTAAGCAACATCTTTGTAGTCAGTAATAGGCAACAGTACTAGTGGAGCAAGACCTGCCTTTATTTGTGCTCCAAAGCAATGATGGTTTCTGTACAGCAAACCCAGTCTCATATGTTTGTTTGTTTTTTTTGGGGGTCAAGACATAAGCCAAGGTATTTAAAGGATTTTACTCTTGGTAAAATGTGCCCTTCCACAGCCTTCATTTTCATTAATTTGTCTAGAAAGTTTCTGAGAGCTTCCAAACAACATTAAGTTAGTTTTTCTAACTAGTTTATTATGCAGAAGAGTTTATTATGCAGAAACCACTGTTGCACAAATTAAAAATGTCTTTGCAGATTTGTGTTGAGCTGGTTTACACTACTGCTGGCACAGTACAATACTATGTCATGAGCATATAGTTGAATATTGGGCTCTCGACAGGCCTAGATAATAACAGTTCCATTGGTCTTACCCGTGCTGCACTTCTGTTCGCTATGCAGGTCTCACATGTGTAGTTTTTAAAGAAACAAATGTTATAGCAAACATGGATTTTAATTTTAAATGATACCTGGTACCATATGGAGTTAAAGTAAGCACTCATGCTTGCATTCCTTGTTTTATTCCTTGAATACAGAATACATTACATTACAGATTGTATTATGAAACACTATTTGTGATACTCCCATCCTTATTGGTTCAATTAGCAGTGATGCTAAGTTGCCATGGAGATCTGGGTTACAAGCAACTTTGAGTGAAAAGGAAAATGATACCAAGGCTTACTTACTGGGTTAATTAAAAAAAAAGAAATCCTACTTGCATGCAAATATAGTGATTGATTATCTTTGCTGAGTCAAACATAAGACTATTTTAAAATAACATAGACTATTGTAAGCCCTCAAAAGTGTACTGTAAATTATTTGCTGGGACTTGGTGGGTAGATTGTATCCTATAAATTTAAACAAAATCTTGTTTCAATTTAAAACTGTAAATCATAGACTGACACAAACAGATCCTCTATGAATTCCCTTTCACCACAATCACACCATAGACACAAAGAGATCCTCTGTGAATTCCCTTTCACCACAATCACACCATAGACACAAAGAGATCCTCTGTGAATTCCCTTTCACCACAATCACACCATAGACACAAAGAGATCCTCTGTGAATTCCCTTTCACCACAATCACACCATAGACACAAAGAGATCCTCTGTGAATTCCCTTTCACCACAATCACACCCTAGACACAAAGAGATCCTCTGTGAATTCCCTTTCACCACAATCACACCATAGACACAAAGAGATCCTCTGTGAATTCCCTTTCACCACAATCACATCATAGACACAAAGAGATCCTCTGTGAATTCCCTTTCACCACAATCACACCATAGACACAAAGAGATCCTCTGTGAATTCCCTTTCACCACAATCACACCCTAGACACAAAGAGATCCTCTGTGAATTCCCTTTCACCACAATCACACCATAGACACAAAGAGATCCTCTGTGAATTCCCTTTCACCACAATCACGTCACATAGTATTTATTCATGCACATTATTAGCACAAACTTTAGTAATGTTTACTTACACATTTCAATAGATGCCAATATCTATTAGAATATATCCCACTGTGATTTATGGTTTTCCCAAGTCAAACACCCAATTATTAAAATGCAAATGTTTCTAATTATCCTAATAAAGTGGTAGGAAAATAAACCAGATGCATTTTTGCCACAAAGATAACCGCAGACAAATGAAAAGAGTTATGTAATTGAAATCCTCGGTTTCGAAAGCGAGAAGCAAAGGGCAGAGTCGACTAGATCTTGGAAAACACAAAGCAATACAAGCACAGATAAAATAAAGCTCCTTTGATGTACTTGGTTGGTGGCTATCATTCTGAATTGATATATTTTAAACTGTTATATGGATGTTATGCGGATATTCTAGGGATATTTTCTTTACATCAAGTTCCCAGTCTGTTTTCTGTCATTCACTTCCTACATGAAATTCTTTTTGTTTTCGCTTGGAAAGGCTTATATTTTCTTTAATGAAGGCTATAATGTTCATTCAGAAATGTGCAGTGAGAATTGTCCTTTGGGGAAAGGGGGAGGGGCTGTATCGTATCATGGATTAAGGCCACATACACAGTTGCAGAAAAGTATTTTGTACAAATGATTATATTTAATATGTGTAGCACAGCTTAAAATTTTTTTTTTTTTTCTCATAGTCGTAACTCAGGTGTATGATGTAAAAGCCAACACTTTAATTACATAACTACTGTGTGTGTTAGTGACAACGCAATTGCCTAAGATTTAAATGGTAGTACATGTTTGGCTACCAGAAGACACGTACATAACATGACAACAGGATTTAAGGATTTTGTTGAGGGACTTCAAAGGGATTAATGTAATTCTCATGTTCAGACACCTGCCTACCTGAAGCCAGGAGGCAATGGCTCTGGACAGCAGAGGAGATGAAAAATTATTACACAAGTTCAGGGAAGCAAATGAACAAAGATTAGTAAATCCCCTATCCCTTTCTTTTAAAGGAGTACCAAAGCCTAATAGGTACATCACCCCAAGCTATTGTAAGTGCAGAAACTCCAGGGGTTTAAAAAGGCTAAACAGGGCTAAAGTGATTAAAAAGCATAAGATGGATCCAGATCTTCTTTCCAAGAGCCAATACAGCTCACAAGCTTAAAAGCAGATTACCGGTACATTTTTTCTTCTGCATTCAGGAACATTGGCAGGCCCAAAGGCTTGAGAAATGCTATGTTTTCAATATGCTGTTCAGGTGTTCTTAGAGGTGTAGTGCACAGGGGAGAACATGCAGCAGGTCCAGGCATCTCTAGTATCATCCTGCTTTAGGGCTCACATTCCTAGAGGTGCTAAGAGAGTCTTCAACTGGTTAAAGCCTAGCTCATGATCTGAACAGTTTTAAACTGCACATAGTGTGGAATGGGAATATTCACTCTCTCTGCAACCTGTTAATCTCCCTGTTTTCCAATGTGTCTCTTAAGAAACATATAGATCAGAAAAGACAGAGCTAGACAGAGATGAGTTTTGTGTAAAGAACAGCAATTGGTAACCCAGTATATAAAAAGGTGTTATATTACATTTTATATGTATTTCTTGTTTAGCATTTATCCTGTACACTTTTGTGTAACCACGTTATAAACCAGACATTCTATGTTCCTATTGAATACTCCGATTGAACTTTTCACATCAAACAAAATTCCAAAATATTCCAATTGGATTACCATGATATAAGAAATAGTTGAAATGACAAATGCAATAAGATCAAAAATCACATACAGTGGATCATACATGCAAATGCGAACAAAGAATGTAAATAAATACATTATAGGAAGATATATTTTCTTTACAATATGGTCACAAAAGGGCAAAAACAAATTCCATTTGAAATGACTGGTTGTGGTATTACTATCAAAAACTGTTCCAATCAAAGTTACTTTTTAAGAGACAGGTTTAGTGAGAGTTCATGAAGATTTTTCATGTTTTCTGGAGTCACATGTTTGATCTTACACCCCGAACCCTTAAAAAACAATAAAAAAACAGATTCTCTGTTCCTATTGCTCATTCCAATAAAATAGAGTACTAGAGAACTGGTTCCTGGTATATTTTTTATGCAACACAACATAGCAGAAACTCTGGAGTACTTTTTATAAGGACAGAAGAGAGACATTCCTTTGGAAGTCACATTTATTCAGAACCACGCTAGCAACACCAATCATTCCAATTCTGGACAGCTCTGCGATGCAAAAGCAACTGGATTCAAGTATTTCTTTGTTTTATAAAGATAATCGCTCTTTTTAGTTTTGGAAGGTACAGCATTTTAAAACTGAGTGTTAGATTCAGATCAAAGTAGCTCTGCTTTTGAACGGGTGTTAATTATTTCCCTGTTACATGTGATCAAACTTCCAGATGAACAATGTGTGTTTAGAATCAAATTGATTTTGACCAGTGATACAATGAAAGTGATGCATTCTTCTATGGTTTTATAAATAAAAACAAGTTGGTTGGTTGGTAAATGCAGTCCTTACATTTAGTGGAATAGTTTTTTTCTATCAACCACATAGACACAATTTTGAATGGTTTATCTCGATTGATTTTGAGTCTGTTGTTTAAAAGCATTTTAAGTGAAATAGATTATTCACCAACTGTTGATTGGGTCCTACAGCACAGAATTGCTAATGTGTTTTACTAGGGTTATTTAACCTAGGGTGTAGCAGGAAAAAAACAAGACTCATAACATCTGTAAAGCTTTTTGATGTGGAATTCATATGGTGTAATACTATGACACAGGGAGTTCTATTACACAGTGGTTGTGATGTTATTGTCACCTGATCTGAGAGCAATAAATGCAAGATCAGAAGCCTCTCCTCAAGGCCAGAAGCACAGTTTTCATATTTAAAAGTCACATTTTCTTACACTCAATGTATTATATATGTGTAGTGCTGTGCTTTAAAAGACATTTTGATATCAGGGAAAAAAAAATGTATCAAGTTACCTTTGACACTAATACTCTCTATGTAATTCAGAATATATCCTAGATAAGCACGATGAACATTTCTGCTTCACAATAAGTGGTGGTGGCCCTGATTAGTAGAATCCAGTAGGAATGACCATTTGTGCACTGAATTCGTTCCTGACTGCAAGCCTAACTGCAGCCTCCAGGTGGCAGCAGTGAGTAAAAGAATGTCAAACTGTAACTGCCTGCTGCACTCCATATGGATTTCATATTGGTAAGCCCAGATAGTTCTAGACGACGTGGAGCCATCCTTTATAAGTAAGAGGAAGTGAGTGGTGTGCATGTCTGCCACTGTTTCCCATTTACACCAGCAGGCTTTTGGAACCAGTCCAACAGCACTTACGTTCACAGACAACTTGTCAGAACTGAATCCAAGATGATTTGTTAAGGAATATTAAGATGAGAGTTTTTCCTGTCCCTCCCATATATAGGATTAACATTAATGAACTGCACTATCAACTTTTTCTTCAGTTTCCCTACGTATCAACCACAGCACACTGGCAGATTATTAAAGCACTCGTTTAAATAAACATACACACTCCCCTTACACTTGCCAATATTTTCATTTTAGAGAACAAGGGACATTTTGTGAGATTTCATACATATTCTATATGTTGTTACAGACATAGTAGTTTAACCTCTACTTTCTGCAGGTTATTGCTTGCTTTTACATATCCATAAATAAAGACACTGCTTGCTCCCTTCATAAACTCGATTTGTCTCCAGTCTTTCTGTCGTTGTAATAGTAAAACAATATAAAACTACAGTACTGCTATATCGTTATACTGGTCTATAGTAGGTACTAAGCTAAGCTAAGGATCAACACCCCTGCTGGCAGCAAGACCCTCTTAGGACATAGCACAGATTTAAAAGATGTTTTATTTTGATAACAAAAATATGACCCTGACCTGATTATTCTGATCTGATTCATCCTTAACAGTAGGTTCTGATGTACAAGTATAATATAACCCTACTAGGTACTGCTGTACAGGGCACACTGTACATGTCTATGGTATTTTACACAATGTTTACTTATGGGTATTCTGTGTTACAAACAGGAACATAAAAAAGTACTGTCCCATTGTCTGATTCCCATTATTCTGCACACAGCACAGAGTGTAAATACAATTTATAGTATGTACATTTAAATATGAATGTAGTTTTTGTTTTCGTTCTCACTGAAGAAAAACCCTTCTTTTGAATGATTCTGTAATTTATAGGCTTGCAGTAAGAAGACAGTTGGCTTACTGATTGAAGGATATAGATCTTTAGATTCATTTGGTCTTAGAGACTTCACATAACATTGGTTCCACGTCTCCTGTGACCGCACAGAGAAGTCTTTGAACCAAGCAGTTTGCAGCGGGTATTATTCAAAGATTTTTTCACTTTAACAAGTTAACAATGCAATGTATTGTTTGTTTGTTTGTTGCTGGCTGCATCCTATGGTCTTTGTATTACTTTAGTCCCATTTTAAAAGAAAACCACAATTCCTTCGGCATTTTAAAAATAGCTGTAGGACCAATCAGCTCCAGCCCCAGTAAAAAAAAACAAAAAAAAAACACATTTAACTGTATGTTCATAACGGTTTGGTGGATTTGATGAAGGTTTACCCAAGTCTACAAACAGGCTGGCTAGATGAATGGGTATACTCCGGATACAGAAATGTGTTACATTACAACATTTTAAATGGCGCTCTAACACAAAAGACGTCGACAAAAAACGTCTCACTGGAATGCTTTGTCAATTTTATAACTGTGTTTTCTTTTTTTTTTTTTAGTACTACGTAATAATGAACATTATACTGATGGTGCTGTACAGTACGTCATAATTAATGCTAGACATATTGGGATCACACTTTGATTTAAGGATCCAGTTACAAAACATTTATACATGTGTAGTTAAAGTTTTTTTTTTAACAGTTATTAACAAGGGATATCAATGTATTACATGCCTTCTTATATTACCACGGTGGCTTATTATTATTATTATTATTATTATTATTATTATTATTATTATTATTATTATTAGTTGTAATAATAATAATAATTATTATTATTAATTTAGCAGACGCCTTTATCCAAGGCGACTTACAGAGACTAGGGTGTGTGAACTATGCATCAGCTGCAGAGTCACTTACAATTACGTCTCACCCGAAAGACGGAGCACAAGGAGGTTAAGTGACTTGCTCAGGGTCACACAATGAGTCAGTGGCTGAGGTGGGATTTGAACCGGGGACCTCCTGGTTACAATCCCTTTTCTTTAACCACTGGACCACACAGCCTCCAATAATAATAATAATAATAATAATAATAATAATAATAATAATAATAATAATTATTATTATTATTATTATTATTATTATTATTATTATTATTATTATTATTATTATTATGTTTATAACATACTTAATAACACACGTAGTGTATAGTTGCAAAATTCTTTATAACAGATCCTTAAAAGGTGTTACCAAAGTGCTTATCCTAGCTGTAAATGGGATGATGATTTAGCTCTTACTATAAAAATAAATAACGTCAGTAAAAGGTCAGCATTGCAAATCAATTTGGCTAATTTACAGGTAATAACAGTCATTTTGATCGAATGGCTGCTAAATTATTATTCTGTGAATTTGGTGGTCAGCCAAGAACATAGTAGTTGCAATCTATATTTAAATACATGATTGCCACCTGCAGGTAGCCTGTCACGGAGGCCAAGGGCTGGATGAGTAAGAGACAGAAGAACCAGAAAGGATTGTCCCTCCAGGGCAGAGCAGGGCTGCAGCACTATGGTTAATAGCTTAATTAAATGATCACACAATGAGATGTCATTTGAAAGAACATTTGAAAGTATAAGAGGAAGCAAGTTTTTTCTCGCTTGGAAATGAGATCTCGATGAGTTTTCATCCTGATTAAACAAAAAGAATTGACTTGAATCAAAGTGATATACAGCAGAAGAGCTTGGATCATATTGCTCTCTGTCCCATTTCTCATATGAAAAGAGCAACACCAGCATATCATCTGTTGGGAATGGGCTGAACCAAGATGTCTGAAATGTCAACCCCTTGAAAAAAGATGAGCTGCTTTTCTTATGAATTAAATGCTAGCTGACTAATGTATGTACAGCCCATTTAACAGTAATTACTAACCCACACTCAGATAAGTTCAACTGAAACATTTCACATGGTTTCTTTAATCTGTAAAAAGTCCCTATAGTCTCACATACTCAAGATTGGATTATAATATGACTTTACGTACCAATACTGCAGTGCTGTACATGTACAGTAGAGCATTAGTATAATCTTCATTGCTGCTTAACTAAGCAATATCATCTGACTAGCTTTCATAAGAACAATTTTATTTTAGTTTTGTTTATAAAGGCAAAGGCACAGTTTCCTTACAGTTTAGTGCATTACAAAGAAGTATAACAGAAAACTTGGTTCAACAGCTAAAATGTCCTGCTTCTGTGAAAGCATTTTCAGTTTTAATTTAAAGCTGTCACAAACCCCAGGAATAACTGGTCAGCCAGATCATTAACCCCTACTTTGAATTTTCTTTAAATGGGTCCTTGAAGTCACTGGGACTTGTGTTTATCATGAATCAATTAGCCTAGACATTTTAATATGAACCAGAGTGGATGGTAAATTAAGCTGTCATTTTCTAATTACTCTGTCCGTCTTCCAAGGGGTACTGAAATGTAATGGTAACATAATGCGGTCTCAATATGTTCTGAGGGTTTTTTTTCTCCTCCATAAAAACGTCTTCTTCAATCTGGCATGTTATTCATTTAAAGCATTAATGAAAAACACTATTTTCAATGGAGTATTAATACCGGCCCATTTTAACTTCTTTTTATAATCAGTGATTGCTACTTGTTCCCAGGCTGTTTCATCTCTGTAGTGTTTTTTGAAATTAAAAAAGCCTTTGGTATATTTATATGCTCCAGTCTGTAGAAATTGCCTAGGATTTCTAGACATTCTCATTTATAAAGAACTGCAGTTAGTGGGGAAAGGGCAAATTTTTCTAAATCCTTGACTTGAATGTGTGTTGAAGTCATGTCAGAAAATGTGGTAGGTCATCCCTTGTAAAATGTACTGGTAAAAGGAGAACATGGAGTACAGTGAAACGCAAATGAAAACATGATCAAGCTCAGTCAAGCAAGGTTAACCACAGACAAGTGTTGTAAAGCCCTGTGATAACCATAGTTAACAGTAACATTGTAATAAAAGCCAGGTAGCCTGATAAATTGAAAACTTACAGTGCAAATATACCACGGTATATAAGGAGTGGCTATTCATATATATATATATATATATATATATATATATATATATATATATATATATATATATATATATATATATATTAATAAATGCACATTTTCTGTTGCAAACTTATATCTTTGAAAGCATTATGGATATTAATACAGGTAGTAACACCACAGAGCGTCATGTTTTTTTAAAATCTTTTTACGTTAGTGTTTGAAACCTGTAGAATAATGGATGTTCAGCTGAAATACTGTGCTCTTTTTGCTATGGAGGATTTGTTTAGTTGTATTTGAAGTTCACCGCCCATAAGAAACAGGATTGCTTGCTATAAGCAACTAGACCACCCACTGTTGTATGAGATAAATAATTGCCTGCCTTCCTGGCTTGGTTGTTTTCTGATTCATTTTCGAAATCGTATAATTAAAGAATGTCTCTCAAATAAGATCAACAATTTACATTTTATAACAACTATACCGCTTTATTTGAAATGTTCCCACCAGTGGTTGTACACATGACATGCCACATCCCTTATAAAATGTAATTGTGGTATTTAATTAATACATGGTAAAGCATAGTGAAGGAACAGGCCAGCTCAGGAAAAGCATGGAAAGAGAAATGCATTACTGTATATGAACTGGCATTATTTATGCCTGTATGCCAATCAAAGTCAGGCATGGGAATATTCTGCCAAAAAAACATTATTAAAGCACTCCTGTCTCAAAAGAGCATTCAAGGGGACAATCATACCCAAGATTTTATTATTTCTCAAAACATAAAACAAAACATTTGGAAACTATGCAGAAATGGAACAGGAATAAAAATGTAGCTTTATTTCAATAGAAGTCATTTACAAGGGACATTTGCAACTTCATCAGGAGACCGAATGGATGGGTGGATGGATTGAGCCAGCCAGACTACAATAACTTAACCATTACCATTAACATAAACTAAACAATGGAGACTCATTTAGCAAGAGAATCCTGTCCAATCAAAACTACCAGCACAGGTGACTGGCAGGTGAAATGTATGCTTTCTACACCACTACACTGACCTACCAGGCACAGAAAGATGTTGCCCTATGAATAGGTGCAGCTCAGTATAGTCCCCAGCCCAAAAAGGGGTACCTGTAACCTCTCAACGCTGTACTTGCTGGGTTAACAGACTGACTTTGTGGTTTATTTATTATGTGTTAAAAAAGCAAACAAATGTGTCTTTCATGAGAATAGGTACAACTTCAAATCAGCCCAGTGATGGCACAAATTGGTTGTAAGTTGGTTAAGTGACCTTTCTCTAATGACTGCGCTGGGATTTATTGGGATTGTCTGTGCCAGGTATTGAGCAATCCTGTTATGGTCCAGTGACACAGTTGTTTTGTGGCTACAGTAAACTAGAAGACTTCTTTAATAGATGTAAGATTTTCCCAGTGCTCCCAGGAGATTATTTTAGGGACAGTAATTAGATCCATCTTGAAAAAAGGGGGGAAAAACTGAGCAGTTTTAAGAGAAAAATAAAAATAAACAAATACATTTTGACAATGCAAATTTGCCTTGGGCCCCCAAAATTGTAACTGGAACAGTCTGTTTTCCATAAACAGATATAGTATACAGGAACTTCTCTTGTTAACCCGCCCCCCAAGGTCATAAACAGTATTTTAGTTAACATTAGGGAGGTCTATGACAAGAACAAAGGCTTTAAAATGAGCGTTTTTGTGTATTACTTCATCAAGGAATGTTGACGTTTTATTACATTAATAGCAACAAAGGGAAACTGTTTACTGGCCTTTGGTAGTCCACAGCTCTACGAATGAGACTTTTTGTTTGCTTTGAGTTCCAGGAATATACTGTTCAACAAAATACTGGCACTTCTTTTAATTGACTGTATACATAATGTTTTTGTCTTTAGGTATGAAGCCTCAGATTGTTGTTGTTTTTTTCCTAGCTGAAGACAAGTTGACATTTGAATGTGGTGAAACATCTAAATGTTCTCTGTACTCAAGGCCTACTGGAGTGAACAAACATTATTATTATTATTATTATTATTATTATTATTATTATTATTATTATTATTATTATTATTATTATTATTATTATTATTCCCCACTATAAAAGATGGTTTCTTCAATATGAGAATAGAGGGTAGTGGACTATGTTGGCAGTGTTTGAAAGGTATTTCTTTCTGGCGCCAGTCTTTTGGAAGCCCACTGGGTTCAGGTATTGCAGCTCATGTTAACAGAGCCTTGAAGGTCAGGATCCAAGCCTAGCCTGCATGTCTGGGATCTGCTTTCCTGCGCTTAGGAGTCAGCAGGCATACCGGCCTGAGTTTAATCAATCACACGTGTCCAGGTACTGAGACCAAAGACATGTAAATCAGGATCTTTTGATAAAAACAAGGAATTTCATTTTAGCTTAATATGGGTAATCTTACAAAACATTTCTCGGATGCAGTCTGATCAAGACTTTCTCACCACAGGAATGTTAATGCTTTCATTCTTTCTTTTTTTATTTCTTGCTAGCGTTATATCAAAATACATATTCTCCTCTTTTACTTTCCTCAGAGTTCAAAACTCAGTTTTTCAAAAAAAACTTCTAAGAGTCTGCACTTCAAATTACTAAAGAGCTACAAGACATCAAAACATGGGGTTGTGAAAGACTTTTTTTTTTTTTTTGCCACTCTTAAATCTTAATTGCATTCCAGATTTACTGCAGCTTCACTAACTTGTTTCTTTTTCAGTGGCATGTACAGTGTTTGTCAGAAAACAATGCGTCATTAATTAATTAACAATTAAAGTGCTCCAAAAGCTATGCACGCCAAGCATCATCTTTACACTGTAAGTCAACTGATGCAACTTTGAAATAAACGTATTTTTGTAATTGACATAATTCTTTAGGAAACATGACCTGGTTGAGGCATTTGGACAAAACCCTGATTGGGATATCAAGGCTGCCGTTTACATCATCACACTGCAGACATGTAGCCTCTGCTGGTGTGCACAGGCTGTGCAACCAAGCTCAGTACCAAAACCAATTCTGAGCCTCTGAGAATCAGACACACTTCAAGAAACTTCATCTATAATGCAGCTAAAACACAACATATCAGCTCCCTTATAGTAGAACACTAACTGATTGCACATTTGAAGATATATTTTGTGTCCTAATTAATAAAAGTTAGACATGTCTGCAGTTTCTTTACCGTGGTTTAGCAATGCTTTAACACAATTATCTGTGATTTACCTTTCACTGATTTAAATATCATTCACTTCATGCTGCCATGCTTATGTACTGCAGATAATGTTTATAAAAGGTAATACTAGAGTAATTCATGTAACTAAATGTACTGTTTAACCATAGAAGTGTTGTTATCCAGACAGCTATATTATGTGTGTATCAAGTTAAGCCCTGAGGTCTTGTAATTTCACAACTGGTGGGACTCAAGTTGATACAAAGCCATCTTTCATCTTTCTACAATAATACTTTCTGACTTTGACCTTTAACCTTCCAATAAGGGGTCAGTGTCCCAGTTCATATTCTTTATCTGTTTCAACACAGAGTTTTCAATTGCTTACCGGTCCCTAAGTTATATATACCGGCTATGTTATGATTTGGTATAGCGTTAAGGGTGAAGATCACACCCTCCAGATTCAATTTGCACAGTTAACAAGTGATCTTGTTTAAAAGGGTGAACTTTACATAAAGCCAGATATCCTGTTTTACACAAAACCAAATAACCTGTGTATAAATGAGTATACCACTATCTGCATTAGTCATGCCTCTGAATTTTGCTTCTTCAGATATCTAAAACATACTATTTAATGGCATTATTGCATATAGCTGTGAAATAATGTCATTTTAATTTATTCTGATGATCTGGTTTAAGTCTACACATTAACATATAGGCTTCCTGGAAAGCAGCTTTAATTCCAGAAAGAGCTAGAATAAAAATTCAATTTCTTTAGTGTCTGCAAATAAGGCATTTGAAGTATGTGCTACTCAGGTATAGTCTGAATTTTGATTTAAACACTTCATTGTTGCTAATATACATACAGTTGTCTGCTTCCTTGCTGGCATCTTATTCCTGTGTAAAAACATCACTGCAAAGTGTTATTAGTTCCATACTATGTAAACAAAACTCTCTGAGTTAGTTTCACACAGTCATCATCTTTCTTTAGGGGTATTATTCATACTTCATAGCTGGTAGGAACATTCCTCCAGGGGCTTAAAAGAAATGTACACAGTTGGATATAAGACACCGACCAAAGAAAACAAACTCATTTTTTACGGCTGTGCAAATGATTTGAATTTCAATTTCTGGCTTTAAAAAATTTAGATGAGAGTAGTTATGCTGATTCTGAATTCTAAGTTATGAAAAACCATAACCCAACCTCTTGACAATTTACAATAGGATTAGTTTACTACAAAAATATCAGTTATCTCAGTAATACTGGCATATTCAAAAGAGACAGCTCATATAACTGCTATTCAAAAAAGTGTATTTTGGATTCAGCATACATTACAACAGGTCTTCAGAAGAATAGCAAAGGAAGGATGAATAAACCTGCAAAATGACTGTTCAAATTTATGATGGTTAATTTTTGATCAGGGGCAATATAATCATTAATAACATAATGGGATAATAAAAAAGTAAGAAATAATAATAATAATATAAAAAAATATTAGTAATGTTTATATGGTATAAACTATGCCTTTAAATTCAAATGCTACATTTCTAGTTAAACAGAGAGCGCATTCCACAGATGTCCCAGATATGCCAAAAAGAAATGCAGACGTAGCTGAATACAGAAAAGAGCCAAAACAGCCCTGCTCAAGCTGAGCTGCCGATATGATCACTTCAAACAGAGTAAATAAAAATGTAACTAAGATGGCTTATATGTTTGGCAGTCTCAGTACCAGAGGGAGCTAACAATCAAAAATAGTTTTAACATTGGTGATATTCACTCTGCTACAGTTACAAATACAATATACCCTGCCTTACAAAATGTAGTCATTTATTTTTTTACGAATAATGATATAATTACAAAAGTCTGTCAGACATATAGTATATTGCTTTGTTTAGTGTCTTAAAATAATTTTGTAAACATTGTATTTAAAAACAAACTACATTTTGGTAAGCCCCATAAGTTTACCCACCTTTGTAAAAAACTTCAGAGGAACCTGCTTGTGGTTAATTGAGACATTGCTTCATGAATGTGTGCCTGCTTGAACAAGGAAGGACAAGCTGTCCCTCCATGTAGTGAAGGGACTCAGCGGCAGCTTCTTATCATGGCAGTCATTCAAGATGCAGTCAGTTGATTAGTAAGCAGGACATGGCAGTTTGAAAGTGTTTTTAGAAAAATAATGTTTTGTTAGACAAATGTACTACTCTATACAGTATCTTATGATTCAGTATTTAAGCATTGTAAACTGTACTAGAAGAAAGAGGCTGAACACATGGTTTATCTTATTGTATTATAAAATTAGAGCAAGAAAATATTGTGCGTAAGAATATTTGGGGTGGGGTTAAAATGACAACAGCAAACCAACCTTTTTTTTTTTTATTAAGGCCTGATGTTTATTTTTTTATTTTTTTATTTTTTTAGTGTAATGAAATTATTTTTTCCAGCGATCAGTTATCATCATTTTTGGCATCCAACAAAGAACAGAAACCAAGCATGAGGTCTTTAAACGTTTTCATAAATACTCTTTAGCACTTTTCTAAATTCCATGCCCTGGGCCAATTCTTTGCAAAATCTGTCACTCGGCAACTGAAGCCAAAACCCACAACTAATGGCAATGCTGGTTCAATTAGCATATGCTGTGATACAAGGGTGCAGTTTTAGCAACAGAACGCATTGAAGCAAGGCCTACAGTGAACATTACATTCAAACTGATATGTGTTGATCCAGCCAACAATGGTGTTGAAGGAGACATCCTTTGACAGTACAGCTATGGCCAAAGGTTTTGCATCGCCCTATAGAATTAACTCATTTTTGCTTCGATTGAAACCTGCTGAATAATGTTACGTTAACATATTGAATTGCCTACCGCTTTGCAGTTCCCCATATACTTAACAAAAAACTGCCAAAAATTGAAAAATGGGACAATTCGAAATCTAACATGAAATACAATACTACTATGATGGCTTTTGCAATATCATTTTGTAGTTTTGTTGATTACATGTTAAATAAAATATCTAAATTATGTTCATATATATATTATTTTTTTTAAATTTGGTCACAATCCTAAAATTCCAGGTGATGCAAAACTTTTGGCCATAGCTTTATATTCTCACTTAACCCTCTGTGTATCCTGGAGGTGACTACCACTGTCAGCCACCAGAGTGAGTGTCTAGGCATGTACGGCAGCACAGCAATACAATACTGAGAAATGAAGTACTGCTTTGTATTGTAGCATGTTAATACCTGAAATCATTGCCTGCAAGTTTATAAACAAGGATATTAAAGAAAAAAGAAAAAAAAAAGTCAGTAACAGGTCCTTCAAGAGAAAAGCGAACATTCATTTATTTTGTACTTATTAAGATTAAAGCAGATGATCACAACATTTAATTTTGGCACTTAGTACTGTACACAAAAAGTATTTGCTGCATTGTGAAAATGTCACATTCTTTAATTAACAGAAAGCTACAAAGTGCAGAGAAATAAACAGAGTGTACCACATTGAAATGCCCAGGAACTGAATTACAAACACAAAGTGATAAGCTGGGTGTCACAACAATTTTACACCATTTAATATACTCACAAGGCTGTGATGACAAAGGTGCTATGGCCTGCTGCAGTTTCTTATCCAACATTGCATTTTAATCAGGCATCAAAAAACAACCAAAACAGCAACATATAAACAGTTCAAATTAAAGTGTACATGTTGCATTTATTGTGAAAAAATATACAAGGCTGTCATTGGCAAAACAAATAAATAAGCAGGAATATGGTATGGAGAAACAAATTCATGTTGAAATGGATCATGAATGTATTTACACACAGCCTGATGTACTGTCCTTTCTCTTTGTGCTCATACTCGTGACAGATATGGGGTCATTTTCTTTTTCTCAAGTCTGCTTTTTTCTTTCTGTCTGGACCTGAATATTTTGACCGCATTTGTCAACACTCTTGGATTGCAGTTTTAAGAATATGTTTTATGAAAAGTGATTGCACATAGTCCATCAACTGTAATCCAAACACCATTTTCCAAAACATTGTGAACTAAAAAAAAGAAAGAAAACAAAGACCAAAAACACAATGATCATATACTGCACTAACTTATATAAGCAACTGTATATGTAAAACAATATAAATAATTATTTTAATGCATTAAATAAATAAATAAATAAATACATACATAGACAGACAAACAAACTACCAATAACAGCATGTGCATTAGCTACATGTTTCCAAATCTTTGACCTTTCTAATAAAAAAGGCCAGTATACCTACAGTGAACTACATCTCTACTATAGACCAGCCAAAGAAACACATAACAGTATATAGCTAGTATTAAATAGTAATTCAGATAACACAAATGTTGTAGCTGGTGTAATGGCTTAACACATGAATGCCTTGTATTGTTGTCATAATTGCTACTACTGTCCTTTGATATACTAGAAATATTAGGCATTAATGTAGGTAATGCAGTGATTGCAGAGATCTGTGTTCTAGAGTGTATCTGATTAAATAACCATCCAAGGCAAAATATATGTAATTACAAAGTGAAATTCTGCAAGTCACTGTACTAAATATCAATTTACTTGTAGCAGATTTCCATAACGGCACAGGTTACATTACTTGTTGAGAATACAATCTCAAAAAATGTAGCTTCCTACATGCCATTTCCTAACTTGTTAAAATGCATTATATTTATATAGAATACAAAGAGTACTTTGTCTTATTGCATTATAGATACAATGTATAATAAACCATGCACTGATAAGATGTTTCATAGGTACACTGCAAACCTCTATCATCAGTACTGTATGATTAAATGGTTTAGGCTATCATACGTTCTGTTCCAGTGCAAATGAACACATACACAAAGACATCTATCTAGCTATCTACACTTGACCTTTATTCACCAATATAACGCACACATATTCATCTTAGCAGCCATAATAATAAAATACATACTTTGAACATTCTTTAGACATGGCACTTTTCAGCTGGTCTTCTTCTTCTTCTTCTTCTTCTTCTTCTTCTTCTTCTTCTTCTTCTTCTTCTTATTAGTTTATTTTATAGATGCCTTTATTCATTAAAACTGCAAAATGTTTTTTTGTTTGTTTTTAGCATTACACTTCAGTATTTAAATATATTTAAGATTTGCATTTATTATTATGAAACTATTCACTGAAAACTCATAATATGGACTATTATTTGATAATAATTTGATGTGATTTAACACAAGGACCTGTAGTATATCAACACAGGGTTTTTAAAAAGTTCAAATGGAATGCTATGTATGATATAATATTTTAAATGCCCTTAAAATTATTATTATTATTATTATTATTATTATTATTATTATTATTATTAGTGTTAAAATATAACTTGTTATACCTCCAGGATTTCATATGCAATACATTTACCCTCCCCTAATTCTGAACAAAAAAACTTACAACACTTTCCCCTTTAAATAACATGACATTAAAATACCACTGCCTTTTTTTGAATTCTTTGTACTCTGGGAAAATGGTATCTGAATCAGGCCCATTCCTACACCTATGTTGTTATGTTGTTTTTTCTTTAAAATGTCTAATGCCTCAATAGTATCATAAAAATAACAATACATGTGTTGGGTAGAATGCAGTCGTATCCAGCTGGCCCACTTGTGTCCTACTACTGGGAACGGCTTGACTCCTCTTTAGCTTTTTCTGCTTCCTTCAAGGCGTTGATTACTGGTAACCATGGTGACGGCAGCTCCGGCACGGTTTTCTTGGCCTGGTTTAAGTGGCTGATAGCTGTGTAGAGGCTTCCTCGAGAGCCTGTCTCTTGCTCTGAGTAATACACCTCCAGTGCTGCGGGAGTGCAGTGCTTGTGCTGCACAAGAGAAGAGAACACACACTAACAATGGTGCTCTAATAATACCGTGTCAAAATTACATAGGTTGCAGTCTACAATAGAGTAGCAAGATTTTCTGTTGCAGTGCAGATAGCAAACATATACAGTCAACTCTCATTAATACGAATTTCAAAAGGACCGGACAAGCAAAAAACAGCACTAAAATACAGTACAGAGGCCCTACTCTGGAAGTAAGTTAATACATTTCCTTTACACTCAGCTCTTCAAATTAGGACCATTAGTTTTATTCAACATTTTCTTCTGGGGGGCGGGGGCTACAAGTAATTCATACAAACATGAAATTTGTGTTAAGTGAATTTGCATTATAAATCATTTACAATAAGTGACCTCTAAATTTTGCCAGGATAATGAAATCGTTGTATCAAGGAAATGTGTTTAATGTGAGTTTGTATTAATGAGAATTGACTATAAAAAGAAATTAATTGGCCTTACCTTCCCCAAACGGTTAGAGCTTAGCTACTTAAAATGGGAAAGAACTATCACAGTTATGGATCCAAAGAAGTATAAATTAATAGCACTCAGTATCCAAAATAAACAACCTTATTCATTAGAAACAATTTCCATTTATTTGAATATTTAATAATATGGTAGGCAGAAATGGATGACAGGATTTTGTGAGTTTAATACCTAATCCAGCCAAGATTCTACAGCATACAGATGGAATGTCTTGAATGCCTTTGGAAGCTAAATATTCTCAAGTGGAAAATAAGAAACATGGTTATCCTGCAGAGAATTGAAAGCAGGTACTTTTTATGTGCTTCAGTAACAGCGATAATGCCAGTTCTTGATAATTTGAATGACGTTTTTTTCCTTATCGTGTTTCAAACAATTACTTCAGAATATACTAATAGCTGTGGCAGGCACTTACATCAAAGGCAGAAGGAGACCTGCAGGGCTTTAATTACAGTTTAGTCACAGGAAGTCTAAGTGAAGGCACCCTGGTTGTATTTACATGCTGTAGACTTTTTTGATGAGGCGAAAAACTCTCTCTCTTGAGAAAACTTCCAACCAGTCTGCTATTGCTTCAGGGACAAAACTGTCTTTGCTTCCCTCAACCATAAGCTAAAATAATGAGACAGGATCAAAAGACTCAAGCTAGGCACAATAAGAAAGGGCTGGTGCTACCAATACATTATTCATGTTGTCCAAATACTGTGAAACTAGCAGGTACTGCAAGGGTTCATGGAAAATGATAATACATAAGTACCTTAGAGTTGTTTGCATATGCATACAAAGAGAGGTAGAAAGTAATACAATACTGGTGTTATTTCACAGGAAGTGAACCTTGCACTTTAGAACACAAAGTAACAAATTATTAAGGGGTTGATTTGATCAACCTATACAATAAGCCAAAGCAATACCAGGTATTTCACCTGGTTTGCATCAAGCAGTTATTTTTAGGGGTAATGTCAGGCTAAATAAGGACAAGAGGTTAAGCAATCCCAGGTGATTTTCCAGCGCTGTAAGATAAAATTCCATCTAGAGCTTATCACTGCAGGGGTATATGTTGTTTAAATAAAGTCGTAAGTAAAATGATTTGCTGTTTTGTCAGGCTTTCACATCTGCTGTTATCTATTAGAGAAGTCTTTTAGGAAAAAGAACAGATGTCAGTTACATCTGTGTTTTACCTGTTCAGTAAAGACACGATATATTGTAATGAGGCAACGTTCATGAAAGAAAGCCACAATCCCTAGGGTCTCTCCCTAAAGGAACATCTCTCCTTCATTTTACAATTAGCAGTCTCCCTTACAGCATCTGGAGATGCATGCACATGGAAGGTGATTTATAAGTCAGCTTATACTGATAGACATCATCCACAGCATAATCAAGTGTTTTACGGGGAGGAGACAGTGTGTAGCACATTTTGTTCACAATCTGTTTGCGGAGTGTGTGTGCTTACTGCTGTACCCAGGTACCTTGAAAGCCCTTGAAATACTATGGTACAGTAAAGGTGCTTCATAATTTTGCAATGACCCTGTTTTAGTAGCTCTATGCTGTAATGTTTTACTTATCACACTTATGTGTGATTTACCATGTGCACACATCAATTCTACATGATTTTACTGCAGTAAACATTTAGAGTTAAAAACCAGGGGCATTTTGTTTTACAAGCTAACCAAGATAAATATCTAATCATGCAACATACACTTCTTTCTGAATTAAAGGATCCCAGTGATTTAGCATTAACAACATGGCTAGGCAACCCATTTCACACCATCACAGATGTAAAAAGAAGTGTCCCTCACATGGTATAATCTGGGTAACTATCAATATGTTTACACTGAAATGACATGATGTTATCACGTAATAGCACCAGATAAGGAAATATTGTTCACAAGGCCAGTTCCATATAATTGCACAATAGTTACCAAGACAGAGCAGGAATCACAGGAAATCAAGCAGGTGTTACAATGCAATTAGATGGCTAGTCATGTCCTGCAATTTGAAGTGCTACTGAATATTGAATACATTAGTGAAAACACTTCTTTTTGTGTTAACCAAACAGCCAATTTCAGAAATATGAAGTGATCATCTGTGTGGCTCGGTAGTGAGCCTTCAATGTCAGACTCTTTCTCACTGAGAAAAGAAATGACACACTGCATCTGGAGTGAAATATTTCCTGCAGAGCTGAGTACATTGTCATCATGTTTAGTACTAGAAATAAGCAATTACTTTCTCTCTGGATGTGCTATTATCAGACATTTTAAAGGGGTTCTATCCATCAGAATCTTTTACCACTGACCCTTTTCTTTTAGTTCTTTGCCTGTTTTTTTTTTTTAATTCAATTTTTTTTAATAATAAATTTAAGGAAGGTATTTCAAACTCTATAAATTAAAAAAAGGCTCTTGCTTCCAGGTACAGAGTCAGTTCTTCTCAATTTGGACGAGCTGCAATTGGACATTGACTGCAAAATAAGTGATTAGGTACCAGGGAGTGGAGGCATATATATATATATATATATATATATATATATATATATATATATATATATATATATATACATATATCCATCTTTAGTGTTTTACTTGAAAAACTAGAATATACCACATTTAAAAGTACACTAAATCTTTCTAACCCATTTAGATCTTCACATGTGTTCTAATGATTGCCTTTGAAAAATGGCATGAGTCAGACAATCGAGAATTGAAAGAAGCCAAAATAATATCAGCAAAGTGTAACACAAGGCAAATCCATGTGACCTGGTAAGTGCAATCAATATTAATGTTCCAGTAGAACTATCACTGTAGCAACTACTGGCCACATACTGTAGAGCTGAATCAAAAACAGCATTCTCATTCACAATGCAAGGCACAACATTTGTATTAGCTCCCATGCCTTTGAATTCTACCATTACAAATTAAAGAGGAATTTCAATACAACATGATCCAATTAAAGGAAATGTCTAATAGATGACTTTTGAGGCTTTGTATA
Source organism: Acipenser oxyrinchus oxyrinchus (assembly GCA_030684275.1). Classification (NCBI taxonomy): domain Eukaryota; kingdom Metazoa; phylum Chordata; class Actinopteri; order Acipenseriformes; family Acipenseridae; genus Acipenser; species Acipenser oxyrinchus. The sequence goes on along the minus strand of CM060259.1, from coordinate 9,653,540 downwards.
GTATGGTGCAAAACTGCCATTAATGCAGCAACCTTTGGTAACATGGTTTAATCAAGTGGCATCTGAGAAAAACAACTTCATATTTTAAATGGAAAACCTTGTTAGCTCTCTGAAAATAAGTGTGTATGTATAATTATAATCACTGTAGATACTACTTATAATTACAGTAAGTATTACTCATAAACCATTCATCTTTTAATGGTAGCACTACGCATTTTCTGCCAAAGAAACCCCAAAAGTTCATGAATATTTATTTGAATTCTACCAAAACAGACATTTAATAAACTGGTTTTAAATAATTCATGATTTCAAGATTTATCAATAGGGCCATATGTGCTGGAGCCTTGACCTAGAGAATAACACAATACTGTTGAGTGCTGAGTATGAAGTCAGTATCTAAAAGTGTCCGGTCCTAATCATCAAGAAACCAAAAAAATCACAAAACCATAATATGGCAGCCATCTTAGGTCAATGATCAAAGTACAGAACATGATTAGATTTGCCCAAGGAGAAGGCAAAACACTGAAAAGATTACATTGCCATCTGGAATGGGTTACGAGATATTAACAGTTAAGGGGATGTGTAATAATGTTTTTAAATGTTAAGGAGCATCCACAGTGAGCTTACCTTAAACACAAAGCCCTCGGGACAGCTTAGCTGGTCGTACCACAGTGCCTTGTACATGACCAGCATAAGAAGGCAGGCCAGGAATGTCATCGTAATGAGAATCAAGCCAGTCAGCTGCATGCAAAACACAGCAACAATACCACTGAAGGAACGCTTCAAAGTCTGACCCTGGATGTCTTTTGCTTGTCACATACATATTAATAAATGGATAAATAATATTATATTAATATTTATATTACATCCCTGAATACACAACAGAATAGATCACATTACCTTGTGATGCTGACAAGATCCCATGTATTATTGTACAATACATTATTTATAAAGGACTATTGTTTATTACTCTGTGTTATTCCTTCACATTACCCAGTAAGAATGATTCAGAATTGTATTCAAACAGCATTGCAAAAAGGTAACCAGGCATCAGGCACAATGTGACAATGTCAGTAGAAGTACGATTTAAATAGCAACAGCCATAGATTCAACAAAACCATCACATTGCAGTTAAACCACAGAATAAAATAGTTGTATGCTACACATTTCATGCCATCTTGTGGGGTAGAATTAGGTTGTACACAGCTGCTCCCATATCTGTAATGCATTACTTTAAGAAAAAAAAGTAACTTCCCCAACACTGTGTCTAGTATCTGAAACTATTAGTTTAATAAGGATATGCAAAAAAACAAACAAACATATTTGATTCCCACAATTACAGTATCTGTATGTAGTTGGTACTGTTTGTTATATGCATGTATACACTGTTTAGAATGATGTGTATTGAACGATGTTACCTTGACCTTCTCTGACACTTCATCATACAGGTTTATATTCAGTTTTTTTATGCCGGGAACATATAACTTCCTCTTCTTCTTTTGCTGGAGCTGGTATTCTGTTGTAGTCTTGACAATTACCTGGGAAGAAAGTTCAGCAGAGGTAAGCGTTCCTGGTTCCTGGTGTAACATTCGTCATGTATGTATGTATGTATGTATGTATGTATGTACTGTATGTATGTATGTATGTACTGTATGTAAGGTATATATATATCGTCAGCCAACCGCTTCTTTTTCACACTGCAGACTCACCATGCAGCCACCTCAGAGCTACAGAGTCGGAGGACAACACAGCTCTGGGCAGCTTATAGGCAAGCCCGCAGGCGCCCGGCCAGACTACAGGGGTCGCGGTGAGCTGAGGACACCCTGGCCAATACTTTTCAGAGCAATGATCACGTTACCTTGTCAGGAAACGGCTGGTGTAGTTGATTCACATCCAAAGGTGTTATCAGCGGTATGTTATCGAATCCATCTTCCCCTGCCTGCTCCTTCTCAGGTTTCTCAGCCAGATTACTTCCCAACTTAACCATGTCTGACCGGCAGCTCTGTATGAAAACAGAACAGAAAATAATAGGTTGTACTAAGTTGAGCTGTAAGTTGTGGATGGCGCTTCACAATAAATAATCTCTCTAATTTTCTATTGTTGCCTGTATCCTTTTCTTATATAAGGAATAATAAGAAAGGAAGTGGAAGGGTACATTTCATGTGTTTTGGTGGCAGGCTCCATGATCTTTGATAAATTATACACTTAGATGGTGCTGCTTTATTGTTATGCCTGACCTGTCAAGGAAAAATCGAAAGCCTTAAGGGAGATTGGGAAAAGGAATTAAATTGAAGAAGTCAACAAATATACTGGGAGACTTGAAAGCCTTCCACACATTATGAGCTGTACACTTTGACCCGTTACGTTAAGCTGATTCATATTTAATTGGCACACTACCAGTGTTGGCTATCAAATTCAATTTCGATATCTCATTTCTGCTCTAAAGATAAGCACATCCGCCCAAATTCAGTACTAATACAATCCCTGTTAAGATACCTCAGCCTTTTAGATACCATGCTGATTTTACCCTTCTTTATTGATCTGCCCCTTTTCTAACACAGAACAGTAGCCGATTGAAAAAAGAGCTATCACTTCCAAGTATCGTTGTGTCCTGTTCAGTAAGCTTTTTGAGATTTATTCAAATTTAAACTTTTTATTTGTTGCCATATTAGAAGCAAAAGAAAGTAAGAGACCTGTTCTTAAATCCGTTACGACGAAACCTTGCAGACCACTGACTTAATATCCTGGTTAAAATCCTCATTATAAAATGGGTATGTGTGGGCTGAACACGATTATTCAAATGTTCACTGTCAAATTTACAGTGTTCCATTTCACATATCTTGTAGTTTTAATACATGTCTACATATGTTAGGATCAATCGCAAATATGAGCCCCCCACCTTTAAACATTACCTTACTATACTCCTACTCTACTCAAGACACATTCATGATTTGTTTTATAGTATAATAACACAGGGCATTGGGTTATTTTGAATGACTGTCAGTCAGATCTTCAATAATCAACAATCTGTACCCTGAATTGATTTTTTCAAAGCCATTTTCTTTTTTGCGATCAATCGTCTTCAACATGATTGATGACGCCTTTTATTTATAGGCATCCGATTGTTGTTCTGAAAATATATTTTTTTCCTGTACATTTCGGAAGTCGAGAGAGACAAAAAAAGCTTGATTCATTTTTTGGGGGGGGTCTGAATTAAACTGCGGGTGTCCTAATTTTAGACCTGCAAAATGTAAAATCAGCCGTTCAAAATAAATAAATAAATAAATAAATAAATAAATAAATGAACTGTTGACACTCGCGCAGTCACTGCAGTTAGCATAATTAGCAGATGCAACTTTCTAGGGAAATAAGCGACAGAATATGTGCTGGCATGTTTGAAGGTACTTTGCCTCAACAGAGATAAACAAAGAGTTTGAAATTAAACCAACAGCCTGATAACAGCAAATGACAATTTGCCTACTTACTGCAAGCTGCTCCAATGCACTGTATGCACAAAAAGAAGATATCCACACGAGGCATAGCTGTATATAGAAATGATTATGTTCTAATGAAATTTAATTTCTGTGGATTTCATTAATTGTAGTCAAATATATTTCTATTTTATTAAATCAGTAGTACATTATATATATACATATTTATTTATTTTATTTCCTTTAAACACCAAATACCAATATTATGCATGCATAAATGTAGTGCATGCAGTTTGTTACTGTTGCATATTCATTTTACTGTCATGATTTGAAAAGGTCGTGGTGCACTCTGAATGAAACCCCATTGTTCTTTCAAAACAAGCTATGTGGTGTAATGAGATTCTCTCCCTTAGTACCATAGCATGATGTAGCAGCTTTGTACCACAGCATGACAGCCAACTCTTCTGAAAGTCTGCCTTTGCAGGTAACACTGCAGTTGTCAGAAGTCCTAATTGCTGGTTGACTCATAGGGTGTCAAAAAGTTTAATTTGAGTCACTACCTGACAACATGCGAAAAGCTTCAGTAATTGGACAATGGTCGCATTCCTTAAAGTAATAAAGTAATGCATAAACATACCAAAATATGCACAAAATCAAGCTGGTTACAAAAAAAGAAATATTTTCTTCAACAGTCGCATTGAAATAATTTAAAAAAAATGTATAGTATATATGCACCATGCTAAAACAAAAGCATATTATAAAGCTTTATTCTTGAGATCAGTGCAGTTTCTAGAGTACAGTTACTGTAGCAACACTAGGCATAAGATAATTTAGTGCTTTAACAATGAGCTTCTACTAACCCTCTCTAAAACAGTTGAAAAAGGTTTCAAGAACTGCAGACTTGATTTTATTAAACAAAATGGGGTTTAAACAAGTCCTTAATAGGACATTCCTTAGAATTGGAAGGGTTGTTTGAAATGCTCACTCTACATGTAAAGCCTTCCATTTTCTCATTTTCTTCTTGTTACAAATTTAAGGGGGTGAGAGTTCACAGGTAGAATATGTGAGAGAGGGGGACAACACAAACAACACAGCAGGTGCAGTACCATGCACCACCACTAAGCTACCAACAATGGTATCACGTGGCTTACTAAACTATTTTTATCTCAAGGCAACAAGATATCAGGAAAGCCATTGCAGTCCAGTCTTGTTAAATGCTAGCAACAGCAAAATATTTCAAACACAATATATAATCACCACAGTCAATCACCTATATTAGGTGAACTCACCAAATACATGATACAGATATCACTTAACTTACGAAAAAAAAAGAAACATGCTCAAACTACACTGCAAATTTAGGTAGTTTCATAGGATATAAACAGATTCGTAAAGTACCATGATTAGAATCCAATTTATATTTCTGCAATGTATTCTGTGGAATGTTAACAATAGAACATATGTCAGCTCCTTCAACCTCAAATCAGTACGTTTTGAAAAAATACAAATAAAACAAGCACAAGTCTTGGGAACCCAACAGCCTTTATTTTTTAATTAAGGACATCAAGAAAATTCTCACACTGTGAGCTTTCTTAAATTCCTTTACTTGTAATTCATTTCTCTGTGATGTCAGTAATGCATACTGTATAGCTATGGGGATTATACCACCAGGGTGTTTGCTTGTTTCGTGGAACAGTCGGGTCAATAATATCCTTTCATTTATTTAATGCTTAAGAACTCCTGAAGAGGTTTTGAAAACACCTTGAAGCTCAGGGATTACGTTTCAAAACCTCACCATTTAAAACACAAAATAGAAATGTTAATTAAATGAAGAAAAAATATAAAAGGGGATCAGGGAAAACTAAATGGCTCCAGGATTCACATCGGCTTCAGAGTTTGTTTTTATTTTTGTAAAGTCTTCATACTTTGGCACCACAGACTACTGGTACTTTTAAGTAGCTTTGAAATACAGTATAGGAGTTGCAATGTACTTAGCAACTGCATTCTGTGACACAAATGCAATCTGACGTGGTCTATTGTAAGGTGTAGAAGTCTGATCATCCTTATCTAAGGTCATCTGAAAACTCACAGATAATACTACACTGATACAAGTGATTGAACAGCAGTGATCTTACAGTGAATCTTCCTGTTAAGGCCAGTCAGCGAACCAACACAAACATGGCCTTAATAGAGGGTGATCTTACTACTGAATGACCTGTAAATAGAACAGAAATTACCACCAATCGCTACCACAGTATTTTGATTAGTAAAAGTTTTAAAACTACAACATTTGTTTTTGTGAACTGTCATCATTTACTGTACTTCCTTAAAGCTGTTAGGGTCCTACTGAAACAGAGACCCATAGATTTGGTCCTGTAATAGACAGTCTGCCTTCCTTAAAAACATGCCATAAGAGATCTCCAGTGAAAAGCATGGAACAAGGTTAGATTTCATTTGGCGAAGAAGTTAAGATTACATTTGCCTACATTTGTAAAGTTAAAGTTGCTACACGAATCAACCAACATGTGGTGACTTTGGAGAGATGACGCACTGCAGTCTGCAAAGACGGTTTCTAATTATTTTTTGTAGTCATTCAAGTGACAGGTAATAAAACTTTGCAAAACATGTCAGAAAACTATTCTTAATTGTCCTAGAGATTATTGTATTCTATTAAAGTTACCTTCATTATAATCTGCTCATTATAACATACAAATCCTTTGTATTCAGATGAGGAAGGAATAAAAACTACAGCATTTGAAAAACTAGCAATCGAAAATCTTAGTGAACCAACTTTTAGGCAAATATACTTCAGTTGATATTAATTATTTATAACATTACTTCCCACCAGTTTTGGATTCAATTTAACAGCTGCTAATCTGAAATGCAGCTGCCACCCAGCATACAGCATCTGCGTTTTTAAAAAACCACGTGAACGAAACCCATTATATGCTCTATACCCTGTTGGACATTTTAATCAGCTTACATACTGACACCCGCTCCCACTTTAATCCAAGTTCTAGTTAATGTTTAGTTTGCATAATAATAATAATCAGCATTACAAATTGAGATTACAGTCATTATGACACATTTTTCATTACATATCTTGCTCTTTTATGTATTTCATATTCAGTCAGCTATATTCTGCCTGCTGACCTTGTCACATAAAAAAAACTCCTTGCCCAAATAAACTCCAAATACATAATGCATTATACTGTGTTAGTTAAGTTATAAATGTCATGCAAACCTTGCAGTGCACTCAGCAGCCTCCAGTCAAGACTCTGCCTTGCTATTGATATATATTCTCACCTAGCAACTACATTTGTGGTGCTAAGATATTTAGTAGGCAAGCAGTACATGCCCTATCTCCAGCCCAGATTTTCAGTCTTTTGGTAGACCAGGGATCAGTATATTTTCCAAGAGAGAAATGGATACACGACTTTCTCAGGCACATCTTCAGATCACGTCTGACATGCTTTGGATGCAAAGACACTAAAGTTTAGTTTGGTTCTCTTGATGCCAGAACAGCTGTCATGGCAACTGATGTGGGAAATAGCAGCTGTTCTCTGCTGGATTCATTGTCATATCTTCAAACACAAATCATAAATTCTGAGGTAAAATAAATAAAACAAAGTGCACACATGTGATATTACTGTTACCATAAATTAGCTTTCAGCCAGTGTGAAATGAAGGGTTTTACACATCAAGAAATATGAGTTGCACATGGGAGTCCCATCCTCCCTGTTGGTAGAGTAGTTGGTTAGAAACTACCGTTTTAAACAAGCATGAACCTGTTCCCATTTGTATGTTATATACTGTATATATTTTTTTTATTAGTGCTGTGACAGATAATTGAATATCCAAGCAAATACCGTTTGACGTGTATTCACTGGCAAAAATAACCATGTTCGTATGCGTTCATGTGACTTCATTTATAAATCCCTTTATCAAAAAGATATCAAGCAAAGAAAAGTAATGAATAAATAACATTTGAAATAAATAACACATACTGTAGAGCCATAAATATTTGTGACCAAAATATGACTAATCACACCCATAAAAACTATTTTGCTCCAGAAATGTTGGTGACCTGTTGCAATATATGAAGTATGTATTGTTAGTGGAATTTCAACATATAAAGTATACATTGTTAGTGGAATTTAATATTCGTGCCAAAAATGTTTGCAGTTTTTTTTCATATGCGAAAAACACATAATAAAAGGCTTGCAAACATTTATGGCTTTACAGCATTCTACTGTACAGAACAGTGCTTCTCTCCTTTCTTTAATAGGCAGATTTGACTGGGTACCAGGTCTATGTTATTCCCTGGAGAGTTTTATTGTAATATTCTACATATTATATTTTTGTTTTCCAGCTCATTCCCAATTAATGAATATTTCAATATTCTCATTTTCCCTTGTGCCAATTAATGCAGAAACAGTAATGATCATATTTGTTAATTTGAGGGGTGTAGTAGTTCATCCTAGTGGACTTAATTTAAATCATTTCTGCCTATTCCATTCACAGTATAATTTAAATCATTTCTGCCTATTCCATTCAGTATAATTCAATTCTGCTTTTTTCAACACACTGGGTGCAATACAGGTGATCTAGCCCCCTGCTAAAGTTTATTTTAAGAATTTTACCCTGGCAATAATGATAATGAGGAACTAAATGTGTTGGGTACCTGTCTGATATCTTCTTCAGTCTGAACGCCTGATATCTTCTTCAGTCTGAGCTATGACTAGTCACACTCAAACACACAGCATCCCCGACCCCATCACACCTGTTTTTAGTGGTGTTTTTAGATACTAATTCATTGGCATTGACTGTCTTCTGTAAAGCTATCAGCATTTAAAATGAGAAAAAATGCAATAACACTGTGCATGCTATTGCCTATGCTAAGACAGCAAGCACGGCTAGAATGAAGTGGTTGCTGGGACATTGAATTGAAATAGTCTCTTGACACTTTGTGGTCTTAATTAGTACATTGCTACTGAGCCTTCATGTCAATCTTTATAGACTTGTTTGTAGGTTTTTGAGTAAGGAAGACCAATTTTAATTTACTGTCCAGGCAGTCACATCACTTAAAAAAAGCTTCACAAAGCTCTTCTATAAGGAGCCTCTCTTTGTTTTGCATTGCACCAGCTCCCTTTCACAAATGCTCGCCAAAATCGCAGGTGAGAGAAAGTGCTATTCATTCAAAAGAGACAATTACCTTTTATAGCTAAAGCGAATAAAAAATAAACCAATAAATAGTGCAATCCGTCATATTGTAATGTTGTCATCATTAGTAATCCAAGATGGTTAACATATCATTTTTTGTTCATGACACATAACTCAAGCACAATAAAACCAGGAATGTTGCAATATTCTGAAAAAAAAGAATGACTGGATCATGTGATGTTACAGTAGGCCATTAAAATTTGATTGGTTTGGCTGACATGAATAAAGTATAGTCCCACCAGTGCTGTTGTATTTGTTAGCACTAGTAACAGTATTATCTTTCTTTAGACAAAGTGAAATATAGCTTTAAAGCTAATCTGTTCCACTAACAGTGTTATGAACATTTTTTAAAACATTTCTGTTGAACAAAAAAGTTAAATGGGAGGGTATTAATAATACAGACTTCATAAAACACCTCACTCTAACAGTAAAAAGTAAAGGCCAAACATAACCTACCATTACAACTAGTGATACAATGGCTCTATTCACAAAGCTGTTTGATATACATTAAACTGCTCAAGTGTTGTCTGTTAAAAAAAAAAAAATACTAGAACCATGTCATGAATATCAAAACTTTGTTATTCATAAAAAAAATAAAATAAAATAATGAGTAAATCTTTTTGAATTTTGAATAGGGCCCCAATGTGGCAAAACAAACACAATACACTAGTATATAGACCCCTGGTAGAGAATCTCATAATGCTTAGTTACTCAAAACACACAATTCTGAACAGTGTGTCTGTGAACTAGAATGATAGCCTAGGTTCTTTGTTAGGTAATCATCTCTATCCGTCATCTACCATCAAGACATCAGACCATCAGAATCAATGCCATTATGGTTTGTTATCAGCCCATGGATGCATTGAATATTATCATGGATTATCATGTAATCTGTATGGGACAGTAGGTACCTGCTAACATGTGCAGTAGGTATGTTAATTTAAGTCTTTAAATCCAAGAATTGTAATATAAAGAGTAATTAAATATGGGTAGTTATTTTCTGTCTGGAAAAGTATATCAAATGCTCCTATTTTAATGATTTAGCGATGGTGGTATTTAGATTGCTTAAATTGACCCATTCATTGACCGAAATTGAAGGGGTATTTTACAGTATACAGCTATTTGTCTTCTCTAATTATATATATTACCTGCATGGGTAAATTATTGTTCACATTACAGATGACAGCAAAACTATCAACAAATGTCCCAACCGGAAAAGACATCCTGTAATTAGTATTAAAGTTTAATAGATGGTGTTTGTTTTTCCATTTGTGAAATCACTTTCATGTCCCAAGCTAGAGTTCTAATAGTACACAATTATTAGATTATCAATGTTAGATGTTGTTAAAACAGCTCTCTCTCGCTCTCTCAAGATTCTTTTAGGTATATTTTGCATAAAGACTTGAATGAACATAATCAGACTTTAGAATCTTGCAATGTGCTGCAAAAAAGCACACATTTCTTAAAAGTAAAAACATCCTCAGCAAAATAAATGTACAATTATAAATATTTATCTTAATCATTCTAGTTAAATGAAATGCCCACGTTTTAATACAAACAACAGCAGCACCTGCATGCTAATACTATAGCGTTATTTGTAATCGGGCAGAAAAGGAACGCACTGGCTTGAATATTAAACGCAGTTACGTATATAATGGTAATAATCATAAGAGCTAAAACGTAATCAGTGCTCCTTTTCGTCAGTGAAAACATACTGTTTGCTGCAATTCCTGGTGCAAGCCCAACGATTAACAATACCCGAAACAATAAAAAACGCTAATGAATACAAAACAAGAAAAGAATGCATGAAACAACAACTACCGTTTTGCAAAAGTCACCGCTTTTTTTTGTTGCGAAAATCAATGTCAATTGCAGTTGGTGATTTCTACAGCTCTTTGTCTTCCAGAGATCCGCATGGGCGGAGGCTGCAAACGTTTGGAGTAGATTTTTTTTTTTTCAGCCGTAACTATGGTCAATATAAATGGTTAATATAAAACATTTGACAGTCTAGATATTGCATCACTTTTAATAACATTTAAAAAATACCATTATCTAACAATTTTGCAGGACCAGTTATCATTAACAAAATCTCTATAAATAGGAATTAAAGTAGGTCACAGCCTTACAACTGATATCGTATTGAAAGTATTTGAAACCGTTGCTTCAATGTGTCGTTTGTAAATTTACATAAAATAATCACAATAAAAATACCGGTGACATTGAAATAAAAACGCAGAAAGTTAAATGAGACAGTGAAGAAATCTGCTACAAAGACAATTGCTGCAGCTGCATGGGTCGGTTTACTTTAAACCATACTGTTCTTTTTTATCACAATTATCTCGTTAATAATAACTGACCGTGCACGAATTACTTAACGTCTAACGATGCAATGGAAAAAAAATCCAGCTGAGTTTAATACAAATAACTCAATCGTGTATCATTCAGAGATATATTTCCATTAAGAATGCAATTCTAACAGGACTTACTGTAATATCTGTACAGCAGAGATGTGGCTCAGATGCTGTGCGATTGTGTGAATAGAAGCAGGCTGGTTGAGACTGGTTACCCTGGAGATGTTTTCTCCAGTGTTAGATCTGCTGCAGCACGCTGGTACTCAGTGCATCCATCAGCAAGCTGTCGTGCTATTAAAAGCAGCTGGCTAACACCTTTACACAGCGCATCAAGCACTGGTAGTTGGGAGTTCATAATTTGACATTGTTTTTTGAAGCAAGTCTGAAAATGTGCACCCACACAACTGCAATATAGAGATTTAACATTTGCTTACAGAAAGCTGCATGTATGTCTGCACACAGAAGTAAATCAATGAAGGTGACAACAACATGCAAAGACACACAACTCCCACATTATGAGGTTCTCACAAATCAGTGAGGTATTTTACCCCTTCTTGCACCTGAGCAAAAACAGAAGTTCAATATCACAATTATAACCTCCTTATGCTGCAAATAGTAACAGCATGTCTGGCTCACAGACACATTAGCATACCGGTTTCAGAGGTGTAGGAAGCTTGTGTCCTGAAACTTGTGGTATATTGCATATGATATACACAGAGTGTTAAGCAATGGAAGTATCATACAAACACCAAAGAGTGATACTGTAGCCTTAAATAAAAATAAAACCCTTAGAGATCTCTTATCTTTCTAATGGTAATTAACGGATCATGAATGCCAGAAGTTGTCAACAGTAAAGTGCCAGTTATAATAGCATTGCAAAGGCAAGGAGGAATGGTGGTCCATATTCACAAAGCACAGATAACTCTGGAAGATCATTAAGAGCTCATGTATGTATTATATGGTTTTTGCTAGTTCTGCAACAGCATTTTGTGCAAATGTGGTAAGCAGTGTCAAATGTAAATAATCAATATGTAAAATACATGTAAGGGGGAGCTGCATTGTCTTAATTGTAGTAGATAACATAAAATGCTCCATTAAATGTCTGCTGAGGTGAAATAATCAGGGAATGGAAGTACAAACAAAAAACCCCAAGAATAAGGCATAGAAACTAAGAGTTTCCTTTACCCTAAAGTAGTACCAGAAATCATGTTTTAATATGAAAGTACATGTGTGCTACAACATGTGTTTCTTTCAAAACCGCACATTGGAGACCTGTGTAGTTAATGGAAGTTGCAAAATGGCTATGGTTTAAGGAATTATTTAGTTAGCTACAATTACTTTAATTGTCCAAAAAGCTTGGTTAATGAACAGTAAATTACAAAATGTAAAATAATTGTGGCTCATTTTTAAATTATTATGAGTGGGCAAGCATGCATTGAAGACATATAAAAAAGAGCCTGTCATATTTAGTTTAGAGTTAGCATGAAAGAGTCAATTAGAATAATAATGCACAATATCATACTGAATCAAAGATAATAATAATAATAAAAAAAACACATTTATTTCTGACACAAGCCATGTTTTCAGTAATAGCTTGCCAAAAGCAATTTGTTGAGTGTTACAAATCAAGATTTTGTTTTTCTCTATGTCTAAAAAAAAGCATGTTAATTACTTAAAAGCAGGCTGAAGCAATCACTGCTTAAGTTGTGCATTTGAGCTGGGGGAGGGCTGAGGAAGGACTGTAGTCAGAGGAGCAATACTAAAACCAAAAGGTAAATAGTGGCACCACTTGATTTGGTATTAGGGAATCTTTCAATTCTGATAAGCAGCATCCATGACCAGTTACTCAGTTGTGCCCCTCAGCTCAGAACAACAACATGTTTTATCAGCCGGTAAGACAGATTCAGCCAGACATTCTCACAAGAACATATTTAAATATGATTGGAAATGTATTTACTTTTATTTGACATAGTCTTTTTATTATCTTTTTTTTATGCTATTTTAATGTTTTATTATGCTGCGTGTATTCTGTAAAGCACCTTGGGGTCTATGATGTAAGGTGCTATATAAATGAAATAAATAAATAAATAAAAGAAATAAAAGAAATACTGTAGTTATGCTACCTAACATCAGGAAAATGATCAGTGCAAGCAGCAGCACTAAATGTGGACGTGGAAAGTTGTATCTTTTGACTAGACCATTGCAATTTCTACAGATTCCACAGTAGTAGAGGGATATCAAAGTTCAAAGTCATATTTGGTGGTTGGATAAAAGTTTTATAAATCTGACCAGAAACATGTTACATGTATAAAAACAGCTAAGTTATAATAAAGGAATCTGACATGTAAAAAAAGTGCAGCTAAATTTGCAGCTAGTGTGCAACCATATTCCTATTTCATTCTGTAAGTACATAAACATATGTAGGCACGTGGTTTATTTATTGCGTGGACTTTACTCAGTTTTATGACATATGATGCAAGTTACTTTCCAGTCTAACAGCCTGTTGCTGATCATTTAGAGCAGACTGTACAATCAAGGCTACACAATGAACAGGTAAGCGCACCTTCAGTTTATGTTGAAATTAATAGGTTTTTTTGTTGTTGTTGTTTTGGCAATATGAGATTTTTCCAATGAAACATGTCTTTTTTAACTTCTGTTTGGATGAAAATGGCCAGTGGGGTGGGATTGAAAAGGCGACTGAATAAATAACCTATATTTATGGTACATTAGCTTCTAAAAAACACTGCGATATAAAGATAATAGGCATGTGTAAAATATGCAAAATACGTATCAAAACAGATTTCTGTATGCTATAAAAGGTAGGATTTTACCTCCAGTTAAATTGACAGCTACAAATATATTTCAATCTGTGCCGATAACTTCTAGTCAATTGAGCAGACGTGGTGAACTGTTGTTTACTGGTACTCTACCCTATAACACAGTGAAACTTTGTTTAAGGGCCACATCGGTACAAAGGCCATCGCACTATTTAGGCCCAACTTTGTTTAACTAGCCTTAATAGAGAGGTTTCTTTCTGATTAAAGGGAATATACAGTAATTAAGACACTCAATTTGATTTATTTGTTCAGTCATAATTCTTTAAGGACCAGGCTTATTATATTATATTATTGTATTGTATATTTATTTGTTATGTGAAGGTGCTTTGGGATGCCTTGGCATGAAAGGCGCTATATAAAATAAATTTGATTGATTGATTGATTGATATATCTATATACCACCAGCAGTCTTAAAGGAAATAAAAGATACATCGTTCAAAACTTGATTATGTGTAGTTGGTAGGTACTATCTTTGCATGGATGCTTAGATACTTTATAATTAATCTAAATACTTTTAATTATTATTTTTTTGTACTTTCAGGACCGTTCTCTTTCTAATTGGTACAGCTGTGCTGCTCAATGGCACCAGTGCAAAGCCATACAATACTTGGGTATGTGTGCTATTGCTAGTCTTCTATAATATGGTTACCTTAATAATGGGCTGGTAGGTGCTAATCAGCATAATTCATTACAGTTGGTTGACTTACATATTGCAGAATCCATATTTATTGATGTTATAAATGACCATAATACACTATTTTAATACTGGATTTGCAATAAACAACCTTATCTATTACTTGTTTACAAATAAAAATAAATAGCCATTGCTCTGGAGAATATTCACAGTATTAAAAATGTAAAAAGCAAAACGCACTGTAATTTATAAGGATATAAATGTCTAAAGGTAATGGCTATATTAAGCTGGAATATATGTGTTGTTTCATAGAAACAGGAGTTCCTTCCTAAACACCAAGAAAGTAAACTATACCCAGAACAAGAGGTGATAAAGTAAGTGCATTTTAGTGTATTTAAACAATCATTCCTCGCCATTAAGCCTGTAATGATTCTTGTATCGACAACTCCAAAGTCTTTTTTTTTTTTTTGTAGCAGGGTTGTTTTTGTTCATGGTATTTGTAACCTACATTTCTGTGGCCATCATGCAACACTTTACATTGATTAACATTGAATTTAATTTGCCAATTCTGTAAAGGGTCTCGAACCCTTTGGGTTTCCCAAGCTGCTGAATACAGGTCAGCTTCACCCCCGAGCAGAATGACAAGGTCTAGAGGTCATTGATGTAGATGAGAAAGAGCAGGGGTCCCAGCCCTGATCAGTACAGCACCCTAACTTGAGGTTACTCCCCTTACCAGTGGACAAACCTAGGATCATCACCTAATGTGTACTTGTTTTATGAGATATTAAACACCCTGCAATGTAAGAAGCACATTACTTACTGCTGCTATCTCATGCCATATGCCGATTACCTATTTTGTAGGAGAGTACTTTAATATGGACACATGGATACATGGCACTGCATCTCTTTAACTCATTTTGGATTTATAATAAACAATCCATGTTTGTCATATGAGGAAATAAATGTGGGAATTATCTTAATATCAGTAAAGTAAAATAAAAAAAGATTCAAATTGCCATTTTTGTTCTTCTTTTACATTAACAGAGCTGTATTCAATGAGAAGATGTCTCTTGGGCTGAGGGAGATTGACCCACCAGAAGATGAAGAGTTAACATATGATATTGACCCAGACATGAAGAGTGCAGTTAAACATCCAAGGGAGCAAAAATACAAGCAAGCAGAAGAGGACAGTGATGCACTAAATCATCACTTTGATGCTGTTCAGAAGGGCTTCCAAGTCCCAGCCATACTTGAGAACAAGCCTGAGGAACAAGTGGAGGTTTCACAAAATCTTCCCAAAGAATTTGGAGGCTTGTATGCAGAGGAAATGAAGGGGCCTGAGGAAGACAGGGATCACCTATACCATGTCTCGTTTGATGCTTCTAATGCTGAGAACTATCCCGCAAGGATGGTAGAGCCAGGTTATGAAATTATGGAAGGGCCAGAAGAAGACCGTGATCATATTTATCATCCCTTTTAAAATAAGACAAATCAACACAGCTATGCACAGAATTACAGGTATTACTTAATCATGCCACACTGGCTGGTTTACAAAAAGTGCAACTGATTCTTTCTTATTGTTTACTGAGAACATGCAAACTATACACCTTGAATTTAATCATTCTGGGACATATATAACTAGTACTGTAATTGTAACTGATTGTCAGTGTATGACAAATTGGACTAAATTTACATATATTTCTTTCCCATTGTTTTACTTAGGTATTGACATGTTTTCTTTGTAATCAAACCAGAGTACACAAAATAAAGTATATTAAAAAACTCACAACAATCCATACTTAAAAAAATATGTTCCAGTTTAAATGCTTTCCTGTAAAAACACATTTATTTAGCAGTTAACAGGGCATTTGATTCTGCTTTAAATTCTTTACAATCAAACCGTTTGACAGCTTTAAGTGATTAGGTTTTATGAAATGGCTTCGTGGTCAGCACTGATCTTCCGCTGGAATTACACCTTTCTTGATGATAAGATTTCCATATAGTGAAGTCTCTCTAAAAATGAGTTATGCATACATTAAAAACAGACATTTGTTTTATATAAAATAATTAAAAAGAAGAATGTGTGTCATGATGTTAACTTACTATTTATAAATGTGCAGTTTTCCAAGGCATTTGAAATCATATGACTACAATTTCAAGATTCAAGTTTTATCATGAAAGCAGTGTTACATGATATAGATACTGTATTACAGTATAAGGACTAAGATGTCTTTCTTGTCCTTCCTTCCACATACAACAGGTGATGTATTGAATAGTGTATTACAATTTAATGGGAACATGCTTGGTTCACATGGTCGCTGCTTTAATCTCTTTCTTCCCCACTTGGGTAATTGACTTGAAGTATCTAAACACTGAAAGGAGATTTGCAGGTATATACCTTACCCTGTGGCAACAACTGCAGCAGCCTTCTTAGCCCGCTCATAAAATAAAAATCTTTCGACTTTTTCCAAAGGTTTCTAGAAAAGGAATAAAACAAGCAAACAATGGTATTGAACACAAACTTACAGACTGGTGACTGGCATTAAGATTCATTTTAATAACATCAATGTGGCAGCCGTATTAGGTTAGAGGTAAAAGTGATTTTGAATGAGGAGTTTCTATTACATTTAAAATATGAAGTCTCCATCGCAAACTGTTAACGAGATATTTGCAGTTGAAATAGACCGAGGTGACAGTGTGGAGTTACTAAATCAGGCCCTTCAGTTGCTTAACTTAAACATATGTACTCCACAGTGCTATGTAAGGACACCTTGTTTAACACACTAATGCATTAAAAAGATAGGGTAGGGTATACAATGATGATTACTGATTTCATGAAGCAAAGAACTTTCTTTGTAGATTAGCAAGCTTTCACGGGTTCAGTGCCGTGTGGATAGTTAAAAACAGACTCATCTTATAGTTAAAAGAGACTGCCCAAGGCAAAAGCTTTGAACCTTAATTTAAAAAAAAAAACTGCTACAGAATTTGTACATGCTCCCAAAGTAAAACACGCACATTAGAGAATAAGACTATCCAGTCTTTTGCCATGCTGTATATCTTGAAAGCAGTTTTAAGAAAAAAAATGTATCATGCCACAATTGTATACATGTATTATTAAAGTGGTAAATATTATATTGTTAACATAAAGTAATGAGACATTGGGCATCATACAGTTCTTGAGTATTCGCATCACTACAAACTTGCTGGAGTTCTGAAGCTCACCAAACCAAATGAAAATATTGTTTTGGCTGTTTGGTTTGGTGTCAGGCTGTCAAGGAAATCTTGCAGTGCCACACTCTGTGCCAAAGTGAATTTGGTGTTTCATGCAGCAAAAAAAAACAAAACATTGAACAACTGCTGCAAATTGAAAATGTTCTTTAAAACAACCCCCAGTTTGGAAAAATGACCTCCACTTGGCATGAAGGCCTTAACTCCAGTCAATATTTGTATACTAAAGTCTATTTCCATAAATGTCTGCTTATTTCATTTTCAGTGGTAAAGAATGTATGGTTCTTACACACAGGACACTGTACATCACATTTCAATACAGAACTAGTATTTGTTTTCTCAAAATACACCTTTTTACTGAAAGGAACATACTACTGGGGTGCGGTAAAACAGACATATGCAACTGCTTCATGTTAAAGGAAGGAAAACAGTACTATTGTGCTGTATCCAAAATTGGAAAAAAAAGCATTTATAAAAGTGATTTAGGTGTATATGCTTCTACTAACAGACTGAAGCACTACTGTAAAAACTCAAAAGCATTTAAGCAGTAATTACAGAAATTAACCGGCTTACAGATGATCCAGCTTGGTCAAGGAGTCGCACGTATTCACTCCACACTGGTATCTTCAGTCCTCTCTGCTTGTCATATTCTACTACATCCATAACAGCAGCCTGTTGTGCAAGACACTGAGTTACTTGCTGGAAAACTAAAGTGCTGGCAGTTTTATAATCTTTCCTATTCAATGAATAATTACAAAGACTTACCGGGCAACAGACATAAGTATCCAGTGGAAACAGTTTTAATATGGCTTCCAACAGTTGAGGAATGCCAAGTCCTAAAAAAAAAAAAATGGTCGTGCTTCCAATTAATCAAAGTACATTTTTAAAATAACACTTTCACCCCAGTTTTCTTCTCAACTTTTTGAAATGCCTAGTTCAGATATTTACATTTGTGCTGTCACCTACTTACCAAGCAAGAGGACAGAAGATCAGAAGGAAACCTCTGTTTGCTTTGCCGGGCCAATCGCCTCTTTTCACCCCCTGGACCTAAACTATGGATGTTACCAAGCTACTGAACCCTGGAGGCGAGAGTTTAACCTTGAAAGATTCTGCAAGGACTCACTGGGCGCCTGGGTGCAATGAGGACAGGCCCAAGCAGGATTGGAAGCGCACTAGCAGTGCTGTTTACTAGGTGAGTGCATGAGGGCCCACAGCTGGGTGGGAAGTGCCAATCGGAAAGCATGCTGGTAGGGAAATGGAAGTTGAGTTTAATGAAGATATTTTCTGTTACGTGATTGATTTTGCCTTACAGGCAACACAGCTAAAGGCTACTATGGTACACTCGTAAACATATATTGAAACAAAGCAACATGATTATGAAATTAATTATGAACAACATAAATGTATTGATAAGTATTCTGCACTTGCCATCTGCTCTTATTTCAGTTGGTCCACAGCGACAAATTGAAGAAGCAGGAAAGTTTGCATCAGCAAGAACTGAAACATAGTAAAAGAATGATTAGGTCATTCTATAGAGAATCGACACAGGATCAAAGAGTGTACAGGTTGATAGTATTGAGAAACAAACCCATACTTGTGACCTTTCGTTCCCGACCCAACCCAATTTAGTTTTTTTCACAATAACATGTGTTCTATTGTGTTTCCAAACCCCAGGTTTCAGGAAGTCAAAAACAAGTAATTAAGTATGACTGCCTGTGGAAGGTAATCGCATTTTAATATCTCTTCAGAAGCAGCATGGGGATAGGTGATGGATTTGTATGAGTGATGAACTGAAGTTCTAAACTGAAAGTTGTTCAAAGTGACCTCAGAAAGTTAAAACCCCATAATTTGGTATGATTCCTCCAGATATGCTACTGAAGATATGCAAACCTGCCACATCAAAACCATACTTTCAATGTGACAGGGTTTGAAGGCCCATCATAATATGGAACACTGAATTGACTGCACAAAGCTAAGATGCTGAACTTATTAGTTGAGTATGAATCGATATGCAAACTAAATAATAAAGTAAATCCAAAAAGAATGAAAACTAAATCCCCTATCATCCCCTGCTGGGTACGCTTATCCCCGTCAACTGGGATATAGTGCAGTCAGGCACATGTGTGGACATATGTCACTCTTTAGAGTTTTGTATATAGGAAGAGACATATGTGTCCAGTCATTAGCATGGTTATTGACTTTATCAGAATATAGAGTAAACAGAGGCTGTCTGTATTACACACAACCAATTTTCCAGTTGTGATTTTTATTACACTACAAACATATCAAATTATTAAGTCATTTAGGAAATTCTCTCATTCTGAAAATCTTAGTAACAAATGTAATTTATAGTAATCCATCGCTTTAGCAATATTGAGTAAAGGAAATGTAAGAATATTGATGTTAATCTTAGAAAGGGTTTCTAATTTTCCTAATTTAATGAGCATTTTTATAAATTCAAGTAAATTAAAAGTAATCTGTTGGAAATTCCAACACTAGTTTATTATGGTGTGAGTTGGTAGTTTGCTGGTTTTAAACTGGCCATGCTGGTTTAAGAGACTGAAATACTGGTTCAAGAAAAAAAAGAACAATGTAAATTTCTTCAATAAAATACAAGTAAAATAGTACCAGTGATTGTTGTATACACGTTCATCCAATTGCTGTGAATTTATGCTGGGGATTTACGTAAATGCTACATTTGTCTGTTTAAATTCCCAACTATTGCAAGCCAGCTGCTCATTACAATCTGGCAACAACCATGTCAGTACGGAATGGACTGAATACATTCAGCAAAATCTGTAGCGTTGGCTAATGTAACTGGCAGACTGCTTCAACTTCTAAACATGCAATGCTCTGAATCTAATAACCCCATGGCACGTCTTAAATTGATATTTACATCTTTGTCAACTGTAATCAGACTTTAAAAAGTCACCCTTCCATGACTTTTTCTGTACAGAGTACATAGCATGCAGATGAAGCTGAAATGGGTACAAATATCAGGATTTAATTAAAATAAAAGGATATTTACCATGATAATGTATTTGTGTTTAAAAATGAGGATTGGTCATATGCACGTTGTCACATTTTCCATTACAAGACACTCCAAGTGGATGCAACAAATCATTGCATATGGGAATAGGTTAAAGATGCAAAAAACAGAGGGATCAATTCTATCATGTACTGGGTTTGAACAATAAACATGTCATACATAGCGATCAATCATATCATGTACTGGGTTTAGACAATAAACCTGCCATGACACTGTCAACAAGGTGTAAGGCTAGCACTAGCTGGATGGTTATGGGACTATTCCTCAATAATTACCACCTCTTAATTCCCTCAGAGAATCTGCGGCAGGATATGCTCTCCACAATGTCATATAGAGTCACGTTTTCTTAGTAAAACATAAGTAACTTGCAGTCTTGGATATGGATATGACGTTCCTCTATACAGGTCTTCCACACTTTCTGTCTCTTTATACTGTATATAAAATGCTTGCCAAGGAGAGAAGGCTTTACTTTTTTTTTTTTTTTAAATCTCGCCCTGTAATGGTATCATAAATGTTGTTGTACATTTCTTATTTAAACTGTGAATGTTGTATGCAATTATAATGATATATTGTGCTTGTATGTTTGTGCATTATAGTACAGTAGCCCAATTACCCGTTTCCCACGTTTACAGATAGGTACTGTTACTGTATAACGTTAAACATGTGCATGATACATTGTAAAAAAGATCACGCTTCATTTCAGAGTGTAGTGCAACAGATTCAAATCAGGCGATACATTCTAATTAACAGTCTTTCGCATAACGCTCCCAAACATTCACATTTTGCACACTGATTTGTGATTTTAAATAAACCCAACTGTCATGAATTCTAGCTGCTGACGCCTGCTGCAAAATGAGGTATACAGTACGCTGGTAATTAAAACGTTTTATTTATTTATTATATATATATTTTTAATACCGGCAATGTCTTTTACATATGATTAAATCCGTTGCACGTTCCTTACCAAGCTCGTCCCCGTGGCCCATTTTAGCCAACGCATACAACAGTTCAGGAGAGAGTATGGAAGGAACTCCTTTTAAAACAACCATCTTTCCTGTCTAACTCTGAGGTATACAAGTTAAACTAACAATCATGGCGCTGCTCAGTGACAACGCTTTTAAAGACCATGTGATTAAAACGTTTTCGTCCCTGATAGGCTTGTTGTGTTATCAATTTAACATTATTCAGGGCGCTGTTTTTTTCTTCATCACGGTACGTCAAGTATGATATGCACGCAGGGAGTGGTTAACAGGTAGAAAACAGAAAGTACTGATTAGAGGAGAAACCTTAAAATGGAGTGAGGTAACCAGTGGTGTCCCACAGGGATCAGTATTAGGTCCTCTGCTATTCCTAATCTACATTAATGATTTAGATTCTGGTATAGTAAGCAAACTTGTTAAATTTGCAGACGACACAAAAATAGGAGGAGTGGCAAACACTTGCAGCAGCAAAGGTTATTCAAAATGATCTAGACGGCATTTAGAATTGGGCAGACACATGGCAAATGAAATTTAATAGAGAAAAGTGTAAAGTATTGCATGCGGGCAATAAAAATGTGCATTATAAATATCACATGGGAGATAGTGAAATTGAAGAAGGGAACTATGAAAAAGACCTAGGAGTTTATGTTGACTCAGAAATGTCTTCATCTAGACAATGTGGGGAAGCTATAAAAAGGCTAACAAGATGCTTGGATATATTGTGAGAAGTGTTGAATTTAAATCAAGGGAAGTAATGTTAAAACTCTACAATGCATTAGTAAGACCTCACCTAGAATATTGTGTTCAGTTCTGGTCACCTCGTTACAAAAGGATATTGCTGCTCTAGAAAGAGTGCAAAGAAGAGCAACCAGAATTATCCGGGTTTAAAAAGGCATGTCGTATGCAGACAGGCTAAAAGAATTGAATCTATTCAGTCTTGAACAAAGAAGACTACGCGTGATCAGATTCAAACATTCAAAATCCTAAAAGGTATAGACAATGTCAACCCAGGGGACTTTTTGACCTGAAAAGAAACAAGGACCAGGGGTCACAAATGGAGATTAGATAAAGGGGCATTCAGAACAGAAAATAGGAGGCACTTTTTTACACAAAGAATTGTGAGGGTCTGGAACCAACTCCCCAGTAATGTTGTTGAAGCTGACACCCTGGGATCCTTCAAGAAGCTGCTTGATGAGATTCTGGGATCAATAAGCTACTAACAACCAAACGAGCAAGATGGGCCGAATGGCCTCCTCTCGTTTGTAAACTTTCTTATGTTCTTATGTTCTTGGGGCATTTGTATTGTTGTACAGGAAAGTGGTTGTTGATAATAACGTTATTGAGTGCTAAAGACGAAGATGGTAAAAATTCACACTCATGTATAACATTTTTTTTATTTTTTTAATGTTATTTTACGTCTTTTTGGATTACAACACATTAAGAGAATAATTGTATCTTTATGTGCCATTGTGCATTTCAGTCTTTTGGCTCAATAAGAACACATTTAGAGAGCTTTCAGATGCGCATACTCCTCTGCCATGCCATGCAGGCAATATGTTATTATTTGTTTATTTAGCAGACGCCTTTATCCAAGGCGACTTACAGAGACTAGGGTGTGTGAACTATGCATCAGCTGCAGAGTCACTTACAGCGTCTCACCCGACAGACGGAGCACAAGGAGGTTAAGTGACTTGCTCAGGGTCACACAATGAGTCAGTGGCTGACGTGGGATTTGAACCGGGATTAGTCAGTGGGCTGACGTGGGATTTGAATGTTGTGAATGTTCTGCTTGGTGCCAGACTTGGTGGGGTACAGCAGCTTTAAACCAGATTCACCCAGCCCTGCTGGCTATCGAATATGCAGCACACACACTGCAGAAGCAGAAGTTATGCAATATTAAAAAATAGACATTTTTTTATTTATTATTATTATTATTATTATTATTATTATTATTATTATTATTATTATTATTATTATTATTATACATGGCATAGAGGTAGTAATAATATGACAAAATATCAGATTTAGCCATACATGTGTCAATATCAGGGTACTACACTCCTATATATATATATGTGTGTGTGTGTGTGTGTGTGTGTGTGTGTGTGTGTGTGTATTATTTTGCACATTATTTTAGCTTTAAACTTACCTTGTAATTGTAAATATGAAAAAAGTAAACTGTGTTGCTCATAATGAGGTAATTGTCATAAGCCCATGCAATCAAATAACACATTTTCTCTTCATTGTTATCATTGCAACACACCATACCTTCTTACTTCATGATCAATGCTGCAGCAGAAATCCACTATATTCCATTGAAGTCGATAAAGTACATCAGAGCCTTCTGTTGGTAGAAATGGGCATGGCATGTAAGCAGGGATTCTTGTTTTCCAACTGCTCTGGTTATTTATGTGCACTGTTAAAACGTGGGGATTAATGGGGACCAGTGCTAAAATAGATTATCTAAAATAGAATACATAAAAAAATACTTTTAAATGCTATATAAATTGTATTGTAAAAGTTCCAAACTAGTATTACAATTGAATATCTTTATAGGACTTATAAAATATGTGATTAATCAGTTAACTGATTGTTCACATGCTTCGAAGCAGGAGTCTTTTTTTTTAATGTTCACTTTAGTTGTTAAACTATAATTTGTGGACAGTCACATGTGTTCTCAAGTTTTTGCCTGCAAATTGAGTAAAATATATCATGGCACAGCTTCTGGTCCATTTTATATGTCAGTTTCTAAAATGGGTACATATTTGGCAGAGGGGTAAGAGTAAAACAAAACAAAACAACAACAAAAAAAAACAACCACACCACAAGTTGGCTGCAGTGAGTCAAACAAATGAGTTGGTTTAGCCTTATTATTATTATTATTATTTGTTTATTTAGCAGACGCCTTTATCCAAGGCGACTTACAGAGACTAGGGTGTGTGAACTATGCATCAGCTGCAGAGTCACTTACAATTACGCCTCACCCGAAAGACGGAGCACAAGGAGGTTAAGTGACTTGCTCAGGGTCACACAATGAGTCAGTGGCTGAGGTGGGATTTGAACCGGGGACCTCCTGGTTACAAGCCCTTTTCTTTAACAACTGGACCACACAGCCTTCAAAACAGAATGAACTGTTCAAATGTGTGAAGTATTTACAGCATAGTGAATGGACAGTATTTATTTAAGCATATAATGAATAAATTTTGTTTTCAACCTCACTATATAAGGATAATGGATCCTGTAAATGGACAGATGGACAATGTATTTTCCATGCCAACACACTTAAAGAAGGAAGCTGGATGACAATCATTTCCGGAAAAATAGTAGTAGATATTATGATTCGGCCATTATTGTGAATTATACTAAAATTGTGATCTGTATAGGTAAATATTTCCCTCCATTTGGTGCATGTTTAATTGTATTCCTGGTAGTAGTTGATTTGATTTAGTTATTTTCCTTTAATGGGCGTCAGGTCTTGTCACCTGTGATTCTTTTTATCAAACTATCACCCTTTTCAATTGTTCATATAAGTTAAGTATTAAGAATGGGCATCTATAAAGTCTGCTGGTGACAATGTTATGTTGCAGCTACATAAAGTGTATCAACAGTACAAATATGACACACAACCTAAAAGATGTTATACAAATATGTGTTGGTTTTTTTTTTAAACAAATGTTTTCAGTAATTTCTGGTTACTTATCACTGGTTACTTATAAATTACTAATGCCAACAGCACATTTAGATTTGTAAAATGTAACCCATTAATGCCTATTGTAAGTATGAAGTCATGACTGCATGTTTAGGCTCCACAGAATGCCCTGAGTGATGTGCAGGCTCAACTTTCACCTTTATTTAACAAATATCATACACAAATATATGCAGGGTCTTGACAAATTATGTTGAGGTTGTATCACTTGATTTGCCAATCACATTCAACCCTTTGAACTTCACATTGGGTTCAGACAGGAAATAATCTGTGAAGTCTTGCTGTGCACTTCAGCCAGTTACAGTGCATTCAGCAAACATTCAGTTATAATAGACATGAAAAATATAGTCGTTATTATTAATCCACATGGGATGGGGGGTAGTTACACAATTGTGGAATAACTAATTACTTTGGAAGTTATGCTATTCCTTAAGCAGGAAACAAATAAACAATCCATATTTTGCCTGCATCCAATTAATAACGTCTACTGCATTATTTTAATGGATACCAATTCATAATGGACATAAATATAGAGAAATTAGTAAGCGATTAGCTTAGACTTTTTTAAAGCATATGGGCATCGCTGTTTTTCTGTAGGTAATAACAACATATTTTAACAGTACCTTAATTAATAATCATTATACTCATTTGTATAGCAAATCCCTGTAATGTTAAACATGTGCAACATTTGGACTATGAATATATAAAAAATATACCATTGATTCTGTGTGACGTGCTTCAAACTTAGTTGTTTTGTTTAGTGTCAATCAAACTTGTTTCTAGTTATTGTTCATCGTATTCGTATGCTCGGCCCCTTCACTGTAATTGTTTTCAAAGTCACATCGGTGTCTTCAAAGTCAAACTTTTCGAATTTCTCTGCTTGAGAATTATTTAAAAAATGATTCGCCCAATTTGTTATTAAACGTCCCTTTTCTCTTTTACCACGGGATCCTTGTGTTAGGAAGACGATCAGGAGCCCATGGGGAGTTTTATTTTATTTTATAATTTCTATGAAGTCATCTATTTACCAGCGGGGTTAGATTCTTGGTTATCAATCAATTGGGGCGTTTTTCAAAACGTTGTCTCGCAGATGAGACATTTTTACTTTGCAATCACACGCCTCAGTTCTTCAACTGAAAAGGAAAACAAAAGAATATTGTTTCACTTTTTACTTTGATTTAGCGATCCAAGCAGCTGGTAACCTAGCTCCCCCTAACACGATTAACACTGCAAAACATTCATAAATCATGCCATTTTAAAAACAAAATGAAGCAGTAACTGTAATTCACAGTTATCAGTAGGCTACCTCTATAAATATACGCAGATTTCCTCTTGAACACTAAAATAATAAATCTAAAGATTCGAATAACGATAGTGAAATCAATAGTACTGCTATTCAGATAAAAATAATGATATATTGTTTTTATTAGAAATGCTGGTATTTAAGAAATCATTGTTGGCTAAAAGTTCGAACCGGGTTAGCTGTGCTAATAAACTCCAAGAGGTAAAAAGGCTGACGCTTACCTAAATGACTTCCTATGACGAACTCTGCACCTGACGTTGCAAATTTTTAGAAATATTTCAATATAGATTTCCACGTCTCATTTTTTTTTTTCATTTGGAATTGCGCAACAGCTTTCAAAAACGTAAAGAATGTATACCAACTACCAACATTAAGGCCATCAGACTCATTTTAATTGATTAGCTTTGTATCTGCATAAAAAAAAAAATCAAGTTACACAAATAAAGCCAGCGATTTGGCCATAGAATAATCTACATAACGTGCAGTTGCTGCTAATGCAAAGTGACTTTTTTTCTCTTTCTTGATGAGGTTGTAATTTAGAGGAAATTTCTCTATTGCAGTTTTGAATGGAAGTGTGGAGGCGCTGCAGCTGCAGAATATGGAGAGAAATGGAAAGACTGATATGGAAAAGAAAGAAAAGAGGAATGGAGGAGCCAGTCTGGTCTGATGTGTTGAAAGCTCTATTCTTTATCTGAGGACCCATGCTGATCTCCCTTTGGTTCTGCTTTTTTAAATGAGTTTATCACGCTATGAAGGACTGCCTCAGTCAAAATGTAACGTTTTGCCTCTTTTGTCCCCCTTGAACGCTTCAATTTTGGTCTACATTTATTATTTTGACCTTTAGTTAGCAGGAGAGAGACTTCAAAGTGGAACCTTTGGGGTTTTCTCTTTAAGGGACCCTTTGTGTCTTCTCTTCTGTGTGAGAAGGAGACTTTTTTTCTCTCCTTTAAGAAGTTTTGTTCCAGGAGCTGAGAAGAAAGCTAACTCTGGAGGAATATTGAAAGAAAATAAAAATCAATTAGTCTATGGGCTTGTGAAGATAGGGTGCAGCAGTGTGAAAAAAACACTGAGATCACAAAAAATGACTGACTTTAGAACTTTTGCGGACAGGCCCTTTCTATAATCAAATCTGCCGTGGTACATTTTAAAAGTTAAGTTTTGACTTCTAGGAGCAAACATTTATGTAACTATCAGATATTGGAGAAAAAAAATAGTTGACAGACTATTTTGATAATTTAGGAGCAGCATTTGGACATAAGTTTGTCTTTTTAAGAACGTAATATTAAAACATGGTATTTCAAATCAATTGTAATATAAGCTTGCTGCTAAAAACTACATACAACAATAACGCTAACGGTGTTCACTTTAAACGTACTGTTTTCTATTACACTTGCATATGGGTTTACAATCGTTAAAAAAGGTGATTAAACGATTCTCGTGAAGAAGCTAATTGAAATCTATTGTTGAGCTTGATTGTCTGTTTATTTAGGCCGTTTTCATTGCTCACTATTCACTGTTCAACACAGATTCGAGCCTCTTAAACTACAAAGCTTACTCCCTGAAGAGACGCTGTGCAGAAAAAAAGACGTCGTTCTAGTTAAAGGAGTTACCATAAATTATTATAAGCTTTATCGGTTATCCCTTTGATTTAAATTACCTTTTATATGAGACGACTGTATATAACATAAATTGTTCTGTTGTTTTGTTTTGTTTTGTTTTGTTTTGTTTTGTTTTGTTTTGTTTTGTTTTGTTTTGTTTTGTTTTGTTTTGTTTTGTTTTGTGGCATCCTGTTAGTACTTTTATAGCAATTATGTTCTAAAACACGTTTGTTTTTGTTAATACAGAATTATGGTGTTAACTTGTTCTTTCGATGAGTGTATTTTTTGTTTTCTTTCAATTACTATTAATATTAATGTTGTTTGGATATGTGTGATCACAGATGACTTTAGTGATGACGACTTTATATCTGCCCCCAGGGTAAAAATCGTCATTTCGAACAGGATGCCTTGTTTCAGAATCAACCACCTAACCCTAAAATGAACCCACAGAGAAATCTCTGTGGCGCCTGAGACATAGCTGGTTTTCATAACGAAGCCTTTGAAATTCAGATTTAATTAATGTGAATTAATGTCAAAAGCAACTTAATAATATAAACGTATAAAACATAACAAAGTGCTTTTCACAAGAATAGGTTTACCGTTTTTAAAATATTCTTCTTCTCGGGGTACAACAATTTGGACAGGTTTCTTAATTTAATTTAATTTAATTTATTTTTGTTAGTAGAGTGCTTGTTTTACATTAAACCTTTAGTTAAATACCAATGGTCACAGAAAATAATGTGGTCCAAAAAGTTTTTTTCTTTTTTGTTTTTTTTACAGTGTACATATATGACAATTCGTTTGATGCAAAATACATAATTAAATCATCATTACTATTTCTTATGTATATTGCGTGCACATAGGTTATACATGAAGCACACCCAATTTAAACACCGAAAACATCGGCAAATCCACCCGCTTATAGTGTATTTAACAATCAACGCTGAGGCACAAATTCAGCAAATACTCGATTCGGGTCTTCATGAAGAGATGACAAACCGCGATTAAAACAACATTGCAGTTTGAGCACGAGGTGAGTTTAATGTGTTCCACTTGATTTCATTTGTTCCTGAAAGTGTTTCAAACGGGATTCTCTGTTTAGAGATTTACAGGAGAAACAGTCATTTGGGATAACAAAGTGAAAGTTGCATCACTGATAGGGAAATCAAGAATTATTTAACTTTTGTATGTCTTAATTCATCTTTATAAAATCCGTGGTTCGAAATGTAAGGGAATTACATTTTTCATCCTGTTCTGCCAACATCAAGAAATTGCATTACAAAAAATGACACAAGACAAGACAATTAAAGGGACACTGTAGCCAACGGTTTCAAACTTTCAACTTCATTGAATAGCTATCAAGAAGAAAAGAAATGATAATAGGAGTTCGAAGAATGTGTCCCACAGTTTATTTATTTCTTCTAAATCCACATTTACAAAAAATTCAAATTGTCCATATTATCATATTATCTATGGATTACAACGTTTTGAAAGGTATTGCAGGCGGTAAATAAAGTGCCTTATAGATTTCATTTCCTAAACCTTTACCTTGATTATAAAAAAAAAAACAAAAACAAAAAAAAACTGAAGGGGCACATGCAACTTTTAGTTTCAAAACAAGTAAGGTGCAGAACTTGAGCCACAGATACTGGACTTGCAAGTCTATTATAGATAGGAAACAGGGTCGGTTCATAAATACTGTATAGCAGGTCTACTCTTCAGATTACCATTTACCATCTAAAGACAGAACGAAGAAACACAACACTACAGGGGCGGATCCAGAGTTTAAGACCGTCATGAAGGGGATACCCGATATGAAACATACCGTTATAGTGAACGATATTCTGACTTTTTAGTCAGGACCCCCGGATCAGCCCATAATACTAGGAAGTATTTCCGAAGTAAGCTCACGTATTTTGCTAATTTTGCTATTTTTCAGTCATTTTTTTTAAATTTTATCCCCCGTCCAAAAAAAAACAATTAAGAAATAGAAACCAAACAACTAAATCGGCGTATAAGTAATTGTGCCCTCTTTTGTATTACTTAATTTGTAATATTAACACCCATGGATTTGCATCTTTCAAAAAAAAATAAAAAAAACCCCACTTGATTAAAAAGCAAAATGAACGCTTTCTAAATATCCTTACATTTCTTTAATTACAAATATATTATGCACAAAACTAAATTATATTTCAACATAGTCTGTACACCCCCACTCTTCCCGTTTTAAGTACTGCAAAAGTGTTTGTCAATGTGGTTTCTAAATGATAACCAATATAATTGTGTTTTAAATAAATCGTGCCATCTTGTGGTGAACACAAATAACCGCGGATACAAATGCCAGGGTGTGCATGTCAAGTCATCGGAATCACCAACTACGATTATTATAGCAAATATTAAAAGTATGGCTTAATAACCCAATAGCAGTATCAGCTTTAAACACTATTGTTTTATAACATCTAAAGGACAATACAATTATGCTGCAAGAAGTCAATTTGTAATTTCCTATGCTTAAAATGACAAACTGATTGATAATGAAGAATGCCCCTTGCAGTGTAGTTGAGTTTGGAATTTGGTATTTAAAAAGGCACTACAGAATAATACAATATATAGATATACATTAAACACTTAATTCTGTTTATATTACAGACACTGCCTTTTAGATACTTCAATGCAGCATTGTAAAACATTAGTTCTTAAAAAGGTTTTACTGCATTAATAGTAAGTTTAAAACTGTGTATACTGTTCAAGACAAATAAACACATTTAGAATAATAGTCCATAAAAATAAAATAAAAATGTATCTGGTATTGCTAGCAATTGATAGGTAACAATGGAGCTCCATGCCTAATTCTCCAATTACTCTGTAATCTGAGCGCAGTAAATGAGGAAAACAAGAGAAACATGACATTCAAACCCAAGCTGAGTAACAACAAAACTTTGATCAGTGAGAAAGGCTGGAGCCTTGCTCTGTATTCAATCTGTCAGGGTTGAATTGAAATCACCTTCAGCCAATACCCAAGGACTCTGAGTAATTAAGACCCTAAAGACCATTAAGGTAAAGTCATCATACTGAATTCACTCTGAAATAATCTTTAGAATGTAACAACACTTGTTAAAATACAAGAGACCCATCTAAGCAGTACAGTGCTTAAGAAGCACTTTTTGTGTCTGTATAAATATGACATGCATTATTAAGTACACATATCTTAATAAAGGTGGTGCTTGGGTGGTAGTAAAATAAAAGCTGGAGATAAGTGCCTTTGTCATAAATTATAGAAAAATAAAATTAAAAATGACTTGACAGGACATGCTGGCTTTATAGCATTAGTTGGTAGTGCTGTAATTTGGGGCATTTATCCTATCTATAATCATCCTGAGCCCCCACTTTCATACAAACCATCTGCTAGAAAAGTTACAATATTGCGGTTAGAATCTGATTCCACTTAATCCATTCCATAACCTGAACTTTCTACCGTTCACTTCATTTATGTTATTTTCTTACTGAGAGTGCTTGAGAAATGGGAAAAAAGAGATAAACACATTTTTACTCATTCAGGTTACAGATTATTGCCACAGTTAACTTCCAGCATTTGACATTTGGGACTAAGGAAGGGGTCTTAAATATGCAGACAAAGAGACCAAAACATTTCCAATGAGGCGTTGCCACAATCTTTATTAATAACTTCATCTTCTGAAGCCAGCACACATTTCTACATTGATGAATATTCAAATTGTACGAGTAAGGGCCCTCTAATTAGGGAACACAAGGACTTAGGGTTAAATAACTATGACCACATTTGAAAGTTAATGGTTTAGTCCCTAATTAGCCTATAATGTATGTGTTAGCCCTAAACAAATGCTCTAGGGCAGAAATCAGGCAATTTTACCATGGGGATCCCATTTGACAGCTGGCTCCCACAGCATAGCTCTCTGGAGAGCTGTCCAGCAGCAGTGAAGAACACTGTAAATCAGCTTGATCAGAGAGACGATGCAAAGAATGAAAGCCATTAACACTTCTTAAGTCTAACAGTTTTATTAGGATGACTTATATAATACCATTTTTAAATGTGTCAGTTGATAAGCAATAATCAATTCTAATATGTATTTTTAATTGAAAAAAAACTGTAAAATGTGTAATATCTTTTTTTTCTTCTGACAGGGAGCAAAAACAAACCTAGAAGTTTAATTCAAGACCTATAAAGTCCACTTCAATGACTGCTATGGAATGGTTCCTCTAATCTGAAGGCTCTGTGAAAACTTTTCAATGTTGATGCAATTTACTTGTCAGTAAAGGCAGCTTTTCTCTTTTCCACAAATGCAGTCATTCCTTCCTTTCGGTCATCCTAGAAAAAAAATAATATAATAATAATAATATATTATAAACAGAGGATTGTGTCTTCTTAATTAAACTAGGCATTGTAATCTACTTACTGTAGCAAAGGTTGCATGAAATAATCTCTTTTCCATTCTATTTCCTTCAGCTAATGTCAACTCAAATGCTGGAAAAGGAAAACACATATTACATTTATTTGACAATCTGGAATGTGCTTAAAATGCACAAAATGTTAGTTCAAGTTATAGCGTACCAGAACTTGAGCTACGATTAAAAGGCTGACGACGTCTGACCTTTGCAGTGTGAAAAGAATGCAAAGGACAAAAATGTATATAGAGCAACAGGTTTTACTTATTTAAAAAAAAACAAGATCCTTACTTACCAGCATTGACAGCTTCCTTTGCCATTATACAAACAAGTTTAGAGTTGCCAGCAATTTTTTCTCCACATTTGATTGCTTCCTGTACTACCTGGTCTGCAGGATACACTTTACTTACAAGACCTGAGGATTAAGTTTGTAAAGCGTAAATTATGTTCAGTTTTAAGGATTACCACCCCAACTCTGAAGACAAAACAGTTACCTGTATTATTCTCCTGACCACATGAGCTCCAGAGAGCTAACTCAAAAAGTAAATATCTAATAGGGCCCATCCCAAGCACTTTAAAAAATCTCATGTAAATATCTGTCACAGATAGACAGGCACAATATAATCCCCGATGACCCTTACAAACTAAATCCTGGTTTTTGTTCAACTTTTTGAAGCCAGAGGTTTCCATTACGCACGTGGAACTAGTTTAGGGAAGACAACCGTGTTGTACAAATAATCTGACTAATATGTGCTATAAACTGTTCAATTTGGAATGGCTCCTCTAATCTGAAGACTCCGAGGAAACTAAAATAACATGTAAACATAACTTGAACGAAGAGATGTTCAGAATCTTGGGCTGGTCTTTCAAATTTATTAATATAGTTGGGTTTCAACTAGTGTGCATATTAATTATTTTACATGCAATATCATGTAAAACACAGTATGAATATTGCTTAGATAAATGGTGTTCTAATATCAAAATGTTTAAAATGTTTTGAAATGTACACGCCTCTTTTCATGGGCACCTTCACATATGCGTCAAGTTATGTTAACCAGGCTATAGTCTGTTTTGTGCTGCAGTACTCTGCAGGAGATGCCATCCGATCTGAAGCACAGTTATGGCACAAAGGATATAGCCTGGTTTCTATGATGGAGATATATCCAATTACAGTCAAACCCTCTGTTAATAAACACAAGCCTGGCTCAGTCTCCATCAAATTGCTAATGCATGGAAGGCACCAGAACAGACACACACTTATTTTAATTTGAACTATTATTAATCTGGCAGAGAAAATGCTTATACAAAATCAGGCCAATAGTGCCTGTTCCTAGGAAAAATATAAAGTTAGATGTGCAACACATATATATATATATATATATATATATATATATATATATATATATATATATATATATATATATATATATTAATATACTATTAATCAGTCCATACCTGCCAGCTTAGCTTCTTGAGCCGATATCCGGTCGCCAGTGAGGACCAATTCCATAGCCAAAGACTTGCCTACAGCTCTTGTTAGCCTTTGAGTTCCTCCGGCACCTACAAATAAATAATACTGTAAACCAAACTGTACATACGGTATGTTTCACACTGAATGGATGCAAGCTTCTAAACGTACTCAACACAGAACATCCGATGTGAACTTTTAACAACATTTCTGCCTCTGTACATTTTACAGTGAAAACTGATTTAGTACTCAGTAACAATTATGTTCTGTCAGGTCAAACATACATCAGCTGAACTAAACATGCAGTCTTTAAAATGCATACAGCAATGGAATACTAGAGTTTCCAGGGATTATACATTTTGCATTAAACAGTGACATCTAGTGTTTTTTTTGTGATACTACATTCATAAGCAGAATAAACCTTTTTTCTGTAATTCTTTAGAGCATGGTTTTTGAAATCACAAGACACATCACGAAAACAGGTTTTCATTATTGTCTTATGGTAGGACATTCCTTTGCATTGAATGAGTTTTACTGAGCAGTTGCAGACTTTAAGTTGTACATACAATATATTCATGAAACCATCAGGACAGTGAAAGCATCAAGAAAACTCAAATAATTATAATCATTTACCTGGAATGGTTCCCAGAAGGATTTCTGGCTGTGCAAACTGTGCCTTCTCCCCAGCATAAATAATGTCACACATCATAGCCAACTCACAGCCTCCACCCAGCTATGGACAAAAACACATCTCAAATTAAACACTTAAATACATTAGTTAAACTAAAGACTTAAAATCCCTTTCTGACATGACATCATGTTATTTTGAATTTGAATAACTAAATACAAACTACTTTCCAAACACAACTTCAGGTAAAACTAAATGACAATTTAGTGCAAGGCTATTTAACATTTGGAGCAGTATAAAAGCTGATACAATGTAGAAAACAAAACAGTGAAACATTTTCTCATTGCCCAATCTATTGCAGCTCCAGATCTTTCAATGGCTGGTCGCTGTCGTTATGTTTTTTTTGTATTATTCCGACCCCATGTGTCTAAAATGACACTGTATTTTTAGAGACGGCCTGAAAGTGTGTGTTTCTTAAAACAGACACTTACCGCAAATCCATTCACAGCTGCTATGACAGGTTTTCGAACGAGAGACACTTTGTTCCAATGAGCCAGGAAATTACCAGCATAGCACTCCTGGAAATTTCTGTTCTGCATCTCCTTGATGTCAGCCCCAGCTGAAACAAATAAATCACCCACTTGATTTAAATGACTTGCAGGATTTTACATGATTGTTATTATTTGTAGAGCACCCCTACAGACTGAATAGGAGGTAAGAGCAATACCTGTGGAGATGAAACCTCACATCGCGTGACATACCTTGGCCCATTTAGAGTGTGATGAAACACAGACACAAGGTGAGGCACATCCCAGGTTTTTAAAACAGAATCCAATTAAATACACACAGGGTAGGAGCTATCTTTTCAATTTAAGAAGGATACAATGAAAACACAATGTAACATATCTCTGCTTTGGTAGGAACAAACAACTATCAAGAAGTTTGAAATCCAGAAGAGCAAAACAGCAGCAACCAGCATGTAATGTGCAAGAAAGTGTAACATATGTAGGCCACTGTAGGTACATTTCTATGAGATAATAAATAAATTAAGGTTACAAACATTTTTTGTAGTGGTATATGACAGAAAATAATACCAAGACACTATTCAGGTCTAAATTAATATGGCAAGTTCCAGGTCCATCTACAGTACCTGCAAATGCTTTCTCACTGCCAGTAATGACTATAGCGCCAATTTGCTTATCCTCCTCAAAAGCATCTAGAGCCTGGCCCATCTCCGTCATCAGCCCATCACAGAGAGCATTCAGGGCCTTCGGACGGTTTAACTGGATAAACCCCACGTTCTGTTTCTCCCCCTTCCTGTCCACAATGATGTGCTGGAACTGCCCACCTGGAAACGACAAAATATATAAAAACAAAAGTTAACAACTATCTTCTATACTGTAATGTACATTTACAATCAGAGTTTTTTATGTTTGTAAATGTTGTATTGTAAAAGACTGATTTAGGTGGTAAATAGCTATACATGCAAATGTCTTGTGACGTTTTATGGCAATCACGTAAGCTGATGACAACACTACCACGTTGCCGCTGTTCTGGTTAGTGTATTGCTGCCAAGTAATCCATGTGTAGAAACAAATTATTACACGTATGAGTTGCTTATTGAACAAGACAAAATACATACAAGTGATTTCCCGGGCGGTACTCCTCAATAATATTAATGCAGACAGTAAGGGAATACAGAAAAGGAATTGAAATGTAAGTACAGTACAGTACAATATTGACATTGCAGGAACAACCAGTGCAATTGCCCTGGGAGTGTATGTAACCCTTACCTGAACTATATGTTCTTGCTGCAATGAGGGCACAAGACGATTTTTTTGTATGCTGCAGGAGCAGCGCTGCTGTTCTACAAAACGCTGCCATTTTATTTGAAAGCAATCTCTATCAATTTGTGAACTTGACTTTCGAACAAACAAACCCACGTCCTACAGACAACCTGAGATCTCGCGATATTTCTTTTTGACATGGCTGAGGGGTGTGTAGGAGGCGGAGCTTGAGCATGCCGCTTTTTGTCCAGTGCAGTTAAGCAAGAGGTTGGTTTGGGATAAGGCATAGTCCACCAGAATGGAGGCCAGAGTTTTTTATTTTTTATTTTTTTAAACAAACTCTGTCTCATATGCATAACATATCAAGGGCACTGATAAACAACAATAACTGACCTTGATACAAACAAAAGTGCTCAATCTGTGTGTCATAATAAAGCTGCAGAGTTCCATATGCACAAATTGAAATTATGACATAGTTTAGCTTTCTAAACTGTAGTATAGTGTTCTTTTATATTCCAGATCATAGACAGTACATCAAAAATGTGGGTGCGTTAGACATTTTTTTCCATATGCACAAATTGAAATTTTGACATAGTTTAGCTTTCTAAACTGTAGTATAGTGTTCTTTTATATTCCAGATCATAGACAGTACATCAAAAATGTAGGTGCGTTAGACATTTTTTTCCACACTGAAAACATTTTCTCGGAAATACGGTTTTCATCATGGTAGCACCCTGTATACCAAGAATAAAGAAATTAAATACCCGCACACTAAATAAACTCCAAAATAAATAATTTGATTTATGAAAACAACATGCCAACAGGTCAAATCAACGTTTCGATCTACGAGAGATCTTCGTCAGAATTCCGAAAGCGTACGTGAATTGCGATGAAAAGCAACACAAAAGGAGACGTTTTACACGCCATGTCCTAGTTTTTTGGGGAGGGTGAGGTGGGGGCGGATAACAGTGGTGGGGGCGGATAACAGTGCTGTAACCCACAAATACAACATTTGCTTATTCAGCTTCAACATCAGGGTCTCCGGGTAATAGCTAAACGAGCCTCAGTAATATGCTCAGTTCAGTTGAACGAAATTGACAGCTTGCATAGGACTGAAAAAATACACGCGAAAACGCATGATAGATGTGAATGTGCCGTTTTACATTTTCATAGATTATCCCTGTCAATTCAATTGTCCAGATAAGAGAGGAGGAGTGAACATACAGTTGGAATTCATCGTTGATGCTCAGGTACGGTTCTTGTTTTATGTTCGGTGTAATATTTTCTAGGCGTAGGAGGGTAACGTACAGTTAATAGAAATTGAACTCTTTTAGGACAAAAAAAATAAAAGAAATACCAAGAGGAGTTAAACAGCGTTGGATTTTATAAAGCCACCAAGCGGTGAGTAATAATAAATTACTGAATTATTAATAGGGTACAAAAAAAAAAAAAAAAAAAAAGGCTGAAGTCTTGTAATTTTAAATTGTAG
Source organism: Acipenser oxyrinchus oxyrinchus (assembly GCA_030684275.1). Lineage (NCBI taxonomy): Eukaryota > Metazoa > Chordata > Actinopteri > Acipenseriformes > Acipenseridae > Acipenser > Acipenser oxyrinchus. The sequence goes on along the minus strand of CM060259.1, from coordinate 9,615,406 downwards.
GGTAATTTGTGTATACGCAATGCTAAATGTTATATTATTAAGGTTAAACATATGTATAATTAGGCATTCATATTTTGAGTAATGCAACACCCACTAAACATGTGTGTAGTATAGCCTTTCATACTGGCTATTTACAAATGCTACATTTGTTAGACGGTGGTCTTACATCAATTATAAATAAACGGTGTTATATACATGAAATACCAAAAAAGAGCATGCAGTATATAAAGGTTAATACAGTGCACAGGTTATGTACATTCTGAACAACTGCAGGGTTTGATGATATAGACTTGGGTACTGATATATGTATCTTACTGTAATAACAGCCTGATCACTAAAGCATTATTAATTTTAAAAACTCAATTGCCTATCTAAATTGATTTATTGTCGAGTACTACATGAGCACAAATCATGTCTATAGACATCAATCTTACAACAAGTCGAGCTACAAAAAAAAAGCAACAAAAAAAAAAGCACCGAAGAGTTTTAATCAGATACAAAACAGGCGCGTGACTCTGCCGATGAATATTTAATAATTTGACCTAAAAACAAAACCAGGCAAGTTGGGAATGAAAACCTTTGCGCCATAGAAGGTTAATAGGCTTCTCTGGCAATGGCCTATTTTTAGGAAAACTTCTTTGCACCCAGCTCTGTCCATTAAATTGTCATGGTCCAAAAAGCATGCTTTTATAATCATATAGCATAACCCAAGTCCTTTTACTTTCCATTATAACATAAGGGAGGAATTAACATACAATTATAAGATTGAATTTGAGGCTTACTGTGGAAGACTGTTGCCAGAGGATTGTGGACAATAATGCCCAAAGCCATTCCTTTAATTCACTGCAGTCCAGGAATGACTGGGCCATTTTGTATGATACCAACAGGTTAAAATTTAGGAGTTGCATTATCCCCCCCCCCCCCCCAAAAAAAACCCCAAAAAACTAAAGCGTTTATCAAAACGATTGTTCTTTTAAGTGATTTCGGCAGCATGAGAAATGCAAGCAAAAAAGTATAGATATCTTAGTAATATTACATCCTTGCCTCGTCATCAAATTGTTTTCCTATTTTCTGTATGTTACATTTATGAATTTACTTATTTTCTTCAATATATTATGTTCTGAGATGGATATTTTCTCAGTTGTATTGGCTCACATACAAAAAATGCAATGCTTAGTGTATCTTTCCTGAAAGTTTATGTTATCTGGTTGTTGTTGATTTTTTTGAAACCAATATAGATACCCAAGTTCTTCAAAATGAACAGAACTACAGCAACCTGCTGGATGGTCATGCTACTGGCAGCTTTCTTCTGCGAAACTGTGATCTCAAAGGGGGGAAGGGGAGGAGCCGGGGCGGCCCGGGTGCTGCTCGTGGAATGCGATCTCGAGTGAAGGCTGACGAGATACAGGTCTTCAGGGTCAACGTTGAGGGTGGCGGCGCAGCGCGGAGGGGCTGCTGCTGGCGTTGCTGCTGGGGATGGCTGGCATCATCTCGCTACCGTTCGGACAACAGCTCCGAAATGTACGGCAGACAGTACGGGAACAGGACGGATGGTGACTACAGTTACAGTGCCAGAACATCCTCCTCAGTCCAACCGAGATGTTCCATCACCACCATCACATCAGCCCTCTGTCTGATTAGCGTCTTCAAATATGTCAGCGTCTGAAAGTCTTGCATTATTAATGGCCTAAACTCCCTAGCGGAAAAGTATCTTAAGGACTCTTCCTGAAGTTTTTCTAAAACTAGTTGAGCATGTCACTAGACACGTACACTGATTCCCAGAACAGGCCTGAAAAGAAGATCTACATATTTTGTGTAATTCTGTAGCTTGAGACACATTGTTTTGCCAACATCTCCAAATCCTGCTTCAGACTGGACATTGTGATCTTTGTGCAACCCCCTTTGTACCACTCTTTACATGCATAAAATGAGTCCAAGGACTTTTTTTAATATAAAAGAATCCTAAAGGTATCCAGTATTCTAATGGATCTTTAATGAACCATTATAAACTGGCTTGGGTGAAGAGAGAACTAAGCTTTTGTTTTCTTACCCTACTCAGGTTTTTCACCTGGATAATCGCAGTAAGACACTTGAAGGTGTGCGTTATTGTGAAATTATTACACATCTAGTTGATATAGTGTGGTGATTTCACAACAATGCACACCTTGTTAAAGCGTTGTTAGAGTCTTTCTAAATAATTCTTAAGAATATTTCAGTACTGAGCAGGGTATTTCATAGCAGTTTCTATATAAGATAGTCCCATTCATGTCATGTACATACTGAGTCACCATACAGACACATACACTAACCAGTCTTTGAATGTTTCTGTCTGTTGAGCACAGGGAGGTTGTGTACTTGCGATACAGGGAAGCCTTTATAAAGCACAGATGCTTGCAACATACTGCAGATGGTGATGATCAAAGATTTAAACGAAAGGTAGTGAAATTGCTGAAAGAAACCTGTATTTCTTTTAAAACTTTATGCTTTAAAGAATCCAATTGGCTCCTTAGAAATGCAATATCTAGAACCCTGAACTCGTTTTCCACTAGGGCTGGTTGCAGTTGTTACTTTTCTTCATCATTTTCTTTTTAAAAGTAGTCTATGAAGCATTCATTTTGAAATTAACCTTTGTATTTCTTTATCATTAAAACAATCTGTAAAAAATATTGTGAAAGTAACAGTGTTTTGATGTAGGATAACATGCTACTTGAAAGTACTTTATATTTAGTTTTAGATTTGCAGTTAATTGCCAGAAGTAGGAGTTGCATGGAACAATTACGTATGCTGGTTGTACTGAAAATATTAGTTTACCACTGTTTAACATCATCTTTTTAGGGTCATCTATTGCTAACTGTTTAGTAAATGATAGTGCACAGGTTAAATATTCAATAGAATCACACATCGTTTTCTATTGTGCATAATACAGTAATGTCAATATGCTGTTAACTGTAGTGATGTATTATGTGCCATACTGCAGCTTATCCAAAACATGAAGATATATTTGCTGTTTCAATCGCATTTTAATGTACCTATAAAGCTGTTAAGTTTCTTTTAAAAATAGCTCCAGACAGCTCTGCATTGCTTAACCTGGTATCTTAACCACTGTACAAACTAAATTAGCCTTGACAAGTATTGCATTACCTTTACTCCCCCATAGAGGCCAGCAGTATCCATGATTACAGTAAAACACAGAACATTGCCTGTTACACATTTTATAGACAATCCGTTACATTCCATGTGGTGGTAAGTACAAACTGACAACCTTGCAGTTTGCATATACATGCATACATGATACCTGCACTACTCACTAGGATTTATACTAGCAGACAATTTCTGTTAGAATTACAGGAATTGACTGTTCCAATCCTTCTAGTGTGCACCAGGAATAGTCGTGTTTCCCTTTCGTATAAGCATATTGCTAACAATGGACGCAAGGTTCCCTCATAAATAAAATGAAAAAGTGAACTACCAAGGCTTTCAAATTGCTATTGTTCTAGATTCTTAATTTAAATTGTGGAACGTGCAATATTCTGCTCCAAATATACATTTCCATTGTACTACCAAAACATCTAATGCATGTCCCAGAATCAAAAAGTTTACATTTGTGTTTTACTGGACCTCAATTTAAATAGAGTTCAAAATCTAAACAAACTGCTTTTCTCAGAGCGGCATGCACAGAGTATCAGTCTTGTTGATAAATCTGTTGATTGTTCCTTTGATTATTCTCATAATAACATGTCATTCAATTGCAAGTTTATCCCTTTTTAAAATATATTTATGAATCTAATATAATACTGTAATTCTGGGTGTGTTGCACTTTATAACATACTAAAGTACTAAATAAATATAGTTGAACACTTAGAGTGTGTTCAGTAACACACTGCAAAAGTGGGAAGCCCAAATTATAGCTAAAATATTTATTCAGGAACAAAAACGCAGCCGAAATGCACAGATTACTTTATACTTTTTAGTCTCATTCAAATATAGAGGCTAATAATGCTTTTTTAAGAGGGAGCTAAGATCAATGACACAAATATTAATCTATTTCTGTAAACATTCACAATTAATTGAATTATTCGAATAATCATTGCAGCACTATATATTATGTGGTACTTTGATGAAATTATTTTCATTGTCGTTTGTTTGGTATTCAGTCTTTTTCAGCTGAATGTATGTGCATTCAGGGTCAAGTTGTTTATAGACACAATTCCAATTTTGTTACATTTATAAATAAAGATATGTATTGTTGTGTAGACAGAAGTTTGCTATTGCATATTACAATATTTTATAGCTCTCAATGCCTAATAAAGTTATTGTGTATATTAATACAAATAGAGCAACAAACTGGTAAATACAATGAATGTGCCATTTACCATACTTTGCTTCAATTGTTGATGTGAGGCAGTGGTGTTGTAGATAAATGGTTATTTTTTATCTCATGCTGGAGCATTGATCTTTCTCCAGATCTTTTGTCGATCAGTACAATTTTAAATATGTATCTATTTTAAATGTATTTTGTTGTTTGTATGTGATTATAGTTTACATATTTGTAAAAAAAATAAATAAATAAACAAAATCTAAATTTCTTGTATTTTAGGTTTCTTTCTTTTCCTGAAAATGTTTGGGCTTTATAGCACTGGTGGCATTAAATAGATAAATGATTGGATGCATGTAATACCTTGAGTTTCACAGTACAGATTCCTCATGTTTCGTCAATCAGTCCAAGATGAGAGTGTCATGATTAAGATTAACCACAGTTTGGATCATTGAAATAGGCCCCAAGGTATGCTAAGCCACCATTTTGTAATCTAAAATTACAGAAATATAAGTTACAAAAGCTATCCTTTCTAAATTTAGATTATTAATGCATCTCAATACCAGAGTGATGTCATAAAAAAAATCCTATACTGGCAGGCACAATCTCTCTCTAATAAATATGGCTTAAGAAGGCATTAAAGTTCAGCAGGGGGAAAAAGAAAAATCTTTACCAGATAAAATAAGATTAACAGGTTAATCTTGGGATGTAGAGTATGAAACAACTGTTGTTATTTCTGGAGTAGAATCTCTTGTGCATCACATACAGACTAAATCACACTTAAAATAGCTGTGTTTAAGATTTTCCAATGAAAAAGACAAGTTCATTTCTGTGCTTATTTGACATAAACGGATATTGCACGTAGATGGACTTATCTACTCACGTGACCCCTCCCCAGTCCAAAGTACACGACTATTAATAATAGATACACTAAGTTCTAAAGGCTATGTTACTGTATTGTACCATCATGTGAGAAAGAGAACTTTGAAAATGCAATGCAACAACTGGACATCATATTTAAATAAAATCAGTTTAATTATTACTTTATGCTTTTACATAAAAATAATTCAATTTGCAAGAAACATGTTGTATACAATGAGTTTTATTAATTGATTCTCCAGTTTGTTTCACGTTGTAGACACACCAGCTTATCTTTATCCACAGAGTTTGGTCAATCAGTCCAACATCACCCTACCTAGTTCTCCTTTCCTGAATACTCAGATGAAATCATAGGCTGCAGCACTATAGTTTGGCACTGTGATAGTGATATAACCTGAAACATAAAAAGAGATGCATCAAACACTATTACACAGCAATTCAAAGCTCAGAAGCCTCCATTTCAAAAGATTTGCTTTTTTACAGTTTAAATACACACACAGCTCACTGTTGTGGTGTTTGTATTACATGTTAGACCACTTTTATAAATCTTATACTGCAATTATATTATAAAAACCTACACTCTCAAACCCACTTTCATGTGCTCTATTCATGAGATTTCATACAGTAGAACTTAAAAGTTAAAAACACAGAGGGAATGGAGGGTGTCCAAGTCTGGAATGTCTAAAACTCTGAAACCTATTGTCAAAGATTTACTGTATGTGTCCGGTATTAAGAAAAGCCTGAGGAATAATAAGAACTATGTTTAACTGGAAAAGAATGAGTCTAACTTTCACATTTACAATTTCCCTGTTTGGTTGACCAGTCATGTAAAGGATATTCTGACAGATATTTCAATAACTCACCTACTCCAGTGATGGCTTTAACTCTCTGAGTTTTTCCAAGTTGAACTGCAATCTTTTTCAAAACATGCTGGATGTCATCACAAGGCTCCCCCAACCCATACTTATCAACATAACTGGAAAGATAGTAAAGTGTTCACATTAATAAAATCAAAACTGAACCTGTAATATATAATCTCAGGTTTATAGATTTACTTTAATTTTTCATGTCTGTTCAATGTATAAAGAAGGTAATCTGCTATGACATCTTCACCAAGAAAAAATAAAATAAAAATACAAATTCAAATCACATACTCGCACAACAGAAATGAGGTAATTAGTTATATAATTGTATAAATATTGTATGTGGGTGGAAATCTAGATTTTCACAAACCTGTCCTTTTCAGACTTTACATGTCAAGATATATACAGAGATAAAAATAAGGTTTGATTAAAACACAGAATATCCTGTAAAATGAATGTACATAGCTATAACATTCATAACATTTATTCCACAAAAATATCCAAATACAGTAAAATGGTCTCCCGCACAGAATGCTGCTGCCACCTGCTGCTGTACAATCATATTGCAGTTTGGAATACTTTTAGATTTCAGGTTTTACAACATTTTCAGAGGCTAATTGGATTGGTATTAAACGTGCAGCATTAAAAATCCTTGAACACTTTATAAAAGGATCATTTTACAGGTACTTCAAAAAGTCAAGACTAAGGATATGTAAAAAGGATATATAAATTCCCAAAGAAATTCGATGCAGTCTACTACTGTATACTATTTGACCTCTTGTGTACACTTACCACATAGCGACAACTTAATTCCCGTTTCTAAGCTTTCTATCTTGGGAGGAAGAACTCCAGGGGTGTCCAATAAATATATCAGTGGTCTCTCGCAGACCTGGAAATATATAGCTTTTAAAAAAAAAAATCATCAATAAACCTGCAGTACTGAGGACATAACTGAGTAAAACCAGGATGGAAGTGTAATGACGAATACCATGCTGATCTGCGTTATACAGAGTGCTCATAGACACCAAACTGCATTTACCTGAATTTTAGACAAGACAGCTTTAGTTATACCAGGTTCCCCTCCAACTTTGGAAGCCTTTCCTTAAAAGAAAAGAAATTATGCACATAAACTCTGATAATTGAATACAGTAAATCCCATAACAACTGCAATAAATAATTCCAAAAGGTTACTTATTATACAGCAAAAGACTTTCGTATTTTAGCCCCGTGTATGAAGTAGCATGACTAAGTTACTGCTGGTATATCAAATGATATGTAGGGAGAAATAATGTAATTGTGTCTGTTCTTTTAGAAAGCAGTCCCCAAATGTTTTGTCAATATCTATTTCTAAGGCTATCTCATGCACTCTGAATATAGCTAATTTTGTTTCTGAAGTACATGAAATTAAAGTAAATGCCTTTTTTTAAAATGCATTCTTCGTAAGGCATTGACAAAAGAAGATTTCCCAACATTTGGTATACCTATCACCAATAGGCAATACTCCATGTTCTGGAGATAGTAAAGAAAAATACTTGTAAACTGCAGCACTATATCTGAAATGATTCACAGTAAAAAAAAAACAGTTTGCAAACACACTTATACACTCTTGTTGTGGTTAAATAAATACAAAACAAACAGTCTGGTAATTTTACTTTAGTTGAAGTAAAACAATAAATAAATAAATTAATAATAATAATAATAATAATAATAATAATAATAATAATAATAATAATAATAATAATACTACATAAAAATACAAAGGCTATACAAATAATTCAATTTGCAAGAAACATGTTATATACAGTTTCTTCAAGACCATACAGTACTGTGCAAAAGTTTTAGGCAGGTGTGAAAAAATGCTGTAAAATAAGAATGCTTTCAAAAATATACATGTTAATAGATTATATTTATCAATTAACTAAATGCAAAGTGAGTGAACAGAAGAAAAATCTAAATCAAATCCATATTTGGTGTGACCACCCTTTGCCTTCAAAACAGCATCAAGCATCAATTCTTCTAGGTACACTTGCACACAGTTTTTGAAGGAACTCGGCATATAGGTTGGCCCAAACATCTTGGAGAACTAACCACAGTTCTTCTGTGGATTTAGGCAGCCTCAGTTGCTTCTCTTTCTTCATGTAATCCCAGACAGACTCGATGATGTTGAGATCAGGGCTCTGTGGGGGCCATACCATCACTTCCAGGACTCCTTGTTCTTCTTTACGCTGAAGATAGTTCTTAATGACTTTCACTGTATGTTTGGGGTCGTTGTCATGCGGCAGAATAAATTTGGGGCCAATCAGATGCCTCCCTGATGGTATTGCATGATGGATAAGTATTTGCCTGTACTTCTCAGCATTGAGGAGACCATTAATTCTGACCAAATCCCCAACTCTATTTGCAGAAATGCAGCCCCAAACTTGCAAGGAACCTCCACCATGCTTCACTGTTGCCTGCAGACACTCATTTGTGTACCGCTCTCAGCCCTTCGGCGAACAAACTGCCTTCTGCTACAGCCAAATATTTCAAATTTTGACTCATCAGTCCAGAGCACCTGCTGCCATTTTTCTGCACCCCAGTTCTTGTGTTTTCATGCATAGTTGAGTCGCTTGGCCTTGTTTCCACGTCGGAGGTATGGCTTTTTGGCGCAAGTCTTCCATGAAGGCCACTTCTGACCAGACTTCTCGGACAGTAGATAGGTGTACCAGGGTCCCACTGTTTACTGCCAGTTCTGAGCTGATGGCACTGCTGGACATCTTCCGATTGCGAAGGAAGTAAGCATGATGTGTCTTTCATCTGCTGCAGTAAGTTTCCTTGGCCAACCACTGCGTCACGGTCCTCAAGCGTTGCCCGTTTCTTTGTGCTTCTTCAAAGAGCTTGGACAGCACATCTGGAAACCCCTGTCTGCCTTGAAATTTCTGCCTGGGAGAGATCTTGCTGATGCAGTATAACTACCTTGTGTCTTGTTGCTGTGCTCAGTCTTGCCATGGTGTATGACTTTTGACAGTAAACTGTCTTCAGCAACCTCACCTTGTTAGCTGAGTTTGGCTGTTCCTCACCCAGTTTTATTCCTCCTACACAGCTGTTTCTGTTTCAGTTAATGATTGTGTTTCAACCTACATATTGAATTGATGATCATTAGCACCTGTTTGGTATAATTGTTTAATCATACACCTGACTATATGCCTACAAAATCCCTGACTTTGTGCAAGTGTACCTAGAAGAATTGATGCTGTTTTGAAGGCAAAGGGTGGTCACACCAAATATGGATTTGATTTAGATTTTTCTTCTGTTCACTCACTTTGCATTTAGTTAATTGATAAATATAATCTATTAACATGTCTATTTTTGAAAGCATTCTTACTTTACAGCATTTTTTCACACCTGCCTAAAACTTTTGCACAGTACTGTATATAAAAAAAATATTCTGGCATCATGAACTTCTATTATAGTATTATACAGTCCACGCTTTTCAGACTCGCCTTCATCTGTCGGAGTCCTAGTACAACAAAGCAAGAAACCAACATTTTAAATTCTATATTAGTATAGGACAATGCCTTAATGTAGGATTATTATTATTTTATTATAATTTTATTATTATACTTAGCGATTCACAGCGTGTTCACTAAGTGAACAGTAATATAAGGGATCTAGTTGATCAACGTACAGCCCTGCGGGATTTTACATCTGGATTATATTTTTATGTAGCAATTTTTTCAGAACAGGAGAAATGGAAATGCAGTACAACCCAAGCAAGACGATACTCTAATATGGTCTAATCAAATCAATCGCTACATGTATCCAGAAGTTATAGGTGCAGCAAATAACCCCATTCTGTTGTATTATTATTAAGTACATTTTGCCTGAATTTAAACATTTAAAAAATGATTCCTACCTTTTGCCATATGACCAGGAAACCAGTTAGTTGTTTCTCTATTACCAAAATCAAAAAACTGTCGGAATTTTGCAGCATTACACAGCGTTTGGTATATTCTCATTTTTAACTTTTAAACATATACTTGTGTTTACGACCTGTCTTGTCCCACATGCACAGTGTGTAACTTTTATTAAGTTCCGGCTGTTTTTTTTTTAATCTGCAGAAGAGCAGTTCCTGTTACAAAAGCTACCGGCACTGTAATTAGTGGCACAACCACAGCAAACGATTACTTAATTATACAATTATTACGTATGTAACAGGTGGGACATTACGACTCTGGGGAGGTGCCCTAGCCTTAACTAATTAGATTATTGATTAATTAGCAGTGATTGCTTCTACCTATAAAACGCCAGATCTGTCTGTATTCAGGAAAGGCTGTGTTATATATATATATTAAAAAAAAAAAAAACTGTTATTTTGTAATCCTTGTATTTTGCAGAATTCCGGAGTGCCAGACAGTTTCTCTTACCGTTTTGTATTTATTTTATTGTTAAACTGTACTTAGTGTATACTGCTTCTTTTGATAGCTTATTTCTTTTTGTTTTCTTTGATTTTGGCTTTTGCCAGTGTGCGCTTTAGGGTGCCTAGCTCTCTGACTTGACATAACTAAGCAATTTTCGTTGAGAATACCCGTACCAAAGCTACCGAAGGTTGTTTTACTCTGGTTGTTAGAACTATTTTCCTCCGCCTGCACTATTAATCGGGATAAACTGCTACTTTAAACCGAGTTTGTGTGCACGTTATCATTTGATTATTGTGGTTTGTTTGGTTTTACACGTTCACTTTGTTTCTGGTGTGTGTTAAATGTTATTTTTGAAGTTTTTACCTGATCGGCGCATGGTCGGAAGGAGTTTCTAATAGAGCTCCAGTTTACATTTTCGGCACATTTGAGCATAACCTACCTCTTGTTAGCGAGTAAAGAAGATTCTGTCTGATCCCTCATTCAATTCTTATTTCACTCGATAATAAACGCTGTTTTCAACGGCACTGCTGTCTCTGTTATCTTTCATTCATTTGATGGGGATCTGGAGGTTTTTGTTAACTTTTCAGCCACTAGCCAGAGGTTAGACGTACTGCAGTTTTTACCATGATGTTTTGTTTTTCTTTTATAGTCTTTGAGATTTGAACATATCTGCTTTTACAATTTTAGTGGTCGTATTTTGCTTAGCATGACAAAGATTACACAATTTTACAATCCCTTTTGATTACCTCCAGTTTTGCGTTTTTTAATGTTTTTATTCAATACGATGGACACGTGATGTTCATATTTATGATTACGTAGCATCACCCAAAAGGAATAAAAACCCAAACCAATCATGTGCTATTCCAGAGTTGGAAAAGACCCAACTGTTACAAGTCCATGTTCTAGGTATATGCTGTATAACACGTGGGTCTCAAAAGTGAAAAATAGGCTCTAATCCTAAACACTATAAATGTATTAGAATTGTATATTTCACTGACCAAAGTCCCTATCAGCAGCAACCTATACATGCTAATATAAATCGCTGGTTATAGGTGGTATAAATGTGCTTGTATGGGGGGGGTGGGCTCCTCACAATTTTGTATAATTTAAATATTTGTTTACAGATGACCAAAAGCATCTTGTCTCCCATGTAGGATGACCATGTGGTTCATGGAGTTTTATTTCTGCATTCAGGAACTTTGTATTGCTGTTTTACTGGACTACAAATACAAGCATGCATTGCAATGTGCTTAAAAAAAACTAAAACAAAAAACACACACCTTAGTCTACTCCCTGCTCTGTAATTACACTTGAGGTATCTGACCAAAACATATTCCATATTTTGGAGCCTAATACAATTGACAACCAACAATGTAAGCAAACTTGTTTGTTGTCTTGTACATTTTTATGCAAACCTAATTCAATGATGTTTAATTTTTTTTTTTTTCACATTTACTTTGATGAATACAACAGTAGATTTGAAACAGTAGTTAGGAATCTCTGTAATGTTGGTTCTGTTTCAGTAAGATGCATTTGAGGAACAGCAATCTGTTTATTTATATTGAATGAAGGTGGTAAATCACAAACAGCACAGATAAGGTGTACATACATAAGCATGTTGCTTAAACTGTGCACTTCCCTCCCATCTTGTCAAACTCTGCCAAACAACATTGCCTACTGGCATCACCTGCTAAGAGGTTCGATTGGAGCAGGTGTTATATATTTCACCCAATGCCACTGTCAAATCTGTAAGTCTTTGAATTGGCTGAAGGAGGACACGCTAAAAGCCGTAATGGAAGCCATCCTGCAAATTACTGAAGCGTATCACCCTGTCTTTGGTGTAAATAAGATTTTGGACACCTACCACAATCTTTTGAACAAAATTATAGATGATGTTTTTCTTTATTGTATAGCATTTGTGAATTACCAAGGATAGCCTGTTAAAAGAACAATTTATGAAAGCATATTTAAACATTTGTGATGCTAATAGATGCAGATGTTTTTTTTTTTCTTGTTTTGTGTTATTACTTGTAAAAATAAAAATCATATTTATTGGTATGTAAGTTTCATAAAATTATATCTTTAAATCAAACTTTAAACCAATTTGGATTATAAAGCATACTTTTGAGCGTGTTGTGATTTATTTATATGACAATGCCCATACGATTTGTGACAAAATACAAACAAACAAAACAAAAAAGATTTTCAGGCTTAAGGCACTGAAAAGCATGCTACATGTCTCATTCTTCATTCTCTCCCTCTGCGAGGAATTCATTGGATAGGGAAAGTAGAGTGTTCACAGCTTTGAACTGAGGTTTTGAGATATTAGAGGACATTGAGTGTAATGAGTGATCAGTCTGTCTGCTTCTCTCCAGCCAGACAGCAAGGCACCATGGGTAGTTGAATAAAATGACTGATGCGTGGCTTCTCCAGCAAACAGAACCTGTAAAGGCTAAAGGGAGATAGATTTATTGTAAAAGGTTTCAGTGTTACATTTTTTTTTTTTTTTTAAATCAGTCACTTTTTTCACAGGTCAAGAGGTCTAACTTGAATTTAGAAGACATTTTCCTTAGGAAAACGTACAAGGGGGTGCCACCTACTGTTGCTGCATTTTTTATGAATTGGATAAAGACAGCAGACTAAGGGTACTGTGGTATTGGTACCATAAAACATCCACTAGAAATGCAAGTTGCTCCGATCTACAAGGGATATTCAATGTGCAGTTAAAATCTGAGCAAACAGAGTTTGATATGTACATACGGATGGACATGCTCTTCTACATCTGCCCAGATTCTGATACTCAAAATCTCTGATATAAAGAATTTCATAACTAAGTGGTTCTCTCTTTATAAGTAAAAATGTAATTCTGAAATATGTACTGGTTACTCATCTAGATATTCATACATCGTCTTCCAAACAGAAATGTGCTCCTGTCCTGTTCAAGGGAAAAAAAAAAACCCAGTACCTTTGTATCTGCTTCTTGCAATGGGAGCGGCTGTACAATGTTTTCTATGTCACTTCCTGAGCACCCAACTGCCACATAGCTGTAACAACCTTTAGTGTATGGGTCGCTGTGCCATTTCGATCGAAGAATCCTCTTTGGAGTAATTGATGGATTTCCTAAACAGTGGATACATAAAAAATGCTCTATTAGTGGACATCTTAATGGAAGTATTTAATACTTTACATACTTCTTGGTACTCTAACCTCACTACAGTATTCCCTTATTTCTCTATGTGACTTACACATCTTTTTTTTTTAAGACAGTTAAATAATGAAGGGCTGTTGGCCTAATCATGAATAAATTTAATTTCTAAAGTACTGAATCATGAAAGACCAAGGGAGCACAGATAATGAACAATGAATTAACCACCTAGCAAATCCATGAATGAGGTTATGCCTAAAATCATTTTATTGCTCGATTAACAGATGTAGTGTAGCTAAACAGACTTAAGGTGGAAAGCTATTCATCTCAATAAAGCCAATGTATTGGTCAAACTTTAAAATAATAATTCAAGTACCACTGCAAAAAGAAATGAATCAGCAAGTTACCTGTAAATTTGCGAATAACCTCCGTCATGGAATTTTTTACTTCTGTATCGGAAAGGGTCTCCATGTATTCAGATTCATGGCCTGCAATCCAGCCACAGAGAACATGACCATATCTAAGTGAGGACAATAAATAAATAAATAAATATTATAATGCTAAGTGTTAATACTAAGATTTCTCACAAATAACAGGAAAAAGAGTTTTGACCAGCCAAACAAATGTCAGTAATTTGCATGTTTCTGATTAATACAGTCTGTGCCAGAGTGCTTTCCTGTGCCTTTCTGCATACTTGCCTTTCAGGTGGTTGCAGGACTGTGAAACCAAAGATTTTCTTCATCCAGAACTGATTAACATCAGGCTTCACATCAGCTAGGGGAGTCTCATCCTCCCAAATCAGATTAATCACCTCACAGTCAGGCTCCCAGAAGGGCTCCTCGAACTCCAGAAATATTTTATTATTTGTCCCAAAGCCCATCCTTTGAATAGAGTGCACTTTACTAAGAGGTAGAGGAGGATTTATAAGTGTCTCATAGTGCTCTTTGAGATAACCTAAAAAGATGGAAGAGGTTTTTTGTAAATGTTTTTTTTTTTTTTAAAATTAAAACAGGACAGCATATTATTAAGACTGTCAGTCAGTTTAGATGCTAATTTAACTATCAGAAAGGATCCCACTTAGACAAAACACTTTCTAATAGTAAAACAGCTGCTGTCTTGGATGCATTGCAAGACATTTAGTTTACAACTTTAGTTCGGGAGGATGGACAAACCCCCACACAATTATCACTTCATCTAATTGAATCATATGATCTAATGAAACCAAAATGAATAATTACCGCCAGTATAAATAACCTGTTTACTCTCCCTTCCTTTCGCATTCGCCATGGAGGTATACTGGAGCTCTCTCCGGTTTGCCGCAGCACTCGACTTGCTACCTGCTCTTCAGCTCCATACATCAAGAACTGGACAGTTCCAAAACTCCAGCAACAGCTTCACAATAATAACATCCCTTTCAGCGCTTCAGCCCGCAAAGAGCAGATATTCAATATTTACCTTACCTCTCTCCAATCAAGTCTCAGTCACTCCCACTATGATGTCAGTACTGATCGCTGCCTCCCAGGACCTTCCTGCCATACAGCTTTCACTGCTCACAGTCACCACGGCCACAGACATCTTGGAGTACGTAACCATGCTGCTTAACTCCCGCTGCCTCCATTTCAATCAATCAAGACGCATTTCAGCAACCTGCATCGGCTTAACTACCTGCTTTAGGCACAGGCGTGCAACAGGCCCCTGTGAATCCCGGTAGGAAACAGTTTTTGGCCCCTGTTCAACCAGGTGTCTTACCCTCCCTATCAGGTTCATCAGGCGCTCAAAAATTCAGTTTACCAGCGGGTGTTCAGACGGCTTCTGTAACGCTCCTTCCTTCTTGTTTGTCTTCCATGGGCATCCAACAGGCCCCCACTTCATTACCTCCATCTTTCCTCCATCCAACAGGCCCATGTTGCTATCCCCCATTAGCTGTTCATCGCTCCTTTCTGCCTTCTGTGGGCGCCCAACAGGCCTCCCTCTTGTCTGTCCTCTGTGGGCGTCCAACAGGACCCCACCACGCTCCCTCCCTCTCGTCTGTCCTCTGTGGGCGTCCGAATTGGCCCCCACACCCTCTCTCCCTTTTTTCCATTCCACTGCAGGTGTCCAACAGGCCCCCATAGCTGCCCTCCTGCTTTTCCATCCTCTGTTGAACAACCTTCCTCAGTCCTTCAATCTTTCCAGTCCTTCAATCTTTCTCCTCTCATGCCGTTTCCTCTCAGCACCGCTGTTCCTCAATGCATTTAACTCTCTCTATTCACAAACCTCTCTTTAGTTCCCAGATTGTCTGCATGGAGGAAAGGCAATTCACTTAGCCATGAATTCCCAGAGGTTTATTTCCCCTGAATAATTAAGGGTTTTTGTTTTCCTCTCCTGTGTGCTAAATCACCTTTCACGGCATTGAGCCCGCTCGCTTTTCTCTCTGCCTCGTCCTTTGGCCAGGTAGCAGATCCCAATCTGAGCTGGTGTTATTCCACAATCTGAGCTAGGTGTTATGCTACATTGTTTGTTCATGTTCAGTGCTGCGCATACCTCATCAATAAAGTCATTGCTTTGCATACTTATTATCCTTGTTATTATTATTATTATTATTAGTTTATTTAGCAGACGCCTTTATCCAAGGCGCCTTACAGAGACTAGGGTGTGTGAACTATGCATCAGCTGCAGAGTCACTTACAACTACGTCTCACCCGAAAGACGGAGCACAAGGAGGTTAAGTGACTTGCTCAGGGTCACACAATGAGTCAGTGGCTGAGGTGGGATTTGAACCGGGGACCTCCTGGTTACAAGCCCTTTTCTTTAACCACTGGACCACACAGCCTCCTACTTATCAATAAGATTTGTTTAGCTAAATCAAAGCATTGTGGGGTTTGTCCTGAACTACTGAAATTTAGTTTACAACTTTAGTTCGGGAGGACGGACAAACCCCCACACAATTATCACTTCATCTAATCGAATCATATCATCTAATGAATCCAAAATGAATAATTACAGCCACTATAAATAACCTGTTTACTCTCCCTTCCTTTCGCATTTGTTCTTTCGCAACCCACCGCCCTCCCCCATCTCCTACTTTCGAATCCTAAGTATAGTTCTATGGGGGTCTCCCGCTTTGTCCAACAGCCAGGTAGGGGATCTTCAATCCAAGTAGGTGTTATGCCAAATTATTTGTTCATGTTCATTGCTACGCATACCTCGTCAATAAAGTCATTGCTTTGCATACCTCATCAATAAGGTTTGTTTATCGTCGTGGGGTTTGTCCTGAACTATGGAAGTCGTATTTAATATAATTTAATGCGTCCTAAATCTCTTACCTAATGGAACAGTGACAATGACATGGTTTGCTGGGACAGTTTCTCCATTTTCACATTCCACCATCACAGGGAATGTCTGCTCTGGAGAGTTTGCACCTCTGAATGACCCGTTCCAGTGGACACATTTAACTGGGTTGTTGTACGACACAATGCCTTCTGGTAGTCCTTTCATCATGGCATCTATAAGACCTTCATAGCCCCTGGAAGAAAAGGATATGCCTAAAAAATAGGTACTTTAGTGCCAAAGGGATAAAGGGACAAACCAAAACGTTTGTCTACATGGCTTTCTTATAAGTGTCACCTTCTTTTATTAAGTGTTGGAAGTTGTGGAACAGATTGTTTTAGCCCTCTGCTTAAATGATTAATTAAACAAATTAAAAATAAGTTTGGAAGCTTTGGGAATTAAACCAATTGGTCCCACTAAAAAAGGAGATTAGTATGGTACTTACTCAGGAAAAGTGCAATCCAGGCCAGGCAGTGTTTTGTAACCCCCAAAAGCTCCAAGTCCTACCAGATCCATACTATGAGTTCCACTGACACAGCACTCCAATTTCAGCATCATGGTCAGCAAGGCCAGTTTCAGTTTTTTGGTTTCTGCATCATCTTTCCATTCTACATCATCTTTCCATTCTACAACATGCTTCGCAATTTCCTTCTTTAGAAACTCCCCAACACTGGGGTAAGGCTCCTTTTCAGTTAGGATAAACTCTTTACTTTTTCCCAAAAGAGTCAAGAAAAGTTGACTCACAGACTCTGTTAATTCTGGTGTGAGTTTATTCCCAGAACTAGAGTAAAAAGATTGGAAAGAGGGGTGACCCCCTACATCAAGCGCCTGGTTTTCCTCGGACATGGCTTGGGCGTCCAGCAGCCCGTGCTCACAGGCCAGCTGAAACACAGGGTTTGCTTTTGATGGACCATGGATCCAATTGGCTCCAATCTCCACTATCACGTTTCCTAATGAATAAATAAATTAATAATAGTAAAAAAAATTTTAAAAAATCACACCCAATTGCAATAAAAGGAGATTCCAGATTAATAGGTTACGCGACATCCATCCCACGTGACAACCTACAGCTCTATTAATATAATAGTGCTTAAGTCGGTGTACAAAACACAGGCATAAATGACTCTATAATCAGTTTGAACTGCTTTTAAAAATCAAAGCCTTGTTAACTTGAAGTGCTCCGTCACACATAGATAGTCATGTTAGTCTTTTTCTAGTTGAATAGACTTTCTAAGAGCCAGATTCCTGAGGTTAGGCTGTTCTATGATGTTACTGTCACCTGCTGGATTCATTAAGTATGTCCTATAAACAGGTTTATTTTTCAATCGTAGCCTACTGCATAGTACAGTAGTAGTTTCTGCATGCGACTTGTATTGTATTATTTGTAGTTAAAATAATATAGGCTGCTTATTGATTACTAAAAAAAGCTATACTAATAACGTGCATCATCTCACATTTTAAATATTCTAATAAACTTTACTGTGATCATGTGATTGTGGAGTTTTGCTTTTGTTGTCGTTGTTCCGATATATATGGTGTTGCACCATTAAAAGATGTAACTTACACTTGATCACACGTGTGCTTGCAAGAATAAGTGGAAAACCCGTTTGTCACTGTTGTTCCATAGTTAAGGAATATAACATAACGTGTTTTCCACTTATTGCAAGTAAAACTGGACATGTACTGCATCCCACATTTTAGATTTTAAAACCTACATACTTTGGGAAACTGAAGTCATACAAAAGGATTATTGTAAAATTGTGGAACTTTTTTCCTAAAGACCTTGAAATAAAAAAAAAAAGATTGAATATCTCAAAACTGTTTGGAATACACATTACTGTTCTTTGTCTGAACGATTTATTTATTTAACCCAGCTTGTTATGGTGTAATAATAAAGGTCTGCAACGGTGTTGGTTGTTACAGAGCTGTGTATCAGGGGCGCACCCAGGACCTAGTCTCATCCATCAACAGAGAGGAATGTGCTAATAAAGTTCAGTGAAGTTCAATCTTGTCTCAAAATTCTCCCCCTAAATGGTAGAAAGGCTTATCAAATTATTCAATATCCGTGGTAGTACTGTTATAACATTTGATGCTACACGATGGAGTTAACAAAAGCCTTTATTTCACAGGTGCGGTACGGAAAAATCCCATTGGCTAAAATGCCACAGATGAAGAGGCGGCGAAACACTGGATTGGGTGGTTTAACCTTCCTTCTGACAGACGTGGTGATCGTAAGGCAAGGGGGCCACCAAATCCCAGGCTGATCAGGAGCGTACACAGGAGAGTGACTGCCAGGACTAATAGAAATAATCTGTAAATAAGATCAAATGAATTTTAATAAAATGTTGTTTGTTTTATTGAAGCAGTGCACACACTTAGACCTTTTACATGCAATTATTAAATGCACTGTAAGGAAACACTGTTTACCGACATGCCTGCTGAATTTATAATTCTAAGAAACACTACGTCATGGTTAGGGAATAAAATTAGAATGGACCTGGGCCAGATTTGGGGGTACTAATATATAAAAGCTTGACGGACCTGGGCCATCACTGGATACTGGATTTAGATTGGCCTGTTGTGCAAATTGTCACCGGCCCAGATCTAGTTTATGGATCTGGGCCGGCTCTCCAGCCGCTTTTGGGATAGTTCTACGCCAGAACTATTTTGCAGTCTGGGACACTACTTCATGCACTTTCTATTTAGGGTTTATATTACAAATATAAGATTTGGATTAGATATCCGATTCCAAAAATGTTGAGTTTTTATATTATTGTAGCGTTTCAGGTTCTTTTTGTGCCAGAAACGAGACTGCAACCGAGAGTAGATTAAGGCTGAAGCTGTTTATTTATGTACAATAATTAATTAAATAAAATCATAAAGTAGGGGAACTGGGAGTCGAAACTGAAAATAATGTTTTAAACAATTTAAGTAATGTTTTAAATGAGTTATTTATTTATATATGGGCTTTGCTTGTTTTTTTCTCACAATTTACAGTACAAGCACTGCTGTTTCTTATGTGATGAGATCAAATGCGATCCACAACTTTTTATTTTATTTTATTCAGAGTAAAATTAAATTGTCCTGAACTGTCGGCATATAGTCTATAAAACAATAAATAAAATAATAAATTCCAATTATATTTGTACTGATACAGTTCTTAATGTGTTACAAATGTATATAAAAAAAGAAAGAAAGAAATAAGCGTTTTATTTCTCCCTATTTTACAATTAAACAAGAACCCCTGTGAAATGAGAGGGGTATCTCTGCAGCGTTGCTCCTCCAGCTGTGCAGTCATGGGTGCGCAGGTTGTAATAGATGTCATTACTGTATGTCTGTTAAATGTCTGTAATAATGTTTTTAAACTATCTATTAAATAACGATGGTTTAAACATATTCTTGTATTCTATATTATAATTGTAATGCCTCCGGCACAGTGGCGGAGCAATAGCAGGTGCAACTGTACTCGGGCCAACGCCCTCATAGGGCCCTGGAGGTGTGTTTTTTAACCATGATAAGATCCTTCGCATTTATATTTGCAGGTGTTATATTCTGTGTGCACGATTCATCCAGTAGTTTAGACGGAACTGTTGAGTGCTGTTGCGGGCACCAAATAAACTACAACAAATCAACATGCCTGTACCTGATTTATTAATAATAATAATAATAATAATAATAATAATAATAATAATAATAATAATCGATTTCCTATGTGAGACAATTTCTGCAAATGTCTGCAGAATTGTGAATTCTATAATTTCTGTGATCGCAGAATTATGGAATCCTGGTAGGATTAGTAATTAAACCTGTTCGTTTACGATTAGAAAATTGGGTAGTGTAGTGTAAAATAAAAGCAGGTGGAAAACGTTTTTATTTCGTATTGTTTCATACATGCTAACATTCTGACAATTAAATATATAATTAAATATTGAGCACTTGATTTGGTATGTTTGGTGTTTATTAATAAGGGTTAAATTAAGGTGAGCCATCTTCTCTTCCTCTGCTATCAATATCAAATACAAATACAACCCTACGATTTTCATTTGAGCAATTTTACATTTCAAACGTAGCCATTTTAATTAAAAATAGTTCTTTAGCCGTAAATATAACAATAATTGAATTTGATTAGCACTTTCTAGTCCTCGGGTTTTCAGACGAAAAAAAAAAAAAACACTCACCGAATGTAGTCGTTTTAATCCTTCCACCACTTCTTCCGGTAGCTTCGATTATTTTAATGTTTTTAAAACCCTCTTTGGTGAGTTTTTGGGCAGCTCCTATACCTGACATACCACACCCAATTATCACAATATGCGAATCTATGCCCTGGAGTTTATCCATGATGAGTGACTCAGGAGATTCTTTTCTGATCTGCAGTTTTGCAGTTACCTAGTACTTGACATTGTGACAGATGAGCAGGGATCCTAGTTTCCTGCAAGAAAAAAGAATGATCTTCACATTGTGACAGATAAGCAGATAAGCAGATAAGCAGGGGTCGTAGTTTTCCGCAATAAAAAAAAAAAAAAAAAAAAAAAAATCGATTTAAAATAAATAAAATAAAAGGGTAAAATTGAGCCCCCAAACAGTATTATTAAATACAGTTAGTTTTTACATGAAGTATTTATTGGTACACTTTCAGATTCGAAGGAAGTTACAAGCTCACCAGTGCCATCAATCAATAATATAAACAAACGTACCATTTTACTATAAACATTACAAATACGTCTGTGTATTAATAATAAAGACCAAAAAATAGTAGTTATATTAGTTTATCTCGAGTTAGTCATTGTCAGTGTAATGTATTCACTCAGAAGCCAGGGTAAATACTAACTTTGTTTATTAAACTTGAACATGCAACATGCAGACAGCCATTTTAAATTCTCTTGCTGTTTACTGTATGAGGGATCGTCTAACAATTACAAACCACTTAGGGACCGTCTACATTTTACAAACAATATTGGAGCAGTATAATACTTTAACGCTAAGTATACCGCAGTCACCTGGATGGCTATTGCCACACTCATTGACCCGATCTTTATGGGTGATTTTTTTTTTTTTGGGATCATTTTCGTCAACTTTAAACAGCTTGTTGAGTAGTAAAAACATACTGAAGTAAACTGCAGCTACGTTTCAGCATGAATGTGACGTGAGTGTGTCTGAAGCAGTTTTATTGAACAAGTATGTTTACTAAATTTAAAGCAAAATTGCCTGTGTTTGATTATATATGATAAGTGTATTGATTTGGTTATAAACAACCAAAAAAAAGCCTTGCATGATTTTTGCAAGTGTAAAGCTAAAAGTTCTCCGACAGCACAGAAAATCCGTGTTTTTCCGCGTCATTGCGCAGCAAACAGATTCCTAGAATCCCTGCAGATGAGTAAATATAGATCACATGACAAGGGTTCTGCTAATCACACACGCACTAGAATCGGGAACAGATGACATATGCAATTATTCAGAAATTACATACTCGTTATTAAAATGGTAAAAATATTCTGATAGCCTGGATTCCAAGTCACTCGGGTATCTTAGGAAATTAAATTGTGGATTCTGAAGCAAAAAAAGCAACTCTGAATAAACAAATAGACATGATAATACTTTTGATTCCTGCAGAGGTGAATGCTGTGGCTAAAGCAAACATAATGGAACCGAATTTGAAAAAAGTGATCATGTGCATTCCCTGTTGCACCTTGCACACTGGTTACGATTGTCTTTGTCCTAGTTATTATTGGGCTGATTTTTCAGATAGTGTGAATTTCTGGAAAGCAGCAAGACAATTTAGAAATAAGAATGTTTAGGAATTCCATACACAGAGATGCCAAGGTCAACATATCCAAATGATGAGATAATAGGAGCTGCATTGCCATTTCATAACTAAGGGGCATGTATCGGTAGGAGCTCTTAAAAATGTATTTGATGCCTTTAACATCAACATTTGGTTTTCTTTACAGAAAGGTGGTAAATTCATTTTGAATATGTCAAGGATTGTGGTGTAAAACAGGAACCTAACTATTTTTACTGTATATTCGGCAAAATGCTTTCCATAGATCTAATTTGACATCATTTTATATAACATTTTCAGTAATCTTTCCATGTGGAAAGTCCTAAACTACCTTAAGTAAGATGAACATAAATATGCTTGTTAGCCTACAATGTGTTAAAATTCCTTTGAACACGTGTATAGATTGAAGGCCAGAAACTTCATTTCAACCGAAGCATCTGTAGCAGTTCATCATCACTGACTGCGGGTGAAGGTTGTGTGGGTTTGCGTGCGTGTGTGTGTGCATCTTCCTGTCCATCCCACATTGAACATATGCCAAACAGGATTTAGGTCCAAGGACTTTAATTCCCCCTTCAGTGACTGTTGTATACATCTGGCTTTATGGAGTGTCACAGTGCTGTAACCCATGCCTCAGACCAGAACAGCCTGTGTGGTCCCCTCAATGTCATTTTATAATCCTACTCAGTGCTGCTATACCTGTCTAGAGCCATCAGGATCATTCTGTGATCATCTTAATTCTTTCAACATTCATATTACAGACTCAATTAGATTAATAACTTAAGTTAATCTGCCATCTACAGAAACTGTACATGGCCATACCTGATCCCAGTTTACGTCTTTTTGAGAGGATATATTGCATACATTTCTATGCATGTCTGCAGTATTTAATCTATATACACAATTCCAACAGCCAAGATGAGCGAGTTTAGTGAAATATAAAATCTTGAGAAGGGCTTGAAATGGAATATAAAACATGCCAACCCATTTCAAGAAGGGACCATGAGTGTACCATCTTTAAAGCAGCCTAGTCAATGGGAAAATGTCTTCCAATATTTGTGCTTAAGAATGAAATGCATTGGCACCACACACAAACATATTTTTTTTAAACTGAAAGAATTGTAAAATCAATGTATGTTAATAATACCACAGATTTGATGATGTAATAATGTAACATGTGAGTAAGTATCCTTCTTTTTCAACACTTGATTTCAAATTGTTATGCATCACTTACCCTTTCCCTTTCCCTTTCCCATACAAGCATAAAGGTGTACTAGCATTTGTGAACACATTTCCCTTCAAGGCCAATTCATTTTAGTATGCATTACAGTTTGATGAAGAAACACAACAAAACAGTCAGCAATATCTGTATAGATGTATATAAAGATAGAGATTGTTACATTTTTCTTAGAAATAATTTTTAGAGTACGAGGAATGTTACAAAATGTAGGTGCATAGAAATATGGAGGCTTTATTAAAGTATACTGTTAAAAAGATGTACACTGGTATTTAGTCAAAAATATGTATGCAATATATTCATTTAGAATACAAGTAAAAGCAATGTTTATAAAAATCTTTATTAAACCCTATAAGGTACTCAAAAAGAGTGGCATTCCCTATGTTTTGGACAGGTGCTCAGTTAATCAAACATATCTCTATATATCTTAACTTTTTTTAAATATGTCTGCTTTAATAGTACAATAATTTAAACCAATTGATTAAAAAATGATTTTAAATCACACAAACCAAAGTTCTTATAAGATAGAAACACCTGTGTGTGTGGTCCAGTGGTTAAAGAAACGGCCTTGTAACCAGGAGGTCCCTGGTTCAAATCCCACCTTAACCACTGACTCCTTGTGTGACCCTCAGCAAGTCACTGAACCTCCTTGTGCTCCGTCTTTCGGGTGAGACGTAGTTGTAAGTGACTCTGCAGCTGATACATAGTTCACACACCCTAGTCTCTGTAAGTCGCCTTGGATAAAGGTGTCTGCTAAATAAACAAATAATAATAATCAAATAATAAATATGAACACGTAACCCTAGGAGACAGGTTCCTGACCTCATTCCTCAGACCTGTAACTGTCCTGTAACAGTCCTGTTTTTTGTTCAGTCGTTTCTTTTTTCCAAAGTTTGTATTGTAGTCTAGTGTATATATAACAATACATGTTTTTTCCAGTTATTACATTCTGTATTTGTATGTGCACTGGAAAGCAATGCAAATGTAAAACATAATTTAAGTCCCCGGTTGAAACAAATGTCTGTACTGTTAGGGTTCCTGAGGACAGAGGCTGATAAACTAGGACTTGTGTATATGTGTTTTTAGCTTACCATCTAAAACACATATATAATGCCAGTAAATTAAGCTTACACAAGTGCATTTAAATGACCTAACAAAATATTTTCAGTAAAGCTTACCAAATATAATTTACTGTCACTTTTGTAGGACTCACATTTTCCTATATGAAAGATGTACGCATTATGGTGAACGTGTATTTCACTTTTTTAAGGACATATTTTCCTAGCAATTAATTAACAAAACCCTGACTACAGCCTTTGCACATTTTTCGTTGATTTCCCTTCAGTTACATGATGAACTCAGTGAGTCCTAGAAAAAGCAGTGATTGTTCACTGGGAAGCAAAACCAAGGTGTGAAGACCAACTCCCGGAAGCAAACTCGTTCATTCACGCTTTGGCTCTCCTTCTAAGAAAATATGAGACCATAATTCTCTGTAAATATTTGATAGCTGTATTTCCTAAAGTGAAGCACTTTTCTACCGTGGCAGTGCATTTTAGCATACTCTTAATTGTACACAAAAGATTACATTCAAAATGGAAAATTATAATTTTACATACAGTAGTTTTAAATGCTGTTTACATGTTTAAGTAATTTTTTTAAATCCAGCACTGAGCTGGCTCCGTGTTGCCATTTCAGATTTTGTGTTAGCACATCAATTAGGTCAGTAATTATGGTTTCAATTACATTTTTTTTTTTAAATTTACGTTTCTGTGAATACAACGAAGAACTGTAATAACTCAGTGAGGCTCCAGATTTGTCTGTTATTGCGTGGATCAGACTACAGAAAGTGAAGCACAGACACACTCAACCGTACTTTTGGAGTTTGTAGCGTTCAGTGTTAACTGTGTTTAAATTTTATCTGCTCAGAAATGATCGTCATTCTCAGCGATGTCCTCCAACTGCTGCTGGATCATGGATCGCAGTGCACTGTACCTTCAAACAAAGTGGGGAAAAAAAAAGTTTCAGCAAAAAAATGAAGGAGTAAAAACAAAGTATTCACTGATAGACTTACCCATTAATATAAAAACAGTAGCAGTCATCCAAAGCTCATTTTATTTATATTTATTCACAGTTTAACATATAAACTGGTCAATCCAGCATTCAAAATGGGAGCTAACTAGAATGTAATAGTTTTTTATAGTTGCTATGTTACAAGCATAATCTGAGCCAATCAACAGGCTTCTTGTCTTGTGCAGATGTTTGGTGACATCTCACAACAGGTAATTTTGACCCCCTGCTGGTGAGATCTGATAATATATAAATGCAATGAACCTTCTGTTAACATTAGTCAATAAAGGAAGTGTCACCACCAAACATGACATTTTACACTAGCAGGATACAGTTAATCCGTTTTGCTCCTTAATTGCACGCATTGTACACAAATATTGGATTACAGCATTCTACATACAAAATCTGCAAATGATGTGACAGTGAAACACTTTCGTAATTTTTGTTGCAATAACAAAGTCAGTGTCATGCATTTAACTTTCGACATGCGCTAATGTAAGACAATACAGTTTATTTTTTCAAGAATAAAGATTCCTATTTTCAGTTAAATAAATATCTTTGGTAAAACTTACTTCCTTGTTAGTTTTGTAATTTCTCTCTCCTCCTCTTCCTTTAATTTTTCAACAAAACTGTCAAGTAGAGGCATTTCAAACTTTATATACTGAGCAACCTAAAGCATAAGTCCAACAAAAAAGCAACACTGTTAGAACTACTGTTTTGTAATTAATCTGTAAACAAGTAAATCACATAATTTATTAGCATTTTACATTTAGAGCACTTTTAACACAGTAGCAACTCAAGGACATGGCTGAGCACATTGACTGCAGCAGGCACATGCCTCACCTATGGACTAATACAGCTGCAAAACGTATTTGATATAATAACAGTGAAACGTCTCTAGGAATGAATTGAGAAACAGAGCTAAAGCCAGTGCTAACATCATAAACTAAAACTGTGACACTAAAGCTGAGAACTTCTTTTTGCAGGATAAATGCAACTGAAGGGATTTATATAGTTAAACCCTTAAAAAAAGTAAAAAAAAATAAAAAAATAAAAACCACACCTTTCCTACTGAACATTTTAAACAATCGTAAAACTCACATCATAGGTGACTTCTTCTCCCAGGTCTGTCTCCATTAGGAATATCTTTGCTATTTTCTCACAAGGACCATGAAGTATTCTAGATATCAATGGATATTCTGTGTCTCTTAGTTTGGTTCGTTCTGAAACATTGACATGTATTTTATTACTGTTAATAGTATTGATAGGTAAAACTATATACTGTACAATGTCTATAATGTTCACAGGGACAAACAACGGAGTCATTTATACACCCCTGTATGCTGAATATATTTCCCCTTTAAATTCAAAACAGAAAATGCAAAAGAAAACAGAAATATGGTTATTTACAGAGCAATTACAGGTGTGATAGGATTAGGTTCATTTTTTAAGTTAATATTATTTGTTAACCCAAAGGGTTATCTTAAAAGAGCTGTTATTACCAACACAGCTGTCAAGTTATCTGGCACTGGCTTTTTACACTGATACGATTATTTTGTGACTCAAGTTATTCACTGAGCACATTGCTTAATCCCCCTGAATTGTAAAAATAACTCTTCAAACATCTACTCATCACTTTCCAGTTCACACAGAGCATTGGAGTTAGGTGCATACAATAAGAAACACAGTGATTGAGACTGAACATCTGTAATCTTGCTTAATATATTGTACCTGAAGAGCAAAACTGGACTCACGGATCACTGGATTTGTGCTTTCTGTTGTCTTATACTCTTTATTGCAAACGTGTGGTAACAGCATTAGCACTTCTGTGTGAACGGTGCCTAACATTAAAAAAAGGCATTTCCACAAAACCAGTATGACAAGCATGAAGATACGTGCTGGTTTACATGAACATGAACTTTTTAAAACAGCATATTTGGCACAGGTCTTGCATCTTGAGTTGGATAAAGCACAGAACTTACCTCCAGTTTCATGAACCAAATACAGTGCAAATTCATCAGATGTATTTTCAACCTGCAATTGTTAAATATAGTTGTGTACCAAAATATACAATTCAAAAGTAAAATGTAAGCACAATCGTTTCTTCACTTTTTATAATATTACATGCTGAAATACAGATAAATGACAGTAATAGTAAGGACAGTCAGCTACTTCAAAGAAAAATTTAATTCAGAAATGTGCTAACTTCATCACAACAACATTAAGAGTTTGCATATGTAGCACTGATTTTAATATTTTTTAAAAGTCATTAGCAAAAAGTTTATTTTTACTAGTCATAACTGTTTCAAAACTGATGTTAGTATTTTGTATTTATCTAAAATTCAAAACTAATCAATTGTTTAAAATAAAATATTAAATAATTCTATACATACATGTCAAAGATCTAACAAGAAATAAAAAAAAACCTACCCGGAATTTGTTAAGAAGTAAATTCAGTACTTGTGGCGTGGTCATAGTACTATTCACTCTAACATTTGTCATAGATCCATAGGCAGGAGTGAACACTGAAGTCTGTAAAACAAGAGTACATTTGGTTGCTGTAGGACAATCAAATAAAATGGGAAATGTGTGCATAGATTCTGTATACACAGTGTACATGGAGCTTGATTATTCTTGATTCATCCTGAGAGATTACTCACTGCAGTACATGGATCCACAGATGGAACCATGTAACCTGGTAAATATTTCACATGTGTTAAAAATATAAGCAGTGCCTTCTGTGACCCGTCAGTGCAACATCAGTCACTAAGAGGCACTTTGCATTTTCAAAGGATAACAGTATTAAAACAATAATGAAGAATGGCAGGCAGTGTTTTGCGTAATTGCAATGTTTTAACATTCAAAATCACAAATCCATTTCACACATTTTATCACCTCACATATCATGAAGTCATTTAAAACATTGTTTGTAATAATGGCAAATATATGACTTGTTTTCTTGTTCAAGCAGGAATCAAATAGTTTATCTGACTGATATTTCATACAATATCTTGGCATGACGATCTTCTTCTATAGAGATCTAGTGTGATTTAGAATCTGAATAAAACCAAACCAAATATTCTCGGAAACTTGAGCTGATAATCATGTGTTGTTGCTGAACCATGTCTTCTTTGTTGTCTGTTGAGTCTTGACTTGTTGCTTTAGCTGGAGTTTTACTTAAAAAGGTAGCGACCAAATTGTTATCAGGAGTGCTAACCAATGCTTTAAAAATCAATTTCTTATCAATTATTATTAGCTTTATTAACATAATTACTACTCCCCATTTATTGTGCTGACAATCGTTCTGATCTTCTCTGGTTTTATTACACTAATTGAGGATTTGCTAATATTTTAAATACACAGCTCTAGCTAAACTGCTGCTCCATGATGCTGGTTCCTTTTCTGCGGGTTACGTAATCTGATTGCAGCCTAGACCATCGGAGTGAGTTTGAACTGATTCTGTCTTGCATAGATCTGCAAATGTCAAACTGAAGTACAAAATACAAGCAAAGAAACCAAAGATCACCAATAAAAGAACAGTGTAACCAATGATAATATAATATAATATTGCTGGTGCTATTAAAAGTTAAGAAAAAGGGATTTTAAAAGCTTGGTTAGCACTATTTTACTATGCTGAAAAGGGGTGTGTGTGTGCCTTTCAAATAGGCATGCCCTTTGCCATACAGCTTTATTCTGTTAGAAATCTTGTTTTCCACACCATAAAGAAACACTGCTTCCTTTCTGTTTTTCAAACAAGTGTTTTAAGACCTTTGTGTACTCAATGAACTTTGTAACCTCAGATGTTATTTATGGCTGTGTCACGTGATTGTTCTGTATCTGTGTTTATTCTAGTTGCACTGGTGGTGCTGACAGGGCACCGGCGTACATGAAAAGCTTCATCCTGATAGAACAATACATTCATACACAAATACTGTTACTAAAAACTTGAAATTTCTGTTTTTGTGAACAAAAATAATGCATCCCTTGTGTCACAACAAAGTGAATTTACTCACTGCATGGCCACCACATATAGACATATTGGCAAATTACTTCATCATTTGGCAAATTAAGACCAACAACCAAGATCTGTGAACAAATTAATGGTTGTTTTGCAAAAACACACAACTTTAAAACACAAATATAGTGTTGTTGGAACAGCTTTGTTTTACATTAGATGAGAAGGTACCAAGATAGAGGTAGGATTTGAGACATAGACAAGTGGATGGATAAGCACCTCCGTTATATAACTGTCTGTAAGAATATACATAATGGTCAGATAATTAGCATTACTTCCTTTTATAGTGGCATTCCTTTTTACCTTGTGGTTATAAAAATGACCATTGATGGAAAACCTATGTCGTTTAATCCTCTGCATTTCTCCTGAAGTTCGGTATTTGGATCTTCTCTGGACATTCATGAAACTTGCATCACTCTTTGTTCTCATTAGCTGAGGAGTCTCCTCTTCTGTGTTGGTCATTTCCGAGTCTAAATCTGAGAAAATAAAGTGATTTAAGGCTACTGTAGAACACACATTTTAAAACATTCTTAAAAACAGCTAAATCTACTACCAGAAAAGTAAACGTTTTCCTGAAGGTTAAAAATAGAACTACATACTGCGCTCTTAAGGTGAAAAAGTACTTCACCATATGCTGGAGTGGAGAATATGTTGTGTATATGCTTTCATTTTTAGGCTAATTGAGTTTTTTTGTTAGCTAATTCTACACAAGCTGTTGATAAAAGAAGCAACATATACAGTGCTCCCCCTTAATAAGGCGTCCGTTTATACTGGGGAACAGGTTATAAGGCTCCCATTTGCCCCATAATGCCATTACACTAACACTAATATGCTGCTAATATTCATTAGCAGCATTAAAGGGCACATAAGGACCTTTTTATTGTGTTACATGTTCCCATGTGATGCTACAACAGTTTACGTAAGGTGTGTGCCTCAATATGGCTTCCCATGTACCCGCATGGACCTCTCAGAACTACATTTCCCATCACCCTCCTGCTCACTGGTAAATCCATCTCAGTTACATATGTGAGCAGGAGGATGATGGGAAATGTAGTTCTGAAAGGTCCATGCAGGTACATAGGAAGCAATCGAGGCACAGAATGCAATTTAGCAAAAGTTTAAAAATGTATTTATGTGCCCTTTAACTATTCTAACACGTTCTAATGTACAGTACTTACTTGTAAGATTCTGTGAAAATATTTCATTGTTAACAGAATTATTATTGGACTCCAGTGTATTCTCTTTTTGAACAGTCTGTGCAGCCTTTTCATTTCTGAATAACAACAAGAACATTAAATCAGGGAAAATCATATCTGTAATTTGATTGAAATGACAACTAAGATATTGAACCATTGTCCTTGCCATAAACAGATTACATTTTGTGTTTTATTAATAATCGAATCTCAATTCACAACATGCAATTGATTGGTAACCTTTTAAACACTAGAATATTATTATAAACATACTTTTAATTTTAAACTATTTCTGATCATTTGTTTTCCACAAGACCATTGTAAAACTATATTCTGACAAAATAAAAAGATGGGGGGAAAAAAATAAATATTCTAGGAACCTTGATGATTTTGCAAACTTTCAAAGCATTCCCTTTATCTGGCTTTTATGTTGGACCTCCCTTTAATCTTTATGGCTTTGATATTGCTTTCACTTACATTGAATGAGCAGTTCCTCTTACATCCTGGAACAGCATACTGTGAAAAGGCCACATCTTGAATGCTAACAATCTTATCAAATAATGATACAGCACCATTTAGACTGCATAAAATGACCTTCATTTTTTATTCTGATGTGCAACTGACAGGTTTATACTTGTCTTGCACTGGCTTTTATTGACTAGCACTGTAGTCTACCAGGACTGCAAGAAAGCAAAATGTGCTACAAACACATTTTTACTATAGACAGATAAATAAATGCAGTTAGAAAGAATTTATTGGATTAGAATTATATTTAGGTTCTTAATTAATCTTATTCCTACGGAGTTCCATTGCATATTATATAGCTTTTTGACATGGATGTAGTATTAAGGTTGCATTTGTCAAATCATTTGTTGAATAGTTTAAACATACAGCTAATGGATGCCTGGCAGACTAATATAATGAAACTAATACTAATGTTAAAATGAACTGATTTGCTTCCTCCACAGAAAGTAAATGCATCTGTTTTTTCATACTTTAAGAAAAAAAAAGCTGATTAAATCAGTTCTAGTTTAAAAGAACAAAACGTGGCTAACCCAGACGCACCATTAAACAGCAGCAGGTACTGGATCAACAGCCTGAGGGTTTTGTTGGAGTTGTATCCTCACAAACAAGCCTTGATTAATCCAGCCATAATCACACATGCTTTTGTAAGTAAGCTTGTACAAGAGACACACAATAACATGCATAAACAGCGACACAAGACAGATGTTAAGGAAGTCTTTCGAACAACAACCAATTTCTTAAGCAGTTTTGTACGGATTAGATGGTGTTTGGTTCTATAAAATGTTGTTTTGTTCCAAATGTTTAAAATTGTTTTGGAAATGTTCCCTCTTCTATTCTGGAATGTTATTATTAATTAGAAAAAACACTGTTTCCTGTTCAGGTTGACTGACATGCTGTACTGTGGTAAAGGTCTTGCTGTTACTATATGCTTAACTAAGCTTGAGTTGAAAGTCTTCATGGAACACATATGGAACACAGATGTTACACAGGATATTTTGTTAAGGGATTTCCTTTGTAGTATGACAATCTATCATTGTTTTAGACTCCAGGTGGCCAGAGCAAAGGCAAAGTGAAGCGCTGTGTACTTCATAATCTTGTGTTATTTTGGGACTTACTGGCAATATACCAGCCACAATGAAACCATTTACCATGCCCAAGTACATTTTGACGACTTCTTTCATTACAAAAAGGTCATGGAATAAAGGCAATATTTTATTAATGCTATTTATTTATTGCGCTTCTGTTTAATATATATTGTACAGATTATTGCTGTCCATTTTTTTTTGGATCTTACTTCATTTTGTGTATGCAGGTATATCAGATTTTTTTTTAACCCTGTACCCACAACATTTAGTTCAGGTGCCAATAAGTTAATTTTTTTCAAAATTAAAATGAGTCCAAACTATTTTTGAACTGGTATAGGTATTGAAAGGATCTCTGCAAAGCGGTCTTACTAAGTTATCTTCTGGAAATCTATGTCCATGTTGTTAGAATAAACAATGCTTTCAAATATCAACTTCATATTTTTTTTATGCTCAACTTGGGATAAGTGCAATATTAATCATCTGCTTGTGTTCAATGAGATTAGGAGGCAGAATTGCAACATACATGGAATCCCAGGGTATTAATTAATTCACCCATCTACCACCTGCAAAAACCAGAAGATCTACTTACCCATCATCCCAGTCCATCTGGCTGTGGGCATGCAAAACGCAACAGAATATATTTAAAGAACAGACTATAATCTGTTCAAATTGAAACATACACAAATTCGATTATTGCAAATATCAGATTAACTGGTCATCACCTTCCTGGCAATCAACTGTGGTGTGGTAAAAACTTGGGCGGGGGCAATGGGAATTATCACTAACCAAGTCTAAAATATGATACATCATGCTGTTTTCCAGGTCATGTTAAATATAAGAATTCTGCTTAAAACATGTGATACTAGAGTTATTGTATACCATAAAGAAATATGACACCCTGTGTGTCATAAAAGGACTGACCTTGACAGTTTACATTTCTAATCTTATGCTGTTTATTACTCATGTCTTACATTTAATTGCCCTTGCAAATCAGACAAGCCTTGCTTCAGCAAATATCAATGACACTTGTTTATCTGGCGTGTCACTTGCATGTTACCTTACTTGTTGTAAATAATGGCTGATATATACTCTACATAGATGCAATGCAGGCAATACAAGCAGAGAAAACAGAGGAGAAATAGCTGAAGTGTATTATTAAACTACAGAGTGGATAAAGACTAAGCAAACATTAAAAGCATCATCTAGCTTTGGTTATTGATAGATTTTTTTATTAGACAGATTCAATAAAATAATAGAGCTGCTAAAATATCTTCATCGATGGCGGAATTCAGTAAGTTAAAAGCTATAGGAATGTTACAAACAGATTTGTGCTTTGTTTGTTTACACAGTGGCGTGTTCAGGACCTGTGCACCAATGTCTGAAGGTTTGATAAAATAATAACATAGAACAGGGACAATACATTTCATAAAGAATATTCCTTTAATTCTGAGATCAAAAATAAAAAACAGCTGCATGTTTGATGCATACTTTACCCTGCTACCCACCTGTTTAAACCAGTCTGATCTAACCTCCATGGCCCAGTACATGAGAAATGGACTCGCTCATTGTCATCATGCATCTGAAGTCTGATTGGCCTTCGAAGACCCCAGGAGATGTTAAGCAAACCTTCAACGATTAATTCACCTTCTTCCTGCAACAGTACAAAAAATGAATTCAGAACTAATATGAAAGCGAGGGAATCCTGCTGGCTGAAGCCCATTCTAGTTGCAGCACAGGTCTATGTGCACAAGAGCATTTATGCTGATCACATGTTCACATTTTAGAACAGGAGTGGTCTGGAAACCTGGGCTGGGTACATTCAATGAAATTCACATCAACCAAAAGCTAATAACTGTCACTTCTAGGAGGGAAAATAAAGATGAGACGTGTGACGTCACAGACTACAAAGTGGTGCCTGAGGACACGTAGGCCTTGTTAAGGTTTCTGGACTCGGTGTTAAAGTTTTATTTTTTATTTTTATCAATTATATATATATATATATATATATATATATATATATATATATATATATATATATATATATATATATATATATATATATATATATACACACACATACATACATACCGGCGTACAAAAGAAACGCAACACACAGGTCTAATGGATTTAATAAAATATTTTAAACATAGATATCAAACAAAATCACAGAAAACGTGAACAACAATTCAGATCATAGAATCATAATAAGTTTTCAGTATGAAACGTGACACACCGTCAAAATTAAAACATTACAAAGTTAGTATCGGGTATGACCACCCTGGGCATTAAGCGTTGACGCATAGACCTGGTCAGCCCCTGGATAGACTGCTGTGGGATGTTCCGCCACTCTTCCTGTGCAGCTGCAGCCAGCTGGTGAAGGTTGACTGGTTGCAGTTGTCTCCTGTGGATGGCACTGGTGATTTGGTCCCACAGATGTTGTATTGGATTCAGGTCAGGAGAAAAAGCTGGCCACTGCAAGACCTCAACATTGTTTTCTTGAAGTTGTGCAATTGTAATCCTAGCACCGTGTGGTCTTGCATTGTCCTACTGGAAAATCGACACTTCCAGATTGGCTTGCAGGAACGGAAAAACTGTTGCCTCAAGAACTTTGTCAATGTATTGCTGAGCAGTAAGGTTGCCCTCAATCTGCACCAAAGGCGTTCTTGTGTTAAAGGAGATTCCTCCCCACATCATCACACTTCTAATGCCCCACCGGTTGGCTTGAACAATGCAACAGTCAGCATAAAGCTCACCACGACGTCTCCACACACGTTGTCTTCCATTAGGTCTGTCAAGGGCAAAACGACATTCATCGGTGAATAAAACACTCCGCCACTCTCTCTTCCGCCACTTCAGATGTTCTCTGGCCCACAAAAGCCAGCAATTTCATCTCGCAGGTGTCAACATGTTACCCCTGAACGGCCTCCGAGCATGCAAATCAATTTCATGCAGAAGGCAAGCTAAAGTCAGGTTATTTCTTCCTGGAATTTCTCGTGCTGTAGCCACTGCAGTCTGAAAACGATTATGCAGATGGATCAGTCGGATGTGATGGTCCTGGGCCGGTGTGGTGACCCTCTGCCTCCCAAGATGTAGCCTGTCACTCACAGACCTGGTTTCCTGGTTTCTCTGGACTAGTCTGCTGATTGTTGAAGCAGAACAACTCATTCTCCGGGCAACTTCTCACAGACAGACCGCCTTCAATAATGCCGATAGCAACCAGGCAATCTTCATTACTCAAGCGAGGCATGGTTGTATCTTTCACTGTTCTTGTATTAATTAAAATCATGTCTTTTCGAATGGCTATTTATACAGATTCTTAATCAACTAATTTTGGCAATTTTAACTCCATACAAATACCAAACAGTGAGCACCTGGCATTTTTATGAAATCACATGACTTGAGCGCAGTATTTAGTTATCCCAAGGAACAATACTACTCAAACAATGAACAAACCTATCTGCTTACTATTTAAAATGTAAATAACATTATGTACGTGCCCAATGAGCTATTTATGTAAAACATAGACTGTTGCTTTTTCATTGTGCACCAGTATATATATATATATATATATATATAGAGGTAGTGGACAAAAAATGGAAACACCAATGTAAAGTCACTTAATAGGGCGTTGGGCCACTATGGTATCCCGCTCTGTGTAGTTCTCGGCGGACCGTTTTTGATGAAACTGTCTGCTCACGCCCCAGGGTGAAATGATCTGCAGTTGCTCACCTGTTTTGCCTTGCACTTCGAATTAATGGATATCACGATCCTGGAGTATGCGCTTCCACCCACTGTTGCCCTTTGCTGATGATGTTTTTCCCTCGGAGTTCCATGGTGACATCACCTTAGACACCGTTGCTCGTGAAACATCAGCAAGTTGAGCTGTCTTGGTCACTGAAGCACCTGCCAAATGCGCCCCAACAATCACCCCTCTTTCAAAGTCACTGAAGTCTCCTCT
This sequence comes from Acipenser oxyrinchus oxyrinchus, assembly GCA_030684275.1. Taxonomy (NCBI): domain Eukaryota; kingdom Metazoa; phylum Chordata; class Actinopteri; order Acipenseriformes; family Acipenseridae; genus Acipenser; species Acipenser oxyrinchus. The sequence goes on along the minus strand of CM060259.1, from coordinate 9,578,639 downwards.
TGCAGCCATGCTAGCCATTATCATAGGCAACCTAAGCATGCTGGGATGTTATTTGCTTAATTAACGCATGAGAGAGAGAGAGACAGAATTACAAAATGGGCCCTATTTTGAGCTCTGATATACTGCCAACACCATCATAACTGAACTTTGCGTTATTATTGCACAAGATCCCTCAAAAAGTTGAGTTGAAAACAAATACTTTATTTATACTCGTAATCCCCAAGGTCAGTTCATCTGGCCATGGAAAATCGCCAGCTCTAGTTGTTGTGTTGATATTCAACGCAAATCAAATCCTGAGCTTGAGTTATATTCAAATAAGAAAAACACTTTATCAGATTTGGCAGACTTTCCAGAACCAATTCAACTTGAGATGAACTTGAGCTGGATGCCTCATGAAACATAATATAATATTACATCCCAGTTTAGTCTGTTGGGAGATGAAATACATTTTACTCATTTCTTCTAAATTGGATGTTCTTAAATGGCATACAGAAGTATTTGTGTTACTTGGTATTGAGGGTATACATAAGCTGGAATAGTGAAGTATTTCATTGTTTGAAGTGATAAAGTGTCTTTAGAGCTTGCTTTACAATAAGCTGTAGACTTTACATTGGATCTGTATCATGGCTATCTGTGATATTGAAGAACAGGATTGTATGCAGAGGAGCACATTTTCATTGGAAAGGAAAGGACTGGCATTCAGACTTCAGTTCATGCTTTCACGTTTGTCCCGATTGATACATTGTACACTTTTAGTAGGACTTGGCACTTTCAAAAGCTTAAAACATTGCACATTATCAGTATCTTTTAGTAGGACTTGGCACCTTCAAAAGGTTATAACATTGCACATTATCAGTATCTTGCTGTAAGGCCCTATTTCAAGTACAGTACACGCCAAAGGTATTTTATTGTGTGACAATAATTATTTCACTCAAAAAGGGTTAACTGTAGAAATCCTAGAACCTTAGGTGGGCTACGTGTTAAGCTATTCATAAAGAGGTCAGGACTACAGGACCAATCCAATCGAGAACTGAATCAGTACAATGGAGAAGTCTCTTCCTTTCACAGGACCCAGCTGAACTAAAAAAAAATGCTCCGGGTAAATATACATCCAGCACAGTTTTAGATTAAATCAAATATGTTGTACAAATTACTAAAAAATACCATAAGGCACTCAATTACATTAACTGTCTGAGACAGCTTTTGAAAAATGCTATATCTATTTTCATTATAGTACAAATTGATAACATTTTTCTTTTGTGATTTATGACTCATTTATTATCTGTGGTAGACAGGCACTGTACAAATGCGTAGGTTCTTAACATAATTCTTTGTAAATATCTCCTCATAAAATATCAACTTCCTGTTATATAACATTTTTATTAGTTTTCAGATGAACACACCCAAACAAATTATTTTTTAAACAAAGAATATATATATATATATATATATATATATATATATATATATATATATATATATTGCTGCTGAAATTTCCATATATTTTGTTTTAATGTGTAATACGTAAAAAAAATCAAAATTGGTGCTGGATTCTTCAAAATTGTTTTCACTCATGTTTTGTCATTCATGTCTGCAAATAAAACACATCCAATTACGCACATGCTGTCTTTATAGCAAATATTTGCAAAACTGATAAGCGGGCGATAAATGAAAAAATAACTTTATAGTACATTAAATTCAAAAGAAATGTAAACTCTATAACAGCTGTTGAAATGCTGAATCCATGGTCAGCTTCCACACCGGGTTTTGCTTGGCACACACACACACACACACACACACACACACACACACACACACACACACACACACACACTCCTCCTCCTCTGTTCTGAGGTCAGAGGCACAGCTATTTTTGTTGTCTGTTATCCTTGATTTAAAACTCGCAGCTGGGGTAACAGTATAAAAGGTTCTGCCATTCACTGTTGTCCTGAGAAAATATTTCTGTCTCAGACAAGTACAACCTACCTACAGTGACAGTATCAGCCACTATTTACAAAACACAAGCTGATAAAAGGACCATATTACTTGGGCACCATAGTAACTCAAATAAGGTAAGCTTATTTATATTCTTAGCTGGTTATTTTTTGTTACTGATCAGTACAATGGCACATTACTGTCGTGTTGTACAGCCTGAAAATAGTCATTTTAAACACATTTTAAAAAAAGAATACTGAATGCTTTTTACTTCTGTATCTAAAGACTGTACTTTTTATATTTCTTGTACACAAATGGCTATTAACCCAAATTGTTCAGCTTTCTGAGAAGCTTGGTAATCGTAACATAGTTAAATTCAGAGCATTATCTTTTACAATATTTTGGCACATCAGTTTAGCCTGAATCAATACAATATTATTTAGTTTACTATTATAAAAATCAGCTGCAAAACAATTAATCTTTAATATGCATTGCTATAGTCCAATAAACGTGTAAACTTTAGTTCCACAAAATAATGTGGGTCCTTAGTTAACACTAATCAGTTTAACACAATATATAAAAACTGGTTTGTCCATGGCTTTGTGTATATTTATTATATTTAAAAAAAAAAAAACTTTCCTTGTGCATTAACAAGCTAATTTTTTTATCCACTTGTTGCAGAATGAAATCTAGACTACTTCTCTCTGTTGACCAGTTGCCTACGATCAGTGAAATGTACGAGGAGAAGTCTCAAGGAGGATGCCTAACCCCTTCGTACTCATCCCAGTCACTGGATGAATATATCATGTCCATTTGTCAGCTGGCACAGCCCACATCAGGGTACCCGCTGTGCAGCAATCCCTTCAAAATGCAAAGGCCTCCGAAAACAAAAACCAACAGCATGCCTCTAACGCAACATTCCAGCTCAGCAACTCGAACAAGAAGCAGCGCCCGGGGTAACAATGCTCTCATGCCAGTGTGCTTGGACGATGTTAAATTTACAATCGGAAATCACATGGAATGTAAAAGCCAAGTGTTTCTAAGCACAAGGGACCCACTGGATTGGCTGTTTGCACAATCACAAAACAATTAATCTTCTCTTAAAGAAAATATTCCTGCTGCTATGTGTCTCCTCTGAACAACATACCAACATGCTTTTGTGGTATTAAACATTTCAAAACACTGGACGTTGTGTCAAAAGCTAGAGGACAATCCTGACAGACTCGAAAGTGCACTCGGAGAGCTTGAACACTCAATTATTTATGTAATAAGATTTGCTATGCAAATGTGTTTGCATGATTAACCGGTACTATATTACAATAATATTGTGATGAATCTTTTATTGTCGGAGTATATTTTTTTTTATAGAACCAATGATTTTGTATTTGTTAATAAAATATTATAATTACATTTTTGTCAATACTATTTATTATTTGGGTAAACTTACACTGGCTCAAGGCAGTGGCTAGGGGAGGCAATCTAAAATTACAAACTCAATTCCATTCCATAGATCATCTCCAAGAGACTTTGTGTTTCACATCCTTGTAATTCATGACCAGAAGAGTATGGTGTTGTGATATGTACCATTCTATGCAGGTTACAATACCATGACCTTTTGTTATCCCCAAGGTAGCACCATGCACTACTATTTACTATTTAGGCTGTTATTATGAGAACAGTGTATTTTTATTGTTCAGTGTTTTTTCCTTATCTAACCCTGTAAGACCATATGATCACAAGAAACACAAAGAAGACTTTGTTCATCAACACACGAACAAAAAGGTTTTGTTTGAAGCACTTTCAGATGTACTAACTCATATTAAAATGGCATATATGGTGTGGGTAGAATCCACTATTGCTTTTAATTTATAATTCAAATCCATGCATTTTTAAACTATCAAAACTCTCATCATAATGCACTTCCAATATACCACCAAGTTATAATGCCACCTTTGCATTCCATCAGCTATTCCTTCTAAACTAAAGTTCACTAATACAAATACGGCTAGCCTCGCAATCCACTATCTGTCAATGCACTTACATTAGCTAAAGAAATGTACATTAATGCATTACAGTCTCACTCGCCAACAAGATACTGACGACCAATTAAAATGCAGAAAAGTACTGCTAAATCTTTGACATGTTCTCCTCCATACTGTTTACTCTACAGACATTTCTTGTTTAATTGCTAACATTTTTGGGATCTTTAAGGACCCCTGTTTTATTGCTATCCTCGCTAGTTTGTCTCAATCAGAATTTGAAAAATAAACCATAACATTTTGTTTTCAAAGTTAACCTTGAAATGGACAGTGAAATTCAGTAAAATGTTGATATACAACACCAGGACTAGTAGTTGGTTGTTTCCTTGTTAAAATAAAATACGGAATAAGTCCCAGGATTTGTTCTGATGTTCAGTCTGCTAGATACCAGATGCCATAGACAAGAGGTAACTGAGTGACACACCCATCTTTTGATTTCTGCAATCCTTAGATGCAATTCTAAAACTGCCATATTTTATGGCTTCTCTAAAGTCAAAGTTGCACATCTGTGGAGAACAACATTTTGGTTTATAATACACTTCCTCTCCCTATTATACGGCTGTTCAAGTTCACTTCAGACATCTCCACAGCTGTGTCTTAAATAAACAAACAGGAAAGGAGGAAGTTCCGTTCACTTTGCAAGAACATCCTTACCCTGCTGCAGGGGGCACAGAGACAAAGAGCACCTTGTTAACAATGTTTATTCTGGCTTCAAAAATACTTCGAGTGATATTTGGAAACACTCCCATGCTTAGGTGTGGCAAAGCGCTCTGACTACAGGAAATGGCACTTCAACAACAGAGCATCTGCAAGAAAGTCCATAATGTATTACTAATAGTTTCAAACACAATTAAATGCACATTTTATCTAGAAGAAAAAAAAGCACACATACACCTGTGATTAACTAATCAAGCTCTCTGTAAATCTTTGTATGCAATGGGAGTTTGAGTTCCATCCCTGACTGTATGGTACAGTACATGCCTCCATATACCCCTAAGCTTGTTCCTCAAACAAATTTCATCACAACTGAAAAAGCATTTCTCTCTATATATGTAAACATGACAGATTGGATCGATGGATGGGATATCCTCAAAGAATACTTTAAATCACCACACCTTTTAATTATCATATTCATGGAATGGGTTTACATTTTGTTTAGGCAACAGTCCTTTTTAATTGATTATAAAAATAAACAATCACAATTGTTAACATGTTAGTGAGCTAGTTGCAGTTTATAAAATATTAATATATAATAGAATATAAAATAGTAATACAAATCCTTTGGTGTTAATGTATGCGCCTAAAGCAGTAATACAGATCTGTGGCAGGGGGGAAGCCCTACACATGGGAAATATGTAGTTTTATTATATATTTTTGTGTTATTTGTTGTAAATTGATTTAATTAATTGTTTAACTGATGTTGCGCTCTGCCGTGGGCGATTACCTGTCTGCGTGGAGCAGCAGCTGAAAGCAATGAGCTGTTCCAGCAGGCAGGTGGGCGTGTCTCGGCAGAGCGTTAGTATAAAAACATAGAGATCACTGTGATCGGGGCTGCTGCAAGGCCTGCCGTTTTCACGGCACCTTTGATTTATAGTTTGTTGTATTGTGTTTTATTTTGAGTGTTTGTACAGTCATGTATCGTCCTCTGTGCGCTATCATCGCTGGTAGCGTCACATGACTTTATTGTTTACTTTTTGTTTATGTTTATTGATTAAATCCCATGTACCTGTGTCGGCGTATCAACGTCAATCTCTCTACCTCAGTCTCTTCTGTGTTCTCCTCGGCCGCCTGAGGCAAGTATACCAAGACTCCACCACAAGATCCTTTGAAGAGGCTGCAGTAACCCCTATATGAAATGTATTTCTAACACAGCTCTGCTGCCATCCACTGGCAAGAACAATGCACTGGATTTGGAGTCCAACCAATGCACTGTATTGGGAATCAAAGGCAATAAGAAACTGATGCAGGTCTGTTTTTGAGACTGTGGGCTCTATTTTCATGATCTAAACATGAACCGTCCTTAAACTCGCACACCTGCTTTATTGCAGACCTCTTGCCCCTCAATTTGTTTTTGTATTTAATGATGCTGGGAAACACCAGCAGGATTAATACAGCAGATCATTTAAATAGACCCCTGTGCGGTGCTGTTGTTCATAATAAAGCTGTGGATCCGCTTCTGTGCTTTTAGATCCACTACAGTGTCTGTATTGTGCAACTGCTGTGAAAGTACAGAAAACAAACTTGAAACAACAAGAAGACGGATAGCAGGAAACAGGGACATCTTATTTGTTTACATCTACACGATCTGAGATTACATAAACATTACCAACGGAATTAATAAATCAAAGAGGATAATACACCATTCCACAGGGATCAGTAGTAGGCCATCTGCTATTCCTAATCTACATTAATTACTTAGATTCTGGTATAGTAAGCAAATTTGTTAAATTTGCAGACAACACAAAAATAGGAGTGGCAAACACAGTTGCAGCAGCAAAGATCATTCAAAATGATCTAGACAGCATTCGGACCTGGGCAGACACATGGCAAATGACATTTAATAGAGGAAAGTGTAAGTTACTGCACACAGACAATAAAAATGTGCATTATAAATACCATATGGGACATATTGAAATTGAAGAAGGAATCTATGAAAAAGACCTAGGAGTTTATGTTGACACAGAAATTCTGTACTGGGGCCCAATCCAACCTAGCTAAGCCCCTGGACTGGTGCATGTGTCTCCTTAATGTTTGAGTCTAGCTGCAGTAGTACAATTAGTGGAAAAACCACACATTTTTAAAATGATGCTATTTTATGCTAAACTGAAAGCTGTTAATATACTAAAGGGAAAGCACTTGTGAAACTGATTCAAGAATTTCAATGCAGAATTCCCTGAAATTCAGTACGATTCATTTGTACACCACATTGAGCGTATTTTAACACTCAGGAATCGGACAATGCAATGTCCTTGCCAGAAGTCATGAAGGTCTGTAAAGAACATGACCTGGGGCTTCTGTATCCTGATGTATTCGACCTACTGGTGCTTTTGCCCACGCTACCTGTTACAGTTGCAACTGCAGAAAGATGTTTCAGTGTTAAAAAGCTCCACAGCGTTTCATTGAAATGGCGAGTTTAATGCTATTTATTTATATAACCATATCAACACACAGAATATATTGTTTAATGTGCCCCCCATTAGCGGTCAAATTGTTATTCCTGCGCACACCCCTGGCGACCAAAATTATTCTGGGTTTAAAAGGCATGTCATATGCAGACAGGCTAAAAGAATTGAATCTATTCAGTCTTGAACAAAGAAGACTACGCAGCAATCTGATTCAAGCATTCAAAATTCTAAAAGGTATTGACAATGTCGACCCGACTTTTTCAACCTGAAAAAAGAAACAAGGACCAGGGGTCACAAATGGAGATTAGATAAAGGGACATTCAGAACAGAAAATAGGAGGCACTTTTTTGTTTTTACACAGAGAATTGAGGGTCTGGAACCAACTCCCCAGTAATGTTGTTGAGGATGACACCCTGGGATCCTTCGAGAAGCTGCTTGTTGAGATTCTGGGATCAGTAAGCTACTAACAACGAAACGAGCAAGATTGTCCGAATGGCCTCCTCTCGTTTGTAAACTTTCTTATGTTCTTATGAAACAATGCCCTTCAACCCATTATTATTGAGCGAGAATGGCACTGGTACAAACAGATTCCATTGGCTGTGAAGCAAAAGGCCTGCTTTACATAGGAAACCAGATTCTATTGTTTTGTGTGACATACATGTGTTTAGAGACACTTCTAATAAGAGGGGCCTCTACGAGATCTTGCTGAGCTTTACCATGAATCCAAATAGAACATGGATATTTCATTGACAATATGGAATAAATTGGACAGAGCAAGACAATCAGACAGAACTGACTGGGGAACAGTATGGAGTGTACATTTAAAAAGCATTGTTCCTGAGCAGATCCATGCTACCCCATACAAATGCTTTGTAATGTTAGTGCTGCCTAGTTCTGAAAGCACCTACTGTATGGCCAAAAGTTTTGCATCACCCAAAATTTTAGGATTGATACATCATTTAAAAAGACAAACTATATGAGCAGAATTTAGATCTTTTATTTAACATCATGTAATCAAAGAAACTACCAAATGATATTGCAAAAGTCTACCGGAAACCATAATAGTAGTACAGTATTTCATGTTTGATTCCGAAATGTCACACTTTTCAATTTGTGCCAGTTTTTCGTTAAGTACATGGAAAACTACAAAGCGGTATGTAATTCAATATGTTAACGTAACATTATTCAGTGGGTTTCATTTGACTTTATGAAGCAAAATGTGTTAATTCTATAGGATGATGCAAAACGTTTGGCCACAGCTGTAGATGTGTTCTGGAACTGTCCACTTATTTGAGTCTTTTGGAGACATGTGACCTTGGTACTGTCTGTCTCAGGATAGGCCAAGCAGAGGATTCTCTAACTGGGCTTCCCACCCATGGTGTCCTGGGTTCAGTGCGTTCCCTTGAGTTTTGTCAGTGGGGTGGAAATAGAACCCATTACGGAGCACATGCACAGTAATTCATCTTTTTTTGCATTTTTCTGTTGCATTAATTTAATTTGTTTTTGCCTTTCATATTTATATTATTACTGTACTACAATGTACAACAGTCCCCCAAAATTGTAGCTAATACTTCTTATACAAGTTTCAAAAAAATGGCTTCTAAAGTTAGGTCTTTGGATAACTGCATGTAGTTAAAAATCTACGAGAAGAAATTGGCAAGTACTCAAATACTTTCTTTCTAAAAAAAAATCTGGGCTATCAACAAATTATTTCATTTCTTATAGAGGCCCTTTTCAAAGCAATATATAAAAAATGCAGACAAGACATTCCTTGCCTTTGCAATCATGGAAATACCCAGCAGGACTGTCCTTGAACTGCAGTGAACTGCAGTCACCTCTGTGACAAATATTTGGCAAACAAAGCTGGGAAAGTCCAAGGAATTGGACTAAATATTATTAACATTAATATTTGTTTAGTGTTTAATATTACAGCAATGTATAATATAATTGTACAGTATATAGTAAAAACCACCAAATAATTGAAAACATATAGAGGGGCTGGGCAAAAGATTTAACACATCAGTCACATGTACTACATATGAAGCACTTAATCTGGTCTTGGCTTCAAAAACATAGATGGTGCTGTTGCTACCAAAGACCCCAAAAAACAAACTGCATGTGCTACAAAACAACTCAATGCGCACATAGGTTCTCTAGAGTTATTGAAAACAATTTTAGCTTCCCTTTGAAGCTAAAATTGTGTTACGTACAGTGTTATTATAGGAATTCCACTGAGCTATAAAATCCTGATTGAATATGTTTGTGAAACCAACTATTTGTGTGTTGAGGGGTACCGGTATACAGTTTAACATTGGGATCTGTTTATATGTGTTTCTCTTTGCCCAGACAGTATATATTTAATTACTCTTCTATTCTTCCTTTCAGCTGTCACTTATTCGCTTTCAGCTAAATTCAGTGTGAACCTGGATTTCTAGCTGACCCTTTTCATTTGATTTCCCCATTCCAGAAAGTCACACGAGGTTGTAAACTCAAACTGCTTGCTGCAATACTACTATATAGCATAGTGAATTAAGGTTCAAATACTAAATAACCACATTTAGTCTATTGTAGTTCTGAATACTTTCAGGATGCAGCGCAAACTTTGAAACTAGCATTTTTTCAGGATTTAGCATCATAGACAGAAACATGAGAATAACTACAACATCTATCAAACTTCATACTGTACCTCTCTGTTCCTTAGCTGGAAACTTTTACCTTCATGGTAACAGTTGTATGTTTTCAGCAGGGATAAAAGATCTGACCTAGAATTAAAAAAAAAAAAAAATTAAAAAGGGTTGGAATGAGCCCATCCTGGGTTTCCCTTCATCGTCTCACATACAGGATCTATACAATAACACTTCTGTTCTGTTCTTTTATCATCAATAGGGATCCAGGACATAAAACAAGTGGGGTAACACTAGTAATACCACAATGCTTTACATCTTTAATAGCTTTCAGTGCATTGAAGCAGCATGCGATAAGGAACAGTGCAAAAAAAATATCACAGGTGAGCCAATCACTGGAAAGTGAAATTTATGTTTGTGTGTTACAGAAATGGCTCTAACTTTTGGGGATCATTTTTGCATAACCCACTGCTGTAATCATTGAAACTGTTTTTTGTCTTATTCAAACACTAGATTTACTTTCGAGATTCAAATTCTTGTTTTGCTATTGAGGTGATTATAACCATACCCATAAAATCCAATGCACTATTCAAGTTGCAAGGTTTGCCAGATGAATTAAAGAACTACCAAGGTTTTTCCTCTACAATCTTTCATTACAAGTTTAAATTGAATTTTAGGGAATGTATGCCAAGTAGCTGCCCCAGGGGGAAATAACTGGATCAGATAAATTAAAAATTGGGGGGGAATTTTTATGTGTTTTCTAATTTTACTCGAGACATTGTGCTCGTGCAAAATTAAAAATGACCCTATACATTTCGGGTTTCCATTGGCTCAGTTTATTTTACTCGAAGACCCTCTTTTCACCCGACGTCATCCAAATGCAGGGGAAATGAGGAGGTTGATATGCAAATCAGCCATGCGTAGAGTTCTTGTGTTGTTTTCGCAGACAGCTAGGGAAAATGTGGTTTCCATGCAAGAGAACAGGAACAGGAGAGAATCTCACCTGGAAATCCATGGTGTTAAGCTCATGTAATACAGCAGTGATTTGTAAATGCCTCGTGCCTGTTTGTTTAATAATGTGTTTTACTGCTCTTGTCCAAATTGTTTTTCAGCTGTCCATTGGTGGGGTGGTATATCATTAGCAGTGAATAATATTTCAACTAATTTATCACATGACTTATTAATTAAAGAAAAAATAAAATAATTAACCCAGAGGTATATAATGAAACTGTCCAACCAAGCTACTGCAGATCACCATGGCTGAAAACCGGCGGAGACGTAGGATTATAGAGATCTGTGACAGACACCTTCCATGTATGTTCGCAAGGCTGTCTGGATTGGGAACAGTGGACATGTTCATATAAAATGCGGGTTTCCATGTGAAAATGGGTGTGGGCTTCCCATGTTTTACATCATGAGATTTACCCCATCCCTCTCTGTGGCTGTTATTTTCGGCTACAAACCTGATCCTCTCGAGTTGTTCTCCCAAACGTGCACGCGCATCGCCACGTCACATGTAAATAACCACACATGGAAACTCCCCCAATGAGTGCACACTGACAGCCAGCAAAAACTGGGCTGTCCCAGTACTTGCCTCTACCACCGGGTGTCGCTATTATGCTAAGTAATTTGAAGAGTTCAACCTAGGTCTAGGCTCTAAATGTCAAAGATGTTACTCTACATATGAGTGATGTTCCTGCCACAGTATCAACAAAACAAGGACCAATACCCACTTTGAAATGGCTTTATCTTCACTGATTTTCACAAATGGAGCTTGCTGGTAGTCGTCCATCTTCCTTCTTAAAGAATCAACTAAAAAAAACAGAGCAAAGAAATGAACGAGGACTGAACTGCTACACACAGGCATTTGTTTTAAAACGTGCAGCTATTAACAGTTAAATTGAAACTTGGTCAGTGTGGCACTACAATGGTGATAGTTTGCAATAGTGACTCATGTACCTTTAGGAGTGTGAATCCAATGACTCAAAGAGATTAATCAGTCTGAAAAGGCTGGGATACCTGTGGAGGCAAGGAATCAAACATCCCAAACGGTTGTGTGGTTTATAGGAAATCACAAGACAGATTCTGGAATGTATCCAGATGCTCTAGTCATACAAGTCATGCACAAGAAGGCATGCTGGTGCAGGGAAAGGGAATTCAACCATGGGAAACTGTCAGTGATAACATTCATCTTTCTTTGTTTTTTTTACTTTCTTTCAAAATTCAAACACTTAGTTAATTTAGTTAGGATCTCTAATAAGTAATGCTTCTTTAAAAGTGCTACTAAGCTTACTATTCCTACTAGGGCTGTATTTTTCTGACAGTAAAAATGGCTTATTTCATAGCATTTCATGGTCTAGAAATTGGTATTTTAAGACATTTTATGACAATCGGGCTCTGTGAAACCAGTTGTACATTTTCATAATTGTTTTCATATTATTAAATATATCATTATGTGTATTCTCTATAATTATTCATTGTTGTCTCTACTATCATTATTTACCATGATAACTAAATATTCTAAAAATACAGGATACTATACTTAATAACAGGCTACAGTAATACAGGGTTCATATTGGGTTATGTAGATAAGACATTATAATAAACTTTAGAATTACTTTATATCATACACTGCATATGATTTGTCTACTATTACTTTGTCAGTAAAATTGTATTGTAATAACCTGTTATTCCTTACTAATAATCAGTCATTTCTTTAACATACATCCTCCACCAGCGCTTTAAATTCAAAATGAAAGGTAATAATGACATACATCTACAGTATGCACAGAATAAGAATAAGCAATGGCATGTTTAATTAAAGTTTTCTAAGCAATTCTACAGATATATAGAAAAATGTAAGTGTGACATTCTGACGGAAGGATGTACGGAACGGGGATATATTGCTACATCCCCAGAATACCCAAAAACTTCAGCTAAATAAAGTTAATACCATGTTTCATGACAATTGGATAAACGGTTCTTCTGACATAGGAATGCGAGTTTGAGTTAGAGATAAGTATGTGTGAGATGTATTTTGGATGGATTTCATTATTATTATTATTGATTTCTTAGCCTTAACCCAAGCTGGAGGACAACATGTTTGCAGAGGTTCTATGAAACAATCCTTAACTGCTGTATAATGTGTCCAAAGTGATTCCCATTCAGAACAAGATGTAAGATTAGATGATCACTGTTTTATTTTTTTTAACAAAGCTACAGTAGCATGAGTACAATCCGAGCTTGTCATAAGTACGGGAAATATCAATCTGAGTGCACCCAAAAAAATGTTTAAAATTCATGGTAAATCATATCCTGCAGTCATTTGATCCAGTAGTCTGGAAATTCCACTTCGGAAAACATCTGGCTTTTTTGGGAATATTCCCAAATCATACAAACTGAAACAACTTTGGAATTCGGAACTAAAAAGTGAGGAAAACCCATTTTTTCCCCTTGTAATAAGGGGTTTGGGGAAGCGCTGTAAAAAAGACAGGCGAGCGAGACAGAAGTTGTCTTTGACACACAGGCGGACAGGTTTTATTTACAATATTTACAAGTTTGAGTTGTAGATGCAGGTGGATGCACCAGCAATGGTAGTCCAAGTACATAAGGACATCCACACAAGTGTACATACAACAAATTATAAATACAAAAATACAAACAAAACACTGTGCGTAAAAACAGCTAACAAAAATTGATTTTTTTTTTTTTTGTAGTACTGTAGTTGTAGCTCTACAGTACCTCCAAACAGTAAATTTAAGGATGTTGGAAATGGTGGTTTGTTAATAGTTACATACCAAACTAAATTACTCAATCTTAAATTAATACATAAATAAAGCAAATGATTTATCATTGTGGCATCTTCTATATAAAGCAACTCTATAAAATAGGCAGTAAATGAAAAAATGATTTAAATCAATGATTTTTTTTAAAAACATGAAGTTGATTTAAATCAGTGATTTAAATTAACTTGATTTAAAACAGCCAACCCTGTAACAGAGTAAGACTGTATACTCTTTCTTGAACCACTGTAGCACATAAAGCACTTTTTATCCTTTTTAAATGTGAAAAAGACCTTTCACCACTGCAGTTTGAGACTGACAGTATCAGGTAAATGCATAGTGCAATAGACATTTGGAAATTCCGTTCACAACGTATGCATGTTCATTATGGTCAGCATTTGCAGCAGTGTAGGCGGAGCTTGTGATGACGGCTCAGAGGTAAGCCCCTTGAGAAGTGAGCGCCACTGTACCCATTCATCAAAAATCTCTTCATTGAGGTCTTCTGAATAGAATTCGATTACATTATGCAATCTAAAATAGATAGATACAGGGAATGTATACAGCTGAATTTAGCAGAATTGTAAATGGTTTATTATTGTCTTTTTCAGAAAACCAATTTCTAATTCATTCAGATATATCAGTTTTCATTTCTGATACATTAGTTTTGGTAAAGATTGATCTCATGTAAACGTACTGAATGTTTAAAAGAAAATGCATAAAAAGAGTTGTAATTGTTCTCTCCTTATATTGCCTTGATGCGCTCGCCTAATTTCCATCACGATTTCGGCACAAATCGGGGCCCATATCTATCCAGTATTTTTGGATGCCAGCATCAACAGTACACAAGGCAGCATCACAGTAAGGTATATTATTATTAATTGGCAGGTTTTTGTGACTTTAATAAGAAGCAGCATAATAATAAGAGAATCTGTGTTTGTCAGAGCCATTGGCAGTGTAGGCTGAACTATCAACTAACGTTACTGCACACTCATTACTGAGGCGTTATTTTCAGGTACGTGGAAAAAGTGGTACGCAGCGACTGCGTGTTTGCTCGCGCATGCCTAAATAACTTCCGCTTAGAAAGCACGGAAGAGCCTATTCAAATCTGGTGCGTTACGCTGTTTTCAGTCTTTTTCATCTTTTTTAAATTGAATTTATTATATTTTTCCACCATTAAGAAAATAGTATCTGAATATTAATCATATGCAGTACATTGGGTCGTACATTTTTTTTTTTTTTTTTTACTTCTGCAACTTTGTGGTAGACTTCTCATTTTGTCTTGTCCGTCGTGATTTTTTTTTCTTTCTTTTTAGAGAAATTGATTGTTTCAAGTTTGCAACAAATGATGTATAATTAATGGTTTGCAAAAAAAATAATGTATAAGTAATGGTAAATAGGAAAACACATCACATCGCAATTGATGGCACCTGTACCAAAATCTCACAGCGTACCACTTTCAATGTGACAGGGTTTGGTACGATGTACCACTTCTAAACACTACACCGGGAGTCTCTACAATACATCAATTTAAGCAGTGAGTGATGTGGCAGCGCTGTTAACAAAGTAACTGCTTATACCAGACAGTTGCACCAACTTCAGTTTAAGGTTTGCGCTTCTGAGCACTGCTTAAATGTTTTTTCATGATTTCATGCAAATCACTTGCTGAAGGCGATTCTTCTTCACTTGCTCTCTCTCACCCGTGTGTGTCAGGCACTGATGAGGCTGTCAGTGACACAGTGATGTCACGCGCCTGTAAATGACTAGTGCGCAAGAAAAAGAAAGATATAACGATCACATTTTTCAAATATACAGTACTGTGCAAAAGTTTTAGGCAGGTGTGAAAAAATGCTGTAAAGTAAGAATGCTTTCAAAAATAGACATGTTAATAGATTATATTTATCAATTAACTAAATGCAAAGTGAGTGAACAGAAGAAAAATCTAAATCAAATCCATATTTGGTGTGACCACCCTTTGCCTTCAAAACAGCATCAATTCTTCTAGGTACACTTGCACAAAGTCAGGGATTTTGTAGGCATATAGTCAGGTGTATGATTAAACAATTATACCAAACAGGTGCTAATGATCATCAATTCAATATGTAGGTTGAAACACAATCATTAACTGAAACAGAAACAGCTGTGTAGGAGGAATAAAACTGGGTGAGGAACAGCCAAACTCAGCTAACAAGGTGAGGTTGCTGAAGACAGTTTACTGTCAAAAGTCATACACCATGGCAAGACTGAGCACAGCAACAAGGCACAAGGTAGTTATACTGCGTCAGCAAAGTCTCTCTCAGGCAGAAATTTCAAGGCAGACAGGGGTTTCCAGATGTGCTGTCCAAGCACTTTTGAAGAAGCACAAAGAAACGGGCAACGTTGAGGACCGTAGACGCAGTGGTCGGCCAAGGAAACTTACTGCAGCCGATGAAAGACACATCATGCTTACTTCCCTTCGCAATCGGAAGATGTCCAGCAGTGCCATCAGCTCAGAACTCAGAAAACAGTGGGACCCTGGTACACCCATCTACTGTCCGGAGAAGTCTGGTCAGAAGTGGCCTTCATGGAAGACTTGCAGCCAAAAGCCATACCTCCGACGTGGAAACAAGGCCAAGCGACTCAACTATGCACGAAAACACAGGAACTGGGGTGCAGAAAAATGGCAGCAGGTGCTCTGGACTGATGAGTCAAAATGTGAAATATTTGGCTGTAGCAGAAGGCAGTTTGTTCGCGAAGGGCTGGAGAGCGTACATGAATGAGTGTCTGCAGGCAACAGTGAAGCATGGTGGAGGTTCCTTGCAAGTTTGGGGCTGCATTTCTGCAAATGGAGTTGGGGATTTGGTCAGAATTAATGGTCTCCTCAATGCTAAGAAGTACAGGCAGATACTTATCCATCATGCAATACCATCAGGGAGGCATCTGATTGGCCCCAAATTTATTCTGCAGCATGACAACAACCCCAAACATACAGCGAAAGTCATTAAGAACTATCTTCAGCGTAAAGAAGAACAAGGAGTCCTGGAAGTGATGGTATGGTCCCCACAGAGCCCTGATCTCAACATCATCGAGTCTGTCTGGGATTACATGAAGAGAGAGAAGCAACTGAGGCTGCCTAAATCCACAGAAGAACTGTGGTTAGTTCTCCAAGATGTTTGGGCCAACCTACCTGCCGAGTTCCTTCAAAAACTGTGTGCAAGTGTACCTAGAAGAATTGATGCTTGATGCTGTTTTGAAGGCAAAGGGTGGTCACACCAAATATGGATTTGATTTAGATTTTTCTTCTGTTCACTCACTTTGCATTTAGTTAATTGATAAATATAATCTATTAACATGTCTATTTTTGAAAGCATTCTTACTTTTTACAGCATTTTTTCACAGCTGCCTAAAACTTTTGCACAGTACTGTACATATTCTCTATGGAAGTGTATCGCGATGTGTACAAAAATGTGTACTTCCGAGTGTGGGCTACTGGATGTCGGTGTAAAGACATTATATTAATGGATCTATATAATGACACTACAATAAACATGATCTGAGTGATTCTGTGCGTAACTTGATATGTTGCGTGTGTGCTGTATTGTTCAGTTTAGTAAATGGTATATGATATATCAGATGTAGTATGTGCTGTGGTGGCAGAGCTGGCAGCAAGTTTGCAAACTCATGTAAGCTCCCCTTACTGGGGTACCTTACACGTTCACTCAGCGTGTTCCTCATTAAGTAGCAATAAGTAGAAAGTGAAATGTAACTTCTTCCAGTAACAGTCTTGAGTCGATAAAAAGCAGACTTGCAAAATGTCCAGATGGTTTATCCACTCCTGTTTTTTCCCCATAAGAAAGCTTGACAACCATCCAAGGAAAAAAACTGGAAATCCCACTTTCTTAGAGGAGGGGAATACCGGGAAGCCATGTGACCCAGTGGGACAGGCTGAGTGCAGAATAAAAAGGTTCAGTTAACTTGTTGTGGAAAAGATATTCATTTCAGCTTTCTGAAATTATCATGGGTTTCACACTTCAAACGTTGAGCCTTGTATTGGCATTAACAGCTTGCACTCATCTTTTTAAAGGTAAGATTAAAAAACTGCATTTGGTAGAATAAAATTTTTTACTTTTTGTATTCATATCAAATCACTTAACATGTATAGCGTAACAATTGAAATGATTGTTAGTCACAGTTCACGTGTATAACAAAACCACTGAAGCTTAAAGTTGAAATTTAAGCTGGTAGGTCAAAAATGTTTTAAAACAATTTCAGACTACAAATAGAATGATTAGGGTTGTAATCAATAATAACATTTAAGTAACTACATGGATAATATCTTCAGAAAAGCATTTAATTATTTTACTTTTTCTTTTTCTTCACAGCACAGATAGGAGAAGCCGTGTATGTCCCAACACGATGCCAGTGTCTACAAAACAGAATATCTATCAGAGAACCAATCGTGGATTTTACTATAACTGAAAAGGGAACACATTGCAAAAATGATGAAATAATGTAAGTTTCTAGAATAGCTGTAATTTCTCTATTGTATACAACTGAATGCTACACTGTTTTTTTTGTTGTTTTTTTGGATTAACACAAAGGTTCATGCAAAGACAACTGCTGGTTTAATGTCATAGCAATAATATTGGTTTAATATAAATTCGAATGATTAGATATTTTATGAAATAGCACTTTAATCAAGTCAATGCTGTTATGACAACTAATACTGTTATATGACTACTTCTATAAAACAGATGTATCAAGATGTTTCTGGAACGTGGTATTTGATAGATTTAAGAAAGAAACCCCAAATAATGTTACCAAACTAGTAACAACAAGGTTCTTGCTCATTTTGTATCAGAAGATTAATTCATTTACCTAAAAATTGTGCACATTGATAATATTATCTACTGCTACAAAAACAAATCTGATTAGGATTTCTTTTTTAACAATTATTTTCATTCCATTATGTTTAGATTAACTTTAAAGGAGACGGGTCGTCAACAGTGTTTGAGTCCAAATGGGAGACAAGGCAAGCGGCTGATCCACTGCTGGAACAGGTCAGTGCACTTTCACTGCTCTAAACTGTGCCTTACAGATTTAATATTTACATTGCCAGCTGATCAGAGTGAGGGGTCAGGCATTCAAGTGAAAGGCTACTTTCCATTTTACAAATGCAATGCTCAAACGATGAATGTTATACACACAAATCTTTCTAAAGTACACAGCACATGTATGGACATCTTTTATTTGAATAAAATAAGGTGTAACTTAATAAATAGGACGATGTCTGGTTTCCAAGATTTATGTTAGATTCATGTATGAAAACCCCAAATGGATGCTACTTCACAGTATGAAGTGAAAGGGGCTTCCAGTTACTCATGCTGTGCTGTAATAGGCCGTAAATTAGCAAAATAAATATAGAAATTTCATTAGGTTGTAAAATATATGCAGTACCCTCCAGTGCAATTGAGACAGAAGTGTCTCTAATGATTATTTGTTTATTTAGCAGACGCCTTTATCCAAGGCGACTTACAGAGACTAGGGTGTGTGAACTATGCATCAGCTGCAGAGTCACTTACAACTACGTCTCACCCGAAAGACAGAGCACAAGGAGGTTAAGTGACTTGCTCAGGGTCACACAATGAGTCAGTGGCTGAGGGATTTGAACCGGGGACCCTCCTGGTTCCAAGTCCTTTTCCTTAACCACTAGACCACACTGCCTCCTGCAGTCAATGATAGTGACTGACTGCTGTAAACTACTATTTATGCTAAAGAATATGGTGAATACTAAAACAAAATGACATATTAGTATTAGTGTGTGAGAAGTTCAGTAGTCATAGCTGAGATCCAGTCCTTCTCAGTATTAACATGCTTGTGTTTCTCTTCTTTCAGAATAAATACAGATGAAAGCAGGAAGAATAAATGCATCTTGACAAGACCCCCTCAAAACCAAAAAGATGAAACGTCATGAATACTCAGCAATCTTGTGGGTAAAATAGAAACCATCGAAGAAGAAGACGACTGCAGCAGTAAACAGAAAGGAATGGAAGATGCCAACTGTTGATTCAAATAGGAAAAGGGAGACAGGTATCATCCAGTCAGGATTGAGGCCCATGGGTGGAACAGGGTGGACAAGCACAGAGACAGCCAAATGTGAAGAAAATTGAAAACCTTTCAAACACACAGTTCAGAAATGTATTGTATGTGCATAACTGGAAAATACGACAGTATGATAAACAACTGATTTTACCTGCGGGTTTCAGGGGTTTTCATATGATAATTTTAACCTTTAGGTCATATTTATATTTATGTAATTTGTTATGTTAAGGTTAAAAACTTTTAAAACTGTATGTATTTATGTGTATGCTCAGTTGAAAATAAAATCAAAAACAACTTGATTGATATTGTTTTCTGTACTTAATATGCAGATTTCCAAACAACGTGTGTGTGTGTGTATATATATATATATATATATATATATATATATACCTGTATATATATATATATATTGTAACCCGGCCGGCACTCACGGTCGTTCGTTTGCCCCTATTAAGTAGACCCAACACACAAGTTTAAAGCGCGGTTGCGCTATTTTTTAATACAACAACAAAAATAAACAAAACGAAACAAAACAGCTCGCAGGACGGCTAAGCCGTTTACCTGTCATAAAAACAAAACACTCGTGTGACTGCTTCCATTATATCCCCTACACCTGGCATTTATTTACAATCGTTGCCAGGTGCGGGTGATAATTACACAATAAACAATTAACAAAAATAAAACAATTAAACAAAATGTGCATTCGCACATGTTTTTGGCAGGGAGGATATTAACCCCCTCCCTGCTGTGTTACAATATATATATATATATATATATATATATATATATATATATATATATATATATATATGGATATTATTTCTATATCTATCTATCTATCTATCTATCTCAATTAATTTATGGGAACCAAGAAAGAATGATTGACAGTCCTTACCAACTGACATGCAGCACAAGTAAGATTAAAAAAGAAAACTAAAAGAAAATGTACCAAATATAAGCATAACAGGAGGCTGTGTGGTCCAGTGGTTAAAGAAAAGGGCTTGTAACCAGGAGGTACCCGGTTCAAATCCCACCTCAGCCACTGACTCATTGTGTGACCCTGAGCAAGTCACTTAACCTCCTTGTGCTCCGTCTTTCAGGTGAGATGCAGTTGTAAGTGACTCTGCAGCTGATGCATAGTTCACACACTCTGGTCTCTGTAAGTCGCCTTGGATAAAGGCATCTGCTAAATAAACAAATGATAATAAAAACAAGTACACAAGTTCAAATCTGTAAATGTGCCATCAGATAGGGTGTGTGCATTCACTGTAGAAGATGGTACAGTGATAAGTGTCATCTACTGGTATATGATTGTAATGTGTTGAAAATATCAGTGTTTCTGGAGCTGGCCCTTTCAACACAACACATTGTCCCTGGTTCTAATCTTACAATCAACCTATACTTGGATTAAATACTTCATGCACTAACATGTTGCAGAGGAACCCAAATGGTGCAACCTGTAATCAGCAGGGAGGTAAATGGATTTCTCTTGAGGACAAGCTTTGCCTTTGTGACAAGCCCCCACTACTAGTTCAGTAACACTGTTTGTGATCTCTTTAGTATATCTGAGAAATACTTTTTTTTGGCATGAATGACAAGTTAATTGTGCTACATATAGTGCAAGGTCTCTTGTTACAATCCAATGTTTACTCAATGTTTTACAATCTATTTCCCATAAGATATATTTTGAAGTGTTAATTATTTACAGCTATGCTCAACAAGATAATGCATTCTGAAGGAACAATGGAACAATGGTGGCCACTTCATATCTTTAAGAAATATGACATGAACAATTTAGCATACTACAACTAGTTGACATGGCATAGGGACAACCCAAACACATCAATAATCACTCAAAACAGTTTTCATTAAGTAGGATTGGTAACTGTTAATAAAAAAAAAAAAAATGTTACATGAACTGCTTTCTGAAACATTTGCCAAACTTAATAAGAAAAGCTCTCATTTCCTGTAAATCATGTGATTATGAAATCACTTTATATGGGCATGCAGGATGTTTAAACATACAGTACAGACCAACTCTGCAAAGCAAGACATACAAATCTGTATCACAAATCTGTAACACAAGATCGAAAATGTTTTCCAAACTCCCAGCAACAACTGCAACTTTTCTCATATTCTTAAGCTTGCACATAAGTAAAGGTAAGAGATATATCTAATATGCAATACATTTATTGACATTATACTACTGCACTTTAATATATAACATATGGCTCAAAATCTTTTTCTTCCCAGATCAGATGGCTAATGCAACCTCTATTCGAGACAGATGTGAATGTGTGAATACTATTGACTTTGTTCCCTACAGAAAGATAACTTTTTTCACTATAACTGAAAAATCATCTTTTTGCAAGAACACTGAAATCATGTAAGTAATTAAACCTTGTAACAGAGATCTATACTGTATATCTTGGCAGTTACCCATGTTTAACCTGCAGACAATAAAATAAAGTTAATTAAAAATCTGCTTTACTGTAACACAAGCTTTCAGAAGAAAATGCAATAAATATCTGCAGCCAGTCAATAAAATAAAAATGTGCAAATCAGTAAAACAAAAGGTCTGCATTAACCAATGCTAATTAGAGGATAGTATCATGAATTAATTTGAATGCATTAAATGTAGGAGTTGACAGAGTTACAGGGACAGCTGGCAGCTTTCTCCATATCAGATTCCAACGATCGGATCTGGTCAGTCAACACTCCCTGACTGTGGTCAACATGGGGAGCTCTGACATGCAAATATTTAGGTCTACAACTGATTGCAAAATGCAATACGTTATCTACAATTGAAATGAAAGCTTGTTCATTTCATTGAGTCATTCTGTTGTAAACAAACAGTAATAACGTCCACATATTCTTTCCAAACAAAAGTCTTGTGACTTTAAATGCGTTTTAAAAATCAAAATAAGTTCTCCAAATTTAAGAAAACGTTTTAATTAGAATCTGTTGATTTTTTAGGACCTGAACTATTTTTTTCTGTCTGGTTAAATTGCATAACCCTACTATGCTGCAAGAATAAGAAAACAAACATTTCGAATGTACTCATTTTATTTACATTAAGCAATCTTGATTGAATAATTCAATCCCATATTGACAAATACATGCAACAGACTCCTCCACTTTACCAGCCTCAAACAAATGTTCAAGTTAATTAAAGGTAAAAAAAGACATATTAAAGCAAAAATAGAATGTGGACTGAAAGCTGCAATTGGAAGTTCATATAGGGTTAAATTAGAACCTGTTTGTTGGCTATATACCGATAAAGACTTCAATCTTCATTGCTTCAAATTAGAAAACAAATCTCAGTCCATGAACTTACTGTGAGATGCAGAAAATCATTCTAAACATGAAAAGACATGTAAAGCAAATGCTTTTCAAGCTTGGGAAGCGTTTGATGCCAAAGGCACGTTAGAACAATAAGTTTTGCAATGAACAACAAAAAAGAGATAACAATTTCACCACCAAGGATAATTATGCCTGCTGATATAACCAATTACATTTTCTATTCTTACTGTATATATTTAATTATGTTTTGCATTAAGATCAATGCCAGTAGATTTATAGATGTGTGACAGTCTCTGTAAGCTTCTAGAACCGGTATATCAAAATGCATTCTTAATGAACAAAACACAAGGAGAGATTTCCTGACATTTTCCTCAACATCTTTAAGTTCCAAAATACTAATCCACTGCCAGCTGTTGTGAAGAGCTGAAGAAAGTGTCAGAATAACATCAGTTAGTGAAGGAAAGAGCATAGCACAAGTAATACTGTATGCATGCAAGTGCCCACGGTGGCAAGAATTATAACTTTATGTGATGTACTGTACCTTTAAACTGCAATACAAAGGGAGTCTGTTAAAACTGGATGCTGTTATTTTCTTTCCAGACTTCATCAGAGAAATAACAAAGAGGTTTGCCTAAATCCAGACTCTAAACAAGGCCAGGGCCTGCAGGAATGTTGGAGGTTAGTTCAGCCAACCTTTTTCTCTTCCCCAAAAAATATGCATTTATGTGAGAAGCAACTCTGTTATCTGCTACCCCTGGTACATAAACAGTGCATTTGTGGGAACACGTGTCATGCAGCACTCCTCACATGCACAAGTATTGGTTATTCTATTTTGAATAAATAAAACATGCATTGAACACTTGCATATGTTGATTAAGGTTACATTCTCATCCAATCCAAAACCAATAATTGATATGATGTATATTGATTAACTGACGTTTTGATGTGGATATGCAATTACAATCACCTACTGTAATACGTAAACACTACACTTATTTTCCAGGTAGACAAAAAAAAAGAAATTAAAGCTCAACTCTACACAAGAAAATGTTGAGCTTTACACAATTTAATATGAATATTATTAGCGGATAGTCCCTAACTTAACAACTGGAAATTAAGAATCCTGTTTTAAAATCCATGTATTAATAGGTTATTCATTAGTGAATACAATTTGATTCATGTTCACAGTGAGGATTACAAAAATAAAATAACATAGTGCCATCTAGTGGTCAACGTGAACACAACCTATAGTGGAACAGGTAACCTCTCTAGGTGCTGTAAGTCATCATGCCCCTGCAATTACAACATGGTATATTGTATAACTGTTTTCAGTAGCTAGAATTCATGAATCAGTGGGACATCATAACCTTGATTCTGGTACCTTCAAGAAAAAAGCATAAATGTAAGCACCTCTACACTGTATATCTGTGGTCAGGAATGCACCTCCCCAAGGTGCATAATAAAAACATATTAATGCCTATTAAATTTCTCTTTTGCATTCAAGACTTGAACATTATTCTAACATTTTCTCAGAAACCCCCCCACAAAAATATATTACCCAGATGCAGTACACCTCCCCACAATCTAATTATAAAACCCTTTTAACTTTTGATATTTTGCTTTATAATTTATTTTTCAGAGTAAATAAGGACTCTGCAAGAATCAAAGCATGTATTCGCCAGAAAATCAAACGAGACAAGAAGGCTAAGAAGCAACCCTAATGTGGAGACCATGGCCTGTTTTTACTACATGCTGCATGCTGTCTGAGCATAATGTACAAGTGCATTTAAAAGTTTATAGTATATCTTATGCCTTCATATTTTTATACTGCATAACTATAATGGTCTATTTTTATTCCACATTTTACACATATACATATAACAGTAATAAATTGATTGTATTGTTTTAACTGTCTTTTTGAATACTTTAAACAGAGGTATACAGTAAAATCAACAAATCATACATATATAAATATATATTGTTATTGAATTTACGATTATTCTTCTGTGTGCAATATTATAACTGCTCCTGATTAAGCTAGAGTCCAGTTATAGCTCATTATAAAGGTAATTTAAGTCCCCTTCTAATGATACAGTTACTGTACAGTTATTACCATAATTCCCTGAAAATATTAAGTTCATGAAGACCTTTCACCTTTGTAACTGTAATTTAAGATTGGCTATACCTGGTACTCCATCTGAACTTGGTTGCTAACCTGTTAAATATCTAGAGGAAACAGTATACTGTAGGTTAATATAAAACCACATTGGCATTGATTTATCCATATTGTGCGCACTGATTTTCATGTCTAATCTTGCAAGGTAGGTGTAGGATAATACAGAGACAGCTCAAACGTTTGGGTATAGTATCTATATTCTGTAAATATTCTACACAAGATGTTAGGTAGGCCATTTATCAGGGTTGGTGATTTTTTTAATTTTATTTTTTTTTTTAATTATGGATTTATTTTATTTTTTTGCAGTACCGTAGTTATAGCTCTACAGTACCTCCAAATTGTAAATTTAAGTATGTTGGAAATTGTGGTTTGTGAATAGTTACATACCAAACTAAATTACTCAATCTTAAATGAATACATAAAGCAAATTATTTATCATTGTGGCATCCTCTAAATGTGAACTACAATATGTGAACTACAGGAATTTAGCGATGGAGTACGCCAGGGAAACATACCCCTCACTCATCCCACTCATTCTTTGCTTTTACTTTTCTTTCTTTGATTTCCACTTTCTGTGTCAGTCCAAACACACGCAGTTGTTACTACTTTGTTGTTACTACTTTGCTTTTTAAACTAAATAAACCTGGTTTCAGCGGTGCTCAATTGTCTATTTGGGACCCCATTGCACTGTTATCAGAAACACTCCAGCAAATATGTTAATTATGGGGCAGGTGCTCTATAACGGGGCAAGACATGTCTTCAGAATACCATTTCAGTGCAGGATTTTTTTTTTTTTTTTTACATTTTCGCGCCACGGAAACGTTTATAGCCAGTAAGAATTTAAGATGTTTGTGTTAATAAAAGGTTTTTAAAACATACTTTTCATGTCTTTTCCTTGAGAAACTATATAAAATAGGTCGTAAATAAAAAAACGATTTAAAAAAAAAAAGTAACTTAAATTGACTTGATTTAAATCAGCCAACCCTGCCATTTATAGAGCACCCTTGAGACACTTAAAAGGGTAAATGCGTCAAGTACTGCACAGGATTTTAAAGGCAAGTGTTTCATGCAATCAGAAAGGATGTGTTAAAGCCGCTCTGAAAGAGCATGCCCCTGAAAGCTAGGCACACACGACAGCCACACAAATAATAGCATTTCTCCATCATGGTCTACATTTAACTGAAAGATAACACATGACCTCAAAAGCAGAAGCTAGGGTTTACCAGGATTACTTGCAGCACGAGAATATTGATCGTCTACCATGGCTATTCATCAGACATGTCACCCCTTTGGCACATCTGGGAGATGTCAGTGTACACCTACCCAACCCCCTAAAGTCATAAGAGATGGCTTTTGGGCATAGCAGAGAAGCTACTGAAGCCTTATAAAAACACGGTAATACATTTTGTAGTTGTTTTTTTTGTGACACATCCACATTACATTGTAGTATTGCTGTAAATTTTGAATAAGCAACAAAGTAACAATCAATACCAAGATTTAGTTGATCATACTCCGCTACCTGGTCAAGCTTGATGCTCTGTATGTAACAAATAGAACCCTTCTGAACATGCTGTACAAGATGTGTACTCTGTAGCACTACAGTAAACACATTTCACTTGATATAATATCTTACACAAGCTGACTTTGGGAAACATGTTATCTTCACTGCACTACAACAACATGCTATGTAACGTGAGCTTGTATAGCCCCACAATATAAGCTATGTAAACACCCTTATAGTGTTGAAATCTAGACTCCCCAGCCCCTCTGTGGAGAATCGCACAGCTGCATAAATGAGACTGGTTCTCCCGAGACAGCCTTCCCCACCTGCTTCATCAAATCATTAAATAGTCCTACACAATTATACATCAACAGCTGTGGCTCCATCTTACTTACCAGTAACACATTTATCTATAAAGTAACACACACACACACACATGCTGAGACTGACACCTGTTATGCTTTATAAATGCTGGTTTGGTAATATATTCATGTGCCTTCAAGTACATGTAGCTTCTGTACTATGAAAAGTCAGAAGCTAAGCAAGGGTGAGCCTGGTTAGGACTTAGGTGTTGGTGTCTCAGTACAGTGCACTCTTCCTTCGTCCAGTACCGTCACATGGTGCTGTAGGAGGAGTCATGCTTTCCCATAAGGGTTAATACTCTGGCCTTCTTGAATGACCCCTTCCCTAACTCATTCTCGAAGACACAATTCTATTCCCCAATTTAGTACAACAAATAAGAATCTGATCGGCCAGTTATAAATCTGTTATTTTAAAATAAAGAATTGCAAAGGCTTTTAAACCATTCATGCTAAATTCTTAAACACAATTGCTGTTCTGTGCAAAGCGTATTATGTCAAATAAAATCCATTAATAAGCAATTTCTGTAAAACTGCAAACTGTGCTTTTCTTCTATTAAATTAAACCACATGTCTTGTGATCAATTGTCAACAAAAAACTCATGCTTCCTGTTCTGGACAATTTATATGAAGGACAGAAGGGAAAGAAAAGAGCGTGCTATGAAGGGTCTCTAAGCCAAGGCACAACACACAGAACACTGAAAACGCAAGTGAACATTCCCAATAGATCAGAGCACTCTAACCTGTCCCAACACAACAGATTCTCATTGCCAATACTAGGGCATGTCATCCATTGAGATGCTGACTATCAAACTGATCCCGCTGCCAATCTTTCGCGATGAATCAGCCTTGTTCAGCAATGTTTCATCGCCGGAATTCAACATTTCAGTTCAGTGCTTGCTGCTTGCACAAACTTGTCAATGTAATGTCCTTCTGGCTTACGGTCGAGACAAACTTAATGCATGAAAATATAACCCGAAGACACGGTAATGTAATACAATATTATCCAGCTCATCGGGTATTCCTCCAACTATTTTCTAATAATTTAAAAGCAAAGCAATTGCGTTTTTATATTATCAACACATCAACTTAAACGTTTCATGCTACCAGTGCGGCATTTTTTCTTCTTCTCGCATTTATATGCTTTTCACATTTCTGCAAGTCTGGCCACGCATCAATTTTATGCCTTTCTTTAGTTTCACACAGGTAACATTTTCAAGCAAATCGTGTTACCAAATTAGAAATTGTATAATAGACATAGACTTGAAACAATGTGCATCTTCTATCTCTAATTATGGAACTTGCCTAATGTGGTTTAACATTAAATGATATGTTTGTTTGTTTGTTTTTCTTCTGTAAAGCACACTAATGCATCATTACGCTTCTTACAGTATGCATATAAATAAATGACAGGTATGCTTACCACTTCCAGAGTTTAGATTTTTTTTTTTCAAAGAAACATCCCAATACTGGATTGTCACATCAGTTTAATACTTTATCCATCTCCATTGATAAACACGGTTTCTGTTGCACTGTTCAGTGTATTGTCTCAGACAACACCTTCCAAGCAGACATCATGATTGACATTTCCTCCAAGCAATTAAACGCGAGGCGTTTAACCAAGTAACACCAATCCGCGCAAAAAAAGGAGGGGCTAGCAGCTGGCGCTTGGTTGAAGGGGAGTAAACAGTAAATTGTTACCAAGAGGGATTTTGTTACTTGGTAACAGACCGTTTAAAAAAAAAACGGTTTAAGAATGATTTCTTACACCCTTATTTTCTGTTATTTCAAAATATTAGAACGTTTGCAACTGTAGACAACGCTTTTTGTGCTTTTAATATGGTTATGCAATACTGTATATTAAGTTTTTTGATACGAGGTACCGTGTATGTGAGAAAAATACAGCACGATTGTTTGTACTTGTTACCATGGCACTTTTTAATGTGACATAATAAACATGAGCAAAATCTTCCATGGATGGCAGTGGTTATGAGTAATGTGTTTGTAAGGAAGCCCACCAGTCCAGCTTCCAAGCAGCTTCCTCTAAGGAAATTTAGCATTGTTTAAAGGGGATGTAGTCATGATTGCAAACATCCTAAAAAAGTACGATAGTTGATTACATTTTAGGAAGTTGCCGCTGAAAAAAATCATGAAGTGGCTAAGGTTTTGCTGTTTGGAAAGTATTATTCAAAATAAAACGTATTACACCTGTAGAGAGATATAAATTATGATAGGTTTGATAGATATTATTATTTCTTAGCAGACGCCATTATCCAGAACGACTTACAATTGTTACAAGATATCACATTATACATTATTTCTATTTTTTTACATACAATTACTCATTTATACAGTTAGGTTTTTACTGGAGCAATCTAGGTAAAGTACCTTGCTCAAGGGTACAGCAGCAGTGTCCCCCACCTGGGACTGAACCCACAACCCTCCAGTCAAGAGTCCTAACCACTACTCCACACTGCTGCCCAAAATTATAAAATAAATTATAAATTTGGTATGACCTATTTGCTGTCAGTTATATAAAACAAACAAAAAAACATACCGGTACTTTTTTTTGTCTGAAATTAACCATGGGGTTGTTGAGAACAAAAACGGAATATTTCAGAATATTAGCTTTTGTACTTTTTAAAATATAACAGTTTTTGTAAGTTGACAGTCTGGTTCTGCTTCTGTGAACTGCAAGCAACAGTGTATAACTGCCGGCCAGAGGCGTGCTCTGTGGGAGGCCTTGCGCGTGCAGCAACACTTTGCTTTGTTGTTGCTTTAGTTTGCTACATTCTTGCTTCTTATAACTAAGCGTAGGTAGTGATGACGTTTTGGAAGCTGCTCGCGCAAGGCCTCCCACAGAGACGCTGCCACAGAGAACAACTCCGGCCTGCAGTTATACCTACAGTTATCTCACTGCAAGTGCGAATTTACAGGCATTCACGTTTTCTGGAGGCTTGGGCAAACAGAGGTCTCTTTAGATGCACTAGGGTTATCTATCCAAAGAGCCTGTGTTTGACCATCAAAGCACATGCAGCGTAGAACTGCACACGTGTTTGTGACAAAAAACATGTGTAGTGCGTCTGCATAGGTGCTGCATCTGAACCTAAAAAGTTAAGTGCTTTAAACTCAGTACACACTTAGATAGTTAGTTAGAAAAAAAAAAAAAAAATATATATATATATATATATATATATATATATATATATATATATATATACTGTAGCGTATCTCAGTCCCCGAAAGCAAACTCATCACACAAGGCGAGATAATCCACTTACAATGGAGAGCAGACGCGAACCCAGGCCCCCTTGCACAAGGCATAGCGCCGATACCGCTGTACAAAAGAGCAGGCTCCGTTGCAAGGGCTTATGTTTTTGTGTGTGATTACGTCACCTACCATCCCTGCTGCTGCCTTCCCCCGTGCACGCTACAATACGATTTTTTTTTTAAATCTGACATCAATTAGGTCATACCAGATTTGTAATTTATGTCAAACATACCTATCATAATTTATATCTATCTACACGTGTAATACGTTTTAAGAACTCATTCAGTCTGTACATTCATAATTGCTGAAACTAATACAGTACCAAAAACGTTAAAAAATAATCTATGTTTAAAACAAATCCAGTACTGAAAAGGTGACGTAACAGACACAGATTTGGCATTCCGTGATAACGTAGCCGCAAAGCATGGTGGTAGATCGAGCAAAACGTTAACGAGCCTCGGCAAGACGTTAGTGTAATAACGTTTTCCTTGAGACCAGGTTAGATAGTGGGTATCTAAGCGTCTTTATCCAAAACAGTTCAGCCAGGAAATCAAAGTCATAACTGTGCTAGGCATTATACACTATGCTAGTTCAAAAAGTACACGTCATATGCTTCTTAAAATGTCCCTATGACCTACGCACTTTATTTCTTAAGAGTTCCTAATAAAGTCCAGGCCCTGACCCATTCAAACGGTCTCTTTGTTTTAGTACTCACACTATTAAGATGTACCTGTGCTGGCCCTGCAGACACAAAGTGACTAAACTAAACTAAACTAAACTAAACAAAACACCAAATGGAGAATATCCTAAGCAATTTAGAGCAGTCATTTTTTTAAGCTATAACAAATGTTAATGTCTGATTGGTTATGGATTTATTATATATGTTTTATCTACTGAAGGAAGTAACCCACAAAACACTCAACCATGTGCAGTGAATTCAATGCACTCCTTAAGCCATTGTGTAAAAGGGGTTATACGGTGGTTTGCTTCCTATTCATCAGAGCGATTCCTGGATGAAGAATAATACCGTGGCACAAGGAATTCTTTTAGTTCTAGTAGTAGCCATTGGGTTTTGTGCAGCATGTTTCTACAGCCAGACAGAGACTGTACTGATGTTTTCAATGGTTTCCCCAGTCCATGTACTGATCATTTCACTCAGCGCTGTAGCATTCTTTTATTCAGCACACACTCCCTTGGTATATTGCATGTATTTTGAATAAAATAGATTTAGATCTTTAAAATAGCACCCTCTCACATTTGTACTTATTTATACAGACAGAAATACACCAAAGATACAAACAACAACTGTTTGCTGTTTGATTTGATATGCAAGGAGCTTATGTGAATGATATAAACATTGGCAGTATTTAGATCTGCCACTTTTTGGATCAGTTGAATGTACCCCATTATTTTAAAGTCATGTCAAATAAACTTGGAAAGTTCTCATATCCTGTTTTTAAGGCAATTAGCACACTGTATGACCCCCAGTTCCATGACTGCATCCTATTATTTTCTTTCTGACTGCATGCATGTCCTTCTTTGTTAAGAAGAATGAAGAGAAATATGTCTGGGCCATCAGCCTATTTGTAACTTCCTGTAAAATGATACTCGATAAAAATGAACACAAGGCAAAGATACAAAACATATATATATATATATATATATATATATATATATATATATATTAAACAAACCAAAACTTGTGAGTACTCCTATAGAACTATGTGCATTGTTCATTTTAATCAGGCAATTATATTTACACTGTATATTACAATTGTGTGCATGACTATTACATACATAATGGTATTGCAGCACTTTTAGGAAAATATTATAATAATAATGTGTATTAAAAGGGAAGCACATGAGGCTAATAAAATGATTATACCAAAAATATTATAAATATTAATAATTAACTGCAAAGGCAGAATATGGCAGTCTCCTCTTACAAAGGGATGGCAATGCTATGCCTTGAAGTATGTTTTTACTCCTACAATTTCACATTTATAAAGCTTTCCTGTTATAATAGGTTCTATGTACTTTACATACAAATCCAGTATTGGAAAGAGCACTTTCCGAATGTCAACCCATGTAGGCTGCCTATAATTTTGAATGCTTTGGCAGTTCTCGTCTCTCCTTCCACTATTAATGGGAAGGAAGGTCAGTACACTAGAGACTGCTGCTCAAGGTCAGACCAAACAAAAGAAGTGACCCTGGGGGGTTTGAACAGCCTGGTCTTTAGAATGTGGAAGTCTTGCCTTAGCAATCATGTAGACAAAAAGGGTTGTTCAATGGATTGAATATCGAGTTACTCTATTAGGGATTTTATTTGGATGTATGAATTGGATTTAGCTGTGTTTTTGTAGTGTATTACATTTAGCTTAATCTAAGAACTCAGTACATGTTGCTTGATGTCTGTCTAACTACCATTTGTTGGTTAGCAGTATAATGTGTAACAGATTCTTTCACATATGTTTACATCTTTAAACATTGTGGATGCTTTTATAAGATAAGATCAAACTGTTAATGTTAAAGCATTGAATTGCACTGTAGTCAGTCAGGCCTCAAATAATACCAAAAAAATGAATCATTGAATCACTATGGTTTTAGCAATGCAATGCCCACTGCGAGACAGCATTTTGCTAGGAATTGGCTTTGTGCCATGTCAACATGTGTAAAGGGTTCTGAGAGTTACAGGGGATTCTGTATATGAAAGCTTATCCCATGTCTTACTCGCTATTAGTAGATTGAGCTGTGGTGTGTTTGCAGGGGTCACTGGTTCAGGCATTGTTTCTATTACTTTGGAGTGAGGCTGAGATGGGCAATCTTTTGTGCAAGGTTAAACTAGCAGGAGTAAGGTGCTCACTGTGATCCTTGGGTTTACAGTCCCCATCTCTCAAGCTTTCTTTTTTTTTTTTTTTTTACAATATACCATATGTGCCAATGATCACACAGCTTATTGAATTACAGAAAACTGCACTTTTGTGGACATCTTTTTTTTTCTATTAATGTAGTGCACTAGGAGCACAATCTGGAGGCCAACTCACAATGAAAACGTAAAATTAACATTCAGAAATGCTGTAATTAAGACCGAAATTTTTAACAGTTCTCCCCATCTAGAAAACACTAGAGATGTACAATCAAATGTTCAAGCAACAACAAAACAAATATGAAACGTACTAATTTAGAATCCAATATATTAACATTTAAAGGTTCAGTAAATGGCTAAACTAAACTGAAACATTTATATATTTCAGCTTGACACTTCAAGTGGGGCTAATAACTAGCAGCTTAAACACAATGTACGTATTACTACAATTGCAGTAAAGAAAATACCAGTATGCAGTAGTAATCAGTGTATTTTGCATCTCCCCGAAGAGTGTGTTGTGTGAAGACAGTCCACAATCACAGACCTAAAGCAGAATGATAAGTGCATTTACGTGGCTCCAAATTAATCAGAGCTTCCATGAAAGAGCTCCACTTTCAAAGACTGTTAATGGTCTAACTTTTGCTAAAGGACTACAGCTATCAATATCATGGTTTGAATAGACGAGTTAAACTTTTTCAGTAGACATATTATTCAAGCATGAAGCTAATCCACAATGGCTCATTATCCTTTAGCAAGTTTGCAAATGTTTGAAAAAACAACCATAACAAAATTCAACTGCTACAATATTTGTATGATTTCCTATTTCATATTTGCAGAATAAAAAATAAAGACAAAAAAAACTGAGACTTATTTATTGTTTATTTAAAGCCCTGTATAAATGCTGGCCTTTGTTTACATAGAAAGCCCAGACATGAGAGATATCAGTCCCAGTCTACTCTCTCTTCTGAATGAAGAGCTTTGTTTGAGCCTTTATTTATTTGGAAACAAAGATAGCCTTTATCAACAAAACATTTGTTAGATAAAACTAAATTACATGTGTTTGTATATTGGGAACATACAGTAAACTACAGAAATATACTTATGTATACTGAAATGACCAAAACCCTAAGAAAACCAGCGGGGGATAACAATATTTGGTAATATACGGCATTGAGATGAATTAAAATGGTTAGCTATACAAAACAAAACAGTTGTTTCAGTTCATGAAGCATTTTCTTATTGGCTAAAATGCAACTTGTAATAATACTGTATTAGTCATTCAGCACTGTTTGATCACAGCGTTTAATAGTTATGGATACAGTAAATCCTTTAACCTTTGTTTGTTACATGAAACATAACGATTTCTGAAATAAATGGCACAATAAACATTATCATATTCCATTTTGTCTGTAAAAAATGACCACCCCACAGACTTCTGATTGGTGCAGAAAAAAAGACGAATCAAACTCAGGAGGTATAACAATGATAATTCAGTGAGTTCTACACACAGTGAAATACCCAGGTGCTGTTTGTTGCTTATTGTTTGATTTAACTGCAAACAGGATAATTCATGATAAAACAGGATCTGATTTAATACATGCATTGTTTGGCACCACTGGTTCACGTGTCCAGATGTTCCCTTATGATCTGCAGCTGGTATATTCAATGTTATTGTGGAGTTCTTCTGCTTTTTTTAGCCTCAGTAGTCTTTTGTTTAAACAGTTCCTGGGTAAATTCACTGAAATCCCTTATATCTTTGCACAAATGTTCTAGCAGTAAATTATAACTGGATTAGTAGTGTTGGAGGTTAAAATGTTTTGTTTCTCTGGAGCTTTCAGTTTGAACATTAAAATGTAAAACTATTTATTACTGTGTTTAGGAAGTGACTCATTGACTACGTACAGTAGCATGTACAGAATATATCTGATATGTGCTTAATGGTACACTGTACCTCCAGTGAATATATAAAGCAAAAAAAATGAATGTTATGGTCTGATGATGGGAGTCGTGTCTGAAGTATTTTCCTCTAAACTCATGTCATGATTATACAGGCTTTCAGACTCAACGGCAATCATTGTTACTGCATTCTCTTCAATATGTTCCTTTCTTTTCCTCCCCATGTTTATTGGTGGTTTATCCTCAGGAAAGCTTTGGTGAAGCATAGATGGCTCATTTTCTTTTGACGGTTTGATTTTCAGTATGCTCTCAAGGTATGCTAAGAGAGTTGTCTTCTGCTTTTTAACAGGATTGTTGAAGCTGTACGTTTGCTCTGTATCCCCTGTTTCTGTCACATCCACCAACGTAGCAGAAGGATCTGCATAGCGCTCAGATTGGCTGGCTGGGTCTTTGGACAGCTTTGTCTTTTTCTTCTTACTTATTATGAAGTAGGAAAAGCCAGTTGTAACAAGCATGGTTCCTGAAAAAAACATACAAGAAAAACTGAAGGCTTTAGTTTGCATCTTAGAAATTCCACTGCTTTATGTAGCCTTAACATTTGCATGGATTTTCCTTGGACTGCTGTACTTGGCCTCAGTGTAATCATAAGCACTTGAATACAGAATATACTGTAAAACAGACATAATTGACAGTTTTGACATTTCCAGAAATGCATATACATATGGTTGCCAGGTATCAGAGGTGCTAACAATCCTTCATTTTTGAAAGACTCTCCCTTATTTTGACATACTGTCCCTCATCAGCTAGAATTTTATAAGCATACAATTGTCATTTATGAATCATATACCTGTAAATAAATCTGTGTGGATGTAGAAAGCCTTCTAAATGATGTGCTGTATCTGAGATAGCAATGGCAATAATCTAGACTCGGCTAGTTGAGGCAATAATCTAGACTGCCCATCTGCTCCTAGCCTCAATAATGACTTGATTTCCCTATAGGGTCATATTCAGCACCCAGGGTTAGTAACTGCCAATTCCCAATAAGATGCCTACTATACAGTTCATTTATTCATGTCATAAAAATGCTTCAAGAATATAATGTGTTCAAGGTTTAGTATATGTAACAAATAGAGTGATACAACATTATAAGACCTTTATCCCGTTTTAAGACAGTGTGGTAGTGCTTCCACTTGACCCATTATTACATTTTAGAACACAAGCAGCCCAGTCTCTTAATATGGCTCCTAAATATAGCTTTTTAAAGGAGTGGGGGGGACGGAGGGGAGATGGACGGATGGGCACTGTATATGGATACAGTAGTTTATTAAATGTAGACGATTCAAAATAAATTTGCTGGATATCTTCTAATGGCTGCTAGTCTGTATGTATTTATGATTGTTAATATAGTCCACTCTGGAAATATTAATTTTACTGGATGTGAAATATAAGACTATAGGCAACATAAAGTTACAAAACTATCATTACAGTGGCTTTAAAAAAAAAAAAATCCTTATAGTAGCTTTTAGTACCAACAAACAAAAACTATGATAACTGTGTGCAAATGTTCAATGCTAACACTACATACTGCTGTCTTGACCTGGGCACCCCCTGCCAAACAGTGTGTTGGTTTTGAGGTCTGACTGAGGCCACCAAAATCATTTTACATGAGTATTTACAGAATGTGTGAATTAACCTGCTGCACCTCTGCCCAATCTGCTTTTATGATGCTTCACGTTACCTGGAATAGTAGCATGCCACACCAGGACTGGGTGCAGAAAACACACAACAGACATCAGTGTATAGGCTAAAAACTTTTGAAAGCCACCCAGTCTAGCTGTTTTTGTCCATCGGATACATAGCGTGGAGTCAGACTTGCAGCTGCAATACAGAATAGTTACATTTGATAAATAAGTGATTCAACATGTACTATAACACACAAGAGTAAAAAGTAATCTGCATAATATTGTATTATAGTACAGTTCTTAAAATACCTTTTTGTGACTATGTAAACTTCTTATAAGGTATGTTACCCATTAACCAGTCCATTAACCCTGCTTATAAAATCAGTGCTCTGTAGAAAAGTGGCTAATCTTGTTCCATAAATTGGAAGAGAGGGCCCTCTACTGAAAGAAAAGGATATTGTCTTAATTCAGTATTTAGGACCCTTTCCTTCATTTAACTATAAAAGAGGTTCATTACAGCATGTCAAATTACCACTAAACATGCTTAAAACAAAACAGAAACTCCATGTCTCGTTGCTGTTTCCACAATGTAAGAAACTTCATTGGATTGATGTAGATTGTATAATAAATAATTTCTCCTGAACAAGACCGCTTCTCTCAAATTTTACTAAAAAAAAAACCCAGACACTTTGTTTTAGATATAAGCAAACATGTTTCTAAATTACATGGCAATAGGTATGATATACTTTTTAATAAATGTGTCAATTTTCACGTTTATAATCTCTACAAACTATTGAAATGGTAAAGCGTTCAGCTTGATTGCGTTATCATGCACTGTAGTAAGTGAGAAACACACCTTAAAGAAGGGGAATTAATGGGAGAATGGTATAGGATATGTATATATAGATTAATCGTATTGCACATTCCAGATATTAAATGTTTCTGCTGTATATAGAACTAAAGCAGAAAACGTTTGTTTAATCAATTCCTTTTTCAAACTTAGCAAAAGTGAAAAAAACAGTCAGGATGTCATACATTTTCAACAAGACATAAAAATACCAGCCAAATCGCTGAGGTTAGCCATTCTTTTGAACAAAGTCATGAATCATGTGGTGTAGTTTAGGGCACATCAGATTGTGACTCATTTGGGAAAACAGTGACTTGTTTTTACTTGTGTCAAATTGTTACATTCTTTAAAAGCAGGAAAGCAATGAAACTTCAAATGAAGTGGTGCATTGTCGCTGAATGTTGTATTACTACTCATGGTAGGACATTGGTCTGCTTGCTATTACTAAGATCTGTTAGCCTAGCTCAGCCAACGACTTAGCCTGTGACCACAGGCAAGCCACTTGACCTCCTCCCAACTCTTTATTCTTTCTGTTATCTTATTATTCTTTTTTTTAATTAAGACTGTTCAGTCTCATTGTAAGGATAACTGCAGCATAATAAAACAAAGTGTTTGAACTGACTACCAATAGTATTTCATAGAATAGATATTCAAAAAATGAGTGTTTATGAGAAGGACTCTAATGCTCGTTTAGTGTGTGCTTGTTACAGTTTGTGATTTTAAAAGTAAATGGTTTGCAAGATAAATAAATGCATGTGCAAACCTCCTTTGCAATAATAAACAGATATATACTCACGGGAAAAATGGCCCCAGCAGTAAGTCAATGAAATAGGATAGTTCAAAAACACTAATGCCAGCTGCTGAAATACTTGAAAAGGAAAGCATATGTTAAACGAGATATATATTTGTATATGTTAAAACAACATGCTTATTGGGGTATAATAATAAAGAGATTGTATTTCAAAATAAGATTTGAGTATTTAATAGACAACCTTTCCCTCTGGTGTCAGGTCCTGTTGCTTGAGGTCATAAAACAGATTACTACACTATTTTTTAATCTACTTGACTTCCTCACAGACATACAGTGCAATCTCTGTTAACCATTTACTGCTGCATTCCAGATAGTACTTCTGAAATGTATCTCTAGACTTCACTGAAATCCATGTCAGTCCCCAGATCCCTGACTGTGACACAAACATCATTTTTTATTGAAAACATTGAAATCACTTGCAGACTGTATAACAGAGACATGATGTAAATCAAGCTAATTAATACTGTTAGGGGTTTAATAGGTATCAAATTTGACTCCAGGCCAGAATGTTAAACAAATTCTATTTAACAACCACTCAGCAGGATGTGTTTTGCACCACTAAAATAGATCTTGGTACTGCGCTTACATGAAAAGATCTTGGGTAAGCTTTGACACTGTGAAATATCCATGTACAAACATCAGTTATTCTATCCCCCACACCCACTTCACATTTTAAAACAACCACATATTCAGATGGCTTTTCTGTATGAATATGTTCACTAAATGAATACTCACAGAAGATAGACACCAAGACTTTTGAATTCTCCCTGAAGGACGGTTTCTATTCCTACTCCCAGAAGAACTTTGTTTAATTCAAGATGTTTTGGAATGGAAAAGAAAGGGAAATTTGTTTTTTTAATTAAGCATATTCAATTAAAAAAACAAACCAAAAAAAATCTTGGTCACATATCTAATTGATCATACAGATCTGATGAAAACTAATCAAAGCAACTAGTAACAAGGAAATTAGGAGATTTATTCATTAAAATGTCCCTATGGTGTCACTAT
This sequence comes from Acipenser oxyrinchus oxyrinchus, assembly GCA_030684275.1. Classification (NCBI taxonomy): domain Eukaryota; kingdom Metazoa; phylum Chordata; class Actinopteri; order Acipenseriformes; family Acipenseridae; genus Acipenser; species Acipenser oxyrinchus. Next base: position 9,539,336 of record CM060259.1, on the reverse strand, counting down.
ATTGTAACATTTTACTGAATATAAAGTAAACAATTAATTATGTTGTTTCTAAAAGCATTACATTGTTATATTACAGTAATCTGAAACAAATGTAATTTGTTCAAAAGTATTATGGTTTCAATGCTATAAACTTTCTAAATAGCTACCTGTAGGACGGTTTCATGATTGTATTGTCTGGAGGCCTGGTATGCAAAGTAAAACCAATGCATCCACAACAGGTCAGGGTCTGTAACACTTCAATGTGGTTTGCTGTAGAGTTTATCAGTAGCACAGTAAATAATCAAATATTGCAGTGTTTCCCAACCCTGTTCCTGGCGGCACGCATGGTCTGGTTTTTGTTCCAACGCAGCACTCAGTTGCTTAATTGAACCGTATCAACAAACGAAGGGCTTGAAAATAATGGGAAAATGCCTAGTTAATCACTTTATTAGTTCAATGAAGGGTTCAATTAAGCAAAAACAATACTTTTGGGAAAGTATACCAAAGCTGCCGCGAGGGAGAATGAGCGGACAGCATATGAGGGACATCTCGCTACCGCCATCTAGTGTTGGTGGTGTGAGTGTGCAACCTCAAGGACCCCGTTGCCAATTGAAGGCATAGAGGGATCTACGACATTAAGTCGGTAGAACCTGGTAAATGTATGCGGAGTAGCCCAGCTAGCCGCAGTACAAATATCGGTCAAAGAGGCACCTCTAAAGAGGACCCATGATGTAACCACACCTCTGGTAGAGAGAGCCCAGGTCGGACAGACGGTCCTGTTCAGGGGCCAGACCAACAGCTGGAGTCTGCCCGGTTCTGGGTGCCAGAGGGTGCCTGGCTGAGGAGATCCATGCACAGCGGGATCTCCCAGGGCTGGCCTCACAACAGCTGGCAGAGGTTCGAAAACAAGATTCTTCTGGGCCAACTGGGGGCCACCAGGAGAACTGTCACCTTGTCTCTCCTGACCTTCTCAAGGTAGGCAGGGAGCAGCGGTATAGGCAGGAAAGCGTACAAAAGAGCTAGGACGTTGACGCCTAGTGGACCTCCGCAGTTGTGGAGGGAGAACCACAGGGGGCAATGGTCATCTCTGCCGTGGCAAAGAGATTGACCTGGGCTTCCCAAAGCGTTCCCAAATGGGTGCAGTCGCCATTCTGTCCAGTTCACCACTCCCGGGAGGTGTACAGCCCGGAGGGACAGGAAGTGTCTCTGTGCCCAGATCAGCAGTCGAAAGGCTATGTGGTGTAACCCCAGGGACTGAAGCCCTTCCTGGTGGTCCATGTACGCAACTACTGACAAGTTGTCCGTGTGGACAAGGACATGTTGGTTGCAGAGCATAGAGTGGAAATGTTGCAGCGTGAGGTGAACCGCTTTCAGCTCTAGCGTGTTTATGTGCAGGGATGTCCAGCGACCCGACCAGGATCTGTGGACTCCTCTGCCTGCCCAGACCGCCCCAACTGGTTGAATGCAGCTGTCTTCACCACCTGATGGTTGTAAATCACGCCCATCCTTATGCCTTCGTTCAGGTGATGGGCTGCCTCCACCAGTATAGCGCTTTCCAACATAGGCGAGACAGCTGACGGTGTCTGTCGCGCTTGGGGTGTAGCCGAAAGGCATTGAGCCACACTTGAAGCGGACGCAGGTGAAGTAACCCCAGTTGGATGGCTGACGAAGCTGTGGCCATCAGACCCAGTAATTTTTGGCACAACACCAATTGTACTCTGGCCCTTGTTGAAACAGGGCCAGACAGTTGCGAATGGCAGCTACTCTGTCGTCCGACAGGTAGGCTAGCATCATGAGGGAATGCAGCTGGAGAGCCGAGTAGACTGTACTCTGCACCGGTATTAATTGGCTTTTCGCATCGTTGAGGGTGAGACCCAGCCTTGACAGATGATCCGTCACAATCGCTGTGTGGGCCACTGCTCCTTCCTGGGACTGGGAACAAATTAACTAGTCATCCAGGTAGTTCATTACCCTAATCCCTTGCAGTTGCAAGGGAGCTAGGATGACGTCCATGTACTTTGAAAATGTGTGGGGGGCTAAGGAGAGGCAGAATGGCAGCACGGAAAACTCAAAGACAGTCGCCGGACAGACTGGAGGATGTGGTGATGTGTGACCATCTGGAATCTCCTCTCCCTCAAGAACCCATTGAGGTGTCTCAGGTCTAGGATGGGGCGAAGGCCGTCGTCCTTTTTTGGCACCAAGAAGTATCTTGAGTAGAACCTCTTTGAGAGGTGTGTTCTACGAGATGGATGGCTTGTTTTTGAAGTAGTGTTTCTACCTCTTGTCTGAGGGCCAAGACCTGGAGAGGGTCATTCACGGATGTGACTGTGATCTCTCAAAAAGTATGGCCAGGGGAGATAGGCGCATCCAGTAAGGTGGATTTGTCCGCATCCAAGGGTGTCGAAGCACCGAGGTACCGAGGAGCACCAGGGACCTCAGGGTCTTGAGGGTACTGGAGCACAAGGCTTAAAAAGCCTTGAAGTGTCGAAGCGCTGAGGCGTATAGTCCTCAAGGCACTGAGGGTGTTGAAGCACCGAGGTACCGAGGCTATGGGACGTCAGGGCACCAAGGGTACCAAGGGCACCAATGCGCAGAGCTTATATGCCTCGAAGGTGTCGAAACACCGAGACGTTGAGTCCTCAAGGCACCAAGGGTGTCGAGGCTATGGAGCGCAGGGGCACCGAGGTCACTGAGGGCGGCGCTTTAAGGGTGAGTGGATCAATGTGCTTGTCAGCTGAATAATAGGGCCAGATATCTGGCCTAATGGAGGAAGCATGCGGTTGTTATTATTTATTTATTTATTTTAAACTGCAAGGCAGTAGTACACACAGACACTCAACAGTAAACTGGAGTGTGAGGATTTTTAAATTTTTTTTTTTTTTACTGTAAGCAGTAAAGAACAAACTGTAGGGGCACTAGGCCGCACACAGCGAGTGGGCATGTTGAGGTCGCCCAGAACCTTCGAGTCAACAGCGGTGCAGAACGGGTCTCGCTGGAGGGTATGTTTTTTTTAACAGCTGCAAAAAGCTGAGGGAAATTATAGAAAAATACATGCAGCAAGCTGCAAGATTAGTAAAGCACACTACGATCGCTACGTGAAGTAGACTGTTGAAGATATATATATATATATATATTAACATGAAACGCAGTTGCTTAGCGTTAAGCTCAGTCTTCAGCTGCCGAGTTTCTGATTCCGGGGAAGTGGCAAGTCGACTTCCAGCAATAAAAGTGCAAGGGAACTGCAGGAAAACTCGAGAGAAAGAGCTCTTAAAGAGTCAATCACACAACTGGAAGAGATTAGTGTTATACTCACCCTACCTACCTGTTCGTGAAAGGCAAAAGAGACTGAAGTCTCCGTGAAGTGACTATTTATAACCTCGGGAGGCGGGACCGAGGACGTTGCTCCACGGAGGGGCCTATCGGCAGCTTTGATATAAAATGCTCAACAAATACTTGACAAGCAGGCATATCCCAAAAGTATTGTTTGGCGGTCATCTTCGAATTGAAAGGGAACTACTCCACATCCTTGTAGGGCAGCTGACTCTGATTTGCAGTGTTCAAGGATAAGGTTTTTGTTCCATTAAGATGATTAAACAATATGTCTTAAACAAGTACTTTTACAACAGTAAGTTAGTGTGTAAAACACAGGTTAAACGAACAACATGTTTAGGATTAAATAGTGTAAAGTACTCTAACGTCCCTAATGTCTTCCAGATCTTGACTGCTTGCCAACACGTGCAACTCATTTGTGAGGTTTATTTGTACCACAGTGCAGAAAAAGAATTTATGTATGTAAGTTCTACAGGTTTATTTATTTATTTATTTTATCAATTAATAGAAATGTACATTCTTCCAGTACAAATAAATAAAGTATCACTAAGTGTGCCAACTCCAATCCCCCTTATTATAAAGCATTTCAAACTGTGATCAGTCAGTTCTATTTCTTGGGAGTTTATAATAACTGTTGATATTATGATAATAAATGGTTTTGGACATAGTTCAATGGAAGGTTATGGCACATCCATTGTGTGACACTTTTAATTATTTTGCCATCTGGGCTAGTGGTTGTAGAGTGAAATCATATATTATTTAATGGCGGAATTAAAAAGAAAAGGGTGAATATAATATGTAGTGCTATATACAAATTATTTGAAAAAAGAAAATCTGTTGACATGTTAGTAAACACAGTTCAGTTCCTTTTTAACTCGACAAAAAATGTTGTATTGTAACTGCTTTAAGAAATAGTTCTTTTTTTAGGTCTAAATCAATGTGTCTGTTTTTGTATGATGAAATGCTGTTCTGTACTGAGCTGTTCAATTAACGGGATATACTATACACTGGCCTCATGGCAGTAATGTTTCCTAAATTTAAAAAAAAAAATACATTTATATATTTCATTGTAGGCTGTCTCAATTCATTAATTAAAATAGAATACACCTGTGCATTTATCAAAAAAGTTGTGTTTCATATCCAACAAATTTTATGCAGTGTAATATAACAGTTATCTTACTTTGCAAAATATTTTATATTTTATCACAATAATAAAGAATGCTTTATACATTTATCAAGCACATTTAGTATAAATACGGTATTTAACTGTTTTTTTTTTGTTTTTTTTTATAAATCTGCCACCAACCTTCCTACCTGCTGCTGTAGAAATGCCGAGGATTCTACAAATGCACTCCACAACAATCCAGGCAACTGCTCGTTCCATTGTAAAGGACGTTGCGCCTTTCGTTGAGCATTAGTTCAACGATGAAAAAGCCTGGTTGTCACCTAATACAAAGCAGGCATATCAAGTCTTAATAATTTTTTTTTTGTTGTTGGTGATGACAACATTCCAGTAATGCTTGGTTTGTGAACTGTTTTGCAAACAAGGGTCCAACTTGAATCACAAAAAGTTCAGATTTAACCAAACTTAACCAGTTTATTCTGCTTCCAAGCCGACTGAGGGTGATGAAGAAAACCAAACTCACTGCAGTGCTGTGTGTGAAAGGTTATGTAATTATTACCTGCATACAGTGACCCTAAGACTGAGATCAACGTAATTACATTCTTTAGAGCTGAGGTAAAAGATTAACGTGCTGAAATAATTATTTTATGCACGGCTAGTGGCGAATCAGCTCTGAGTATGAAAGCGTGCCTGGGTCAACAGCTTTAAAAAAAAAAATACAACTTACCATACTGGCAGTTAATTAAGAACTTCGGGCCAAATAAACATTCAACATTTTTATATTTCTTTATAGTCTAACACTAAATGATAATCAATTGCCGTGAATGTATTTTCATTGCAATCTCAAAATCTTGATCTCCTCGACCACATAACAAATTTCGCCGGACTGCAAGATCTGAAATCGGGGTGGAGGTCGGTTGCGTTGGATCTTAACAATGAAGGGACTGCGTACGAAAGAAAAAGTATACAACGTTAAATACATTACAATAATTGCAGACACCAGTGTATAATATTTATAATGCAGATAGCAGTTTTGTTCAGGTTGACTGATGTGACATTCTGCATGATTGCCTCTCTGACACCACCTGGAAGTTGGTTACTTATTCCTGGTTCCTTATTTGCGATGTAGTTGACAAAGCAGCGTGTCCTTTTTCTGTGTGTTTTAACTCACTTACACATCTTGCTCAATTAATATATTGCTACTATTTAAAAAATAATCGCTCCTTCTTTAAAAAAAAACAACGAAAATATTAATAACAAATCTGTAACAGCAGCATAGCGGTACCCTATATTGAGAGACGAAGGTGAAGAGCGTGGTTGCGGTACTAAGGATGTAGTGGTTTAAATCATCAACTTTACTTACCAAGGTGTATAAAACATGCAAATAAGTAGTAATATTTTTAGTTTTTCAAACCTTGAATATTATTATTATTTTTTTTGTTTTCTTTTTATAAAGTATACGTAAAAACATTTTATAAGCCCAATAACCCACTCCAGGGTGTCTCCTGTCTTGGAAAATTATGAGACTTTCAAGCGCAATAATAATAATAATAATAATAATAATAATAATAATAATAATAATAATAATAATAATAAGTTTGAATTATAATATAGCAAATTCCACATCTTCTTGAGAAATAACAATAACTTATTATAAAGGAAAGGCACAAAAACAATAAGACATGCAAATAACAATAAGTGAGAGAATGAAGGCCTGTTGCTTGTTTTAAAAGCAAGGATTCAAATTCATGTACTAATACATTTCAGTACAGAACTGTGCTTTTTCCTTTTCCTTTTACCATATTACAAATGGCATCTGTTTACAGCTGTATAACAACAAAGAGTTACTGGAAGACATTTATGCCTGTTTGTCTGTAGTGGTGTCAAAGTGCACTGCTATTGGCTGACTGGCTGTCAAATCTAATTATTATAGATTGCTTCCACGTACTAGAGATCAAAAATCTCTTTGGCTCACACTATTGACAACACAACAACAACAACACATGTGTTGCTATGTTTCTGCCAGAAAACTAATATTTTTTAAATAATTTTATTAAAAGGTGAAGGAGCAGACCGATTCCAGTACACTTTCTCCAGCAGCTATCTTCAGTGTTGCTACTACAGTTTTATGAAATAACACAATTCCTGTTGTACAGTCCGTAAGCAGCTACAGTTCATTTACACCTTTTAAAGCATAATTTGGTTACATGTGAATGAACCATAGAATGCACTATGTTTTGGTACAGGAGGCCCTAGTCAACTTTAACTAAACTTTACATTTGAAGGTCATCAATATCAAACTTTTTATTCAGCTTTGGCAAGCTTTAAAAAACGGAAGTTTATGAATAGAGCCTGGGGTTTTAGAAACAGCTAATGATCAACTCAGATTGTTTGTTGCATAACTAGTCCTGCTTAAACTCTACTTAAACTGCTTTAGGTACTAATACATGAACATGTTGTTTGTTTTCATTTGTTTGGAGTTTTTTATTATTACACTCTGCTATAAATTATTGTGGTCATTTAAAATCACAAGAAAACACTGCTATGAAAAGTACATGATTCCTTTATATAGACTTGATGTGCCTATTTTAGCCAAGTATTTGGTTTTGTTTTCCATGTAGCTGCATACTGTAACTACATGCCTCCTCAAGTATCATTCAATACATATTTTATTGTCTGTTGAAAACAAGAACACAATAGGAAATATAAAAAAGGGAATGGAAACTGCACAGTTCACAGTTCCTAGCTTTGTTTAGCATGTGTTTGTTATTATAAAATTGGAGAACTGAAAACTCAGTGGTGAGCACAGTATAGTGTCAACCATGAACAATCACTTCACTGCTTTCATCTTTTGTAAATCAGATACAGTCATATTTGTTACTGCATCTTTGTGAAGTCAGCTGTGATTTTTTGCCCATATTGGCAAAAGACATGTCTCCTAATTCTAAGCGTAGGAATCTAACAAAGGCTACTAAAATACATTTTGACTGTGAAATTCCATGATGTAGAATCATTACCCTTGGTTTACAACAACGAGTATCTGTTACAAATATACCTGACTGGCACATGTGAAGCTATACCCCTTTTCAAGAAACTCATGTAAAGTGTTATGTGACAGAGCCTTCTAGAATTCCACTGAGAATGCTTAAAGCGCTCTGTCGCATAGTTTACACAGTAGGGAACTAGACTGCTGAAAAACATCCCTGTACAGTACTCTGTGAAGACTAGGAAATCACTGTCCTAGTTTTTTATATGGGCACATATGGGAGTGCATGGGAGTCTGTGTGCAAGGCTGTGTGGTCCAGTGGTTAAAGAAAAGGGCTTGTAACTAGGAAGTCCCCGGTTCACTCACTGACTCGCTGTGTTTGTGTGACCTTGAGCAAGTCACTTAACCTCCCTGTGCTCTGTCTTTCGGGTGAGACATTGTTGTAAGTGACTCTGCAGCTGATGCATAGTTCACACACCTTAGTTTCTGTAAATCACCTTGGATAAAGGTGTCTGCTAAATAAATAAATAAACCTGCTTGTCCTATACCTTTTAAACTTATGCTTTTGTGGACAAGGGAAATCTTTCTATAGCTGGTCAGTATCCTTTCTTAACTTTGATACGTGGTGTGAGATTTTTATCTACAGGGACCTTAGTTTGAGTTGTATTCCAAGAGCAGAGCAGAGCACCACACAGTGCTTAGGCTTCAGGCTCTGTATAATAAATATGTACAGGATTTCAAACAACAATTCTCTGCCGCAAAAACAGATTCTCTATCTACTGAGCTTCTAAAATCCTCTTTGGGATAAGATGTCAACCAGAAATATAAATGTGCAGTTAATCTAATCCTTGAGCTAGCAAGCATCTGGAAATGTTAAACATATTAGAAAGTACAGCATGCTAACAAAGAACCATTGACAAAGGGAAAACACAGCTCTTTAATATTCTGAATTTACTGGGTATTAATGTGCCAAGAGAGTTAAACACAGTAAATATTGTCTTGGCATACATGCAGAGAACAAAGCTTTTTTTTTCTTTAATGTTTATATGAACTTTGACTCTGTTAAGAACGTTTTTTTTTTTACAAATAACTTTCTGTTTTCTATCAGGATGCAGTACTAATTGTTGTATGTATTCCAGTTCACTACTCCATTACAGTAAATAAGTTTCACTATTTTATCACAATAGCTCGTCAGTTATGCTACATACAGTTTATAGAAACTGACTATAGTTTATAGAAGCCAAAAATGCCCAGCAATGATCGGATTGTTGCTTGAGGCATGTAGAAAGGATGCCAAGGTCTCCTTGGCAATTCAAGAGCAGAGATGGAGACCAAAGCAATTTACTTTGTTGTGTTTACCAATTTCCTTCCAGAACTCTATCCAGTTACATATAAAGTACAGCATTCAGCATGCTGACATGCATGGCTTCTAGCAAAGAAGACATTATCCTGACCCAAACACTTTACATTTATGATGTAGGCAGCTGCTGGAACAATGGCAATTCATTTAGTTCTGTTGAAATGTGACAGATTGCCAGTACAGAGTTCTGTAGTGCTTACTCTATCCAAAGAACAGGCACAGCATGTGCAAATACATTGTTAGTCATGCCCACCCACCTCCATGCCATAAATTTGACCTTGCGTAGGTTGTTTTTTCTTGTTCCATCACTCAGGACTTTGAGCACAGTATGTCTATTGTAACATATTTTGGGGTGGTCTTATGACACCTAAAGCTGAATGCAGACCAGTAAAAGAGTTACTCCTATAACCTAGATCCAAACTTGTGCGTGCGTGAAATCTACCAATGATGGTCTCCTGATAATTCCAAGAACGCGATTAGAATTCTATGTTGTGAGGGCTAATCAGTATTTTAAAATCTAAGCATAAAACATATGTTTTTTTGTATTATTTGACCTTTCACTAGCGAGTAGTTTTAAGCTATTTTGGTCTGCGTGCCCTGGGATGCTTGCACATGAAGGACCCTATATAAATGAAATTGGTATGGCAAAAGATCAGGATCATTACCTAATACAACATTCTTAAAGATACAAATCAAGAAAATAAGGTCATACACATAGTTTTATGTTAGAATATATATTACCCAGTAGAGTAACCTTGAGAGTTGTAGGGATGACCTCTTAGAACTAAAGTATATCCGGAAATAGCTAGCTTGTTGCCTATGGCTATAACATTTGGTTTGCAGGAATATATTAAGAGCTCAATATAAACTTTGTCAGCATTGGTGTGGACAGTGAGTATATCATCGGCCATGATGGACATTAGTTTATTGTATTGGCAGTTAAATAATTTCTGTCATAGATTTAGGACACAGTGATACAATTGAACTGGGCAAGTGATCCCACTGCACAAGGTAATGGAATTGAAGATCTAATTGGGAGTACTGTATTGTAACCCCTGGCATGGTACTGATTTTTATCATCCTGTGAGCACCCTTTGTATGTTAAAGATTTCTGGAGCAATACCAAACCTATCTGGAAATCCTACACTATTCCTACTTTCTCATCCAAGTGTCTATTTTAGCTTGGCAATCATTTACTGGTAATGGAAGATGGTGGGAAATAATCTTCTGACATTCAGCAGTGGGCCAGAGACTACATTTTTACTCTTTGGGGGGTTAATCCCTTAATCCGGCCACTCTATTATTAACATTTTTCTGTTCTGAGCATGCAGTAAAAGTCAGTTTGAAGTTTTAATAACTGCCTGTGACAGAGAAAGAATGAATCTTGATTATAAATCCCACCCCCGACCTGTGAGAGCGCAGTGTAAAGGGAACAGAGTGCACCAGACTGGATGGTCAGACAATTAATTCCAAGGGTTAAGTGGAAGTCAGCCATCTAGAAAGGGGCGGAGCTATGGTACACCAAGTCATCGCTCCAGAGGGAAAGCGATGTGGCAACCATGGATTGGAGGAGAAACGGTTGCACTCTCTAACCAAGGGGGCGTGACTGACGGTACAAAAGGGGACGTGGCTAGGTGATTTGTTTGTTATGGTTAAGCTGAAACTGTGAAAGGAGAACTGTGATGTAATAATGAGCGTTTTGTTTGTTTGTCGAGTCTAATTGTACTGTCTGTTATTATTAGACGGCTAACACGATCTGGAGCTGTCGCTACAGGCCAGCACTAAACCCAGACAACACTTCACAACTGTGCACAAATAAATTGTATTTCACCACAAGCACTTTAGCACTCACTCTGTGTGTCTTTGTGTGTGTTCTACTGTGTTTATTCTTTCTAACTGTGTTTAATATTTGGGACTGGAAACCCATTGTTTGGAACAGTGCAATACACATTGCTGTGTATTGCCTGGGATTATTCTTTGCGGTCGCCAGACTGGGATTATAAATAAACATATTGTTTGGACAGTGAACTTTGTTGTCTGTCTTCTGTTTCATACTCACATCACCACTACACCTGCGCACTGCCAACCACTTTTTCCACACTGCCCTAATACCAACTCAATTTAATTGACAGCTCTTAGAATATATAAAAAAAAAACATTCACTCTTTTTTTTATGGAACAGAGAGCTTGGATACCAAAGGTGAAGAAAGGTTACAGGACAAATAAATGCACGTTTAAAAAAGAAAAAAAAAAACATTGTCCTACCCATTTCTGTTCTGTTTAACTTCTCCTTACAAGAAAGCTGTCCATCTTTGTTATATTCTTTAGTCTTTTCTTATACATAAGACAGAAGCAAAAAATATCCCAGTGTGCTATGTCTTACCTTTATAACAATTAACCAGCTTTTTAAATCCAAAGGATTCCCCCATCTTCCTACTCTTTAAATGAACTATGAAAAATATATTCAATACTATGTGATGGAAGATTAAAGCACACACAAAAAATTACAAGAATTTACAAATGAAGTTAATCTTTGTATTCATCAAAATGCTCTTACTCCTGGCTTTTTTTCTAGTCTAAACACACATGAGGTGTGATTAATTTGTTTGTGGGAGAAAACTAAATAGGCTTCTAATCTCAGATTACTATAAAACAGAGTGAAAGCTACTCTGTTTGTTATTTTAAAGAAATGCATCAGATGAAAGACCACAAATATCTCCATGTGGTTAAGAATTCATTGTCGAGTACGGTTCCTGGCTGAAAAGAGAAGGACTACCATGAAGCCATTAAAGAGTGATGCTAAGACTGACCTGTGCTAACCAGACAGAAACAGGGAGGAAATGAAGCATATTTGTCAAATAAAGCACAGCTGAAAGATGACACTAATTAATGATACCTGTTCTAAAACCGCTGCTTACTGATAAAACACTCAAGCCCTGCTCTGAAAAAAATAACTCTTTCAGTGGACTACAATGATTTTTTCAGATAAACAGACAAATAAATAAATACCTTTCAAAAGTTGCAGTATAATAGTGATAATGGCATTGCTGTGTGTGTGTGTTCCTTAGTAATGATGGAATTTGACCTCCAGTCTCAGGCTTTATTGACTTAGGAGTTCCATTATTACCTCGTAACACACCACAGCAAAGCCGTTATTTCTTAAGAAACACAAACAAAAAACATGTGAACGTTCATTGGACTACAGCAGTTGACAAACTAGGCTTCATGAGATTTGTCTTAACGAGCAATTTTTCTAAAAACAATCCAGAAACACGTAACTAATCTTTTTCAGTTTTGATTTATTGACTGACTGGGTTAGCAGAGGCAGTGCACTGATCATGTGTTGTAGAATAATGGCTCCCATCAAGTTCTATTCATTTGAACGGTTGTTTACTAAGATTGTTTATCTTTATTGACCAGGAATTATCCCCCAGGAAATTATGCCAAACCTGATCCTGCCAATGTTTGCCATCAGTTTCTCTTGGTCAACAGTGTTAACATTTTACCATGATCAACCATCGCAAATATGTGACCTTCCACTCTTGGGATGAAGTTGCTTATGGCACCACATTTCCAAAAAGATAATTGAAAACTATTTCTGTAAGACTAAACACACTGTGCTTGAATGCAGTCTAGTCTAATGTCATCTTGAACTAATATTGGCTAGACTGTGATTGAAGGTTTGTTTTTTGGTATAATGTGGCTTACTGGCAAATCTTTTTTTAAATTTATTAATTTTATCCTGAGAATTTACATTCACAGTTTTATTATCATATTAGTTGTTTTCCCCTAAAATATTGTATTTTGTAAGAAATAGACTTTTGTCTTGTTGGAGAAACTAATAAACATTTTGTAAATTTCATGAGAATGTTCTTGGATGAAGGTTCTAAAACTGCAGCTTTGATTCATGACCATTTAAACCTATATAGACTCAGAACCTGAGAAAGTACAAAACAGAGGTTGCCTTTTTCACAAAACTTGGTATTGGTATATATATATATATATATATATATATATATATATATATATATATATATATATATATATATATATATATATAGCTCAAAGAGCCAGCTGCCCAACGTTTCGATATGTTGTACATATCTTTCTCATATGATATCTCTATAGATAGATAGATAGATAGATAGATAGATAGATAGATAGATAGATAAAATATTCTCAAAACCATCAACACCATGATAACTGTCAATGTGTGTGGCGGAGTGTCCTGCCCCTATGTATTTATTTATTATTATTTGTATTTGTTTGCGGCGCGGATAAAAGCGCCGCGTCTTTTGTTATTATTTGTTTTGTATATTTAAAACCCGTGAGGATGCGGGATCAGCCACGCATCTCGAATGTCTCTAATGACCGTTATTTAATGCTACCCCCCTGATGCATATGAATACAATACTTATGAATTATGTTCATATACGCGTGTATTTAGTGCAGCCTTTTCTAATTGAACATATAAGGATTTTTAAAATGAGATACAATCCCAGAAATGAAAAGCCGTGCACTACACTTCAATTTTCTGGCACTGCAGGAACTGTATTAATGTAAGTGGCCGAGCCTTTGATTACATTATCAGTTAGGTATCTAACTTCTTCCTTGCAATTAACCTTCAATTTGGTCTGTCTGGCTTCCTTCAGAAATAAAACTAAAATAATGTAATCTTGTTCACAATGACAGTTTTATCTGGTCGGTAGAAACATTCTCTGTCGCTATCTTCTCTGTGTATAAATATTATATTAGTTTGTACAGAGGATAAACAGCCTTCATACAACTAACAAGACCCCAGTTGTATTATAAAACAGCTACATTTTGACATTCTTCAAGTCAGTTATCAGAACTAAGCAGTAAAGGTTAAATACCAAAAGCATACAGTAATCTGAATTACCATAGAAAGATATATATATATTTTTAAATACTATATTTAAAGATATCTAAAAACTTTTTATTTTTTATCTATAACTATACTTTAGAGCTAAATTAAATTTCATATCTCAAAATTGACTATGATTTTTGTTTTTTAAACATTGCAAACTAAGATACAGGTAAATTGTTACAATACCTTTAATCTGCTTTTCATTGTTAATACAGATTGTATTCATAGCATATCTATGATTGCTAAAACCTCATCATTTAAAAAAAAAACTTTTTTATCTTATATAACACATACTATGTGTCAAAGTATGTTTAATTACAATATATGAGATAACTTTATTATTGATCATATACACTACGCTACTAGAATGAGCTGCACACCATTGTGAAACTGTGGCCCTAATACTGCACCTGGATGTAGTTCTCATATGGTAGCAACATCTGGGTATGATATACAGCTGAAGAATTCTGGAAGTCAAACTGCCTCAACACATGCCTTAATGCATTTAAGGCATTTTCTAAAACGAAAAGTGAGAAGCAATAATTGTTATGCCTCTAAATGATTAATGCAGCTAGCTCCTCGAGTCCTTTAATGCAAATTGTCATCAGTTTATTTTTTTTCAGAATGGAAATCAAGTTTCTAAACCAGCAATGTACAACTCCATCCTTTTGTTAAGGGGCGTGTAAATAGTCTTGTAAATAGGCCCCATATGCAATGAAACAATGTATCTGCTTATTAAAAATACACAATAACTCTGTAATCCCACACTGACTGCCAAATGACAATTAAATAGCCTTGTTTCTTCAGCTATGAACAAAATTGAAACACAAGTGCGTTGTTGATTGCCAGTGAAGAAAAACAGATCTTGAGATAAAGTGCCACCTTGTGGTACAAATCAATCAGAGCACCTGTGTACTGTTAGTTAAATGGAGTGAATACAGACAGTGAGGTTCACTCAGGAAACTTTTTTTTTTAATGTATGTATGTATGTATGTATGTATGTATGTATGTATGTATGTATGTATGTATATATTTTATGTATGTATGTAAGGATGGATTATTTATTTATTTATTTTAATTTAGAGAGACCAATTATTATTTTTATTTATTTTTCCCCCAATTTGGAATGTCCAATTATGTTTTTTCTCCTCGTGACAGTGAGTCCCCACACAGCACAGACGTTCTGAGGGTGTGTGAGCGTCCTCCAATCTCACAAGCCTAAAGCCAGAATCACTTTTAAGCTGAGAAATCCACACCAGAGGTGGGCGGACTGTTGATCCCAGAGAACAGAGATCAGCCCTGCTTTTTATCCACTCTGAATGTGCTCAGTGTCTGGCCAGTAGGGTTTGCTGTTGCATGATACCTGCCAGTTTCCCATCCCCCACCCTGGCAGAGTCGGAGCCAATGTGATGCCCCTTTTGGAGTCCATAGCAAAGTTCAGCCTCTTTGCATAGCCCGGACATGAACTGGTGCTGTCCAAGCTGTATGACTCATCCTGCGCTCCCATTGGCAGTGCTTTAACTGGATGAGTCACTCAATGGATTATTGATCTGTAGTTATTTATCCATATTGGAAAATGAAGCTATTCATCTAGGAAAATGCTGCTAGTGTTGTCCAAGTGGGGAGATGTCTCATGTGCATTATTAGTAGATACATACCAGTGCTGCTAATTCACACGTTTTCATGATGCTGTCATTAGCAGTGGCAAAACCAACTGATCCCAAAGGGTAAAATTATGTATGTCCTGTCTCCGCTATAGCACCTGCATAAGAAGCAGCTAAATTGAATCAGACCTAACACAGTTCTGTTCCTTATTAGTTGCTGGCTCTACTTACCTCCTCAAAGACAACTACACATTGTATAATGTAGATTAGACTGAGTTCTATTCATATCCTTACACCTTTTAATCCGGTAAGCACATTAAGGTCAGTTTGCAACATTGCTTTGTATACATGCTTAAACACAGTCTAGTTCCCTTGTTATGTAACCAAAGGGTGCCAACTAACTTGCCCATTCTTATCCATCTTTTATAAAATATACGTGCAATAAAAATCGTGCAGTTAATATACTAATATAATGCTTCATTATTATCATCTGACATTTCTTTACACAAGATTGTATTGAAAGTCAGTAGGTTTTTGCCAATGATGTGTAATACAGGTTTCTTTTTTGTTGGTAATGGCTCCAATGCAGTAAATTGTAGAGATATGGACAGCTTAGAGCTTCATAAAAAGTATATTTTCTTGCATCAGCTCTTCTTTGCCTGTTAAATTCCAACTTGAACAGTTGTGATGGGCAGCTTGTAACTACCTTACATCTGCACTTCTCAGCTCTAAGGAAACAGCATGTCCCCCTCTGAAGCTGCTTTCTCTCAATCTCAGCTGAGCTCCTTGTCCCAGAGGTAGCAACCAGTTAAGCAGTAACACAGAGAGACACCCATTTAGACACCCACGTAGCCTCACACTTCATGGTAAAAATGGTAATAAAACATATATGTTTTTAAGTATTGTTCCTCTTCCAATTGTGTAATACACATACCATGTTGCCTTTGAGATATCAACATACTCCACGTTGAAGTGTGAAATACAGTAAAGGACCAAAAGAATTGTAATTAGTCACTGAAAGGAAGCTGTCAAAATGCTAGTTAGTTGCTTGTTAGAGTTCTACAGGGTGAAAATCAATCAACAAAAGGACTCGTATTTTTTTGCTGTTGTTTCAACCTTGCTGTTTCACTGGGGAGTGAAGAAACCCAATGCCTCATACTGTCTAACATTGCATGTTGTTACAATTGCATTACTGTACTACGTGTATTAGCTCAGTTCTACTGATACAATCTATTTAAACTATTACACTCAAGGGCTATGAAAAGGAAATACATATCTAACCAAGACCTGAAATAAAATCCTAGAACATTAATCATACATGCTTGACTTAAGCCGAACTACATGAGGGTAATAAAAGGTCCCTTGGCAATATGAGTATACCGGGTCCACACACTTTCCATCCCAGTCTTTCAAATAATAAATCATACTGCTTATTAAACGTGTACAGGCTGCAGTTCAATCTTTGGTACACTGTACACCCTTCATTTCCTAGAATAGGAAAATACCCAGAGCACACAGTGGTAAACTTACAGCACACAGTGATTTTCTTTCTGATCACTGTGGGCACTAAAGCAAATCTCATCACTAAATTAAAACAGCTTTGGCAACTCATCACAGTGTAATGATGACAGTATCAATTGGAAAGCTTGGGTAAATTCTCTTTTTTTCTATAGTTTTACCTAATATAAAATACATACATTGTAGACAGATGTCAGGTATGGTAAACCAGTATAACATATGGTATATGGAAACTACACAGAGCTGTTAAACAATGCATTGGAAAGCTACTTTGTCAAATCTAGTTAGATTTCAATCTGTTGATATTCTGTTGAGTAGTTAAATGAAATTCCAAAAGTTCCAAGAGCGTCGATAAAAGTAGCAGCGTAAATCACTGCTCAGTCATGTTGAATTGCGGATTAATGGTACTATGCAAGATAACATTAAACAGACACCATGGTGTTTATTTTGGGAAAATGTAACAGATTTCTCAGTAGCATAAAAAGAATATCTAACATTATTTGTATTGTGCTTTGGATTTTCTCCAAAACTGAGATGTTGGTTTGAGGTGAGGGAGAACATTTTCCATTTCCATTTTTCCTTAAAGAATACGATTACATTCCCATTAGTGACCACATGAACACTATCAGACATGAGTGGCATGTTTACTTAATGAGATTTTCAGTGGGACAAAAAGCACGTCATTAACAGTAGCATGTTAATACATTATCCTGTAGCCCACTGAAATGTAAACCTAAAATCTGTTTTTAAAGATAATCCTAGATTAGAAGTCCTTTTACAATTCAGTGCAAATGTAGAATCCAAAACTATTCTTGAAATGTATTGGATACAGATGGTGACCAATAGCTTGGCATGTGTTAGAAGTTAGAAGGGAGATTTTGTGTGGGCTCAGCATTCTGAAAGTATGCTTAGGAAACCCTGTCTTTCATGCCAATGTTCAAATTCCATCGCACAAGTAAATTACATTTATTCAAACTTAAGAACTCCCCATGCCAAGTTAGGCTTGAATGCACCTCGTACACATGTTTATCTTTCGCACAGATCACATTTTTATATCCTGTCCCAGTTTTGCCAGATGTCTTAATAAATTTTACCAGCTTATGTTAAATGCTAGGTTTAGACATACCAAAATATTCTTTACCTTCTGATTGTAAATTTAAACACTATGAAAATCATATTCAAAATAAAGGCTGATGCAGCTTCTCACACACTGGCTACTATTTTACATGTTCAGTAATCATTTGTACACCAGCAAATATATGCATGAAGATGATTGAACTGAAAAATATACTGCTACCACTACATGATTAAAACAATATCTCTCCTGTGCAACATGCAGTCTCTGCTTTCTTAAACAATTACGAATATAGGCATTCATTTACAGTAACTATTTGTAAGTATAATCTATGCTTTTTCCGGACTAAGGAAAGAATACTACAAATGCATATGAGTCTCTTTTTTTATTCAGTATTTTTTTTAAACTACTTCCAATCCAAGACGGATCAAAAAACAATAAAATGTTTGTTTAAACTAACTCTAAGTGAAGGTTTAAATAGATATGCTGTTTTGCTTTAAATCGACAGGGATTGCAAATTGTAATAGCATGGCCTGCCACAAACCATTAAGATTTCATGTTGACCCTTTCTATATGCACTTGGTTATGATTTTAATATTGGCTTGTCATATACATATTTGTTATATTCCACCTAGCATATTCCCTGTGCTTCTTGTATCCTGCTCTCTCGGGTTACCATGACTGTGCACTGTTTGGTTCATATGATACCCTCGAGATGCATATTACCTTTCATCACTGTTTTTTAGACTCAATGAACCCTCATCACATCACAACCTAAGAGACCTTTCTGCAGAATACAGATGCACCAATGCTGGCTTGAAAAACAAGTCTAAAGATAATAAACTGAGTGGATTTAAAAGTTACAGGGTTACTACAGATTTTTGGGGGGAAGTTGAACCAAAAACTGAAAAGAAAATTATCTCTGCAACATAAACCTTATTATAAAATTTGCTTCAGATAGATGCATCGATACAATGGCAAGTTAGATTGTGATCAAAATGGTAATTGGTCAACTGCATTAGCAACAGACATTTTACTACAATCTATGTCGATTTATTCTCCAGTAAACAGAGATTTCATTCAGCTGTATAGCTGTGAAAATATTTCTGTGGTAATCTCCCAGTCTGTCTTCAGTGCTATTTAACCTGTGTAAACTTGGTGTTTTTGCAAAGATCAGATGCCATAGTAAATCTTTGTTTTGCCTAAAGTGAAGAGAGATTTTGTAAAATAAGCCTTTTCAGTTATGCCACATGCATTTTGGAATGATCGAATTGATGTTGTAAAAACAGGATCTAATTTTAACCTTTAGGCCAAAGAATGACAGCGTTCATTAGAAAATGCACAGTAAATGTCTATGGCCATGGCGTAAAAGGTAATTATATATATATATATATACACACAAAACAGCTTCATAACATAAAGAACTTAATGATCTCATAGAGCAAAATTGCCTGCTTCCATATTGTTTCAATCTGACTTCTCAGCACCACTATGATCATTATGATCTCCTTTTTCGCTTGACTTATTTTTTTGGAACGCAACCACATCCATGTTCCTAAATTTTTTTTAGGTTTAAAAACACCATGGGTTATCACAAAGTGTTTTTCTTAAAAAATTCTTAGCGCTTAGCGATACTCACCTTATTATTTTAATTTCAAGTGTCTATGTACAGTATGTGCGTTTGAAATATTAATCAAAAGCAGATTGTTTTGTGTATATTCATGGTCATGGCAACAGCCTTAGCTGGCCGCACACTTATAACGTGCCTCTTTACTGTTTTACAAATGGAAATGTCTGAAATGCAAATTTATTATACCATGGCCATAGACATTTACTGAGCGTTTTCTAATGCACACTGTCATTCTTTGGCCCAATTTTACTTATCCTCAGGTGTTATTATCATATTTCTGAGTTAACCAAAATAAAACCAGAAAAAGATGATGTGATCGCACTTATGATCCCAAGCAGTATGTCTCTTTAATCCTGTGGTTCATAATCACCTTGTTCATAAATACAGCACAGCATAAGGAATGTGCCTTTCTTCTGATCCTGATGCCAAATTTCCAAAGACAAGCACTTATTCAAACTAGTAACATAATTCTCTGTAGTTTAAACTACGTTTTTGAAAAGTCAAACAGCTTTTAACAACCCCAAGCATGTGTTATTTTATTTTCCCAGTGATTAGCTTAACTTTTTAATTAATTTGAATATGTATAACATGCTTTTCCAGACTACAAATACATAGAAATGACATTGAGAGCTAATCTCTTGTACAGCATACAGTTCAGAAACTGTTACTACCAGTATGTTTAAATGACTGTGATAGGTTACATGTTCCCCCATCTCATATTATGTGGGCACAACTTTACAGTGGCACAGTGTGAGTGACGGTTCCCTTATGTAGCTTTGCAAAGCTTTGACGCTGTCTTTCATAGGCAGATAACAGGAAGCTGGTTTAAGCACTGGCTTCTTCTAATTACTTTCTTGCTTGTTTATCTTAACTAGTCCAGGCTGTGTGGGTTCAGAAAGATGTGGCTGTAGACACTGACCAAAACACAGCTCAGACCAAAAGAAAAAAAAAAAAAGATTTGTAAATAATATAAAGAAATACATAGAACCAAAAAGACTATATAAGATGACTATGTTCTTTAATAAGGTTTTATGTTTAGAATTTAAAAGCACCTGAAAAATGAAGCACAGCACAGTGGCGTGGTGGTTAGCGCTGCTGCCTCACAGCTCCAGTGTCCTGGGTTCGATTCCGTCCTTAGGGTTCTGTCTGTGTAGAGTTTGAATCTTCTTGCCGTGTTTGTGTGGGTTTTCTCCGGGTATTCTGGTTTCCTTCCACAGTCCAAAGACATGCTGGCTAGGTGGATTGTCCTCTCTAAATTGTCCGTTAGTTACCTTGTGATGGACTGGCGTCCCATCCAGGGTGTAGACCTGCCTTGCGCCCCTATTTCTGCCAGGTTAGGCTCTGGCTCACTGCAACCCTCTATAGGATCAAGCGGTTACAGATAATGGATGAAAAATGAAGAAACAACATTCTGCTCGCCACTGGGAATTGTATCACATCAATTATATGTGTAGCAATCTCTTGGGATGCCAACTGGCCCTCATATTCAGATCAAGATTGATTTGAGAACTGAGGTCTTCAATCAGGCAAGTATTGAAAGTCCCAACATGTGGGACATTAAACCTTTTATGGCAGTAAAAACTAGCTGTAACTATTATAAAAACAGAGTCTAACTTAATTATATGTTAACCTATTATGTGTGGTTTGGGGGGGGGGAGGGTCTTAGCTAGGCTCCTCCCTATCCTTTGATCTCCTATCATCAATTAAATCTACTTACTATTTAACCCATTAGTCACACTGTATACTTCCGTCTTGTGTTTTTTCATTTGGTTGTGAACCTAAGCTGATTGCAAGACCCCAAAAAATGTCTTTCTGTATAAAGAATTAAAAAAGAACTAATTAAGTATGGAGTACTGTGACAGAGAAAGAATGATTCTTGGTGATAAACCTCCCTCCTGACCAGTGATGGCGCTGTGTAAAGGGAACAGAGTGCCCTGGACTGGATGGCCAGACAATTCATTGCCAGGGTTAGATGGAAGTCGGTCATCTAGAAAGGGGGCGGAGCTACGATACACTAAATCATTGAAGGGAAATGACGTGGTAGCCTGGCTCCCACCCCGTGAATTTTGTGGCTTCAGGGCTTTGCTGCATGTATGGTGGTAATGATTACACATGCCCAACATAGGCCTATACAACTAGTTTATAAATGTCAAGCAATCTAAACAGTGGGACATCTAAATAGTACTGCTGTTTAAATCATTAATAGTGAATCTTCCTTGCATCTTGCAAATTTGCAGATGACACAAAAAAAGGAAGAGTGGCAAACAATGTTGCAGCAGCAAAGGTCATTCAAAATGATCTAGACAGCATTCAGAATTGGGCAGACACATGGCAAATGACATTTAATAGAGAAAAGTGTAAGGTACTGCACGCAGGCAATAAAAATGTGTATTATAAATATCATATGGGAGATACTGAAATTGAAGAAGGAATCTATGAAAAAGACCTAGGAGTTTATGTTGACTCAGAAATGGCTTCATCTAGACAATGTGGGGAAGCTATAAAAAAGGCCAACAAGATGCTCAGATATATAGTGAAAAGTGTTGAATTTAAATGAAGGGAAGTAATGTTAAAAAAACAATGCATTAGTAAGATCGCATCTAGAATATTGTGCTCAGTTCTGGTCACCTCACTACAAAAAGGATATTGCTGCTCTAGAAAGAGTGCAAAGAAGAGCGACCAGAATTATTCTGGGTTTAAAAGGCATGTCATATGCAGACAGGCTTAAAGAATTGAATCTATTCAGTCTTGAACAAAGAAGACTACGCGGCGATCTGATTCAAGCATTCAAAATCCTAAAAGGCATTGACAATGTCGACCCAAGGGACTTTATCGACCTGAAAAAAGAAACAAGGGCCAGGGGTCACAAATGGAGATTAGATAAAGGAGCATTCAGAACAGAAAATAGGAGGCACTTTTTTACACAGAGAATTGTGAGGGTCTGGGACCAACTCCCCAGTAATGTTGTTGAAGCTGATACCCTGGGATCCTTCAAGAAGCTGCTTGACAACCAAATTAGCAAGATGGGCCGAATGGCCTCCTCTCGTTTGTAAACTCTCTTATGTTCTTATGTTCTTATGTTCTTATGTTCTTAGGTTCTTAAATCTTTACAGGCAGAATGACACTGTGTGCTTGCGTGCACTATTTGGTGTTTGATTATCATATCCTATGTACACAAAGGGACTTATGATCTAAACAGTCTCATTATTTAGATCCACAGTTTATATCAGCTGAATACACATTATTTAACTGAGCTTTCAGTTAATGAACTGATTCATGTAGGTATTTCTGGCTAGGGATGATATTCTTGATCTAAAAAAAAAATCATTCCTGCGTACGATTTTATTCTGAAAAAGAAGGAATTCCTTGGTAATTTGAGATCAAGTTAAATCGATGTACAAATTAAACATCTTATCACACTACTGGTAAAAAACAAACAAACATATGCACAAGACTGGAGTAGGTCACTGTGGTACTTTAATGGTTTTGATACAATTTTATAGCTTGTCATACAGAAGCCTTCTGGGGGTGATGTTGGCATGCCTTTGCATTGTATACGTATCAGACAACAGTTCCCGCAAATGAATGGTAATGCATGTCTCATCTGATTTTTTTAGCAGCATGCGGTGCCAAAAGCAATAAGCAAGCGACCACAGACTGCAGTAAACGTACATTCTGGATCCAGCCTTCAACTTCCAAAGAGATTATGATTCTGAGAGGGATGAAAAATGGTCTGACACAAGTGCTTACTTTTTTCCATTGTACTACTCATTTGTACAGTACTCATAACTTTTAACCTTCCCTTGTATTGTTTCTAGAGTTTGTGGCTTGACCTTTGGGTGTGTTTTGTAACTAGGATGCAATACAGCATCTAAAAAATGCTAGGATTTTTGTGGTTTACTGTATACAGTCTGATGGATTTTGAGTAATTGTGTACAATAGACTTCCAAGAATACTGCATCAGGACAGACGCAACTCAAGATTTATTTTCAAAATGCAAAAATGTTGGATTTCTTTTTTAATGAATCCCATATGCTTAACTGGCAGAGACAGCAGCAGTCATTTATAAAGAGATTATTACGTGATTTTATCAACCTTTATCAGCATTTTACAGCACTGGCAAATCACCTTGAAATGCATCAACCAACTAAACATGGTTATTAAGGAATTATCCCCAAACTGCTATCAGATGCATTACCTAATACTGTAACATATTCTAAAGGTATGGCTTATCCCTTTGTATTCTCTTTACTAATACATTTCTGTTTTCTCAGAAAACACAATATATTATATTGTATTATTAAATGTATTACTGTATCCTATTGCTTGACACAACAATCATAGCCTACTCAATATAAACAGATGACTGCTAATCACCCTGTTAATTATTGTTCATGGTTGCCAAATTAATATAAAGGCCAAATTAATATCCCCTGTAGTCACTGTTTGAACTATATTCTAACTACTTTTCAACATTATACACAAGAGTCAATTTATATATTCAACACGTAATCCCAAGGGGCTATAGTTCCTAGCAGGGGGCTAGTATTGCACATACTGTGCATGTAAACATCAATCTGTCTTTCCTCCTTTCACCAGAAGAGACCTGTGAGGTCTTGAAAGCTTGTGATTAATTATTGTTTAGTTAGTCCAATAGAAAGTATCAAATCTCCATCTCTTTGTCTAGCACACTGTACAAAAACTCCGGGATGTATTTTTTATCTCTTAAGGATGAAAGGCATGCTCCTTGGATGTTGTATTTTTGTGTCTGAAATAAAATAGAAAGCAGGGGTTACCATATACTGTATTTGTGCATTCCTTACGCTGTTTTTATTTGTTAAATCACTTATTTCTTGTACAGGGCCTTTTTTTAAGGTTAACTAAACAATCACTGCATTATGTGTGCTGAGGCTGCAGTAGCTGGATAATGAACAAGTGAACACCGAGCATGGTAAGAAAAATGACAGTATCACCAAAGGGCATTAAAGAAAACTAACCACTATTAGAAGTTTCTAGTATCATATATATATATATATATATATATATATATATATATATATATATATATATATATATATATATATATATATATATAATGTATTTATTTATTTATTTGTTGCTGTTTTAATGCCTGTACAGCCCAAGAAATCCACCAGTTAAAACACTGAGAAGTTGACTGGCTTCAGTCCTTTGAGACCTTAATGTTTGATATTTCACTTGGGACTGATAGTCCTACTGTGACAGAAAACTTTACCCACCCTGTCAGGTCAAGAAATCTTGCTCTGTGAAAATATGTTCATGCATATTTGTTGTGAGAAAGAAAAAGCAGAGATTATTTTAAATCTCCTCAGTTTAGGTCACATGAGAAGGCAAATGAAAAAGGGTTATTTAAAGGAACCAAGCATAGCGTAGAGAATTGTTTCACATAATCAGTGAGAAACTGATGAAGAGACCGGACCCTGTGAGTAATGTCACAGTGTTTAGGACAGTTTCTAGTTCTATATTGTAAAAGCTAACAAATGTCATTAAATACACTATTATTATACTGCTTTTAAAGAGTTGGAGATTTCAGCTCAACTATAAAATGTTAATGTAACTTGAACTCTGCAACTTTATAGGAGTTGAGAACAATTAAAAAGGCCTAATTAAGCTACTTGTTAGTTCAATTAAGGGTGTAATTGAGAGCTCAGTTGGAATGAAAACCAGAAGACACAGGGGTCCCTGAGGACCGGGGTTGAGAAGCCCTGCTCTAAATCACTGCACTTTAAAAAAAAAAAAAAACACAACAATAAGTGCTTTTATGATCCGTACCACATCATGGATCATTATTCCTGTGTTACCTGTTTGACAATGTGGGTAATAATCCTTACACTGTCAGTGCACTAGACTCGAGCAGCCATTTTGAAAAGTGCTTTGAAACAGGCTTTAAAGTTATAAGTGTAAAAATGTTGTTAACAAAAAGGATGTTAGCAATGAAAAGAAAAATTACAGGTAAGTTATTTAATAGTTGTAGCAAAACATGGGGACGTGTAACAATGTATTTTTTGGAACCCTGCTGTTTACTATTTAATACTTCATTGTCACACAAACCTATTTTCAGACTATAACCATTTGTTTTATAAGATATATAATATCGCAACAAATTGTCTTAATTCTGTGTAAGGAAAAGCTAGTGCTAAATCAACCAATTACTGGACATCTTTTGGTGTTTACTTTAATCCCCAAATATATAGCAATCCTTTGAATTATTACAAACCTTTAGACATAATACAGATAAGTTCATTATATTCTTAACTCTTCAACGTAGTACTGAAATATTGAAAGAAAGTTATTCAATTAAATGACAAATGTTTAGTCTTTAGGATATCGAGAAAGACTTATTTGTCATGAATTTTCAAGTTAAGTATTATTACATTTAGCCTCCACCATTGAGTGTTCAATAGTTATGTATGAATAACTCTTTCAACACTGCAGACCTGTGCAAAGGTCCTATCGAGAACAAATTGCAGACCACGAATGCAGTCCTTCAAAATCTGTACTGTACCGTGTAAGACACTTGGCAAGTGTCAAGTGTTTACTTCAGTGTTTAGTTAATGTTTAGTTAATGTGAGCCAAACAACTCAATAATATTTTTTGGTTTGTCAGTTGTACTACATTAACATTTTAGAAGTGGACAAAGAGGCTATAGAAAGCTTACTTTCTGAATAGATGTAACCATCAGGACATCATCACACATAAGAAAACACATTATTACTTGTATTCTTTATTTCCTCCCTTTACAAATAAAAACAACACCCTCTTTCATGGAAACACACAGCTTCACAGTTCAATCTAAATGATAGTAACATCTACATAAATAATAATAAATAAAAAAACAAGTCCTCATGTCATTACATTTAAAATAAATGCTAAAGGGAAAAGTTTTCTCTTTTTCTAATCTGCATCTTTATTTATTTAGTTTTTTAAATTCCTGATAAACTGCCAGACCTCACAACCAGAAACATAATTAATTTCTCTATGCACTGCAAATAGAACAGTCAAATATTTTGTCCCAGTGGAAATGAGTTCAGAAATAAAAAATAAAAACAGAAATAACACAGAAATTCCACAGGGAGTGTGGCTAATACATTTCCAAGTATAGGTCTGTAATCTCTGGTAATTCTCTCTGCGTCCAATATTATTGCTTAAGTAGTATAAAGCAGAGTAGAAAGGTCAGACATTTTGGAATGACGAATCAAAAGACTTGACTGTCACTAAGCAGTCCACAGCATGCTGTATAGTTAGTTAAAATGGTTACAACTCACAACTCAGAGTGACTGTAAACATAATGTACACAAAATATAAAACAACAACTCAAAAGCATTTGAGGCTTTCATTTTCCAAATACATCCCACGGGTATGTCATTTAAAACATTATAAATTATAATCAACTCAATCTCATAAGACTTATTTTTACCTGTTATTCTACACAATACTCCATAGAAGGCATCTGGTCTTTCTAAGGTTTCCTCTTTACTTGTACAGTGTATATGAGAACTGGGAGTCTGTGGTTGAACATATGGAAAATGAAGCATTTTGTGTTTTTGGAGTGTACAGTTGTATAATCCCTGGCTGTATGACTGTCACTGATCCATACAATCCTTACTCTTAAGTCTGAACTACTTTCACAGAAAAATATAAGAAAACACGGCACCTCTCAAAGCTCTTCAAAGAGCTTGTACTTCACACTGCAGCAATTATGTGTCTGAATGTCTGTAGGACTTAATGTGCTGGACAAGAATCATCAAGTTACCTTAGTTCACTATAATTAATCATCATTATCATTAACAGCATAGCTCTGGGACTTCTACCAGTTCTATCATTACAGTCACATTTGCCAAAGTAACATGTTACTTATAGTTAAATCAAACAGGTTCCTAATGAATCATTAATAATGTTAGCCAGTTGTAGACTGCACTACCCTAGTTTCAAGAGGACATTTATTTTAGTGACTGGTTAGAAAGGTAGTAACAGAGGCTTCAAAAGAAGAAACAAGCTTATATTACATTAAAACTGGACTTGTAACAAATCAAGATGGTCTATTAAGGTCCTCTGAGACATGCTCAATTGGATGCATGATTTGACTTCATTTTAATGTTGCTTTATGGCAGAGGGGACCTTCTTGGAAATATTGGCCATGGTCTAGTCCTTGCTTGAGGGTCTTGAAGCGAAGCTACCAGGTTACACATGACATTATCAGTAAGGTTAATTTACATTAAATATACATATTATATGGTAGCATAATGTGGATAAAATTGTATTCATCTAAAAAACATGTTGTTACTAAACAAAAATAGCAATGCTTAGCAAATAGCAAACAATAGTCATGATTTTTGACGTTATTCATGGCTGCAGAATGTTCAGAAAGACCAAATAACTACTAAGTGGATCCATTATATGTACATGATCCAGGTTGTGTTGGGAAGCCTGTCAGCACCTAATTCATTATTAGGTGTATTTGCTTAACTTGCACTTATCAAACATTAATTAGAGCCAGCTGCTATTTACTGATCATACAACATCTGCACCATCACTATGGAAAATAACATGCACTTTTAAAAATGTACTTTGTTTATTTAAAATCAGAGCTCACAAATACAATATCATCTAGATAATCTTCGTTAGCTCAAAGAAGTCCCATTTGATGGAACGATATTCATTGTGAATTACTGAAATGCATTGTTCATGGCAAAATGCAAAATAGGGGCTCACACATACACATAGCAGAATATAAAAACAAGAAACCCATTATTATTTGGAGCAATAAATGATTTAAACAATCTAGGATCATTATTAGTCACCTGCAGTGCAATTTTCTTTTTGCCAAGAAAATTGCACTCTGGCAGGAACAGGAAAACAAATAATGAGGAACCCTTTTCATCCTAACCCTAATGAAAGTATCCCATAGCCGTTTCCAATCGAAACATCTCCATGCTTTGGCGAGGCAGACGCCTCTGTTGCTGCTAGAGAAAGATGTCCCACTGAGATGTTTGGATGGGAAAAATATGTGGTACTCTTTAGATAGTGGAGTTAACTTTTCCTATAGTAACAGCAGGTTACTGCAGAGCTGTCTACACCCCTAAGCCAAAGAAACACACTGTGTAATGGTACATGTGCAATATGTTTTATAGAAAGAAACGTCAAACTTAAAACCAATAGGAAAACAGGTACATTAACAACAGTCAAATGAAAACCTGATGAATTAGGGACTGCGTATGGTCTAGGGATTTGATTTTAGAAGCAGGAGGATGCAAGGCATTAGTAGAAACCTGCATGCTGCACTTACTGCTTTGCTGCAGGCCCGATTTATAGCTGTAATTGTTTTTACAGAGATTCTTAGTATTGTATAAGCACAACAAGGGCTTTGGAGTTGTTAACCTAACGGTAATACAGTCCATTGTAGTTTAAACTGTAATAACTACAGTATGTGAGTTGTACAGTTACTTTTTAAAAGCTTTTTGCACCTGTGTGACCTCGTTAACAAAACAAAAGACAATAATATTACAGAACACAAAAAAACAATCATTAGGTGTTTGTAATATTGCTTTAGTAGTGTGCCAGTACCCTCCTACCATGAGCTAGAAGCCTTGAAATATGCTGCAATTTTGGTCTACATATACTGTCACTGTTCTGTAATCCTTTGAGAGCTAAACTTATTGTAAAAATGCCTTCTTTTGATTAACTGTATGAAAGCTAAAGCCTGGAAGCTCATTTGGCCACCAATACACTAGCTGTGTTCTTGGTAGTGCTCAGTTTATATGTTCTATTTCTAAGTGAGAAATATGAGAATAGTGTGAAATACCAGCAATGTTGATTTTTGAACCCACATCACCACCCACAAGGTTTTTCCTTCATGTTATATTTTAAATGTCCAGTTTGTGGTTGTGGTGTATATAATGCAGGTTATTGTTAAGTGCATTTCTCTGTGTTTTTTTTATAGTAGTGGTTCTATATAGTGGTTAGCAATGGTCTGAGTCAGACAAACCTTTTGCATATCTGGATTTTTAGCACAACCAGCAGTAACTGCATGTATTATAGTTCTCAAACTTGGTCATTGTACCACCAGTTTTCCTTCAATTTTTAATAGACCAATACCAATCTCGGAAACTCTGCAGGTACCAAATGACCCACACTCCCAGTTTGGCATATATATATATATATATATATATATATATATATATATATATATATATATATTTTTTTAAATGCCCCTGGCCTGAAGTGAGACTGAAAAAGTGACCATGAATATTCTGCCACTTAGGTCAATCACAACTTGGATTATGATGATGCTTATTTGTTCATGTAGTTTTTACATGATAATAAAACACAATGCACAGAGTGACTTACAGTACCATGCATCATGTGATTCATTCACTCGTGTTAAAACAGCAGACAGTTTGGCATCTGGCAATTCTACAATTTCATAACCAGTCGCTTCCCTCTCTGTAAATGTACATATTTAAGTGTCTCTTGACAAATAAAGTAAAAATAACATTTCAAGTTCACATTATTTCCAAAATGCAATGGGAAAGAACCTCTGAACCCTGTTACGAACATGGAAAACATCTGGAGGTATTCATAAGATAATTAGTAGATTCTACTTGTTATCACTATTATAATACATGCTGAACTTGAAATTTCCTATAAACACATAACCAATCATTAAAAAAAGTTTTAAATAAATAAAAACATATTAATGGGGTATTTAAGATGAGTTCACTCACATTTACCATTTTGCAGTTGGCCCCAATAATTCACTTTTTATTTTCTTTATTTACCAGTACATTTAATTACATTTTTGTAGAATTTTTGGTTATTACCTCTGCTTAATTTATGTCGCGTGAAAAATTTTATTATGTTTCTCCTTGTCCTTTTCCATATTATTGCACTGTTCTGCTTACATAGTACACCTTTTCTGTGTCCTTGGATTTTCCAATACTGTTTGGAGTATTATTTAAATAAATATCTTCAATAAAAGTATTCTTTTAATTGTATTCTTTGCTGGTTCACTTGATATATTGGTTTGCTATATGTCAGCAGTTACCGCAAATCACTTACCACCTTTCTGGGACCTGGTTATACTAACATTTACAAAAACAAAAACATTTAAAATACACATGCTCACACACACAGGTTATGAATGTTATGTCAGTGCATACCTCAAACAGTGAGAGTAGTACAGGAACACAATGTGAATCTATGAACTATTTACACAAATTGCATTTCTCTAGGTTTTGAATTTAAGTACAAGAGTGAATATCTTTTGTTCCGGTTCACTTCCAGGCCTAAAGCTGGTCAAATAGACACAAATAGGATCCTTGGGGCATCGTAAAAGTGTTGCTGTAGAGCACTAAAACTGTCAGACTGGATGTGTGCTGTTTGACAAACATGTTGAGAGTCCCCTATATTTCAGAACATTCCTGAAAAGTCTTCAATATCTTAATTCATGAAGCAATGACACTGTGGAGCCTATGGTGAAGATACATTCTGTTATGGTCTGCAGAAGTTTTTTCATGTTTGTGGTTAAAAAATACACCCTCCAATGTTAAACACTCCACAAACCCATAAACTGAAGCACGCATTTGCCACAATGTATGTCGATTTAATTTAGTTTCTTCTAATTAGGACAATGTGCAGTGAAGTTGGAAAACACTGATTTGAACCTTTTTTTTTTTTTTTACGAGTATCTTGGCATTTAAATCAATTTCATGTTTTAATTTGGAAACTTCACAACCTGAGATATATACTTTCAACACAGAACACTAAAATGTTCTCATTTGATTGACGGTAAGCATTAGGAGGTCAACATGAGGTTACGCTTTAAATGATAAATTTTACTAGTGTCATATTGATGTGCAGTTTTATCATGTAAACAAAACAACGCCATAGATGAAAAGGGGAAAGGACACTGCCCCGCTCTCCAAGTCAACCGCTGGTTATCTGCTCTTTATTTTGCCTTCAAGACTCTTGCAGCAATGATTTAGATGAATGTTAACACAGGGTTTATTATTTATTTTTTCAGTCAACAATGAATTGGTATTAAAACATGACCTTTTCTTTCAATGCACTGTTTAATTGCAAGACATCCAGTCAAGAGACTGTTGAGGTTGGCTGAAAGCATTCAAGTCAGTTCCAGCAGCTGAATATATTTAACTTTGTTTTATTTTCCAATGTGTCTATTAAAACCAAAAGTATACCAGTATATCATAGAACTGAAGGAATTCTTTTCAAGTCTTGCTAAAAATGTTAAACTAGCATATGCCTTTACACTTGTAACCTACCATGGAGGGTACAAATTACATTTTAATGGGAACATTGAACAACACATCTACAAAATAAACACTAAACTTGTTCACCATTAACACTGCATAAAAAAAGAAAAAACTTGAAACCTAGCCAGGACCATAACCATGCACACAAAATGTTAATAGTTTTTAAATGAACATTGTTTAGCTGTCCAAATACTAAAAACATGGTCCTTATTTGCTCTGCAGCTGCATACATATGAATGGGCTAACCCAGAGGGAATATACATTTCAATTCCATTTACAAATATAGCAACAGCTAATTATTCTGAAACTCCCTGCTAAAGATGTCTTCAGACTCAAATCATAAATCAGCTTCCTGAATGCAAGGTGATAATATTAAAAGTATCTGGATAAGATTTCGCTGCATTGTAAAAAAAAAAAGCTTTTTTGGACTGATATGAGAGAAAAACAAAACATATCTGTCTTGCATTTCAATAAATAAATACAGTACTAGCAGGAAATTATATTGAAAGATTCGAATAATGTATGTATTTAATGGCATCTCTGAGGATTTTTGAGAAAGCAATATGAAAACACACCAGGGTGAAGTGATAAGTCTCCCACATCATTATTTACTGAACAGTGAATGAAATGTGGATTTTCTGTTTATGCTTTGTCTGTTTTGAACTTGATCATCACACTTGATCCAGATTCTTTAGTGTCTCTGATTTAAACTGATCTCCGTGACTTTAAGGCTTTGAGGCTGACATCTTTGAGTGGTATCACTTAAAACATGTTTTTACTGTGAAAACATATAATTACATATAAAAAGGGTTTGCATGTAAAGAAATGAAATACAGAAAGCTTTAAGAACTCAAATCTGGCTGACCAGCCCAGGCACTGTTCCTGGTAATGAAAACAATCATTTGTTCTTTTTTAATAGTCATCTCAATTATTTTAAGATTAATGACACAGCATTATACACCCAAAGGGGCTTGAATACTTTAATTTCTGTATATTTGGGTTGGATGATTTATTAGCCATGAGTATTGCAAATTACAACAATTGTGAAAGCAGAGACAAACATGATCACAGTAAAGGATGGAAGTATGGTAAATAATTATACACTCTGGTAAACTCTGATAAATGCACAGAATAGACAGGATAAGGAAGGCACACTGCAAAATGATCATACAAATTGTACATGCTATATGGGACTATCAATTATCAAAGTATAGAAGGCTGTGTGTTACAGTGGTTAAAGAAAGGGGCTTGTAACCAGGAGGTCCCCGGTTCAAATCCCACCTCAGCCACTGACTCATTGTGTGACCCTGAGCAAGTCACTTAACCTCCTTGTGCTCCGTCTTTCGGGTGAGACGTAGTTGTAAGTGACTCTGCAGCTGATGCATAGTTCACACACCCTAGTCTCTGTAAGTCGCCTTGGATAAAGGCGTCTGCTAAATAAACAAATAATAAGGTCAGAAATCCATACAGTACATTTATTTTGCCTAACCATCTTTGTGCCTTTTTCAGTTTCCATAATATTGCTACTGTAGGTATACAACAGGTAATTTGACCACAAGTACAAGAGTTTCTATACACAAAATATGACCATTATTAGAGACAATTCAAATTTAGTTGATGCTCTCTATGCCTG
This sequence comes from Acipenser oxyrinchus oxyrinchus, assembly GCA_030684275.1. Taxonomy (NCBI): domain Eukaryota; kingdom Metazoa; phylum Chordata; class Actinopteri; order Acipenseriformes; family Acipenseridae; genus Acipenser; species Acipenser oxyrinchus. The sequence continues at coordinate 9,505,899 of CM060259.1, read as the reverse complement.
TAATTTGTGTAGACCATTTCTCACGTACATCGTCTGCAGTTCAATTTAAGAAAAAAACAAAAACTTTTCTGTTGTATTTACAAGAATAAAAGAAGATATTATTGATTAAATATAATATCAAATTCAAACACAAATCATATCACCCGCGATCACCATTTTATATACCTGTGAGTGGAGCCTAATTAATAATTTAATCATGTATTCAATTTTTGGCTCCAGCCACACTCCCACATGTTTCTGCAGGGAGGAATTTAACCCCTCCCCGCCACCCAATATTCCCCACATCTGTACAGCGGCATGGCATTCACTCTGCCACACTGCCACACTGCCACACTGGTACATCACGATAATCTTCCATTAGAAAAATAAATCCTCCATTGCTGCTTTCAAAACGAACATGGTACATCACTGTTTACACAAGTGGTTTAAAAAACAGTCTATCAGATCATGAAAAAGCCAGACGTTTTTGCTTACATCCCTTTATAGAAAGTCAGCCCCCCAAATTACCTCAATCAAAACCTTTCCCTCAGATGCCTTTTCTTCCTGAGAACAGCAAATTGCTTTCACCTATCTCAGTGGGTTTGACCCATGTTTTATCATTGTCCTGAGACCACTTCTCCCTTTGGTCTCGGCTCAACTCCTTTAAGGGGCTTTGAGGCTATGTGAATGTGTTAGCACTGCACTTTCTGGCCTTTTAAACGGCCTCTAGTGCAACACGGGGGTGGTCAAATATGGTGTGTGAAGCCAGCAGAACAGATGTAGAGCCTTGATAAAGTGTGGCATATTATTCCAAACCCTGCAGCCCTTGAAAGTAAAACACTCTCATTTCTACTTCAGTCTTCATATAATGAAATGTAATGGTGCACAGCAAAGATGCATTTATATACAATGCATTTAATATATATCTAATATTAAAAAGGTACAATTTAATGATGAGGAAACTTGGATACACCCCAGTTATGCCACCATTACACAAGTGCATCAATACTTAACTGGTAGTTGAACACTGAGTTTGTAACCTAGTTTCTAAATCCCATACCTACTGTATGTGTAGTTTATGTTGCCAGCTGGATTTGGTATTATTATTATTATTACCGGGATATACTGCAAAAATGAAACAGGTTAAAATAAACTATTAATCAAAATCCAAATAAATCAAATATATGAACTGAACTTAATTGAGCACTGTCCACAGTGGCTCAGAAATCCTTTGACAGTGCTATGGTAAGTGTTTCTATTTATTAGTCCCAAACCTGAATATACTTCACTATTATCTTAAAAATTCACAGATATCGCTTTGACTTTTAATATTCCAGGCACTTTTCAAACCTTCATTTCTGGTGTGCTTGTGTTAGTTGACCCATGTATATTCTTTTTTTTATTATTATTATTATTTTAAATGTTCACATAGAGCCATACAATTTTTAAATATCAGTAACGATAATAAATAAATAAATTTAGTCTGTAAAAAGCAACTACACTGAGACACAGCTTCAGTAGCCTCCTGCTCATTAAACATGTTGCATGTCTAAAATCAAGTCAAAATCAAGTCAAAACAGCATCAGTTTTGCTACATTTTGACAGTCTTTTCAAACTAAAACCCCTAAATGGGATACTTCAAAAGAGCCTTATTATGGAGCTCTATAAGTCCTGAAGAATAAATCAGACAGCCCTGATTTACAGCAGACAGTTAAACATCAATCTGTGTGGCATTTACCATCCCCAGAAACACATATTTAATCGGTGATACATTGAAACTACTGTATGGTTCTTTTTTATCGTTAGATGTCTTCATTCATTTTATTGATAATGTAAAGCAGACTACCTGACCTGGAGCCTCATCTCCTGCTGTGTTAGCAATGTTTTGTCAGCTTGCTTTATTATTTAACTCTTACTTTAATTAAATCATTTTTTAAAAAATGGTCTGCCTAAGGTTTTGTATTGTCTAGTAACTAGAGATTTACTTCTTACATAAACTCTTGTCAGATCTACTTTTATGACAGCCTAATGATGGGATCAGCCTCCCTTGCAGAACAGAATCAACTGGCCATCGAATGCTGGGAGGGGGTCCTTAAGAAATAATAAAAAAAAGTATTTATTGCTCTTTCTGTGATTGGTAGATCAAAGGGTGCCTGCTGAGAGGTAAATTGGTGTTAAGTAGACAGCCTCCTGTGGATTACTAGCCTCTCCATCATGGTAAAACTTTAGGAACCTTGCATAGATAAGCTCTATCACAGAGTGACCGAAGCACACATTCCATATGACCTTGATGTTGTTTATTTAAGTTAGAATCCTAATTCCAACAAACATCATTGGATTAATTCATTGATTGATTTTCTTCTCCTAGAGAAATTGTTATTGTTATCATCTTATTTCTAATTGGTTACAGTTCACAATAGATTTCTTCACCCAAAGTTTTAATTACAGTTTTTTTTTAAACCCCATTATCGTTAGGCTGACACCACAGACCCAGGACACCTTTACATACTCAGTAGTGGTCCGGTCGTCTTTCAGTGTAACACTGCTACCTCCTGTTGCTGTGATGATGTATTACTGGAATCTAAATTCTGTCCAAAAACCTCTTATGAATTTAGATTGATCTACCAGCTGGAAGATTAAAGGCACTATAATTTACGCAAGCTGTTTCATAATTTGTGAGTCTGCAAAACTAATAAGAAATAATTCAAAAGGTAAGGCTCCTGAAGTCCACCTAATGCTTCCTCACTGTTTTATTCTATTGTTTATTATATGCATTTCATCCTGGTGTAAAAAAGCTTTGGTAACTGAAGCCTAAATCCTGACATCTGTTGCAAAACATTCATTTTAAATGGAAAAGTGAATTGCTGTACTGAGTGGCTGGAGGCAGACAGAAAAAAAGGTTTATATAAAACCACACTATATTCAGGAGTCAGGTTTGCAGTGGTATCAATTGATTTAGGGTCCACATCCACTTTTTTATTGACTTCATATAATTCAGGAACAGAATAAAAGTCAGTTTAAATTAAGTGAACAGGATAACTCAGCTCAGGGATCAATGTGGTCATCCTATCCAGTGTACTACTGGATTTTACTGGAGTATTTTACACTGGGGAATCAATCATTTGTTTATCCCTAAAGTATGTGGTTAATACCATCCAGGAGGATTATCCAGTGCTATATATTGGCTGATCACATCTACTCCTTAGTTCTGTAGTATTAGTATGGGAGTAGTACTAAAAGAGATATTCCCGGGATAAACTCATTATTTATTTATTTGCTTACTTGGCCATGAGGCGAGTCCATTGATATTCACAGGGGGTCCTCCTGAAGGACAACAGGGTGCATCCTCAGCTAAACAATAGCTGGTAGAAAATAAAACGAAGGGTAAGAAACTGGCACTCATACTAAACAACGGCAAAGCCACATTTCTGATTGCATTCGGCAGTCTGGTGATTATACATTTCCTGCAAACGTGTATCTTTAGATTCAGTGAGCAATTGGATTCCAAGGGGCTTGCTACCCAAACACTAAATCACCATGAAGTTAATCAAGACCAGAATGTAACTTTTTAGTTAATCAGATCCAGCTTTAAAAACAATGTTTCAGTAAAGCTCCCATCTTGCACAGATGCTGGGTCAGTGCAGTGCACTCTACATGTTGCACCACAATTGATTATGAAGACTTCAATACAATATCAGAGGACGGTTATCTGTCCAAACCAAACAGCAAGATAGTTACATTATTTAATTATTGCATAGAATAAAAAATGCAATGCAAATTTGCACAGTTGATAAAAAAGGTGCTTGCTTATATAAATACCAGCATCCATATGGCATTCAACAGAACCCAATGAATCACAGATCATTAACATACAGGGAAAATAAACAGAGATGAAGAACGGAGCTCTGGGGACCACTATTTCTTAGTAATCCAAGCCTTTAGGAATGTTTGCTGATAGGTGCAGTCTTAGATCTACCTGTTAGATGTGTTCTTGCAATCTGAAAATTTTGTGTGTTGACTAATGAATGTATTTATCCTGCAAGAAACTACTTCCTCTGTTATGCCAAACACGCTTGGGGTTGCCATAAAAACCAGCAAACAGCACCATGAGATACTTTTACAATCTAATGGTACCTCAAAATGAGCAGGGTAACACAGCAGACGGTGCTTACCGACAGGCGTGATTAAAATGTACCATTCCAAGGTGGCATGATTCAATAACTTTTTAAAAGTAACTATAGAACTTCAAAACAATTCTGTACATGTAGTTGTCAGGCCCCCGTACTCCTGTTTTTACCATTTTCTAGTACTTAATGCACATACTTACAGTAACATAATGTATTTTGAATTGTATTCAATAAAAAAAAACAACATGTAACTGTACCTTAGTCTGTGGTGTATAATATTTATTAATGCTCAGGATCCCATATCCCAGGCAGCAGTACATAGCCCCCATTGCAGCGTCATTATTTCTTCACTGACATTTTGTTGTTCCTTTGCCAGAGTTACAATGAGAACATTGTCTTTAAAGGCAAGCACAACTGAATTTAAACAGTCGGCACAGACACAACTTCTAAATAAATATCAAGTGTCTCCCAGGAAGACTGTGTAACAGCGAGGGGTCTAGCCAGCTATGTGCTGGTACAGATAACTCCCACTGGGACCATGTAACCTTTCATATCAGATCAGATTTTAGTCAACCAGCAGTGACTAAAACCAGCCTTTTAAGCATCCCCCTTTCAGAAGTTGTTTTAATTTACACTTCGTACAGTATGCCTTATACAAACATACATATGATCCTGACCCTTGGATCCCATTCTAGGTCCAGCATTTTCTTTTTGGTTAACAATTTGATTTACACAGTGTCAGCCTTTCACTCTCATAAAACTATTTTCTATCATTTGGAAAACCATTGCCTTATTTTTGGAAAACAAACAATATTGTCATTTATTCTAAAAAAAATAAAATAAATTAGATTTAAAAAAAAAACATATAATATAACTTTTACAGCACCCGATTTAAGTGTTTTACCACCATGCTACCAGAGGAGGGCGATAATTTTTTAGTTGCTATTTAAATATAAGCAATGAATTTATTGGCTAACGAATGAAGCATGGATATTAGTCTGGGAACTTTAGCTAGTCCAGCAAAACATTTTCTTATTCAGTTGATCACAACTATAGGTGCCTATTGATAATGAAAAACATGTCATACTGTTTAACTGGAATTCCACATAATTCAATCAATCATTTAATAATATTTATTGATTGGGCATCAGTGTGGAGTAGTGGTTAGGGCTCTGGACTCTTGACTAGAGGGTTGTGGGTTCAGTCCCAGGTGGGAGACACTGCTGCTGTACCCTTGAGCAAGGTACTTTACCTAGATTACTCCAGTAAAAACCCAACTGTATAAATGGGTAATTGTGTGTAAAAAATAAAGTAATTCTATGTAAAAAATAATGTGATATCTTGTAACAATTGTACGTCACCCTGGATAAGGGCATCTGCTAAGAAATAAATAATAATAATAATGACCAGCTAAAATATAATCAACTCAAGATATTAATTTGAACAATTTACATAAACATTGTGAACTTTTGTTTAGTGCACCAGGTAAGGGGGTCCTAACTCACACAGGTGTGGAGTTGTGAACTAGTTGCATGATGTAATGAAGCGTCTACTTTCAAGTGATCCGATTAAGCAACCTATAATATTATTATTTATTTCTTAGCAGACGTCCTTAACCAGGGTGACTTACAATTGTTACAAGATATCACATTATTTTTTACATACAAACATACCCATTTATACAGTGGGGTTTTTACTGGAGAAATCTAGGTAAAGTACTTTGCTCAAGGGTACAGCAGCAGTGTCCCCCACCTGGGATTGAACCCACAACTCTCTGGTCAAGAGTCCAGAGCCCTAACCACTACTCCACACTGCAGCCCGTAATATTCATGACTGACAGTTTTCCAAATTGCCTTAGTTAACAAAGGTTCTTAGCTGAGGGCCCAGTCTGGTTTCTACGGATATGCATTTGAGAAGAAACCCTGAATTACTTTTGTCATAATTCCAATTAAAGATGTGCTATAATGTCTGTTTACTCTAGTATAGCCTTCTGTGCAGTCCACTTCATCAGAAAGCAGACCTTGTTGACCAGTTTGTTTAAAGTGTGTTTGTTTACATTCTTTAAAATATGTATTTATTTATTTATTTATTTTTTTATCACACAAGCTCCGTCCCCACTTGAAACCTTCTTGCCACTGTATCACTCTAGTAAGTCAAAACGGCACACAGCAGTGGCAGTTTATATTTCACATCTTTCAGCACTGATAGGTCAGGAAGCAAAACAGAAATTTAACTAAATGATACATTGTTTTAAATGTGTCATCCCCTAAGTCTAGTTACACAAAGGTCTGTTAATTAAAAAAAAAAAAATCACAGAAAAAGAGCAATGGCTGGATTTGGGCTATTTACAATGCTTTGTGAGTCACAGACGCATGAAGATACCCACTTAAGTGCACTTCTTGTTTGAAATGCTCCTTATTTTACCAACAGTTTTTAAACTGCTCTTTGTTTTGTCTTGGTCTGGTGGTCTTGTGGCACCTCTGAACTTTTATTTCAGCGTCAAGATTACTAAAGTACCTGATGATTGATGAAGGTGAGCCAATAGGTAGATGCTTTTCAAGTTTCAGATTGCTGCCAGGATGAGGACGTGTAAGATAGTGTGAGCTCCCACTTCAGAAAATACATTTAGAAAATCCCTCCGAAACTTGAACTGTTATACAGTTTATTACAGGACATGTGTGCCATAGCATTACGGTCAACCAATTGCTGTTCCTAAAATGCTTGCAGTTTAAAATTTCAGGACCTTACGTAGTGCATTGGTTTGTTTAAGGTTAAGATGTATGGTCTTTGCTGAGATCAGAGTTTTAAGGCTAGGTTCAATACCCTTGACTTTGTCTGGATCCCGGACTGGGGAGACAACCACATACTTCCCAGGGTCATATCAGCAGCTGTGGTCTGGGAGCTGGTGCTCTTATCACTTGTGCTGTGTCACTTTCTCAGGGTTTTATTATAGCTGGTAATACAACATTGACTTTATCATTTCATTGGCCAGTTCTACACTACTAATATGTTAAAGAATCACAAGATATAAATTACTTAATAAAATGGCATCTCCCATGAAGATTTAGTTTTATAAATAGAGCTGTAAAGGTATTAACTTGTCTGGATACAGTACAATTCCTATAGGAGAAGTGATGCTAAAAAAAGCAACTTGTTTTCTTTGGAAACAAATTTAAGATTCCTCAGTAACCCACCACAGGGGTGACTTTTGACAACAACAGACAAACCATCAGATCAAACTGTATACAAAGGTTTTCTTCTGAAGCTATGCAACAGCAAAGAGATGAAAAGAGGGAGCCTATTTTGGCATACACATTTCTTTGGGGATCATATTAAGCAGGATGCAGAAATTAATTTTGTTTGATAGAATGCTAAGGTTTGGAATTAGTACTGAGAAAAAGGACATATAAAAAAAGGGTAAAGGAGTGTCTTTTTTAATGTCCTGTGAGCTTCGCCATTGCCAAATGGAAACTTGTCATGGAAAGATCCTGTGAATGAGCAAGCGAGGGTCAAGCGCAATGACTGTTGATTTAGGAAGTAGTCAATTTTCAAACACAGTACCAGGGGCAATTTTTTGGTTAATAAACTGAAATAACAACTTGAGCTTAAGAAAATGATCTAGGAGACAGAATATTAAAGCTGAACAACTGTGAAATGAATTTCAGTGGTCTAATCAGGCTAACATTTGGAGTTCATCAGGATTAATTATCCACCGGATACATCCAGTCACTGAAACACAACAAGATTTCAAATCAGTGCTGCTTTGCTTAAATTTGTACCTTTTGCCTCTTGTTGTCCTTTGTGTTTTAAGTAAACTGATCAGTCGCTGTTTATATTGGCACCTCTTCCTGGCAAGGCACTAACCAGTTCCCTCTCCCAGTTGTTTTTCTAATTCTCGCAATTGCAGCAGTGCTTGGATTGATGCCATTCTTGCCAAACTGCAGAAAATGCTTTTTTTTAAATATAAACATCAACAGTCATTTTGGTAATTGTCTTGTGTGAGATTGCTGCAGAGGAATCAGGTTTGAAATGGTAAGGTAACTCTAAAATGTGTGAACCATAAAACTGTAAGAGAAAGACTTCTGATTGGCTTTCAACATGTTACCATAATACCATTCTGAAGATTCAATATGGTGCATGCATTTCAGCACTTTATTGGAGGACAAAAAAAACAGTTGTTCTACAAAGGCCAGACCTGTCAACTCTCCCGTATTCACTGGGAGTCTCCTGTATTTTGGACCCTTCTCCTGGACATCTCCAGGGACAGATTTTCTCCCGTATTCTACTGTTAAACCCCCTTATGTCAGCAAACCTTTAATGTCTACAAAATTCATGGCTGGTGTGTGATTACTGCAATCCCTGTCTGTACAAGGCATGGTTTAGGACTCAGGGGAGTCCTGTGGCAGGCATGCATTCAGTGCCAAGCACATGACCCCCGCCCCGCCCCGCCCCACTCTCAATTTTGTATTTTCAAAAGTTGACAGGTATGAGATTTAAGTTTACAAAAGCTCCCGTATTTTGAAAACTCAATGTTGACAGGTATGAAAGGCTGTATCTTGCTTTAGGTTTAGCACAGGTTGTTGAAAGTGGAGTAAACTAATTAAGACATGGGTGTGTCTCACTGTACAATTTATGTTTACAATTTTTAAATATCTATGTTTACTGTAATGTTTAGCCATCTGTTCCTTAACTAAATTGGAGGCAGTATACAATGCTGCTGAATGTGAGGGTCAATCCGAAAGCTAAATCTGCAGTAGCCAGAAGAACCTGAACAAAAGCACAGCCACACAGCCGCTTCTGCTTTGAAAGCGATGATTGAGACACAGCAGCAACCTATTGGGCTCCGATGGTTCACTGGATTTCCATTCTTGAGGTAATCTATGTACGTTCTATTTTAGCAATGTGGCTTTTATGAAATGAGTGCAACTATCCAGCTGAAAGCAGTCACAGTAGAGTGGAGCATCACATGACATCATGCAATATGTATGTAGGCGAGAAGAGGTCACTTTTTCTGTAAGCACCTACATCAAGGCAGAGAATGGAATGCGACTATATAGATTTTCTTGACGGCTTTTCCATTAGATTTGCATTTTGGGTTGAATAGATTTAGATACTGATTCTTGGCTGTTGGTAAAGATGCCAACAACAGTCTGAGAGTTACAGCTTTGCAAATAGGGCCCATAAAATAAAATTACTACAATTAATATCAAGAAGAAAAAAAAAAGTTCAATAAACTATCTCCCTAAAACAAATTTGTTATTAAATAACTTTTTTTTTTATCAATCCAAATACTTTGTTTGCTGTTTGTTCTAACAATAAAATTATTTTACTTCTTTAAAACTAACAAATAACTACAATTGTATGCCTCAAGTCTGTTAAGACCTGCATCTATAATAGAAAGGCCACCCTTTATGATCACATTGTTGAAAATACCCTTTTGCAAAACATAGCTTTATACTTCACTGGAGTAAAAACACCATCAAGTTCTCCTCTGTATGAATTTTGTTGCTTATTATGTCATTTGCCATTAGTTTAAAGAATAAACAAATTCATAACAACACTACTAAGTTTGCTGTTGCAGTTTACCAGCTAATACCACCTGCTTTAAAGTCAATTGTATTTATTCATTGATACCACAAGTTTAAATTGGTATGTATCACTGATTGTTTTAAAAACAATTGTATTCATTTAAATCAGAAATGCTACTTTTGATTTCATAGTTTACTGTTTCATCTGAAGTCAGACACAAAGTGGAACTTTCACTTTTTGCCTTTTGTTTTCCCTAAAATAAATAAACAAAAATTATAGCTGAGGGTCCACCACCACCTGGCCATCTGGACAAGGCAGGAGACCCCCATAATAGATTGTGCCTAGAGAAGCTGCTGGGACGGAGATGGGGGAGGTGGAGGGATGTGAATGGATCAAATGAAAGAGAGGGGTGAGTTACTTGGGTAATTATATGATTTTGATAGGTTACACTGAGATGACAAAATATGTAGGGGCCGTCCCTCCTCCCGAACTTTAGTTTTTAAACTTCATGTATTGTATTTTTTACAGAACCACCTAAACTGTGTGTTTTCAAACTGTACTCGTTTCAAAGTAACCAGGTTCTATTCCTATAAATACTGTTTAATGGAATGCAGACATGCAAAAATGTGAGCTGACCTCTGAATTATTCAAGTCAAAGGTCAGAAGTTTGTAAAAGAAACAGACAAATGTTAAATGTTAAAATACAAAGCAAGCATAAAGCATGTACTTGCAGAAAAGTATTTCATTGTTGTTCACCAATATGCTGCTCCATATGGGGAAGGCTCCTGACACTGCTTCATTCTGGAATAATGACAGCAAAAGTCACACCAGTCCTACTGAAGTTTTTTTTGTCTGAGCTTTTGTCTAAAGACTACAATTCTTAAATGTTATCATTGAGGGGGGCTTCATGTTTGTTTTAATTTCAACATCTTCCTACAACAGGTAAACCTACTCTATTACATTATGAAGATCTGATATTTCTTACTTTAACTCAGCTGGAATTTCCAACTCTTCCAACTGAAAGAAATTAATTGCACGAACAACAACAGTTTCCTCTGCTGCTCCGGCTTCTACATCCATGACTTTTTAGACATCTGAACTTCATGACTCTGAATGATGTGTCTCAAGAAAAGCCACAGCATACTGATGGACCGTGAAAGCATGTTTAATGTAATGCACTATTTTTCTTGATTAAACAGATGTTTTCTACTACTTTAATCACCATGCCAAGAAAAAGTGAAACTAGGGAAACTTCTTGTCAACAAGACAAATGTTTTGAACATTACTGCACATCAAAAAAGACACTTGTCGGTCAGAATACAGGATAGCTTAATAGGCATACACTAGCGGTGGTTTAAAAAACAAACAAAAATGAAACAAAACATATGTTCTTTTCACATGATCTGGAAAAGTCACAATCATATATTGTAATCTTCAAGAATACTTAACATTGTGAAAATGTTTATATACAATCCAAAGCAATTTCATATTTCTCTTTTTAACAGTTTGTGTCTGACTTACTGTGACAGTTGCCAGATTGTCACATATGGAATCCATCAAGGCAAAAATGCTGAAACTTTTTCTTTTAAGAAAATGCATATCACCAACCTTAAAATATTCTACACTTGCACTTCTGAATATTAATTTATGAGTGAATGCATTAATGCCAAAATGAAAAATGACTGTCCAAATAAAACATTCACTAAGAATATTTTTAATAGGTTTCAGAATTTTTTTTTTTAGTACCAATACAAAGGGATAACATGTGGTATTAACTAGTATACTAGAAATATATACCGAGACAGTTTTTCACAGCAACTATTGCTTTATCTGACTATTCAGATAAGATCTTGAATTTGTCAGATTTGGTTTGTACTTGGGAAAGCTCTGTACAAACGGAACATAATCATATCGCATAAATAACATCAGAAAGTGCTTCTGTTTAAGCATTTTCAGCACTGCGTGATCCTCAGTGGACAGTGACTGGGAGGACAGGGTGGCTGGACTGGGTAGCTCAATGGCACAATGAATTATAAGCAGCAGCAGTACAAGGTGCACTAACAAATAAAATACATGCAGTCTCTACTGTAATGTTCTAATTAATCTTCCCTAGTAGATATAAGAAATACATCAATAATACATACCACATATAGCAAATGTTACATGGATGTAACATGGATGTAAATGTTAAATGGATGTTCTTACATCCACTGGGGGCATAGTGTTCCAGGAGGGACAGGTTATTGGTTACACTCTGGCATACCAGCTGGTCTTACAGAGAAGATGTCTGAGAGGCCTTTTGATGCCACAGCGGTGTTTTAAACTTTTGAGCTTGAAAAAGCCCCCAATATGTAATGATTGAAACAGAATATGATATATCAGGGACTCTAAACAACAACAAGAAGAATACATTAGTGGAAATAATTGTGATATTTCATTCCCATACCAAGTTGCTATTTTAGTAACTGCAAATATTATATAGTAAACAATATTTAAGATCTTCAGTTTAAACGCACCTATTCACCTTGCATCCAGGACAGGATAAAGGGACAGCCATTAAAATATGTCAACTACCTAATTCATCAAAACCAACCCCACCCCCAGTCCCATCTCCACCTTTTAAGCTGCCTCTTGGTCAGTCTAATTCTTCAGCATGGGAGTTGTTATCACCTGCCTTCCACAGACCACCCTCAGAACATTCTCAACAACGTATTAACCTATTCTGACATGCCTTCCTTTGCTGAAGAACTTGTTATGTTTAGTTTTTTCTCATGAAAATTTAATTTGAATTCAATTTTACAAAACCTTGGCACATGTAAAACTGATATACATTTTAGCAACTTGTATTGCAGTGTTTAAATTCTCTAATGCTATGGTATTTACACGTGCACAAAGGATATGTGTTATTAACTGTGCCAAAGTGTATTGTAAGGTCCTTCCCCAATGCAATTCCATTTTCTATCCAGAAAAGCCGAAAAGCATTTTTTGTTTGCTTTATTATTTACAATGCAGTAGGATGACCTTCTCATTTTAATTGTCATTCATGATACAGGAGGTGTTCAAATACATCCTGTAATGCAGGTGGACATTATACGGGTTCACTTTTGTTTATACAAGCAATCTCCTGAATTTTTAAACATGATTCAATCATCAGCTTCATTGCAGAGGGGATTTGGGGCTCACACCTCTGACTGAGACTGTGAAGCTTAGGACTTTTGGCATGGTGTGATAATACAATTAGAAAAAAAAAGACTGAAGTCACTCATCTGGAAAGAACAGTATTTTAATAATCCATTGAAAATGTGCACATGAGCATGATCATCCTTTTCACCCTATAGTTGAAGCCGATTTAGACCACTACATGAGGTTTTACTTTAATGCACTACATTAGGCAACACGTTTTGTCTATGGTTTAAATGTTTTGTTTCTGACGACTAAAAAGAACCGTTTTTTCTCACTCTCTCACACTCCCACACTCCTACACTCTGCCCCCTCTAACTGTTTTTGTCTTTTGTGGTATATGTGCTTCGTATATACCTTCTTAATGAAACAAATGTAAACCCAGCTGTACATAATAGTGCAATTTACAAGTAAGTATGGTGGCAAACCTTTTGGCACAGCATTTTATAAGTTTCTGTTATTATTACTACCTGTAGAGTTTGGTGTATTAATATAGAAACTCTTGTCACCCCCTCAACTTTCTTTCCCTATACCCTGGGGTACACTGAGAGGGCATTCTGATATGTGAGAAGAACACACGAAAATTACCCAATGTTACTTACATATTATACTGCCAAAGTAAAAAGATAAGAGAATTGTATTTTACCTTGTGTATTTGATCCAGTGTGAGATGTATCAGCACATTCTTGGACAAATGCCGACTCAACAGTTTTATGAGGTAACAATTTAATCAGTTTGCACAGGTTTGTTGGAACAGTGTTTGTGTTGTTAAGGTTGTATCGCTGTTATGGCAGTGAAGTCAGTGTGCCGTTCTTGGCTGTGGGGTTTTGGGTGGAATGCTGCAATGGTAGATACAGTCTCATCATGATAAATTACATGCATATTAAATGCAAAGGAATAATGCAAAGTTTACACAGAGTTAAGGCAGTGTATGAAGCCTTAGAGTAGAAAAAAAACACAACCTTAGGCCTATTTTTACAATTGTCACATTATCTGTACGAAACATAAAATATTGCAACTTTCAATTCATTTTTTAGAGAATTTTTCAAATGAAAACTTGGGAATCTTTAAGGTCTCCCATTGTGCCTGATCAAATTAACATCCCATTCTCTATTTATGAGTGAAGGCATTAATCTGGTTTTCATTTTCAAAACCCACTCTTGTTTAAGGTCACAGGGGCTGATGAGACTGACAGATACCAGCTCCAGCCATCACCTACCGAGGATTTCAATGAGTGATCCCGGGCTGAAGAAAGGCAATTCAACCACGAGCAGTGTCAACTGATAACACAACCGTAGTAGATTTCCCTGTCAGACAGTCTGTTTACACAGCGCACAGATTTCCTTCAACGGTACCTCCTAAGTAATATAGATCAGTGGAAATGAGAAGCTTAAATGTCTCTTTTGAAAATTCTTTCAGGCAGTTTTATTTGCATTTGTCTCTTTGTTGTCTCGTTTAAGTCGGAAGTGTTTTTCCCATGCATTTATATATTGATTACGAAACCTGCCATGGTTGAAAAATAAATATTGATGTCAATATGGTTAATATCCACATACTAACTCTTAGTGATCGTATATCAGTTATATAACACCTTTGTTATTTCCCTGTTCTATGATGACATTCAATAAGACTCTCTTAAGGTCTGGTATATGTGTTTTAAATGAAGCTTTTAGAATATGAATAAGAGTTTGTGACTCTTGTTCTAATGCAGAGAAGAAAAAAAACATGTCATATATCAGCACTGTGTTTTACCTATCACTAGAATAACATAGAAAAAGTGCATTCATTTAGTCCCTATGACTATTCAAACCATTATATTATTACTATTAATATTGAGCTATGCCGTAAAATGTGTGTGTTTTTTACAGTGACATAACAACATTGATACATTAAGATTATTTAAATATGATATTGCTTGTAGGAGTCATTTCACATATGACATTATAATAATTACAATGTTTTATATAGAGTATATATAAATATAAAACATTGTCATTATTATAATATTATAAAAAAAAAATTATAAAAGTTCAAATTCCAAGTTTTATTGAATAATAGATGTGTATATAGAATTTGAGCTTCTATAATTTTATCCAGACCATGCATATGACTAATTGATTTTAAAGAATATAATTTGCTAGAATGCACTATGTGGGAATGCTTTCAGTTTTGCCAGTAGAGTAATGCAAAACAGGGCAAGCAAGCCTTCATGTCTTTTACATAGGAGTATTTGTATTTACTTTCCGTACTGTGCAGTTGACTGACACATTGTTTATAAGAATCCAGCTACAGCCACAGGGCAAGTAGAAGATTATTTTCAGACAAGAAATGGTCACTTGAGAAAATAAATATTGAAAAATATACAATAGAATTAATCCTGAAGAGCTGGAGGTACTTTTCTCATGCATAAAACCTGGGATTTTTCACAGTATTCCTGAAAAAAGAATGTTCTCTCAATACTCTGGTACACATATAAATAATGTAATCCAAATCAGTATCTGTGGTCATTGAATTGCATAACTCACTTTAAGGTGAGGCTACACAGGTCTGCAATGTTCTGTCTTATCGATTCTGCAGATGGCCAGGCGTTATTAAGATTCAATATTACAAAGAGGCCAGCAATTTGTGGAGACCAAGAGCTTAACAGAAAAAAAGTCTTAGTGAAACCTTATATCAAGCCACCGAAATTGCCCTTTCCCCTTATGTGTGGTAGAAGTGGATGTGCTGTCACCAGGGTCAATAGAAATCAACAAGCAGTTTTTTTTTTTCTTTTTAAATCTGTGTACGTCTGCAGAATGTCAGTCCTGGTGTGAATTTCCCCACCTTCAATGTATTACCACTCCATCATTTGTACAGTACACACCTAATAAAATGTAACACACCAAAGTTATTTTTTAGTTTTTTTTATTATTATCCTAATTAAAATAAAATAATAAAAAAGTTATATTAAAATCAGTGTTGACTGAGCAGGGCAGTCATCTTTCCAAAAATAAATAAATAAAAAACAACCCTACTTTTTGGCACTCAATTTATTTGCCTCATGTATGTGTCAACTTTTTACTGCCTGCCATTATGCCTAAAATAGACTGCAGTTAAAACAGGATTTTTTTTTTTTCTCTAAATCATTTACAGTTTAACCATTTGTACATAGCCTTACCTGCACTGTACTCCAGCTGTTAAACACAATGAGAAGTTTGTAACAGGCCTATTGAAGTCAATCACCAATGCTATGATGCAAACACTGTTATCATCACCTACACATTTTTACTTCTAGAACAAAGACAGAAATAAAAGCCTGGCACAACATCCAATCTTGTTCTTGTGGGCAACGGCCCATTGATGGAAACAGACCTCACATCTGTGTCCTGTTATACAACAAAATAATTCCTTGCCAGTAACATTTTTGCCAGATTAAACTGGAGGGCTTAGTGGAAAGTTCCACCCCTCAGTAGATGTAATTGTTTGGGGACCCAAAAGCACACATTTTTTGGTGTAGAATTTCGGCCTATTCTTGTCTGTGATAAAATGCTTATACCAGCATAGTGTTTAATACCGACTCCCCATAGAAATGTATTTTACTTAAATACTTACACACAGTGAAAATAAAGTCTCCCTTTACTAAGTAATTAAGTAAATAAATAAACAAAGTTAGTTGTGCAGTGTTATAGCCCTGCTTCTGGCATGTTACTAGGAGGTGGTGTTTGTCAATTAAAGACAATAGAAAGCACTCTCTTAAAGATAAGTACAGTATTATTAACTTCATAGCCCTCTCATGCTACTGAAACTTTTGAGTCCTGAAAGTTCAAAATCTTGAAAAGTAATCATCCAGAGTTAACCAGTCCAAAGTATAAATATACTGAAATATAAAACCATGCTGTCCACCTGCTTCCATATTCCACAGTTTATATCATGCGCACTGATGCTTTTCATAGCTCATAGCTTCTTTCAGCCAAATAGACTTACTATTCACATTCTGTAAGCCAAATAGGCAGTATGTTTAAATAGGGCTTATTCAAGCTCTGTTATACAGTCATAAAGGAATTAAAAAGATGTTTCCAAATGTTGTACTGACCCCATTTCACTGGAAACACCTATTGTTGATATTTTTAATGAGTGCTTATAATTTACCAGTCTTAAGTAAACACATTTTCACATTTTTAAACAGCCTGTCAAGCACTCCACATTTAAGTTTGAAGGATTTTTTTTTTTTTTTTTTTTACTTCTAGAAATATCTATTTCCCTGGGGTTTATCTGGCTCTGTCTTTTCACACACAAAGTTTTGTCAATCCCTGCCACCACCCCTTGTACTAATTAGAAACAGGTTTTAGGCCCCAGACAATTAACACAATGTTAATAGGTTCAAATTCACTCCCTCACAATTAGTTATGTCTCAGAAGTTGTAATCTAAATGTATGTATTGACTACTAAAGTTAATATTGTTTCTCTAGTAAGTAAAATAAATAAATAAATAAATTATCGGACTAATTATTCCTTGAGTATTTTTATATACACTATCTGCATGTAATGTAAAAGTAACTTTTGAAAAGTATAAGAATTTAGAGCATGCAAATGATATACTGGTACTGAGTTTTAATGTACCTGTGCATTTAAATTCATGTGTTTAGACTTGCATAATAAATATGATTAGTCGTTAAATGAATTCCATATGCGCCAGATTTGACAAATTGTTGTTAAACAAGTGGAATCTGACATTTTTAACATCCAACATGTTTTAGAGAAGTTTTGCTAAACAATGCAAGACTGGATGACAGAAAAATCTGTAATTTTATGCTAGCAATGGGAGCCTCATTTTGTTATTAACCAGGTTTTGCAGCCAGGCATTTAAAAAGAGAAAGTTGCATTTCACCCTTAAACATTTTAATACAGGAAGTATGTTATGCCAGAGGTAATAAATCATTTCAAACTACCCTCCTTTCTCCCCAGCCCTCAAGTAGGAGTCACACTCAATACATTTAACACTCTGCACAGGACTTGCAGAGTCACAGTTGCATTGGAGTCTTGTTGTGTGAAATTTAGTAAGCCACCCACGATGGATGTGAAAGCGCTTGCAGTTATAACCCTGCTGATGGTGACAATGTGCATCCATGTATCCCATGGTAGGTAAACTTCCAGTTTATGTTGACTGAATATAGGACTGTCTGAAGCTGATCACTTACAACAGAACTGCTGTTAACGTTTTAACATTTTTTTTGATGACTATAAATTTAAGTTTAGAAATAATGTTCTGAATGTAGACTTGCTTAGTCTCCAATTAATGTGTGTGTGTGCGTGTGTATATATATGTATATGTATGTGTATATATAAATGTATGTATGTATATGTGTGTGTATGTATGTATGTATGTGTGTGTGTGTGTGTGTGTATATATATATATATATATGTGTGTGTGTGTGTGTGTGTGTGTGTGTATATATATATATATATATATATATATATATATATATATATATATATATATATATATATATATATATAATATATGTGTGTATGTATGTATGTATGTTTGTGTTTAAATGTCACTGGTTTGTTTAGTTGCTTGGGTTTGTAACTTTGTGAATGTATGTTTATAATTTAATTCTTTAATTCCAGCTATCCCTTAATCTCATTGTATGCTGATAAGGTTTGTTTTTGAATTTTATAACAAGAAGCCTTTTATTAAAAAACAAACAAACAGGTTTTTGCTGGTATGCATCTATGTAATTTTAAAAATGAGATCTGATATTATCTACTGTTGAAAGCTCATTTACTTTAAAAATTAAACTATCATATTTCACAGTCTCTAAAATCAGCCAGGGGAATGGTATAATGTGTGTAGAAAGGGTTTTTTCTAAACAAACGTGAAACTGGAAAATGTTGTTTCAGCTAAATGACAATGTGCATGGTTTTTAAATTGCAGCTTACAATTTGACATCATGAAATTAATTTTGCAACTGCCTTGTGTTTTCTTTCTTTTTTTTCTTTTGTGCTGCAAGAATTGCTATATAATACAGACAAAGTGACTTCTTGTTTAGGGTTTTATATCGTGTATTGAGTGCAGAAAAGAAAATGTGTGATTAATTAGAATGCCTTCTGATTTCAATTCCTGCACTCTCCTTTAACATTCCTAATAATTGCGTGAAAAGAATTGGCAATCCGTAAGCAATGGGGGAGGGAGAAGACTCGGTTTAATTTGTAGGTACTGTAGGTCTGTCTAGGTAAATGGTTTTTGTTGCATCGCTTTGATTAGTTCTTGAACAAAACAATTTAATCGGACGCATATTAAACAGTTTATCAACTTGTAGTGACTTGTTCAAACTTCCGATCCTCTAAAACAAATTGCAGTTTAAAAATATTGATACCCTAACCACTAACTATAGGAGGTAATTTCCAAAATAATACAATATCTGCTTAGACATCTTTTTTTCTTCTTGAAAATCAATCTGTTTAATTATTCTTCAGGTTTTCATAAACTATATCATGCTTTAATAATAATAATAAAATAACCCAAATACGTAATGGCAAACACTTTTTATTCTTGCTGAATTCTCAATTTGCACACCGTTTTAAAATATACTAATATCATATGCATTTGAAGAGTTGCTTGTCAGTTACCTGTAATTATGTGCCTATGTGAAGTGATTGAAACCCCCGAAATAGTGAAAGTAATATAAATCAGTAATGTTCTAATTTCTGTGCTTTACCAATATCCGCCCATGTATTCAGCCTACTAAAAATGCCATTAGCCTATTTGTTCTTAAACAAATTACTTGAGTAAAGCGTTTCTTTTTAAATTGCACACCATGAGTTGGTATTTCAGAGTAGTACTCGTTCTCTGGCTCTTTTCTACGGTACCTTATTGGGGGTCTTGCCAGATGTTGATCGCGTTATTTTAGCATCCCATTAATGTCAGAAACAGCGCTCTTTTACATACTAGATAATTGCGGCGACAGCAAGGTATCCTTAGCCGAGGGCAACGGTACTTAATCAAAAGGCAAGATAGCTAGCTTAAGGCAACTACTTTTTGAGGTACAGCAGTTCCGCTTTACTCGGAACCCGATGACGATGGGTGTAATTATGCATACGCTTATGTTGGCACAGAACATTGTAGTTGACGCTTTATTTAGATTAGATAAGTTTCCTCTAACTGCAAGTGATTTAATGGTGTGCTTGCCCTATGTCATTTCAGTTTCTCTTGAAAAAACAATGCAACGAAACTATTAGTGACTCGCTGATCAAAAGACAGTGTTTTTTTTTTTTTTTAAATATGTTTATATAGGTCCTGGAAATGTATATGTTACTCTTTTGGCGAACTAGCATATTACAGTACTTGCTTAGGGAGAAAAAAACAAACAAACTAATTTAGCTTTAAGAAATTGGTTTGTAATATCCACTGTCCGAGAATAACTGAATGAGAAATTCTTAAGGGAAGGCAAGTTTTGTACATTTTTAAAGGCAGTTGTTCAAGATTATAATATAATGCATACTATGATGCAGTTTAGTAGATTATCTGTCTAAATTGTAAAACCTAGAGTCATGAAGCTCTGTGTTGAAGCCTGTCCTTTAACTCTGAAGGCAGTCCACATTTAGAACATCGTTTAGAGGTCAGAAGGGGCTGCTGTATCAAATCTTGAAGGGCATTTTGTTGCATTATTGCCACTTCATTAATTTAATTCACACGTGTACCCATCAGCAAAGCCATTCAGCCTGGGCCAGAGATGCTGGTGCAGATCTCCTGAGAAAAGTGTGCACAAGAACAACGTCAAGAATCTGAAGTTTATGAACACTCCCAACTGCCCTCTGCAGATCATGTAAGTTGTCTTTGTTACAAATGATCCTAATTTTAGAGCAGGCTTTCATTGTTTCTACTTTAGTAACATTCTCTGTTTTAAAAATAAGACTAAGAACAATGGCAGCTGAAACTCATTTTATATCCCATGCACACCACTTCCTGCTATTGCTCCTAACAGGGAAACCCTTCATTTGAATTGTTTATAAACACTGATTAAACAATGTGTTGCATTCCAGTAATTAACTAATACATGCTATACAACAAGGCACTTTCAGGATTACAATATGACTATTTGTGAGTATCCCTATTTGAGTGAATAGTTTTCTCCTAACTTAAAGTGACTTGGATTTGATCCCATCCCAAAGATCACTCTCTCTAACAGCATGAGAAAAGTAAACTTCCCTGTATTTCACACTAGAATCATTCAAAAAGACAGTCAAGCAGCATGACTTTCAGAAAGGTTTGCTGGTATTTTTAAACTGTCAGAAAGCTGTAATGTAATCTAATTTGGTGATTTGCTGTTGGTTTTTGCTTGCTGTGAAGTAATTGCTGCCTGGTGTATTCTTGTACACATTTATTACCTTTTCTAATTAACTGGAAAGTTGTAGACATGGTCGTAAGTGTTCTCATGCAAAACTGTGAACCAGCATTTAATAATTTCATATTTAGAACAAAAATCATAATTAATTGGCAAATACATCTTGTTAAAGCATTTGATGAAAAAGACCCTCTGCATATTGAAAAATTACATCAATCGGATTTATCTTGACAGAATATTCTTAATTTTCATTTCATAGGAAACTGTTTAATTTGCAGGATCCTTTTATTTAATTTGGAGCTGGCAGCCTGACTTTTTTGGAGACATGATTTTGTCTTTTGTTCAGCTTTATCAAGGTGTTCTCATTTCACAGTTTCCAGCTCAAACACTAACATTTCGCACATGTGTGTGAAAGTGACTGATTTAGATTAACCTTGGGCATTCAGATATTGCATATCTTGTTCTGTGACTCGTTTAAAGAAGTGGGTGTATTAACTTTGATTTTACAAGCGTATCTCGTTGTTAAATCTGCTTGTTTTTATGTATAAACAAAAGTTAAACTGCTATTCTGAAGAGCTTGTTTCTAATTTTGTACCAGTTATATTTACCTTTCACAATGATGCAATTATTATGCTTTGATATCAAGAACAAGTTAAACAGTTTTTTTTGGAAACTATTTTTTGTACTGGTACCTTCATGCATAACAGGCAGCAAGTTACAGATACTATACGTAAGAGCAACAAACACCCAATTTCACATTGGTCACACTTCTAGGAAAAGTACCGCAAACTTGGTTTCTGTATTTGCACAGTACAACTTTGAGTAATTGATTTACCAGCACTAGTAACCACATTCCCATACATAAACAGAATTACCTTCTCAGATCTTGGAAGGAAAATAGCTTTAAGCAATTGACGTCCCAAAAGGCTGCTCAGGCTTTCAGACAATAACACAAATCGCATGCTTTTTGCATTAAAATGTTTACTAGAGTAAGGGCATCACTACAGTAACCCTTGAAAGATAACATCTGTATGGGTACTGATTCATTGTGTCTGTCTCTGAAAATGAGTTAGCTCTGTCTAAACAGCTACATTTCCTCAGTAAACATGTAAAAAGGGTAACCAGATATTTTATATAAAGAATCATTATTGATTGAAGTTAAATGCTACTAAGCAATCATAACAATCTATTTGCCTTTGTAAAGACAAATGCTGTAATGTGTTGATTACCTAATGGGTAATTGTACCTTTTTTATTAAGCATTATCCAATTAAATGGTTGTAATTATAGACTGCACTGATACTGTTGACAGATTGATGCAGACGGAGTTGATGATTCTGAAATGGATATAAAATTACTGCTGATCTTTTTCTAGAACACGTGACCCTTAGAAAGTAGCTTAAGTCGGAAGACTAATTTAGTTCTCTAAAATAATCCATGTCAGAACATTCCCAATGGTTTTATACAGAGGTCAAATAGGACCATCAATAAAGGTAATTTGTAAAATGACTAACTGTAATAAACATTTATTTTTCCTCCCAATATTTTTACAGTGCAACAATGAGAAATGACAAACAAGTATGTCTTGACCCTGAGACTAAATGGCTACAGCAATACTTGAAGAATGCTATTAACAAGTAAGGAGAAACACTTCTTCACAAGTAAGAAATAATGGAGTAACTTTTGGGATTGGAATCTGAAATTTAAACATTTGACTTCCTACATGTACATCCCTTTTGGAAGTGAGTTAGGTCTATTTTAATAATCTAAAATGTGGCTTATCAAAATACTGCTATTAATTAAATGAATCCCACTTATCTCTGTGAATACAATAAAGATGTGGTCCACGTTGGAGCAGAGTACTGATCTGAAGGTCCACTGTATTTGGTTCCTCCATTGAAATGGATCCCTTGTTTTTACTTGCTGACTTGCTGTACTTTCCTTATGCAGCCACGTCTTTAATATTGCTTTAAAACAAACTGCATTTGATGTGTGTTTATATGCTGAGCCAGAAAAGATTACTGATTTATTTATTTATTTTGCAAAGGGCTTTTTTTTTTTTTTTTTTTTTTGGTGTGGCTGCTTGGTCACCTCAACAAATACATATCTTTAATCAATGAGTTATTATAAAGGACATGTTCTGTATTAAAAACTTTGCCAAACTAGCAGTCTAAATGCACATGATTTCTTAATCTCTCATACATTTTATACCAACAGATCGCTGGAAATTGTGTAGTTGTTTTTCAGTTTCAAATGCACCTTCCCGAATGAACACACACCTTGGCAATTTTTCATATTACTGGAAACAAAATAAATGTTTTCCTTTTTATGCATTGTATAGGTATTTTAAAATAAATGTTAAGGTATACCTTGGACAGCTGATGCACAGTATATTAAGATGTGGTTCATGTACAATTTACTGTAAACATGGCCTAACCAGGAATTTAATTTGTGAATTTGCCAATTGTGAGGAAGCGCTGTATTTTAAATAGTTGCAAACTACAATTTCAAAATAATTTTTAATCTGAAATAAAAAATTTTTTTACAGGATTAAAAAATCAAGAGGCATTTGAGAACACAGGCTGGATTACAGCTCCTTTCACCCATGTAATATTTGTATTCTTCTCTGGACTGCTTGCTGTAACAGCACTTAACCACCATGCATATATGTTGAGGCATTGATACTGCCACCTGCATCGACACTGCTTTTACTGACAATATAAATTATATATGTGAAATTATATGTAGATGTCTTATATAACTATGATACAGGTCACACATCTGTGAGTTTAGCTGCTTGTTCCTTGATGTTTATGTGCTGGTGAACTAAATTGCTTTTGGTCTAAAGAGTCAGACAAAACTAACTGAAGTTAATTTTTAAAGAATAACTTGTAGACTGCCTTCCACCCTTCGTAATTCATTTCTCATATGCTCCAGTCCAAATCTTTTTACTCTGGAACGGAGAAAACTGGCAACCTTACAGTCTTATAAGGTGTTCTATGTTTTTCCTGGTGGAAAAATCAAGAACCATGGAACTGAACTAAATTGCATTTGAAACTACTCTCCACTGATAATGAGCACTGTTATATTTTAAAAACTCCAAAATTTGGGGCAAATTGCATAGCAACAGATGCACAGTAACTACCTTCCCATTTACATGCTATGGTTTGGCATCAGCAAAGCCAATCAAAATCATAAGTTTACAGTGCTGCAATAAGAAGCTGGTTTGCAACTTAACTGTACTGCTGCTGTTTGTCCCAATTGAATGCACTTTAGTTTATTCATATGGTTGCATTTGCCAGCAAACAGTGATTTGGGCTGTTTGATAAGTGAATAAAATGGATCACCTGAGGCAAACTTTCTGTATTTGTAAGAAACCCTTTGCATATGAGAATCATTTTAAGGTCTGTAATCTCCATTATATACTGATTGCAAAATGTAGTTATTCTCCATTTAAAATGAAGACTCTTTCAAGTACACACTGCAAACATTTTCCCATAAGAACATCATACTAGCAATTACTGTGTAACTGATTTTTGTCTTGCTATGTTTTAAACTGTGCTTGTGACAGCTTTTAATGCCTATTTTACAGTTTGAGATTTTATTACTGTTTAATTTGCTTGTTATATTTGCTTATTGAATTTTCTAGGAGGCAGAGAATAGTCAGATGCCTTACATTTTAATAGTGTAGGTATTTTATAAAAATGTGTGAAATGAAGGTATTCCCAGAATGTACAAAAACTACAGTATTCTAACTGCTACTTAGAGAATTCTAACTGCTACTTTGGTTTGTGAATAATAAAGTAATCTATTAAGAAATTTCTTTTTTTTATATAAAAAATAAATTAAATCCCAAAATGAATCAGAGTCCATGAAGTCAAAATAGTCAAGCTGTATTTTTCCTCATGCCACCTTATTACAATAGCTGCAATACATACAACTCTAGTTGTGGTGGTGGGGACACAATGTGGGCGGTCTGAGAATATTTGATGTATTTGCCAAGTTAAGTCACTGGAAGTGTTGCAGGGCTATGTCAGTGACTGGACCAGGGCCAGTAAGTGCAATATTTAGATCCAGAAGCAGGTTAATTTGGTAAGTAATGAATCGTTTAGATTGAAACCCCATACTTAAACTCTTTTCCAAATTCCACGCTGTTTTCTTCACTAACTGCTCCCTGTCTACGGCTTGCATCTTTCCTGGCCCGACATCTAAAGCAGCCTGCCTTTTTATATGAAGCTGCCTGCAGGCATGCACATCCATTTAATCTCTGTAGAAGAAATACTGTCTGTTCAACTATACACAATTCCTTAGAAAAAAAGGCAATTCTCTAGAGAAGGCTATCACTGTCTAAAGTAGCCATGATTCAGAATCCTTTATACTTGTTCATTATTTGGCATTTAGACAAATATGGTGTAAATGGCTAGTTGGAGTTTCTGCACATTACATTTTAAATTCCTAATGCTTAAGGCCAATTTGCAATTCAAGACTACACTTAATATTTGAAGTTTAAAACTTTGTTTTTGCTACTCTGATACCCCTCCTTGCTTTTATTGAGTAGGAGCACAGGGTAATATGGTAATATGTTTTGCATTGTGTATTTTGCATCAGGGGAAGAGACTTATTTTGATTTAAAATGGCAGCAGACCCACACCGGGACCAAACCTAAGTGTAAAATGTTTAATCTGAGCTTTCACTCTAAAATAAATGCTGGTGCTTTTTCATGGAGAGAGTTAGTCTTACACAAAGTGTGACTTTTATATCAAATGTTTATTTCTTATGACTTATTCTCCCGCACAATGTGAAGAACTAATTCTTTTAAGGCAGCTTTAAAAAGAAGTATACAATATACAAGGCATTTTATATAGCCTTTTTTTTAAATGAGATTTTCACTATATCAAACCAGCATTCATATATTTTTGTATTTTCATTGCACTTGGTAATTTTTCAATAAACGTATAAACGAAAAACATACATTTTGTCTTGGTCTGTTTTATACTTATTTGAATGTGAACTCTTTGTACTGAACTTTCCAGTTGTAAATAAATGTCATGGTTCAATTGACTTTCTATCCTGCACTGTTGTACTTTTACAAACAGCTTTTGATCGTTCCAACTTTTACATCTGGGGAGAGAAAAGCATAAATATTGCATTTCGTGGTGCCACTGTGATGTGATTTAGCACACAATTGTGCACATTCAGTATCAATAAAAAAGAAATGCGCCATCCTTCCCACAAAATGCAATACATTTGTTACATTACATTAAGTGACTTAATAATTGTAACTTAATTGTTGTAACACAGTAGTTACTACAACTTCATGTTCAATTCATTGTTTCAATAGTATACAGATGTCTTTTACAATGTAACTGCTATGTAACCACTTCTGTAAATTAGATGTATTTGGATTCAAATAATGTAGTCCTCATATTTCAAATTGACCAACTTATTGCCAGACTCTTCTGAGTCTACTATTTCAATCATCTTGTAGCTTGTCACCATATCCTATCCTAGCACTGCAATTATTTGTATGACCTATTTTTTCTTGAAGCATTCCATATTTCAAACCAGGTCTTTGTTTAAATGCTGCACTGCTGTTGAGGTTTCCACCATTGAAAATGTAGTTTGTGGCTACTATGGAATTTTAATAGACACCAGAAAGGAAATGACTTAAATTAGCACCATGTTGCAGGTGGGGTAACTCTGCCACTTATGCAAAAGTGCTTCAGTACTCTAGCACGAGTTCACTAGAGGTTTACACTCCACACACACACACACACAACATGAAAAATGTCTGTGACTTCAATTGCCATATGTGGGACAGCTGCTATAGAAGCTGTTTGAATAGGTTCCTCAGGAGAAGGGAGCAGATGGTTTGAACAAAGTTAAGCATGTGTCCTTTACAGTGAGGCATGGAAACTCTACAGCAGGTATTTTCAGAGGGCACAGCTCACATCCTAAACATGACCGCTTGATTATTCTGGTAAAACAATCAAACTAAGAAATTGAGTTACCTCACATGCATTAAAAACTAGTAGCTTTGAATTCTATGAGCTTTCAGGATTTCCCCAATGTTTTGGATGCTTGTTCCCAAATGTGTTTTTTATGTCATGAACCCATTAGTATTAAATCCACTGTATTTAATAAAAGTTTCAGGATCAAACTTCCCTGGTTTAACATATGATCTGTTTTTGTGTAATTTGATGGTCTGACAGAGAAATTGGAGCAATATTCATAAAGCATTAGTAAACCTGTAAGTGTATTGCACACCAACTGAATTATAGACTTGGACATGCTTTAAGTTTATGCTGATTCTTATTATACAAAGGTTTTAATGTCATAATTATTATACTTGTTTGATATTTCCTCTTATAGATAAAATACTCTGAAAAGCCTAAAAAATGTCACAAAAGTATAAAAAATAAGTACCTCCAAGTCTCTTTTTTCTGACCTTACAAATGTTCATGATACGCGCACTTCGTAAGGAACTTGATTCATGCACACATTAGTGTCAGTACTAATTACTAGGAAACCACAAATGTAATGAATGCACTACTAATGTTATACTCTTGGAAGGTTACTAATGTTATACTCTTGGAATGGGTTGACATGTACTGTAGTCATACTGTTCTGAAATAATTGGGGGTTCTTTTTCAATTATAACCACAGTTTAAATTATGTAAGCTGAAGCTTACTGAACTTTATATCCAATTTAATTGAAAGAAAATATAGATTTATTTAATACATCATTCCACAAACATGACTATGTTGTTGGATCGTTGTTGTGTTGGAACATGCAGTTGCGCTTTAAAGTTTTATAGCGGTTTCAGAGTTTCAGATGATTGGCCAATATCTTTTGGTATGCTATGGAATCCATTTTACCATCTATTGAAACTAAATTTCCTGTGCCATTAGGGGAAAAACAGCCCTATAGAAGGATATTACCACCTCCATGCTTGAAGTAGGTATGGTGTTCTTTTCTTTGTACGCCTCACCAGACTCTCCAAATGTAACGACTATCAGTGTGACCAAATAGCTTGATTTTTTTTTCATCACTCCACAAAACCTTTGACCAGAACTCATATCCATCATTCAAATGCCGTTTTGCAAACTTTAAATGATTTGTCCTTTTGACTTTTTCCTAAAAGTGGCTTTTTTCTTGTCCTGCGACCATTGAGACCACCATGCAATACTCAACCTATGATTGAAATGGAAACCCTAGTCCCACTTGCAGCCAATTCACTTTGAATATCTTTGGCAGTCAATCTCAGATTATAATTAACCTTCCTCACATTTCTTCTACTTCTTCTTGGTGAAAGAACCTTCTTTCTTCCAGACCAAGGGAGTGTTGTGACAGTACCATGAGTCTTGTACTTCGTGATAATAGAAACAATAGTTTAAATTGGGATACTCAAATGCTTGGCAATCTTCTTGTATCCTTCTTCAGCTTTATGACAAGAAATAATTGTCTGCCAAAGGTCTACAGATAGCTCTTTACTTATAATATATATATATATATATATATATATATATATATATATATATATATATATATATATATATATATATATATATATATATGCAAAGCACATTTCTCACAATACATTTTTCAGGATAACGGATTGACAAAACTTTAACTTTATGCAGTTTAATTGATTTAACCCTCCTCCCCCGCCACATACAAATGATGTGTTCAAATAAAATTAGAACACATTAGTTTTAATATGTAAAATATATTAATCAGGCATCATAACTTGTTTTTCTTTGGAAATATGTATATTACAATGCTTTTTAACTCTGCCAGCAAGCTAGACCCCATCAGAGTAAGTTTGAACTTCTATACATGAAATGATAGTACCAGAAAACAGCAGTACCAATTCATCTATTGTGATGAATATTTACTCCAAATGAAATACACACAAAGAACAAAAAAAAAGATCTTTAACAGAAGACAACAGGGGAGCAGTGCTAATATCTCTAGTGCTAATTAGAAAATTGATTTTAACTGGCTCCTGTACCATTGTATTGCCCCCCTTTATTGTTATTTGGTTTAACATTTAATTTACTTTAAAACCTCTCTGATGGTAGAACCCTTTCCTTCATGTTTGCCTGGTATGAGACTCACTGCATCCACACTGTGATGGATAGGGAGTACATATTTCATGTGATGGTGAAAATAAATAGACAGTGGTCAGGGTAGCTCAGGTATAAACATTTGCTTGATTAATAGGAAAGCTTCCACTTTGAGCTTATATCGTCTTCGTTACTGAGAACTGATTTAAAAAAAAATGCTAAACTGTGTTCCCTATTAACTGTGATGCTCCCTTTGTGTAAGTTCCTGTTGAGTCAAGTACAGTCTGTCAATTAGAAGAGTGAGAACCGCATTTGTATTTTGTTGAAACATGCCACTGGAATACAGTCAAATCTTAAAGTTATGTAAGAATGTTTAAGTAGTACAATACATCATTAAGATGTATTAAGATTTAAGATCAGGATGACTGACTGATATTAACAGATCGTCACTGTTAATGGTCTGATACACTTACAGTGTGTCAATTTTGATTTTTCTTATTTATTATGAGAAAGTTCTAAACAACAATTGCCACTTGTGGAGCTGGTTTTGGGCCACATTCTTTTAACTTTCACCACAAGTAAATACTATTTGTTATTCTCATGTTTCTAAACCCTAGGTAATACTTGTCAATTTGTGAAGATGATGCTGATTAATTCTAACATGCAATTTCGCTGAATGGGTAAATGTGAGTTGGCTTAAAACCTGGACAATCCTCATAGCTACAAATGTTACTGCTATCCAGTAGCCATGGTTACCAAGGTCAATAATGAAATGCTGAAGTAAATTAATATAAAGGAATAAGGAGGCCTTATCAGAACTTGTTAAAGAAATGTTTCACTTTAATTTTGCTGCACCACTGTGCTTTAATCATTCTGAATCCTTTATCTTGCAGAGGTATGTCTTTTATGTCTTGTGAGTTTGGCATTCAGGGATTATAATGTGCTCAAGTAAGTAGACCAGCTTTGACAAAGTAAGCAAGTACGGTACACACATTTCCGTGTAGTATGCACTGCTTTGGGCGATTGATGAATGTCAAACATGTACTGTTTATGAGGTTTTGAAATAAAATTGTTCTCGTCACAAAAGAGCATGGACAGGTAGAAATATAGTGTGGGAATTGATTTTGATTAATTTTTAAACACAGCATAAATCACAAAACTTACACAAATAAATATTCAAATGAACTCAGCTCAACATCTGAACCACACATTATTCAAACATGCTGACAAAAGACTAGAATAAGATTTTTTAATAATTTACAGTACACTAAGTATATGCAGTATTAATGTAATTCCAGGGCCACAAGAAAACCCATTTTCAAAAACCTTCAACTTCCAGGTTATCATCATTTTCAAACCAGTTAACTTTAACTATTTCTTAAATGCAAACTGGTAAGGGAAACACTGACAACATTTACGGATGTGTGGACAGTAATTGAAACTGCTTTACGCGTCCTTTTTACTGGAATAATAGGATGTTTGTTTTGGAAGCTCCTGACTAATGTCTGCCAAACAATGTTCTTTTGCAGCACATAGAACTCCAAGGTTCAATCTGTGTTATGATGAAGTCCACATTTTAATTAAAGGAGGATTTGTTCTTGGTTTTGACAATTAAATCGAGGTTATGGGTTTCATTCAGGATCACTGAAGACTGCCATTGAGACTGGAATGACTATTTACAAGAAAAGACGCTAAACTATTTCACTTATGGGGCTGACTGCATAACAGTAACAAAAGATAGCTTTGTATGACATTTTTTGGAAAGCAAAGTTGTTTGATAGTGGCGTCACTTGTCTAATTCCTTAAACCGCAAAACATATGCTGAATATATATAATCCAGTTTTGCAGATCTCCTCTCTGAAGTCTTTACAGTATATTGTCTCAAGGTAGCATTTTTTATTTTTTTACGTTTCCCCTAAATTAAAAGCATTTACAAGCTTTCACATTCATTACTTATGTTATGTTGCATAGGCATGCAATTCAGATATTGGTGTTGGCGTTTTATAATACCTAGAGCATTTTTCACTGAATGACAGGCTAGTGGACGCTGCACAGCTTGACGACAGAGGATTAAAGCAACAATTGATTATGGTATTAAAACTGGAGAACATTATATGCACATAAACGCAATGGTGCCTCTGCATTTTTCTTTTACATAAACAAGAAATATGACCTTGCTGGTGGTAAAGCGTACATATTTTAATCATTTCAAAAGCAGTACGATCTACAATGGTGACTCAATGTTGGGATAATCCTCCTAATTGTTCAGCTTTAAGCAACTGTCAACTGATCAATCATTAAGACTATCAAGCACAGGAAGAAAGGCTTGTCAATGGTTTTAAAAAAATGTAAAGTAAGCATTACAGATATTGCTCAAATATTCAACACGTTATACAGGCTATGTTAAGATGCTGGTGAAATAAATGTAAACACACGAGCATGCCAGGAAGGTTCTTGCATTTATCAGGAAAGAGGGTAGAATGTCGCTCTGACCTTGAAAATAGAGGAAGGGTGAAAATGATCCCCCACACACTATCAGAAACAGGTTGTCAGAATTCAAAGATGCTTAGGAGAAGGGAGGAAAGCATTACAGCATTACTTTTGTTCAGGAATTTGTAATATTAAATGGACAAGTTAGACCCTTAGGTCATACTTATATATTCTTGTTTGTGATGTTTTAAGGTTAGATAGGGTTTAATATACATAACTAAAACATGTCTAAATCAATGTATATAAGAATTCTTAATTACGTATATGACTTACTGTAAGCTAAAAGAAAGCAGACTAAACCCGAACATTTTATGATGAATTACGGAAGGATTTGTTACTCATATTTCTCAATCTCTGGATTCATCCTTAATGAGCTTGGAAGGAAAGCTGCTTATTTGTACACTTTTGATTTCGCTGTGTAAGTTTAATGCTCTGGGGATGCATTCGGACATTTAAAGGCCTTTGTCATTTCTATTCATGGGATGACCCCAGCACTTAGGAGACATGCTTTTTGGGGAAATGTTTTATGATTTATCATGAAATGCTAGGTTTCTTCACGTTTAAAGGTCTTATTGTGATGTTAATACCATGTGTGAACTGTTAAGGCATAAATTAAAGAACACAGTGAAATATTCACATTCCATTTGAAAGTGGTCTCCTAAAGATTCTGTTGTGCAACATGTGAATGGTTGTTAGGCATGTTAAAATCACTTTTTATTATTATCATCAGTTTTAAAAGCATACATTTTCAAATGTTTAATAAAATATATAAAATTGTGTGTGTGTGTGTGTGTGTGCATATATACAGCTGGCTCTTTGAGCTGATTATATATATATATATATATATATATATATATATATATATATATATATATATATATATATATATATATATATATATATATATATATAGAAGATTCATTGTTACTACTTAACCAAAAGGCTATAAGCAACATTTTCACCAAATACCCAAAATAACTTATACTTAGTAAACTCTACCAAATTAGTTACTTCTGGAAAGAAAAAAATAATCCCAACATTTGATCCCCTGTCAGATACACAGATAGTAACACTTTACTCTTTAGTAGTGATGTGCCCCTCAGATCCTTACACTACAGTTTTTGTGAAGTAACACACATCATACAGTATGATGTACCGTTGCCCATTGAAACGAATAGAAGGACAATTAAATACAATTGAGAACAATGATATAAACAGGCTCAGCATTCTATTTGTAAAGATTCAACGTTGAAATAAGCCAACCACTAAGAAGCTCAATTGAATTCACATTTTTCGATTTCTGGCTGCTTTACAAAGCTCCTCTAATTTTATATCTATTGTCTTGGGACTTAAGCAGTGCTGGTTATTACTGAGATCTAAGTTTTATTGTACAATCATGTTGTTTATAAAATAAAAAAGCTATATTTTCCACTTGCATTTCCAATCACTGTCTATAATGGACAGTTTCCATGACTGGGCTAATATGGTAACATTTCTAACTAATGGACATTAGTTTTGTCATGTCATTAACATACACCTATATATAAAACTATATCTTAAATAATTATGAGTCATAATTAAATTACGTTGAATTGGAAGGAATCTGGTGGGAAATCAAATGTGTATAATGATAAAAGAAAACTAAGATTTATTTATTTATTTAAAACTAATGTGCTCTGAGATTGGATTCAGGTGGCCATTTGGGGAAAATAAGTTCAGATTAAAAGCATTTGAAATAAAATATGTTTGTTATGCATGCAAATAGGTAGAACTAGAATTACTTGTGATACAAAATGTATTGAAAATACTGTATTTCTGGTTTAATAGGATTAACATTAAACCATGATAGTAACATTTGTAAAAGAAAGTGACATAGAACATACATAAGCAGTATGCATTTATTTACTCTTTGTCAGTTCTTAAAAAGGATTGTATCATGGTGTTTTTTCTAAATAATTGAGATAACAATTCATAGTCATCAACTGTGAAATGAAACAGAACAGGTTTAACCACATAAATGTGTAGGCACTCGCTTGAGCTGAATGTCATTGTTGTGGTGTATTCACATAGAACACGTGCTGCTGCTCCTGCTTTTGTTTTTACCGTCTAGACATGCTCATCATGGTTGTAAAGGGGAGTATCTGTTTGAATACGGAAAATGAGCTTATATTTTACTGATAGGCTTCATCAGGCAAAATGAGCCAAATTCAACTGGAACAGTTTAATTCAAATTCACAAAACATTCTCATTTAAATACAGCAAGAGGTAATACTAAATCTAAACTTAATACAGGGATTTGGGGATTAGATTAGTAAACTACCGGTCCTTGTAAACCTCCTTAAACTCTAAACAATGTTGGGAATAGAAACAAATTGACAAATCCTATAAGACACATTCTTAGTTAACCACAGCAATCAGGGTCCGTGTTTCCAGTCTCTTGTTTCAGAGTCACTGTCGGCCCCAGGCACTTGCATTTTTACGGCTGTATCCAAGAATCAGTCCATTCTCTACACGGACACACTGGTGGTATTTTTTAGATTGCCCCCTTCCATGTACAGTGTGGGCAGTTAACACACGCACATACAAGCTGTAACCCTGCAACCTGCTTGCCATTGCTCAGTGTTCTAGTAAAGAGGCACATGCTGAAATCTGTTCTTGTTTAGCACAGTCCTTTAAGGTATTATTAGTTTCATATTTACTCACACTGTATATTCACCTGCATTGAAAGAGAAACTTGATCATGAGGGGAAGTGACCCGTGGCATCAATTTCTCTTATATATCATGTGTGCTTGTTTTGCCTGTACTGAGAACCATTCCAACAAGCCTCACCGAGGAAGTGGATAACCATTTGAAGAACAGAATATGTGAGAAAAAATATCCAATACCTTTTCAATTAGAAGGCATTGATAAAATAAATGGAGATTATCTTGATAATATTAGTAATTAACACATCACTTGATGAGGTTCTTTATAGAAATTAATTAAGCCTACTTATTAATCCAAAGAAAAATACCTATCTTGCCAGTGGTTAAAGAAAAGGGCTTGTAACCAGGAGGTCCCCGGTTCAAATCCCACCTCAGCCACTGACTCACTGTGCGACCCTGAGCAAGTCACTTCACCTTCTTGTGCTCCGTCTTTCGGGTGAGACGTAATTGTAAGTGACTCTGCAGCTGATGCATAGTTCACACACCCTAGTCTCTGTAAGTCGCCTTGGATAAAGGCGTCTGCTAAATAAACAAATAATAATAATAATTTGTTGGGAAGATTTAAAGTCAAATACAATTGCATTTCTGTTACAAAACAGTAAAGCAGTTGTTGCTCAATGTGTTATGATTCTCTTGCACACTAACAGTCAAGAGAAAACTGTTTAACTTACCTAGGATCATGTTGTTTAACAATCAACTTCCCACAGACATTATTACAAAATATGTTGCTTTAAAAAAAAAAAGATTAACAATTAATCTTATAACACAATGTACTAGCCAAGAGTTTAATAACCCTTAATTCTTGTTTCTACTTGTACTGATTGTACATTGAAGTGAGAATCAGCATATTGGCTCTTTTGCCCAGTTTGTAGAAAAGTGGCCTTAAAATTCTGTGTGATTATTTTGGCTGACCTCAAGTTTCTGTAAGAGACATATGACAAGACAATGAAAGAGTTCCTGAGCCAGCGTTATCTTCACAGGTAAGGGTAAGAGAGAAAGTAATATCTTGATCTAGTTGAGCTTATCAGATTGCAAGACTGAAAATTATATATGTTGTGCATCGGAGATCAATAAAAACTCACAGTTATAAACATTCTACACACCGTCTATAAAACATTTACCACCTATAAAGTGTGCATTCTTCACTAGGAAATGTTCAAGTAACATTCAGCAAGGACAATATTTTTATTTTCTCTTTTTCATATAAGACACTTATACCAATGACATCCATGCGCAAATAAACAATAATGTGCATGTCATTTTCTGCTGTTAATTAAATGCCTCAGAACTTTCATACTCCATTGATCAAATGACCAAATCTAGGTTAATAAGCAAAACTTGTACAATTTACACTGCTGTGTTTCCACCTGTCACTGGGATTGATCTGAACTTGATTTGCAATCCATCATTCATCCCATTGGCAACAGTGCGATATCAACACAATTTGAACTGGGACTCTGGCAGCATGTTTGGAATACAGACTAAGACAATTTGCACTGGGTGAGTTGTGTACATTTCCATGACATATTATTTTTCATAGAGAAACCAAAGTTAATATTCTAAACACAAGTGTGCAAAAAACACTCTAGAAGTGTTCTTTATTTTACCAGTCTCAGTTTCCAGAGCAAAATTGAGAGGGTTTGCCTAGGAGTAATGTGAGGCCTGATACAACCAATAAAACGTTTGTATGAAATGTTATTTGTGATAATATGACAGAATGGCAGAATTAAACCTACCATTTCCAATGTACCAACAAACAAATTTCTATCCTTTGGCCTGAAATCAATAGGAAACCTGCAGCAGCACAAATGTCTGCTCACTTTGCTCTCCTGCCAAGAATGTAACTGAGTCAGCAGTGACACTTTTGTCCCCAAAAAATAAAGATTTCAAAATAGAAAGTCCTTCCTGTAAATCATTTTAAGTGTTTGCTCAGTGCCTATAATTCAATTAGAATTCCAACGCCTTGCAATTGTTATAAAACAAAAACTAAAAACATCAATACATCAACAAAAATTCTGATTCCATTAAATCCATGGAAGTTATCAAAGTTTAATAGAATCTGTTATATGTTTTATAGAAAAAATGAAGGCTTTAGAAACCAATTTTCATCAAGTTCATCTAAGCTAAAGGTAACAGATATAGCAATATAAGTAGTTTCAGTGTATTATACTGAAAAAGAAATACAATTAGGTTTAGCTATACATATTAGTATATTAGGTTGTTTATTGGTTTGCTGTTTTGAGTGGAGTTGTCTTTCCTAGACCTCGAGATAGGTCTGAAGTGTTCAATGAGTTGATACCATGCACACATCCTTTGCTGATACCTGGCTTTGTCACCCTTATGCAGAGGTTGACAGGTCTATAGTTTTCTGGGTGTCCACTTGAAGATCCCAGAGATGTACCCTACTTAGCTCAATCCAGACGGTTGTCATGCTGATGCACTGGGGAGACCGCACTGTGGTTGATCCCCGAAGCCAGCATCGCAGCCATTGTGTGTGCTGATGCGCTAGGGAGGCAATAAGCTGATCCCTAGAGCCAGCATTACACTTCAGCCATCAACACCAGACAGAAGGATACCTACATCATCAGATAGAAAGAAACGCAAATGGATGGAGATGCAGATGGATCACATTAGTTTACTGTAAAGCTACGTCTTAGTTGGTGCTTATCTTGGCGAGAGCCGAGTTCAAATTAGCATGAAGTTTTAACATCTACTCTCATGTAATGGAAATCATGACATAAATAAAGACAGGAACATTCAGTGAATTGCAACATCACTGTGGGATCACAATTAGATTTTAATGTAAACCCATAAATTCCCAAAAGGTTTGGTCATTTTTAGAAGTTCTTTGTATACAACATACTTATTTTTTGTAAAGTAACTTTTCTATTGTTTATTTTGAATATGATTTCTATGATTCAATGTGCATGATCATTATGAAAATGTTATTTGTTTTAATCTTCTCTCAAGCATAATTCGTATCATGCAAACTATAATGCAAAGCTATTGCAGATGACATTTTGCAATTTTTCAGAAGCCAACAAGCTACCAGACATATTAGTAGGAAACTAACATTTCAATCCATTTGCCTTAAAAAGTCTTGTCCATGCGGGCACCATCTCCTTAATGCACTGCAGGCATTATTTTCCTTCAGATACAAGACATAAGGAAGATTTCATGAGGGTTATTTGGAGGATGCCACCCATCTTGTTGCCCATCCTTTGACATGTTCAAGTGGTGAGCAATGCTGGTATCCCAGCACCACTCCCTTCTCTCGTTTCAACTCAGACTGGCTTCTTAGACGCTCAGTTCCACCTTTGATCTACAGTATATACATTGCACTACCAATAGTAATTCTAGTACCACAAGTTGGATGGACCAGTTTGAGATAAATTGTAGAATTAAATAGGAGGTGCAGGTTCATCTGAATCTCCATTTATACTATTTAATGCTCTACTTTGGCTAACCTTTAGCCCAAGGGTTGAAAATAAAACTTAATTAATGTACAATTACAATTACAGACTACATTTGTGTTATGCCATATTAATTAATAATGCACCATTGTTTTACTGAACATTAAAGTCATATTTTACACCTCCCTGACTGCTGCCAACTTGCTTGCAAGCCTGTGTGGGCCATGAGATGCAACCTTGGGTGGCATACAGTATCAGCCCTCTAAAGAATTATTCCTGTTTATGGGAAGCAAATGGGAAAAAAAGCTAGACTTACAATAGCAGCAAACCACAGGAAATGGTTAGCGAGGGAATAAAAGAATTGTGAGTTTGCCCTAAAGGGGCATTTCATGTCATTCAATATTAAATCTGTAAAAGAAAGTAGAAGGATGACAGGCCCCATGTGGTTAATTAAACTGAAAGCACCTAATTTTCTTCCACAGTATGTTTACTTTTGGTTTGTTTATTTTAAAACTAGTTTTAATCGACTATGGTTCAATAGCAATGTCAGAGAACGGGAAAGCTTAAGTGGGGTACAGACACACAGTAACAAACTTATCTACATTACCCACAATGACCATTAGCACTACTCTAACCTAAACAGAACAGCACACGCTGCAACCATAATCATTCCAAACATATACATATATGTCTTAGACACGTAGCTAAATTACCTTGTAAAACAATTATCTGCATTATAATATTAAGTTTTTCAAATGTGTTTTTGGTCAGTCAGCACAGGAAAGGCTGATGTGACAGTGGCAGGTACAGGACTGATTTTGGTGGATAATAAAATAAATTGGCACCTGTTGAATCTTTGTTTAGCATTTGCTGTGAGCTTTCATTACAGCAAGTCAAAATGAAAAATCTTGTACTTGCGCGGATTGATTTTAAATTTGATTCACAGTTGATGCTGTGACATAGCAGTGGGCATCTACTGTTTGATAGAAGCCCACTAGGGCTGGAAGCTGATTGGCTGTTGGTACTGAATTGCTTTCTAATATGATTTTTTTTTTTTTACAAAATGCAACATTCTAATGATAAAAGCAGATGGTCTCTCAAATTGTTAAAGTCTGCATGCTTCAGAGAGTAATGGGAATCTAGAAAGAATATAAAAGAAACTGCTGGGGATATATTCACAGTCTATAGAGTTACCCTTTAGGCCCTGCCTTGGCATGCACCATTAAACCCCTTTAGTGCCCTATACAAGGGTTATGAGAAGACACATGAGAAGGACCCTGGATTAGACATTGTGAGAGAATGGGGACTGTTCCACAGCTGGTACAGCAGTAGGGCCAAGTAGAAAAGCTATGTTACTTCCAGTAAATAAGTACTTGGCAGTTGTGATACATTGTTTGTAATTGTGGGAAGTCAGTATGAGAAGACGCAGTGCAACACTTTGCAAGTAGTAGAATGGTTTTCAATGGAAAATATCTTATGGTACAAAATAGTCCATTGTGGAATGGATATTTTAGGAACTCTTTATAAGCAAAGGAACATGCTGACAAATTACCATTTTATTGAGGCAATTTGTCAGCATCATGTTTCTAATATCAAACACAGAGTGTGCATTGCAAAAAAAAAAAAAAATAGCCATGATAACATCATTTTCTGATACCTGATAAAGAAAAAGGTGTTGTAGTAAGGTACAGTACAAATAATGGGCCACAATCACCTTTATTTTTAAATGCAACCCAGATGTTTTCAGTCTCCATTAAACTGTTCTTCTGCCAGTTCACGCTGCCTGTTCCCATGGATGATAATCACCATGCATCATTTCAACCTGTCTTGTATTTAGTTTTCTCTTTTAATTGATAGATAATCTTTTCAAAAGGAGTGTGTTTTATTACTCATCTAACACCACTCTTGCCATTATTTAGCTCCACTGTCCTGGTCTTTCTTAGAACTGACTTCCCTATGTCTTAGATGGATGTTATTATTATTAATTAGTCATTTAGCAGATGCTTTCTGCAGCAGTATAAAAAAATGGACAGGTCGGTTTAGAAACAATTACAGCAAAGCAATACATGTCGGAAAATAGTTTTTGAAAGTGAATAAAAATATTAGTTGTGATTTTTACTTTTACATTTAACCAAAATACAAATACAGTGTTACTATTATTATTATTATTTGTTTATTTAGCAGACGTTCAAAATGTAAATACATATTGTAAATAATTATTACGGGTAATTTCAACCTGCACTTTTAATTTGTACCTCCAATTCTTTTTATGTGTGTAACTACACTACACTATATAAGCATCCAGGCTTTGATAGTTTTACAGCTTGCTAAAATGTTTGCTTTTATCAAATTAATTATTAGCAAAAAGTGGTATTAAACTAACATAAATATCGTAACGACCAGACAGACGAACCTGGGGGCTGGGGGCTGGGGGCTGGGGGCTGGGGCCTGGGGTACAGGGGCGCACTTTTACGAACATTCTTTCACAAGGCAGCCAGCTCAGGTTTTTGAGTTAAGGGTCCCCTTCGCATGGACATTGGGACTGAAGACATGCATTTGCAGGACAGCCTCCATGGGGACTGTGTGGGTGCATTGAGATAATGGACAGTGGGAAGGGAATGCCTGCCTGTGAGGGAGGAGCTGGATGAAGAGTGAGTTTTGGAGCTGTGGGAGAGAACCTGTTGTTTTTTTGAATGACCAAGTCAGACACACTTCGGCTTTATTTATTTATTTTTTAAAGCTCACGCTTTGTATTGACAATTCATTTGAAACAATAAATAATGTATCCATAAATGTAAAGGATGTTATATACAATATTAGGCAGTTATGAATACCTGTATATATTGTAGCGTGCACGGGGGTAGGCAGCAGCAGGGCTGGTAGGTCACGTAATCACACACAGGGACATGGGCCCGATATGCCCTGCTTGGATTTTATTAAAGCGCAGAACAGGCTTTTGGCTAGGTGGAATGGCCTTTCATTATAGTAGGTAATAGATGCTTTTTCCTCTGGACCCTTTGTTTGATATCGGTAAAGGAATTAACTTATAGTATGATTTTTCTCTCCATACATTAGAATCTGTCCTTGGAGATTAATATTTGTTTTTAAAACATCAGTCTTCCTATGAGAATAGACCATAATATATGGAGCAAATCACCAGCAAAAAAAAAAGAACAGTATGGAATGTATACTAAGATAATTTTACACAATACATTTAAATATGTTTCAAATTTGTTTCAATTTGTTTTTCAATTTGTTTCACTTGAACAGTTTATCAAATATACGACTCAAATTTGCAGATTTGAAGAAGATGGAAGGAATAATGCATTACGTCTCATTGTTGGTCACACTGAGCAAGGAGATAAGCTTCTAGAATGTCCAGCATTACTTCTGTCCTAAAATGGATACCCCTGTTTTCACAGGAAAAAACAGCAAGAAGAATGTGATCCTGTGAGTAATTAATTATTCAGTCTGACATGGTTTCCTTTGGGGATTGTACTATATATACTTCAGATATCAGTCGTCCAACTTTAGGAAAATACATTTTAAAATGTTTAAATACAGGCATACAGCAGTGTGTATTCTTATAAATTCTAGAAAAAGTACTCAAGATTTTAATAACATCAGACATATCCTTAAAGTTGAAACAGTTCTGTACATGTAGGTCTGTAGGAGATTAAAAACCTTTATGTTGCAGCAGAGAGGTCATTTTCTAGAAGCCCACTAATGGGACTTTTAAATCTTGAAACTCTCTTTAAACCTCAACCTAAAAACATGCTGTCCTCATACAGTGCTGCACACACAAACATATTCATATCGCCTGCATAGTCATTACATTTTCAAGGGTTTTTGTCATCTTTTCATATGTAAAAAAGTGGATTGAACCAGTACCAAACTGGGAAATAACTCCCATGAATTTTCTGATTAAATAAATGATGTTAAATTAATAAAATACAGATGCAAGATGTTATTAGCAGTAATTCATAAATAAATGATAACATACATATATATATATATATATATATATATATATATATATATATATATATATATATATATATATATATATATATATATAAGATAATAGCATGTTAAATTATGAGTTATACAATGTTTATTGACACATCTGTATAGAATATTATAGGAGACAAAAATACATACATTTTCTGGGATTTTCTCTGTCTCACTCACTACTGTATAGTGAACTGCTGGAAGTGTTGATTGTGAGAATCTCCAGACAAGTTGTAACAATATAGACAGCAGCAAGATACTGCACAGAATTCAAAATCTAAAGAAGGAAAGTGTATGAAATGTGAAGCAAATACCATGATTTTATTAAAGTTTTGAATTCTCTTTACTATGTCATTCACATCCACAGAGACTTGCAATCATCAACAGATATAATTTTGTAGCTTGACAAAAATCAGTTTTACACAGGTTTGATTTATAATGATCATTGATTCCCACTGTTTTAGCTGTCTAGTAGAAAGCAAAGATATACTTTTAAAATAGACACAAAATGAACAGATCAAGAAAGTATTGTTATGGGAATTGGATCTGGTTTCATGTTTTTTTTTTTTTTTTTTTTGTCACAGTCCCAGATAAGACTTTTGACAGAGATACTGTTTCTTCAAACTGAATAGAGTAGTCCTGGCAAGTATTTCATAAGCTTGGTAGAACTGCCTTCTTCATTTGAAGAATGATTTGTGCAAGTCTTAATTGACTATCTTAAATAGCCAGATGGTCTTCTTTCAAACAGCATGTCCCATGGGCTACAGTGTACTGACATTTATAACAAATGTTGGGTAACACAGCAGCCATTTTTTAAATAGAAGTAACAGGCTTCTCACATTTCCTTATGTATGAGGTAACTTTTATTTCTACT
Organism: Acipenser oxyrinchus oxyrinchus; assembly: GCA_030684275.1. Classification (NCBI taxonomy): domain Eukaryota; kingdom Metazoa; phylum Chordata; class Actinopteri; order Acipenseriformes; family Acipenseridae; genus Acipenser; species Acipenser oxyrinchus. Next base: position 9,463,194 of record CM060259.1, on the reverse strand, counting down.
AAGCCCATAAATAAGGATGTGTGGGATATCTGATTATGTTGTTTTAACCGTTCAAACAATTACAAGGAGATTGCAAAAGACATTTTATTTATTATGGAACTGAAAAGCTTTGTCTATTATAATATAATATGGCTTTGAAATGAATAATAAAGGAGCACAAAGGAAGCATCCCTGTTGGATGTAAATGTATATGTTTACACTCACACAGCTAGTGCCATATTGATAAGACTGCTCAACCGCTGCTCAAAAAACATCTATATTTACATTCAACAGGGATGCTTCCTCAATGAAAAACTTGAATTGGGGTTGAGGTAAAAGCTATACCTCCTTGAATGTCACATTCAGCAGCAGTAGTAACGTCCAAGGCCTACACCCTTCCATGGATAGAGTATGTTGACCCTGTCTGGCATGGCAGACTGCTGAAAGTACCCATCGTTTGTGTGTACAGTCCACTGTCAGGATCATGTGCCTGTATAAACCGGGCTTCCTACACTGATTAAAAGGTGTTTGGATATGGATGCAGAAGCAACAATGCAATTTGTGGTTGAAAAACAAAGCTGAACAGCTGTAGTTAGAAAGTTTCTTTGAAGTGCTGAAGGAAAACTCTTTAAACTAGCTGTTGCATTTCATAAGATTTTTAACATATGACTAAAAGAAAAATAAGCATTTCACACAAGACTATACTGCCATCATGATAAAGCCCTAGATTTACAAACTTACAGACATCACATCTGCACCACTTAGGTGTTTATTATAAGAAAAACGCCTATGTTGTACAAAAAAAACATGATAGCAAAAAGGATACACTCTTTATTATTTTAGAAAGCTGACAACAACAACCACAAAAGCAATAATAATAATATGCAAAGTAATACCATTGGGCAAAGGTCAAGCAGGAGGGAATATTATTATTATTTGTTTATTTAGCAGACACCTTTATCCAAGGCGACTTACAGAGACTAGGGTGTGTGAACTATGCATCAGCTGCAGAGTCACTTACAATTACGACTCACCCGAAAGACGGAGCACAAGGAGGTGAAGTGACTTGCTCAGGGTCACGCAATATGTCAGTGTCTGAGGTGGGATTTGAACCGGGGGCCTCCTGGTTTGCACGCCCTTTTCTTCAACCACTGGACCACACAGCCTCACAGGAGAGAATTTCAGGAAGTTAAGGGAGTAAGGGGATTTTAAAGGAGTTCCATATAGTCGGGGGGAAAACCTGGGAAAATGAAACAGTGCAAAATAAAAATAAGACAATCAGACTAAAAAGAAAACTATATTTTGAAAAAGGAACTAATAGAAAAACCATAAAAACCACAGATATGTAACCAAATAACATGCAGCATGAAACTCCCTCTTGAGTTCCCTAAGGCCCCAAACATAAGACCAGGAAAGTTAATTTGCAGTGAACCTGGAACATAAAGAGATGTGGTTGTTTGGTCATTTTCTATAGTGATAACATTATTATTATTATTATTTGTTTATTTAGCAGATGCCTTTATCCAAGGCAACTTACAGAAACTAGGGTGTGTGAACTATGCATCAGCTGCATTGTCACTTACAACTACATCTCACCCGAAAGATGGAGCACAAGGAGGTTAAGTGACTTGCTCAGGGTCACACAATGAGTCAGTGGCTGAGGTGGGTTTTGAACCAGGTACCTCCTGGTTACAAGCCCTTTACTTTAACCACTGGACCACACAGCCTCCCTAACATTCTTTTATGACTTATCAATATTGAGACAGACATGAAACGGCATCCCTGGAAAATGCATTTGTTATTTGGACTGGAATGTAAACTGTTATGTGATGAGTTCTGGGTAAAGCTCTGGGTTGCTGCTGAATCTTTGCTTGAGAAGAGCATGTTAGAGAGAGTTGATGGATGTTTCTCATCAACATCCCACCCTCTCTGATCTCTTGTAACTATCAATTTCTCTTCTTTCAAAATAACTATCAAAAGAGAAACTTGGCTATATTACTATATACTATATTGCTTTTAACTTAATTTCTGTTGGTTTGGTTGATGCTATTTTATGTCATCATGAAGGGCTCTGTTTGGATTAAGATCTGATAGCTGAGACAGGTGTGTGAATGAATTCCCACCTATGCTTTTCAAATCCATATTTGACCAAATGGATAAGGGATAAGCTGTGTCTTCTTGGAAGTACCCATACACTTTAACTTGGCTTAATCATTCTGTTTTATTTTAGGCCCCAACTTAAAACCTGTTTGAGAGTTTGACAGATGAATGTAACACAGGAATCCCTCAAACACTGACTTCATGCACAGGGTATGCCAAAGTTGTATAGCTTCCAGTGATACAGGAGGCACTGGTCATTTACAGGACAGTGGCAAATTTCTTTTTGTTGCAGGAAAGAAAACCTGACAAACCCCATTTTTTTCACAAGCTACGTAATTTGTGATCTGTTCCATATGGTGTTTCTGGACTGGTCCATGTTTTAGCTGCGCTAGTAAAATAAATGATCTGCTCTTTGATGAGGACTCTGCAGGCCTGAAACATTCTGCCAGCTGAGGAGACTGGACTATTATATTTCAGGAAATCAGTCAACTCTCCTCTTATAAAACTAAAGGATTGGACCAGGAGGAGAAATGTAACCGCCAGCATTTGGACATTATTCTACAACAAATGTATATGTGAGCAAAACCTAATGTAACAAAAATATGTTTCCTCTCTAGCAGCCACCTGCAGAGATAATTTACAACATATAGTGTATATATTTTTTTTACTGTTTTTGTGCAGTACCAAAAAACTCTATTTGCATATACATTATTAAATTAAAAAGTATAGACATGGGTGTTACATTTTAAGTGCAGTAACAGTTATGTTCATTCAAACACAAGTTCACTCCAATTTAAAACAATTCATTGCTATTACACACTATCAATTTATGTCAAAATACTTTAAATCAAGTTGATTCTAACAAATCAATATTTGCCAATAACGTTTGAGCGTCACACCGTATGCCAAATAAAGCGTCCTACTACAGCAACGAAAATGCTGTTCACCGTACCCCTTCAATCAGAACTATGTCTTCAGCTTTGTTGTTGTAGGGATTTCATATTCACTTCCCCAGCAGTCTTTTTTTAAGTGAACGATTTACAATTCTTTTCACATGAATGAAAATGATTTATGAATGGGGACCACACTGTGGACAATAATTTTAAAAAATGACATCCAAAAAGCTAGTTCACTGCTTTCAGAAATTCTGCTGAACAGAATATGTAATACTGTATATTGAATTATCACATTATATTATTAAAGATAAACAGTAAAATATTAACTTAGGCCAATCAAAACAAAAATACTTGACACTGGCAGCTATCTCTGGGTTCAAGCCCAATTTTGTAGGCCCCATTCGCCTATATTGTTTTTCATTAAAAAAAAAAAAATTCTAAGGACAATTCCTCCCTCTCAAGTCATTACCTACTAAATCTCTCTCAAAATAAATATTGTTAAACAAACAAAATATCTTATTGCTGAAGATAAAACATCTTATTCTGTCACCACAGGTGTGACAGCTGACACACACTTACCTTTTTCTAAATGTGAGTTAATTTGTACAGTTGGCTGTGTCTCTTATCTTAAAATATTATTGTCATACTGACACTGTGGGCTGAATGAACCTCTTCCAATCCAAATAAGCTCACATCTTTCCTATATGGAGGGCTTTTAATAGTTACAGTTCCTGTTGTTAACCCATGCTATTGTATATCAGTGTAGGAGTAAAACTTACAGGCATTGTGTTGTTGCTATAGCTGTCTATGGATCGCTAGGATTTTCCGTGAAAGGTATACTGGACTGTATTCATAAAGAATCACTGCTCTATCTATGCTTGTAACAAAAAAGAATTAGGAGGGATTTGATCGAAGTCTTTAAAAAAGAGATTTGACAAAGTTACCCTAGCCAATATTTCAAGGTCAGCACAGAAACCATTGACCAGAGGACACAGCCGCAAGTGAAGATAGACTTAGGACAGAGGATCACGAAAAGGAGTATCCCTCCCTATCTATTAAAGATTTCAACATGAAAGACTAATATATTCATATTTTCAAATGTTATTAAGACCTGGCAGACCTAATAAAAACAATTTAGTAGTCTGGAAAACAAATTTCCTATGACTGCTTATGATGAAAACATGCCAGCAAATGTGACAATATACAGCTGGCGCAAGTTGTATAAACTAGAAAAGTGTGTTTAAAAACAAACATTGGAGGTATTTATAGGCTTTTTGATGCCATGGTAACCACAAATCTAATGTCTAATCTAATGTGAAGTCATTCACTATGTAGCTAATGATGTAACAATCTACTGTTCTTATATATATATATATATATATATATATATATATATATATATATATATATATATATATATAGTTTGAGAAAAAGGAAAACTGCTGTGTACCAAAATGATCAATAAGAAAAAAGAAAAAAGAGAAAAGGATATTTCAGGTACTTAAAAAGGTAGAATAATTGATTGCAAATCAATTATCAGGACATTTCGGACCTCAAGTCCTTCATCGGCTGAATACAAAAAAACAGTGCTTTAGGAAGTTGATAAAAAAACAAACAAGTAGTCTTTTAAACAAAAAAGACTTTTTTTGTATTCAGCCGATAAAAGAATTGAATCTATTCAGGCTAAAAGAATTGAATCTATTCAGTCTTGAACAAAGAAGACTACGCGGTGATCTGATTCAAGCATTCAAAATTCTAAAAGGTATTGACAATGTTGACCTAGGGGACTTTTTTGACCTGAAAAAAGAAACAAGGAACAGGGGTCACAAATGGAGATTAGATAAAGGGGGCATTCAGAACAGAAAATAGGAGGCACTTTTTTACACAGAGAATTGTGAGGGTCTGGAACCAACTCCCCAGTAATGTTGTTGAAGCTGACACCCTGGGATCCTTCAAGAAGCTGCTTGATGAGATTCTGCGATCAATATGCTACTAACAACCAAATGAGCAAGATGGGCCGAATAGCCTCCTCTCATTTGTAAACTTTCTTATGTTCTTCTTATGTTCTTAATTCTCCTCCACTAATTGCGGTGAGGGGTATTTAAATTGGTTGATTGCGGAATCGCCTGCTTTACCTAATTAGTCTTATAAAATAGGTTGTTGTTTTGACGATGAGTGCGGCCGTACTGAACACGCACATTACGTGGCTTTTTCAGGTCGGTTTTTCCCCTTTATAAATTTGGGCCTGGATACCTAACTGGCTGCCCTTGTGGAACCCATTCTCTAGGGATGCATCCCACTGTGTTTTTAATTTTCAGAACTGTAAACAGGAGTTGCAGGACAATAAACATTGGGTGTACTCTGCCTGTTAATTTGAGACAAGGTAATAACCCAACAGAAATATTAGGAAACCGTGGCGACAGGCAGTATGGTGACAGCATGAGACAGGAACAAGTACAAACACAGGAACCTCTATTTTACTCAGACGGTTTTTAAAACCTGTATATGCCATAAGAAAAAATGCAGTATTAAATAGCAGCTAATTGTACCCCTAGGGCTATTAAATGGTTACAAATAGTGCTGACAAGAGGAATAATATTTTGTACTGCATAAACAGAAGTTTATCACAGGGTCAGACTTACATTTTTATGAAAGAATACCATTTGGAACCAGTTTTCATTTTGTATTGCAGAATTAGGACACTGAAATATATGTACCCAAAAATGTGATTAATATTAAACTATAATAAGGCAAGAAATATACAAAAGCCAAGTGTGTTTCAGGGTGATTTTATGGAAAATGTGCTGATATTCTTATTTCTTATTACACACATCAATACAATCATATAACATGGATTCCACTGCTTAACACCTTGTGTATACTGTAGTAAGAAAGGAAATCATGTTCTATTTGTTTAGGTGTGTAGTTGTACAGTTTTACTAGTATGTCCCTGAATATCAAACAGGATTCAGTTGTTTTCTGGCGAAGGAAATACTTTGCCATATTTATCTCTGATTTAATACAGTTAGTGTACATACATGACAGCTCTAAGAAGAGCAAATAACAAATGTAAACCACTCATCAATGAAACTCAGTAAAAACATACATTCCAACTACAAATGTGATTCTCAACAGGAAGTACAGTTTGGAGCTCTGGTTTGAGGATCCTAAAATGTTTCCATCCTTGTACCTCAGTAGTGGGTACATAGGTGGATTATTTTTCTACTATTCATCACTACATTTCCATTTTTTGAGGGGCATTTAGATGTTTGTCACTTAAAAGAGCAAGAGATTGAAAAGAGATTGAGTTACGATTCAGAGTTTCAGACCATTTGGTTCAGTAGTGGTAGCTGACCTGCGTGGTGCATGTCTGAACAGTGGAGCTAGCTTCCTGATTAGGTTTCTCTTTGACTGCATCAAACTTACACCACTCTCTCCTGAGGTAAAAAAGTAGCTCAGTGTCAAGTCAGTTACATTTATCAGAGGCCATTATTGTTAATATCCCCGCTGGAGATGAATACTAGTAGTATATAGTGGCAAATCAATTATCAATGAAAGACATGGGTCAGGATTTAATAATATCAGCTAGTTGGTCCAGGAGGCTTGGTGGTCTAGTGGTTAGAGAAAGGGGCTTGTTACCAGGAGGTTCCTTGTTCAATCCCAGTGTGAGACCCTGAGCAAGTCACCTAACCTCCTTGTACTTAACCTCCTTGTGCTCCGTCATTCGGATGAGATGTAAAACCGAGGTGTAAGTGACTCTGTAGCAGCAGTTGTGATACATAGTATTCATAAAAGCGTCTGCTAAATGACTAATTAATAGTTTAGCAAGATACTAACACAAAGTATATTTAACATGACACAAGCAAACTGTTTGAAGTTCAAAATTCTACTAAGCTGTGTACTTGATTAAAAACATTTATTAACTGAATAGTATTAACCAAAATAAAATCCATCACCAGAGGATATCAGAAATCAGTCATTCAAAGTTTACCAAATAGGATTGCTAGTTGATAATTATAAAGTGCTGTGTACTTTTAATGGGAGCTAGGAGACACCTTAATGTCTTGGCTGCACCCCACAGATATGTGCTATTGTTTAGGATATAGAATATGAATGCACTTGGCTTGAGGAAATCCTTATTGCTGCTAATGGAGACTTATGGTCTGGTGAGAGGAGCCAAAGCAAATAGTGTAATTCAACTGCCGCCACCTATGTGGATTCACTTCCATGGGGATAAGCTGTTGCATAGCAGCTAAAGGCAAAGCTCAGGGCAATTTCAGCAAAAGACAAGGCATGGGACCCCTGTGTCCTGTAGATTTCACAAGGAATCATGTTCCAGTCAATAGCAGCCTTGCTGTTCAGACATGGCCTTATTTGGGATGTAAAATTCAGGGATTGAGGAAATCTATGTCGTTATGAATGGAAACTTCTTTTTTTTAGCAAGTTCCTACAACTGATCAGCAGTCCTCATAATATGGCCCGTGCACCAAATGATTCTTCTGGCGACCTAAAGTGCAAGCCCCTTGTTATCTCCAGGTGAAATGTGTAGCCTTGCTCTTATATCTACAATAGTTTGCAAATTCTAGCACCAGCGTAAACAAATCCAACAAAACTATTTGTGAAAAATGGATATGACTGAGGGTTGATTCTGGATACAGTGACTTTTTTATACGGAAAGTGTGAAAAACTGTGTAATTTTATATGTATAGGGTATAAAGAAGGATTATAGTAACACCCTATGGCATCCAAAAGTTTGTAGTTACTAATGTGGTGCTCCACATATTTTTAGTGAGAACCACTGTGATAGATGAATTGTGAAATTGTGTGGAATGGATGTTAAAACACATTTTATTATTAATTTATTTAGCAGACACCTTTATCCAAGGCAACTTACAGAGACAAGGGTGTGTGAACTATGCATCAGCTGCAGAGTCACTTACAACTACGTCTCACCCGAAAGACGGAGCACAAGGAGGTTAAGTGACTTGCTCAGGGTCACACAATGAGTTAGTGGCTGAGGTGGGATTTGAACCGGGGACCTCCTGGTTACAAGCCCTTTTCTTTAACCACTGGACCACATAGCCTCATAGCAGTTAATTCCCCTGCGCTGGGTATTTCTTAAGCACAATTCATGGTCAGATGCACTAGATGAACCCTCAAGAATATTAATACACAACTAAAGTGGAACATTACTTGTTGTATATATGTGTGTTTTCAATTAAGGGCTTATCAAATGTTAACACAAAATTCTGGACAGGTTGCTAATACCGTGGCATATCCTCTTACAGTATATCTTTACATTCGAATAGCACCACATAACAGAGAAGTGCTGCAGGCCATAACCAAGTGGTGTATTTGTTTTCTTCACTTCCAGAATTGGTATGTAAGCTGTGACTCCAAGAACACTGCTTGCTGGGAATTAACCAACAAGTGGTGCTGGTGCACATTGTTCAATTGTGTAATTTTAAGACTACTTCAATTGCTATTCATGCAAACTATGAAAACTCAACTCAAATCTTTTGGCAGATATATTTCTAAAAATACAGCATATATTGGGGTGGGAGGTAGGGAGCCCTGCAATATTAGGAATTCCGCCAAAGTCATATCCACTGCAGAAGTAGATGGTTCCCGAGTGAAAGAGAGTTTAATACTAAAAATAGTAGGTGGACATTTTTTAAAACTTTGAGAACTATCAATAAGAAAAAAATAACTTTAATACATTTCTGTAAAGCAATTTGTTGTGTATAATCTTATATCACACTTGGGGACTGTGGCAGGGCAGGGCCCTGCCTGTAAATAATATTGTTTTGTGGTGATTTGGTGGTGGTTGGCAGGGATGGGGTTAATTTCCTATCCCTGCCAAAATACATGTGAGAATGTGTCTGGAGCTAATTGAGTAATTGGTGATAATTAGGCTCCAGCCACATGGTATAAAAAAGGAGAAAAATCCTTGTTTTTGTTAGGGATTGGGGATTGGGGATTGGGGATTGGGGATTGGGGATTGGGGATTGGGGATTGGGGATTGGGGATTGGGAACCGGGAACCTGTGTTCATACTGTGTCTGCATTTTGTATTAGGAAAAGTTCAGTGAAGTCTCTGCCCAGCCTGAACAGTTTTGTTTTTGTTTAAAACTTTATTTTGCTCTGTGAGCAGTGTTTTTTCAACTTTTTAATTATTTTTTTTGTTTATTAAACCACGCAGCAGTGCTTAAACTACAGCTTCCTTGCCTCTGAGTCGCCTTCCCAGCCGGTACCACCTGGGCCCGCAATGCTACCCTGTCACAGGGACCAACAGATAAAAGGCCAGCCTTCAACTTTTGACCTCCTTGGGATGAATGGCTAAGGCCAAACCTCTCCCTCAGAATTCCTTCCATTACATGCATTCATTTTCAGTTAAATTAGGAGCCCCTCCCAAAAAGCCTGGGAACAGTTAAAAACAAGGAAATCAAGGTAAAACATTATATACAAAAGTAGACAATAGGGCCTAGCTGAACGGTTTATCTAATTGACTTAGAGTCTATGACTGGGTTTGAAGTTATACATAAATTACTGAGGAAATAATCTTGCAAAGCAGACCGTTTGGTTCTATTTTGAAGGTTTTTACTGCTGTAGCAATTGTTATATCATCAACATATTGGTTGCTGAGGACAGTATCATTTGAACTGCCTTATCATCAAAACCACCCTGTCAGCCTAGCTATAGAATGATTCTATCCATGATACCGGGCACCAGTCCTTTACACTTTCAAGGCAAATTAGGCAGAGACATGCCCTTATTTAGGATTTAAAATTCCTGTTACGAATGGAAACATCTTATTTATTCTGCAACAGATCAGCATCTTGTGCACCAAATGATGTAGCTGTCCTCATTGTCATCAATACTGCTGATGAAGAAACCCGATTTGAGGAACATGGAGGTTTACATCCAAACAGAGCTTTCTTTAACTTAGTATGGAACCTATGTTTTTATTATTATTATTATTATTATTATTATTATTATTATTATTATTATTATTATTAAAATTCTGATTGCTGTGATATCTGTGTCTTTCTGCTTATGTGGGACTTACATAGTGAATGGAGTGCAAAACATTTTATTAACTATAAAACTTTTAACTGTGACAAAATACTAATTATAGTTTAGCAATCCCTATACAATTGCATCTGTACCTTGATAGAAAACAAGTTGTGGATTCATGTTTTTTCTTTTTTTTCTGCGTGACTCAGACTTGGCCAGACAAAATCAGGCCTATGTCTTTTCTCTTTAATGCATTCATTCAAAGACCAAGGGCATGTTGGGGAGGAGGTCTTGCTGTGATCTTAAATGTTAGATATGTCCTCTCTGAGTTTAATTATGATTAATGTTTTTGTTTTTATTGGGTCTAATTCACCAGTCACTGTAAATTATGTTTTTTTTGTACACTTTAACTGTTTTGTGTCTTTTTTCTTCTGGAGGTATTCATTCCCCATTCTCTTACACCCTAAAGACCATGAAACTTTCAAGGTAACTTTTTCTGGTAACTGTTAAGGCAACTATTTGAATGTGACATGTTCAAGCCATTTTCACCAAATTCTTCAAGTCAGTCACAATCAGGGTTTTATTACGATTAGAAACGGCTGCCTTTATTGCTTTTGTTAAAAAAAATGAAGTCTTTTTAATGTTTGCTTTATTTCCATCTAGCTTTTTTAAATCAAATTAGTATCCATTGACATCCATTTAGCTTTTTTAAAGCTAGAAATTATATCTGAAACTTCTGAAGTCAACTGCATTGTGGTAGAACCCTAAAATGAAGCTTCCTCATTGGTGGATAAAAGTTCTGTGTTTAATGGGAATGGTCTATATAACTAATTACTTGAAATGTAAAATAAACATTAATTTGGCTTCATTTGTGAGACTTTTTTTCAATTAATGTATTATTATTATTATTATTATTATTATTATTATTATTATTATTATTATTTTGTTTTTGACAAACATGATGCCCTCGTGTTACACTGATGAGTTAATGTTTAAAAAAAACAATTCGGACTTTCACCGCTGCTTCTTTCATTCTCTTGCATCCCCTCTCCTTCAAATAAATTTTACAGGAGGCCTAATGCAAAAAGGATGCATGTAATCAGCCAAGGCCAATACGAGTTTGGAGCACAGGTGGTATTTGGACTGCTTGCCTTAGCTGAAAGCAACATACTGCTTTGCTGTCAGCACGGAACGTGAATTTCCCAACATAACTGCCATTGATGATGGTAATGACGATTTGTAGCTTAGGGCTCAATTCCATTAACACTTTTTTTATCTGAGAAAAAAAAATGGGAAATTGAAAGTAAGCATGTTTCTAATTAGGAACATACAGGTATTCAGAAGCTAGCAGTCCAATTGTATCCTGATGGTTGCACTGCCCCACAGGAGAGCAATATTTTGCTTTGTTTTTTTCTCAGATTTTGACTGCAATCAAGTATGTTTAACTAAATATATATATTAGAACAATGGATGAAACTGTTGTTGGATTCTTTACCAACAGTAAAGAATATAATTTATTTCTTTCGATAAGCTTTGTGAACAACGCGTCGTGTTTCTATGTGTATTATCTGACCCTGGACCTGATCCAGGTACTAAGTACTACTGGACTAGCTTTCCTGTGGCACTGTTGGACCTGTTTCTCTGGGAATATTAAGCTTTTCTTGTTGTTTTGTCAATGGTGCAATAAATGAAAAGCAAGACATATCAAGTGTCTGAAACAAAAGGTCAGGGGTCTGTCAGCAATTTACAAGAAATGTAGCTTTCTAAATATGTATCTGATGATGAGAACATCCATTGTTGCTTCAGGGTGTCCTCAATGCTTCCATGTATTACAGTACTCATTTCAAAACGTGGAAGCAAAAACAGGAACTGAAAACGTGGTGAGCTGGCATTTTCTATATCTTCAACATTCTAAGAAAAAAAGTGGCAAAGAATGAATAATAGCATAAAGAACAGCATTTCCCATAGCCAGAAAAAAAAAAAAAAACACGACAATTGGGTTTGGTTAAAAGCCAAACTCATTTCCCACAATTCAGTAACATCCAGCCAAGTTTGACTCTGGTAATGATCTGTTAATCCTCAGAGAACTGCCTAATCTGCATATCTTCCAACCATGTTTGAACTATGAAATGTGAAGGCCTGTTGTCTGGGGATTGTTTTTTTCTATAATTGTTTGCTGTTTCTGTTTATTGTCAATGTATGTTTATGGAAAATCTAATTTCAAATGTGAAACCTGTTATGCATGCAAGTTCTTTTATTTGTTGCATAGTAATTCTGCCCCCATTAGGTTAGAATTGTACGGGCAGCAGTGTGGAGTAGTGGTTAGGGCTCTGGACTCTTGACTAGAGGGTCGTGGGTTCAATCCCTGGTGGGGACACTGCTGCTGTACCCTTGAGCAAGGTACTTTACCTAGATTGCTCCAGTAAAAACCCAACTGTATAAATGGGTAATTGTATGTAAAAATAATGTGATATCTTGTAACAATTGTAAGTCGCCCTGGATAAGGGCGTCAGCTAAGAAAAATAAATAAATAATATATGGGACACACGCATCTGAGGTATATATATATGCATGAGATCATTACATGCTAAATTAAATCAAGAAAATGTAACAGATAAACTCAAAAGAAGAGAAATAGTGTATATCATTTAGATTACAGCCGTGTCACTGAATCAAGACCAGACCCTAACTTTACAGTGCCAGTTTAAAGGGGGTGGAGTTCAAAATGGGTGACTGTGGTTTGCAGTGTGCAGGTGTAGAGGTGATGTGATTACGAAACAGAAGACCGACAACAAAGTTCACAATCCAAACAGAAACGTTTATTTATAATCCCGGTCTAGCGACCGCAAAGAATAATCCCAGGCAATACACAGAAATGTCTATTGCACTGTTTCAAAACAATGGGTTACAGTCCCAAAAGAATATACACAGTTTGAAAGAATAAACAAAGTAGAACACACACAAAGACACACACACGATCACAAGTCCAGAGTGAGTGCTAAAGTGTGAGTGGTGAAATACAATTTATTCGTGCACAGTTGTGAAGTGTTGTCCGGGTTTGGTGCTGGCCTTAAGCGACAGCTCCGGATCGTGTTAGCCGTCTAACAAGAACAAACAAATATAATTAGACACGACAAACAAACAAAACAATCACGGTTATTTTACAGTTCTCCTTATTCGGTTTGATCTTAACCATAACAAAAGGAACAGATCACCTAGCCACGCCCCCTTGGTTAGCAAGTGCAACCGTTTCTCCTCCAACCTGCGGTTGCCACAACGCTTCCCTTCTGGGGTGATGACTTGGTGTACCATAGCTCCGCCCCCTTTCTAGATGGCCGACTTCCACCTTTCCCTTGGAATGAATTGTCAGACCCTCCAGTCCAGGGCACTCTGTTCCCTTTACAGAGTGCCCTCACAGGTCAGGAGGGAGATTTATAACCAAGATTCATTCTTTCTCTGTCACAGTGACATACTGTATACGGCAGCAATTCTGTTTTCTGGGGTGGCAGTTAATTGTGAGTGAGCATTGATCAATTGTTATATATTTTATTAAAATGTATTTGTAAATCTTTTTTTTATATTTCATCTTCTACTGCTTTCATATCTGTAAAAAATCAGCTCTACTCAACCATATCTTAAGGTTATTTTACTAAAACACAGAAACCTTAACAGAATTAATTTAATCAAAAATAGAGATTGGTTTATTTACAGCTTCCTATTTAATAAAGAAAACCATCAGAAATCCTTTGTAGAAATGAAGGTTTGACTATAATGTTTACAAAGATCCATATGATACATTTTCATTGATATACTCATTATACACTGTACATGCTCTGAACACAGGAGACCTCAAGACAGATTTTACCTCTGTATATTAATGTGGAGAGGCACAAACTGAATATATAAAATAAATACAGGTTTATATTAATGATTCTAATCAGTAACAATAAAGTAAAAATATGGCAAATCCTTAATCTGTATTGCCTCCATATCACTATTCTAGATTTATCACTAAACCCAGCTTTAATAATATTTACTGTATTTACAGTGCAATACATTAAAATGACAACCCAAAACACAATGGAAAGTGCTGCTGGCTTCAGCGTAACTCCCACAAAGAGTTTTCAATACATTCATTACAAATAACTAAACTTGCAGGCCATTTAAACAGAAACACACACATCTATATTGAGCAAGAAAACAATAAGTCAAAGTTTGCTTCCTATTACAGCCCTTTTGGACTATCTTGCAGACCTAAATGACAATACAGTTTCCTATAGGTTTTCAATAAGGGGAAGTCTTTAATGTTAAGTAAAAAAATACCACATTGTTGTCTGTTATTTGAATCCATTGTACCAGAATCGAGATTGGCTCAGTTATAAGCATAGAACCCTGATTAAACGCATTACTGTCTAGTAGTTGAGCACGTGGAGAAGGCAGGACTGTACATACAAGGTCAATTACCAAGGTACTGTCAGAGATAATGAGGGTTTTATTGTGATTAGAAACTGGCAAACATGCCTTAATTGTTATTTTAAACATTTCAATCTCAAATGCACCTTTTCAATGTTGTATTTACCTTCCATTTTCATTTTTCAAAGTTACGCATTGTGAATGTTCTAAGGTAATCTGCTGTGCGGTAGTACCTAAAATGCAACTTCCTGAGGTTTCTAACTGTTAATTAGTAAGCTAACCACTGCCTTAGGTTTGACTGAAGTTGTGAGACTTTTCCACCAAATTCTGCTGGCTTCAGTGTAACAAGCTTTTCTTCAGGGTTTCACATTTGAAAGCATTGTTGAACATTGTGACAGGGTAGCGTCATGGCCCAGGCTGGCTACCGGCAGGAATTAGACCCAGAGACAGAACGCTGCAGTTTAAGCGCATATGTGCACGTTTATTAAGCACAAAGGTCCACGGTCCAAACAAACAAAGGATTTTGCTTCCTTTTATAAATGTGGCCACTCCCCAATTAGCATTAACTACCTAATTGGGGAATGGCCACACCTGTGGTTGCAGGCAGGGACCAATTTAACTCCATCCCTGCCAACCTTACATTCCCACACACACACTATTTACAGCAGCAATCTGTTTAATTGCCAGGTAGCGCATCTTTTAATATTATATAGTGAAAAAATACAGACAGAATTTCTAGAAAGGGTGTTTTGACCACTGGTGAGTCCTGTGGCACATGGTCAAAGAATGTGAGCAGAGATACTCATGAATACAGTTACAGTCCACTTGGCAAAAGGTTAAACACAGAATAGTGCACCTTCCTCAGCTAAATCTCAAGGGAATATACTGTACATCTGCTCTTGAGGTCACTAAATGAACACTTTCATCCAGCTGCAGCCTCCCCTTTTCAATGAACCTGATGGTCAAGGGACTGCCCCCGGATTGCACCTCACTTCTTCTCTGGGTCTCTACTACTGGAAGGATTGCTACAACGCTAATGCCAAGTTCCAACTGAACTCCTGAACTGCTCTCTACTACAGTCTGGCTTAAATCATTCATGATCCCCAGTTATTTGGGACATTAGTGTTAGATGATGAAGAAAATTATCATTATTGATTCATAAATGCATGT
Organism: Acipenser oxyrinchus oxyrinchus; assembly: GCA_030684275.1. Classification (NCBI taxonomy): domain Eukaryota; kingdom Metazoa; phylum Chordata; class Actinopteri; order Acipenseriformes; family Acipenseridae; genus Acipenser; species Acipenser oxyrinchus. Next base: position 9,447,620 of record CM060259.1, on the reverse strand, counting down.
GTGTGTTTTCTAGTGCCAGATCTGTCATGGTGTATTGTTGGTGGTCTAATGCAGTGGCAGAGAATTCATTTTTAAGTGCCTGACCATTATTGATTTTACAACAGCAAAACCTTATTCAATAAAATGCCTGTTTACCCATCACAACAATGTGTGCTTGCTGCTCATAGATCTATTAATAGTCGGCATGTCTGGGGTGTTTTGAGAAAAAGATTTGGTACCAAAAACAAGTAACTCTGCCTGTTTCTTATCCCCACTATGCCTGTTCAACATTTACTTGAAATAGCCATTAACACAGGAATAAAAAATGCCCTTGTCAAAAAGACAGCTGTACGAAACTTGTGTCTGACAGTCATCACAAAAATGTACTAGTGGATTCCTTTTTATTGCAGTTTATTTTTCAAGCCTTACTGTCATTCTTTAGAGATTATTGTTACTGAAATATCAGGGACATGAAAATAAACAGTACAAAAAAAGCAAATTCATCATGTACTGTCATCAATTCAGTGTTTTTCTGAGTGTCATTATTGTTAGTGAATTTTGCAATGTCCATTCCCTAACTTAAAAGGGCGCTAATCGCTGAACAAAACACAGTCCTACAGTTTTACCTTCACTTTCTTGAAAATCATCACTATATAAAGAGACCACAGTATTGTGATATTGTCTTCAGTATGAACAGATGTGGCTTATCAAGGAGCAGATGTGCTTCTCTATATATTTGGTGTCTGGAGATCATTTCTTTCTCACCTTACTGCTTTTTTAGTTCTCTAACTGATATATGCTTTGCTGTGGATGAGGAACAAATGCAGTGTTTCATTAATCAAATAGTTACTAGATGCCTTGTTCAGCCAGTAGATTTTAGGTAGAAAGTGTCCAAATCAAATATTTATAATAAGAAACACTAGACAAAGTCTTCAGTCTTGTCCAGTGACTGAAACTATTTCAACAAATATTTCGTCATGCTTCATCCTTCATGGTCCCATTTCATCACTGATGATATTTAACCAGCTGAGAGTGACATTGTTATGTTGTTCAATATCTCAACTGCCAATCTAAACATAAACTATATCTTTACTCAGGGTCTAATATAAAGCTTTATTCGTACAATGCTATTATCAAAGACATATAAACATGTAGCAGACAAACTACTTATTATGCAGAAATTACAAACTTTTTGCAACAACAAAAAAACACTGTTTGTATTCCAGTTACATTTAGAAGCTCATGCACCACAACCATCATTTGATGCAACTGCAGTTACCTTTATTGGGTCAAAATCACCATTACAATTACATGAGATGTTTTGATGTTCCTTTTTGATAATACACTTTTATTTACATATTTTGTAGAATGTATTAATTATCCTTCATTTGTATATTTATATCCCTTCACATATTTAGGGCCAAGTTATAACTGCCATGGCTAAGAATGAGCCCAGACCAGTAAGATTTGGACTGCATTGCTTGGTCTAACCTAAGACCTGCAAGCCTTTGCTTTGTGCAACAGTCTTATCACAAGGTCTTACATTAGACCAATTTAACTGGACTCAAACCAAGTCTGAGACTTAAGTTAAAACTTTTTTAGTGCAACTGGCCCCAGAACCCTATAGTGAGAATCTAAAAAAATGAGGCAAATTCAACAGTCAATAGCATCCCTATTCTGCTACTGTCACCTGGTGCATTATTGGGTCCTGGTAGGGGTTTAATGGTCAAGAAGCCTTAATGTCTATGAAATGGGTGCTGTGGTACTCACAGGCAGAAAAACAGAAGTGATTTCATACTCGCAAACTTACAATTTCCATATGAAACTGTTCCTTTCTCTTATGTCATTGTTAACTCCCTATGTTATAATTAAACTGTTAGCTTATAAATCAACATCTTGTCTACTGATATGATGACAGGCAGTTGGGACTCAGAGCAGAGTTATTGAGTGATGTTGTTATGGAACATGATGTTCTGTATATACAGCATTCATGTATGTTTGAGCAACGGATATAAATTTATCTAAAAAGATTAAACAATACACATTTTAAACATTTACAATATTTACACATATTTTAGTAGTGTATGAAAAGAAAAAAAATGAAGGTGAGTAAAATGTCATTGCAAAATATGAAGTACATTCATCTTAATTGTACCATAGATTCATTAGAAATGAATTCCACAGTTATGACATCAACTGCACAAGCACTGCATTAAACTAATATTCCAAACTACAAGCACCCTTTATCAAGATGCAGGGAGGGAGGCTGCATTCCTTTTAGTAAATCCATACAGGTTTCATGTCCCAGTCTAAATAACCGAAGCAGCATATCAGTTTGAATAATGACGAATCACCAAAAAGTGATTCATACAGGACTGTGCACAAAATGATCATTATCAGTTTCATTAAATGCTATTATGACATTGTCAGAAAGGCGCTTTTAGCAATACAATGAAATAAAAACATGCAACATAAGTTACTGCTTCACATTTTAGTAATACAATATTGTTCAACATATAAGGTTCTAAACAATTACTGAAATATCGTTAATTACAGTATACAGTGTCGTCAAAAAACCCTCTGCCCCTTCAGTTCCTCTCCTGACATCTAGTGGCTGGTCTTTGTACTATAACTGTTATTGATTCATCTTCTCACAATAGTTTTTCATATGTGTTTTGTTAACTTTTATATAGTATATATTGTATACCATTAGTGAAGAAATTCTCTTTTGGGAATATATTTGTTTTACTGCCAGTAAAAAAATATTTCAAGAACGTGTCAGCCTTCTCAGTAACACTAACTGGCACCTATGATGCATAGGGAATGCATTAAACACATATCTAAATAGTACAATATGAAACAGGAAATAACATAAACCAAACAAAAGTTAAATACACATTTAATGAGGTGGAATATTTCCCAAATGTACTTGCAACAGAGTTTACCCCTGGCTTTTCAGCCACCCAGCTAAATGAAAAACCTTTCCCCGTATGCAAGCTCTTTCATGTAGTCCATCTGTAGGTGTTTTTGTTATGCCCACTGGGTCTAACAAGAACACTGGGTCATGCCAGATTTCCTGTGTCTTTGTCTACAGAGACAGTGTCAAAATTGACAGCGTACCAAAGCCTCACCCAGCAGCTGCTCAGTCTACAATGAATGGGATTTCATTCTGCCTCTTATAGCAGAGACTGTCACAGGGTGTCTGTGTTCTGCCCCATTTATACACAATTTCTTGATTGATCTGATGCATTCATTTTGTATTTTTGTGACATTAACCATTTTGACTAATTATCTGGTAAGGAACAACACACTTCTGAAATTGATATGGTTTCAAATAATATAAATATGGTTAGCCTCTTCTAAAAAGTATTTTTTGAAAAACACCTACTCCACAAGTGACATATTGAATATTGTTTTTGGTGCTGTCTATTCAAAACATGCAGTAAAATAAATAATGTTTACATTGTGTTATGGTAAATGATTTAGTACAAATCTAAGCAGTGTCGCTTAGATTCTGCAGTTCACCAACATGGTCCTAAGACTTCCAGTTGTCAGCTTACAAAAGGAGTTTAATGCATACTGTCAGTCCTCACTGTCTTGTAATTTCCTGGCTTTTTGCAATAGACTGCACCTGTAAGCAAGTGACTCCAAAGTTCAAAGGACAGTAAGCAGCTGCAGATGTTCAAAACAGGTTAATTTTAACAAAATCTCATACAGTAAATAGATTGTGAACACTGTTATCATTTATCTCAAATACGACAACACATTGATACATTTGAAGTGATTTATTTATTTATTTATTTATTTCACATACTGTGACTTTTTAAACCTTACACATGCACACAACGTGTTGGCAAAGATATGTGGTTTAGAACCACATCAATCCAGTACTGTATGTTCTGCCTCATTAGTGAAGCTATTGCAAGTCCATGAGAACAAGTAGTGCACTTGGCAGTGATTTTTATAGAAAAGTGGTTAACGCTTCATTTAACTGATTGTGCACATTCAGTACTGAGTGCATGGGTACACTATTGTACTAGCATGCTACTGTCTGCACTAATGTAGTACTACTTATTGTTTAGAATATGTTTTATTTTTAATAGCGAAATCCTTCTAAAGTTGTTGTAATTTGCACAAAGTATCAATTTGATCAATTTTAGTAGGCTATTACATACATATTTTGTTGTTACAAATATAAGTTGTCTTTAAAATTAAGTGTTACCACTAGTGCCAATTTTTTTATGAATACATTTCAACTGCAGGTGATCTGGAACAGTACGTAAGAGTAAATCACTTTGTTTTTCTTTTTGCGATTCTACACTGCTTTGGATTGACATTCGTCCATGCACCCAATATACTGAATCTTAGACAGCATATTTATTTATATGAATAATTTATATATTTTTTTGTCATTGGTATAATGTTGAAAACTGACTGTAAAAAAAGATTGTGGTTCAAACTAATTTAGTTTATCTCATCTATTATCTTAGGAGTTTGCTTTGCTTTTACTATGGGAAACATTTATAAGGGTTCAGATACTGTACACACAAGCAGGTTCAAAGTTGTTATACAATCCTTGGGGCATACTGACAAACAGTTTAGCATACCACAAATACAAAGAGCCTCGCAAAGAAATAGTTCAAAATCATATCTTTGTCCAGTTGTACAATTGTAAAATACCAGTTAGCTATCACTGAATGCAGAGGAAGATTACCAGTGGTTTATAAACTTGTGCAGCTGTATGAATGTCAGACAATGCTTTAAAAACACTCACACTACAGAGCCTCACTTGGTAAGTGTTTCAATGTGATTTTAAACTGCACACAAATCAAATCAATGTGTCCTTAGGTCAGTTTTCATCTTATTATAGGACCAATACATTGTTAATTTCAAGGCAATTTTGGCTGATTTTCCAAAGTAAGCCATTTAGTTATTTTAACTGTAAATATAAAAAATCCTGGCATTTAAAGTAAGTTATGCCCGACTAGATTCACAAATTATGGACCATTTGAGAAATAAAATAAACATTCTTTGTTTTATCCTAAGTATTCTACCATTTAAAGTGTCACGGAAATATTTATTCAAGAAATAATTATGAAATTCCTTTTTTTATTTTTATAAAATAGTCAATGGTTTAACGATAATAAGAAAATACTGAAGTTAAATGCTTAGAACTAGTAACCTACTTTGCTTTTTCCCACAGCCAACAACAGGCACAGTGTGAGATACAGTAATCCAAACCTTACTATACCGCTTAGATTTCATAGGCCAATTTATAGCTTGTCATTAAGTATTAGTGTTTTTGCTGTTTTAAACAACTAGGCTTTTTAAGATATGCATTTCAGTGAGGACATTCTAACTCAAGGGAGGGTGAGGGGATGTGTGTGTGTGTGAGAGAGAGAGAGAGAGAGAGAGAGAGAGAGAGAGAGAGAGGTTAGCTCTGTGTGAAACATACATTTTATTTTAAGGGTTGCCCAGACCACTGAACAGAAAGGTATCCCAAACAGCTCCTGTCTAGCATTCAATGAGTGGAACTCCTCCCAACCCTTTAAAAGACTGAACAAGAGCCATTTGTTGCTATTGCTAAATTGTAACACGTCAACCCATATTATATCAACTGCAGCAACTGATCCCTTGTATTTGTTACAGTTCTAAATGTATTCTTTGAGTTAACTAGAATTCGGTACAGTCTAAGCCTCCCAGGGTGCTTGTGTAAAATTAATAATGCACTGTATTTTTTATATGTATTTTCACAAAGCACAGAAAATCATGAATTAATGTTAAAAAATAATAATTTACAGTGTACATAAAATTCTGTTTATAATCAGGTATCTGCTACAAAATAAAGATTAATTTATAGCTTTAGAAACACTTTCTTAAATAAATAGCACAATTGCTACTGTAGATCTATCATCAGTAACCCAATTTCCCATGTAAAAGTAAGCAGTTCAGCCAATACCTCCAATTTCTCTCCTTTTCTTGTTTTGTATAACAATATCCCACTTTAAGGTGTTGAAGGCATGTCTCACAATAGGTACGCTCTGCAGGCGCCCACCATCTAAATAGAATTATACTGATGTCTCAGAGCCCCTGTGTTCCTATACAAACCCTCATGCTATCTTTGTCATAAATAACAGTTTATTTAATGTCATTATCGAGTTGCTCTAAATATTTATTTCTATACTGGAAAGGTTTTCTTCCCCTTACACTTAGTGTGACATGAACATTAGCGAAAGCTCTTTTCAAGTTAAGGATGTCAAGGTTGACTTATGAGGTAGATGTTAAGTTTGCTGATTAATCTTACTTATGCGTGTGCTTTAATTGCCCCCTAAGATTTCAAAAGAAAATTTATTTGCAGTACAGCCACAGCAGTGTCCTAGACATGCCTCAGGGACACTGCAGAATACTGATTCCATCTCAACGGCACACAGCATTCATTTTCTACAAGTGACACCAGGGGGCTAATATGTTAAGGATTTGCTATTACTTTGACAACATTTTGTTTTTTCATTGTAATTGATTAAGAAAAAAAACATCCATTCTAGTTTATTTATACCGTTAGGTTAAGGAATTGCTATGAAGCAGACCATTGGAGATTGTTTTCCTCTTTTATACATGATGAAACTCAATTTGTAGTTTTTTCGTTGTTGTATTTGTTTCAAGTAATCCTATGGAGATTTGTAATGCCCAGGAGAACATGCTGTTTTACATGTCAACTTCTTGTTACCCTTGGGTTGCAAAATGTGTTTATATGAAGGGCATCAGTCACCTCAGCGAAATACATGAGAATTGCAATGCCTACAATATCTACTAACCAAAAAGATAAACGCTGAAATACACTGGATGACAAAATCAAGGAGTTAAAAATAAAGTAGTTCATTTAATTGAAACACCAGACAGTGTCTATGTTAAAGAATAGAAAGATATTAAATCTTAAATATTCTTACACATGACTTGACTTGCTGGCACCGGTAATTAATAAATGACTTTTAAGGTTCTCCAGTTTCCTTCATATATACTGCAATTCATTAAAAGTCTCTCTTGATTTTATTAACCAAACAACTTTCCCGATTACCATTGACCCATAGCAATTCAACACATTGTTTCTCTGTGTAACATTATATCAGTTTCTATGTTTGTGTTTAGTAATGCAATTCTAAAATAAACATTCAGAATTTTTCTGATATTAAATACCTGGATTCACAGGGTTGGTTTGCATTACTGATATGTGAAAAGTGAAGCAGAGTGCTATGTCTCTGCTTCACAGAATAATAGCTCTATGGGGCTGCATAAATTTTAGTGCTGCTGTGAAAAGATGTCTTACTGTGTTTTCTCAACCTTACTTCATAAACAAAGAGCAATTACACAATTTCTGCACTTCCTGTTTTCTACTGTGAATTATGACCCCTTTGTTATGATGGGATCAATCTGTTAGTGTCCTGATTAAAATTACTCGGTTTTTATTTGGGATGCAAAAGTATCTCTTGTTGTTTCCAGTACTCAAAATAACTAAGATTACAGTAACTATCAGGCCTGCAGAAAACAAGTGCAGACACAAAGAGCTATATGACACAATAACAGTTATTCGAAATTTGGACACAAAAGGACGCATAAACTTGGTTAATATAAGGATTACTGACCCTGATTCAATGCAGATGTAGAAAAAAGGCAAGGTACAGCAAATGAATAAACAGCCAATTTCAGCAATCTAGGCTCAACCATCAACCACAAAAATAAACAAAGTATAGCAAGTATGTTATTGACTAAGTGCCATACTGTATGTAAGCAAAAGATACAGGACGTAACAGTCTTCCGAGTGGATAAAAACACGACAAAATTGAGGGAGACTGCAGTCTCCACATACAAAATATGCGCCCTGATATTATACTGTAGCTATTACCAGTATATGAGTTTTGGTCTAGCCTTGTTTTTAAGGTCCTGGGTTTTAATTGTTAAAAAAGGCAGTTAAGAGTGTTTGAGAGTTTTACTTCAGCTGAATCAGCCATTCTTCTCTGCCACAGGCTGCTGTTGCTATGCTATTAATTGACTCTTTATGTTTGTTTATCCCAAACTGTATTGCATTGCTAAACGCAGGATAACAGGATTTGGAATCCAAACGAAAGTGAATAGCATAGAGAGGTTCCTGGTTATTCTTACTTGTTGTTACACATATTTTAGCAATCACTGAAAATACAAATATACAGACCAGCCAACCTACACTAGGTACAAATAATTATAGAGAACAAATAATAATAAAAAAAATGACAAATTAGTATTTTGTCTCTAGACAGGTAAAATGAGGTCATGTTTGCTTACTTGAGTCCCCAGTATGAAAAGAAGATAATGTGTTATACCCAACTCTGCAAATCTGAAAGGGATAATTATTTCTGTTTCTCAAGCTCGAAATTCCCAAAACATAATTTGCCATTTTATCTGAAAAAGAAAAATCACTTGGACACTTAAAAAATATACTAAGACCCAGCTTGTGTAATGCTACTCGCTCTACCTAAATATCTCATTGTGCCTGACATTTTTAATTATTTAGAGCACAAATGCTTTGCCAGCACCACATGTACTCTCCGCTTGCTTATTCATTAGTTTTAATTAAACCCTTTACATTTATTTATGCTATCACAGACAGATTAACAATTTGCCAGCAGAAACAAGAAATAACTAAATACCACCAGGAGACAAATATTCCTGGCAAGAACGCCTTAAAATACAAAATATTCTTGTATACAACTGCAACCAACATCTACTCTAAGTCATATAAGTAAACTTTTACGACTCATATATATTGAATCCTCATTCAATCATGTGCTGAACTACTGAAAATGTTTGTTTACTTTCAATATAAAACCATTTGGCTCAAATCCACTTGTATTAAAAGTTATAATACTTTTTTTTCTTTTCTTTTTTTTTTTACAGACAGCTGTTCGTGCTCTTTTCTTCTTCCCATTTTAATCTCAAAGCAACACGGAGCAACCATCCGTAATTGTTTTTTTAATACATAATTTAAACGAGTTTGGTTCCATACTATTTAATAGCTCTGTGTTTTTCATTACTCTATGTTTCATTGTATCGGCAAAACAACATTTACTTCTGTCTTACGGGAATATTAAGTCATATTCTTGGACGGGTCTGACATAATTTACAGTTGTCTGACAATGTGCCAAAATTAGTCCATTAGTGCAAATCATGTATATAAACAAAGAAAACAAACAAACAAACAAACAAAACGATTGAATTGAACCAGAATTGGAAGTAATTTTACAGAACAATGGTAAGTTTTAATTATAGTATACCTCTTTTAAACAGTAAAAAAAATAAATACCTCAGCTAGGTTGTTATAATACTGCACAGTATTTGTTAATTTACTTTTTGTTTCTAAGTAACTGTAACAGATAAGACATGTTATTTATTGGTAAACAAAAGAGCTGATGAGCTCAGGAAGAAACTGCGTTATTTTTTATAAATATTTTTAAAACATAATTACCTTATTATGGAAAACAACAATGAATTCCTTCATTGCCAATGTGCTTGACCTCATGGGAGCTTAACTTGGTTCCAAGCTTCCTTTCCATTGCTTTTGGATATTGTTAACTGACAGGTGTGGATTTAAAAAGATAAGCTTTCGATCCAGGAGATCCTCAAGATATCATTAACAATCAGAATTGTATAAAAAATGGGAAAAGCCATGGTTCTTATATGGGAGCCTTGATGTCACAGTTGTGCAACACAAAAAACAATGTATTTAGTATGGAAAAGCACATCTGCGATCCAACATTTGTATCAGTTAAGTATAAACTCAATATAAACTATCCAGCCACAGGTTTATATGTAACAAAGTGAAAGACGGTTTACATGAAGATGTTATTTTATGTAACAACAGAATTTACCTTCACAAATGTATAATACAAGCTACATGTTTCAAGCTACATGTGGTAACAATAGGCAACAAAGGTCGACTGGACCATGTGTGTTATAGAGTGTAAGCCACTGGGCACAGTCTCGGTCGGTCTCATATTGTTGATGAGGTTTTTTTTTTTTTTTTTTTTTTTTTTTGCACAATACCTAAATTAAAAATGTATTCTTATTAAGCATGTTTGTTAATGGAAAAACAACAACAACAACAAAACAGCGACTCCAGCTCAGTAGGTGGCGCTAACAGAAATTCATATTGCAGTGGTGAAGCTACTCATTCCTCTCTGTTTTCTTAGTCTCGTAAAGGTCCATTGTCAGCTGGCTGTGATAAATAATAACACTAGAGGTAAGGTTTACGTTAAGGTTTGTGTGGGTGAAATGTATATATTTGAGTGAATATGCTTTAGTTTATATGAAATCGAAAACAAAAAGTGTTTGGAGTAGCCAGAAATGTAATTTGTAACTTTTGCAGATCGAGTGCGATTTATAGAACTGATGTTTTGTCGATTGTACTTTATATGTGGTGAAGTGGTAGATAATTCAAAATGTAAAGACTACACTACACATGTATATAACGTTAAGGGTATTTATTTATTTATTTATTTATTTATTTGGACTAAGAAAACCAGCACTGGACTGCATTATCAACAGTCGTCAATGTTTGTCATTAGTGAAACCCTTCTTGTGTAAATCTGTTTTAATTGGATGATACAAACTTGTCGTGTCACATCATTATGGAGCAGTTCTGAATACTGTCGTCCATAGTTTTTACAATACAGAGCCGACGCCACTGTGAGAGACATGAATATTGAACTCGAAATCACAGTCACTCCCCCTGTCCTCTCCAACGTATTGGTGGTGCTAGAACATATTCTACATCAAATAAGTAATAATACATCTACGAGGAAAACGGTGAACCTTGGACGAATAAGTTTTGAATGCTGCCTTGTGGCAGTGGAAAGACGAGGGAGCTCTGAAGAAACCCAGTCCAGCTAAAAATCTGCAATATATCATTTTACCAACTACTGTAACCATATGTGTAACAAAACTAATACAAAAAAAACATGGTTATATAAAATTCCTATTTATAATCATATCATAAATGCAGCAATTATAATGCAGTGTGAACACTATAACAAAAACATTGTTTTTTCTGTATGTTGCAGTGATCTAGATATGCCACTAGGTGGTACAGAGGATCAAAACAGCTCAAAATTGTCAAATCCCAACAGTGCTACCAACTTAGGAGAGATAAAACAGGAAAATGAATACAATGGTGAAAGCCTGGACTGTTTCTTTCCAAGCACCAGTGGTGCTGAAAAGCCATCATCTTCCTTTACTGAACCGGCAGTGGAGGTGTCAAAAAAGGCACAGTCCTCGTTGCATATTGACAGGCCGTAGATTCAGGCAGTGGAGAGAAGAGTCCAAGCTGTGGAGCTGCAAGCGCTGGGAGTTGTCGTGTATGACCAGGACGTGTTGGAACAAGGAGTGCTCCAGCAGGTGCACAGAGCAATAAGTGAAGCAAACCATGCTGCCAAAACAGCAGAAGCTGAAAAGGAGTATCAAGACCTGTTAGATGAATTGAGGTTCTGGTAAAGGGCATGTTTTAAAGCTGTCTTAGATTCTCAGAACTGCCTCATTAAAAGTCTCACATAGTGTGTAAGTTCCTATCAGCATGGAATATGATCCTCAAAGATACATTTGTAATATTGTTGTATCTAATGGGGCTGTTCTGTGGCATCCAACGTAAGGGGCATTGTTTAATATTTATATTTAATCCGATTAAACATGTGCACATCTGTTCAATTGTATAATCACTTTTTATAATAATAGGCTGGTTAGTTTATTGAGCTTTGTACTGGCACTGACTTCAAATACAGAGTGAACAAATGTATTTAATACTATATTGCACCATACGCCAAATGTTTTATTAATATGTTTAAAAAACAAGGCAGTTTGGATTAGCGAGAGTCTGCTGTATTGGGAAGTAAAACAGCTTTATTTTTATTTTTTTAAATCTCTTGCAGGTCATGTTCTGCCTTTTTAAAGCATGTCAATAAGATTGTTGAACAGCTTGCTCCTCATGCTGCCACCAGCAAAGATATCCATCGAAACATTGAGTCTGAAATGACAGAAAGAAAACAAGGTAACAGTACTATTTCTAACCACCTAAGCCGTATTTATTTTGTCTTGGATAAACCAGTGTAATTTCAGGAAATAAAAAAGGGGGTCATTCCACGCCAGCTCAACCAGAAGAGACATTTCGTTGCCCGTCCCTCTCAGATTTTCCTAGACAAATTCACCTGGGGGTTTTCTGACATGCTGAGTTCAGAAATTATTGTTTTTAAAAAGTCCCCTACAACCAGTGACCTTGCAAAGGTCAACCTAAAGTGAGAAAGGGACATTGACCAGAAAAATCACCCTGGGTGCAGTTTAGATGCTACCATGTGTAGCACCTCGTTCTACTCGTATTGAATAGGGCTTTTCAGAAAAAAATACTAGGAGCACTTCTGGCAAATTGCCAGACGAAGGGTAACTACGAGTTTTATTTGAACTTCAGCCTAACCCTTTACCCGGTAGGGGATGTGGGTCCTAAAATGTAAGCATTGCTGTAAGAACCTTAGGTACCAGTCTTTCAAATTCTGTGAAAACATTTGGTTTCAAGTCCCACCTCTCATCATTAAACCGCCTTAAAATTGGTATTTTTGCTATTTGTACCAAGTGTAACTTGCGTGGGGGGAGTCCAAAAAATCACCCAAGGATGTGTTTGGATAGATGTTGATGAGATCTACAAGCATCAAGCTAAATGTTTGAAATTTAAAGCAGGAGTTAAGGAAGAGAAGCATTTGCACACCCCAAAAAAGCAAGTTCAAGGAACACCATGGATCTGAGAGTGATGAGTCAGAGTATGTGCCAAGTGATGAGTTGTTTGACCCAGAGGAACAAGAGAAGGAGGATGAGTTCTATATTGATAATGATGAAGAATATGAACTAAAACCATATGCAGAAAAGAAGCCACTTACTGTAAAGAAACCAAAAGAAGAAAATGGTTCTGATTATTTTCCTAGTAGTTCAGACGATGAAGATCCCAAGAAAGAGTCGCATGAACAGATGTACAGATGACGGGAATATTGAGTTGTATAAGCAAAGAATAAGGTAATGACCAAAAGCCATCTGTTTCTATAGAGACAGCTATGAAGTTTCCCAATAAAAGTAAGAGTTTACCTAAAAGTTATTTATAGAAAAATCATACAACATGGGCCCGATTTCTCTGCTGCAATCTGTCTGCCAGTTAAGTCTTAAAAGACAAATAAGACCATGATAATGCCATAAAAATAAACTTCAAAGTCAGTGACTACAAGGACTGGCCCACATCAGAAACAATCATTGTTTATTTATTTATTTATTTATTTATTTATTAATTATTATTATTTTTTTTATTTTTTTATGGTAGGCCAATTATCCTTCCAAAAATGTAAAACTTTTTTTTTTGTTAAGTATTCAACAGAAATGAGTTAAATGTCAAATCTGTGTATGTGCTGCACATGCAGAGTATGACTTAATATTTGTAAATTGATGTTGTGCACCTGTAACTTTAAAACACTTAATCAAAAATATAAGATACAAATAAATCAATTGTATGTTTCACAGACCTTGATTAGTGATAATCTTGGACTAGCTAATGCTACTTTCCATTTTAGTGTGGGAATGTATTGAAAGCTGTTCATTTTCCTGTGCCAGTTAACTGTATAAAAAGTATACAGTAAAATGGGAATATACGCTTACAATATTACACTTAAATGGGGTAAATTTAATGATGTAGTATTGATAATGGTTTTGGATTTTGGGATATAATACACTAAGGTGGTATATACACAAGTGAGACTATTACTTGCTGTGGTTTTAGTCTTCTTCAAGATTAAATAAACTGATCAGTTTTAAAAGCCTATTTATTAGTTAACCCCCATTGGTTTTTATATTGTATTTGAGAAAGACTTTAGATTAATTGTGCTCCCTTCAAATACCTGTGTAAGTGCCTTTATTGTTTTCAAACCCAAGCATATGGTAGACTGACTTAGATTTAAATACTAGTGTTTTTCTTTCTCCTAGAAGCCTAAAGATAATGGAGAATGGTGGCTTTTTAAAATGACAAGACTGGGACATAAATGAAGACAGATTTTTTCACTCTCCACTCACACCTTTCATTGGATGCTCAAGTGGATAATTGTCTGTATCAATCTTAATTTGCTTTATGACGCTACTGCCACTAACTGCCATATCCCTGCTGCTAGAGTGTATCAATTAAAGCCAGCCTGAGATCCCATAAAAAGTAAGATAACTAAAGCAGAACACAGTGTTACTCAATTTAGTAAATTAGTCTAATTAGCAAGGGATTATTCTTTGTATTAAGTGGAAAATACATATTGCCTTAAAAATACAAACTATATTAAAACACAGTATGAAGCCATGAGAATATATAGTGTGTGTGTGTGTGTATATATATATATATATATATAGTACTGTGCAAAAGTTTTAGGCAGGTGTGAAAAAATGCTGTAAAGTAAGAATGCTTTCAAAAATAGACATGTTAATAGATTATATTTATCAATTAACTAAATGCAAAGTGAGTGAACAGAAGAAAAATCTAAATCAAATCCATATTTGTTGTGACCACCCTTTGCCTTCAAAACAGCATCAAGCATCAATTCTTCTAGGTACACTTGCACACAGTTTTTGAAGGAACTTCGCAGGTAGGTTGGCCCAAACATCTTGGAGAACTAACCACAGTTCTTCTGTGGATTTAGGCAGCCTCAGTTGCTTCTCTCTCTTCATGTAATCCCAGACAGACTCGATGATGTTGAGATCAGGGCTCTGTGGGGGCCATACCATCACTTCCAGGACTCCTTGTTCTTCTTTACGCTGAAGATAGTTCTTAATGACTTTCGCTGTATGTTTGGGGTCGTTGTCATGCTGCAGAATAAATTTGGGGCCAATCAGATGCCTCCCTGATGGTATTGCATGATGGATAAGTATCTGCCTGTACTTCTCAGCATTGAGGAGACCATTAATTCTGACCAAATTCCCAACTCCATTTGCAGAACTGCAGCCCCAAACTTGCAAGGAACCTCCACCATGCTTCACTGTTACCTGCAGACACTCATTCGTATGCGGCTCTCCAGCCCTTCGGCTGAACAAACTGCCTTCTGCTACAGCCAATTATTTCAAATTTTGATTCATCAGTCCAGAGCACCTGCTGCCATTTTTCTGCACCCCAGTTCCTGTGTTTTTCGTGCATAGTTGAGTCGCTTGGCCTTGTTTCCCACGCCGGAGGTATGGCTTTTGGCAGCAAGTCTTCCATGAAGGCCACATCTGACCAGACTTCTCGGACAGTAGATGGGTGTACCAGGGTCCCACTGTTTTCTGCAGTTCTGAGCTGATGGCACTGCTGGACATCTTCCGATTGAAGGAAGTAAGCATGATGTGTCTTTCATCTGCTGCAGTAAGTTTCCTTGGCCGACCAGTGCGTCACGGTCCTCAACGTTGCCCGTTCTTTGTGCTTCTTCAAAGAGCTTGGACAGCACATCTGGAAACCCCTGTCTGCCTTGAAATTTCTGCCTGGGAGAGACCTTGCTGATGCAGTATAACTACCTTGTGTCTTGTTGCTGTGCTCAGTCTTGCCATGGTGTATGACTTTTGACAGTAAACTGTCTTCAGCAACCTCACCTTGTTAGCTGAGTTTGGCTGTTCCTCACCCAGTTTTATTCCTCCTACACAGCTGTTTCTGTTTCAGTTAATGATTGTGTTTCAACCTACATATTGAATTGATGATCATTAGCACCTGTTTGGTATAATTGTTTAATCATACACCTGACTATATGCCTACAAAATCCCTGACTTTGTGCAAGTGTACCTAGAAGAATTGATGCTGTTTTGAAGGCAAAGGGTTGTCACACCAAATATGGATTTGATTTAGATTTTTCTTCTGTTCACTCACTTTGCATTTAGTTAATTGATAAATATAATCTATTAACATGTCTATTTTTGAAAGCATTCTTACTTTACAGCATTTTTTCACACCTGCCTAAAACTTTTGCACAGTACTGTATATATACAAATTTCGATCTGATAGTTCTGATTGCTAGGCTTCATATGTGTGTCAGTGATTTTCTACATTACATTCCTCTACAGAAATGCAGATTAAATACTTACAGACCCATAATCTGTCATTTGGCATATATGTAATGTTAGTTTTAATAACATTGCCCAAGAAGATCGATCAGACAAAAATATTTGACAGGAACAATGACTTGGCTGAATATTTACTCCCCTCAGATTAGCAGAGATCCAAGTGGTATTGAACGTGGTCTATTTCTGTCCCGGTCACTCACTAGTAGAAGAATGGTTAGAAAGCTTCTGTGAATGCAAAAATGAAACCTTTGTCTTTTTGATGTGTTTTTTTGTAGTTTTACTTTTAACTTTTTCAGCACTAAGCAACTTTGCAAAAAGTTAACCTTGCAATAACTAATTAAATTGTTTCATAAAAAATTATAAGTGAAACAAAAACAAAGCAACATGTCTTTGGTGACAAAGTAAAATGCTGATTTCTGGTCAAGCCTGGATGCTCTTCGTTTCCCTGGCTATGGTGACATCCACATTCACACTTCATTATATTATTCTGCAGGAGGTGGAAGCGGCAGAGACTCCGAGAAAGTGGAGCATCGAGTGGCAGGTGAAGAAGACCCTGAAGACAGTGATGCAGAGTTTGATGAAGGCTTCAAAGTGCCTGGATTCCTCTGGAAAAAGCTCTTTAAGTAGGTATTGGGTTAAGAATTTAAAACTTTATAGTTTAATTATATTATTTTCTTTGGTTTACTATTTGTTTTTTTTTGTTTTTTTTGTTTTAAAGAAAATATTCACCCACACCCCAACCTAATACTGGTTGCTGGGTTGCTGAGTTTGGGTTTAAATCCTAACTCTTGTTGGCTGTCCTGAGACACATGTGAACCATTCTGTGAGCTGTGGTCATTCAAGTGCTAAGGTTGGGTTAATGTGATCAGTGCTTGGAAACTTAACATTTGAACATTAACACTGAGCTGAGAGAACCACTACCTTCTCTTTGATATGTTATACAAAATCACAAGAGGTATTAATATTATTATTTTTATTTTATTTGTTTGTTTTTTGTAAACTGTGTTCCAAGACATTCACAAATTCCATAGAAACAGCACTGTAGACAAATTAACTACCTTCATTTTTATTAGTAATACTGGCGACTGCAAAAAATGTATAAAGCAATTGTGCAGTAAATTAGGCTACATGTTAAAAATAATCCATATATGTATAATACATATTTCAGTACAAGATCACAGAGAATGTACCAGAGGGCTGGAGTGTTAGCTAGTGCTCTAGGGCCCATATAATCTGAGGTAATCGTAAACCTCCCTATTTAGGTCCTTTAAGATTAAATTGAGATATAAATATGATAGGCATTTATAACACTTTTTTTTTTTTTTTACATCCAAATTGTATTATCAACAAGTTATAGTTACAGACTTGATTGTGAAACATACATGATATGGTAAAATTAAACAAATGTATTGAACTGTAGCTGTTATATTAATTAAAAATGTATACAAGTCAAGCTCTTGTCATTAGTACTGTCAAAGCACATCAAATATACATGACTGTGCAGTGCCTGTCTCTATAACAGGCATACGGCCTTTTAACCTTACAGTTCTATATTGAGTCATCACTAGATAATTACGGGATGATTAATGTATCATTGTTCCTGTTGTATTCTGCTTTGTAAAACATGTTTATTTTATTGTTTACAGGTACCAACAGACAGGTGTCAGGTGGCTGTGGGAATTGCACTGCCAGCAAGCAGGAGGAATTCTGGGAGATGAGATAGGATTGGTCAAGACCATCGAGATAATTGCCTTCCTGGCAGGCCTGAGCTACAGCAAGATCAGGACGCGTGGATCGAATTACAGGCAAGAGCCCCCCTCTGCAGACTGTCAGTCTGGAGCTCAATTAATATTTCATCAGCTGTATTGCTAGTGGAGGAGGTCCCTGTGAATTATTAAAGACATTTCAATTACAATATTCCTTTAATTCTTTTAGTGGTGACATCAAAAGAAAATATTGACGAGATGGTGGAGCTGTAGGGCAGGGGAAATTAAACATGTAACACATTTAATGAATTCCAAACATTAGTGCTTCGTTTCTAAGATGAGCCAGGCCTAGATGTTTTTGGGTCAATACAGTGTCTACGGTTGCCTTCCACAAATGGATTGTTTACAAACTCAATTATAGCTTTCTATCAATGGTTTACACAATGTGGATTTCTAAATTGCTTGTAATACTGTTAGCGTCATTTATTATATCTTGTGTTAAAGTATTTGTTTTGGCGAGACACTAGGTGAGCATTTTATAGCAGCCACATACTCAAAAAAAAATTGCCTTTTGCTATTACTGACTGTAATAATGGATTTGATGTGCTTTTGATCCAGGTTGAAATATAGACTAGAGTTCATCTGTATTGTGTTTTAGGGAGTTCAGAAAGATTGATTTGTATTATGCATTCAACTTTAAAATGACTACTGTACATTTCAATCTTGCAGTTGTATTTCGCATTTTCTACCAAAGTATCATACTTGTATCTTCCAAACAAAACTTATTTTGTGAGTTTATGCTTTTTGTCATTGTCCTATGATAACAACAATTCCCGAAGGCTGTAACTTTGCAGTTGGAATGTGACATTTGAGTAGAGTACTGAATAGATAGATGAATGCTATGAAAGGAAGTCAAAACATTGCATCAGGGCTATATCATTATTTAATATACCACTAATTCCAGGCAACATTTTCAAGTTCCAGTGATTGATTAGAATACATTATCTTCCTTAAAATTCAATCTGAATGTCATTTCTTCTGTATATATAGATTTGATTTAGATATGCTGGATTGGGTCCTACTGTGATTGTCTGTCCAGCCACAGTGATGCACCAGTGGGTTAGAGAGTTTCATACATGGTGGCCTCCATTTAGAGTGGCTGTCCTCCATGATACTGGCTCTTTCACTAGTAAAAAGGTTGGTAATCTGCTTGTATTATCAATTTCAAACACTAATTTACAGTTTAAAAACATTTCCAATTATATATGAGCCAATTTGAAAGTGATATCCCAAAAAATGTTTGTCATTTTGGGACAGATAATGAAAGTAAAACTTGCTGTAAGAAATGCAACAGCTACAGTGTCACACCCATCCCTATGGGCATGATGAGTAGAGTTCTCAAGATGTAGGTACATTATAAACAACAACAAAAAATAAAACACAACGTGCACGTAAAAACCACAACAATAATCACTTAAAAAGGGTATAGTGTGATTGCAATCAATTAAAATGTAAAGCGAGATTTCTCTAGACTTAATTTTCTAGCTTTGAATGCATTTTTTAATTTTCAAATAAATTGTTTAATCTCTATCAAAAATGAATGAAGACTTGGATTACTAATACTGAAATAAAAAAGTATGCTAATAGCATCCTGTAGTATTATTAACTTCACTGTCTGTATTAGCATCCTGAATATCTTATTCGTGTGACCACATTAATGTACTAGTTTGCTCCAAATTAAATTACTGGGTTGTTTGCTGGGGTAATCAATACAATTGTCTAAATTACTGTCAACCTTTCAACCAGATAAGCCTTTAAGCGCAATGTAAAGTAAGCATTTTTTTTTTTTTTTAATTATGTTTCAATTGCATTTAATGTATTAATTTGCCAGCCATTCATGCTTTTGTCATTACATTTATATGTAGGTAATCAGGGCTGCCTAATAGTAGTAGAAGTAGTAGTAAAACTTACACCCAACAGAATGTAAGTTGGTGTCAGGAACTGAACATTAACTGTTATTAACAGTTCTGATGTCATATATTATCATTCAGTTGCATCATATTGAAAACTTACTAGACTGATAAGTTTATAGAAAAATATACAGTACTGTGCAAAAGTTTTAGGCAGGTGTGAAAAAATGCTGTAAAGTAAGAATGCTTTCAAAAATAGACATGTTAATAGATTATATTTATCAATTAACTAAATGCAAAGTGAGTGAACAGAAGAAAAATCTAAATCAAATCCATATTTGGTGTGACCACCCTTTGCCTTCAAAACAGCATCAATTCTTCTAGGTACACTTGCACAAAGTCAGGGATTTTGTAGGCATATAGTCAGGTGTATGATTAAACAATTATACCAAACAGGTGCCAATGATCATCAATTCAATATGTAGGTTGAAACACAATCATTAACTGAAACAGAAACAGCTGTGTAGGAGGAATAAAACTGGGTGAGGAACAGCCAAACTCAGCTAACAAGGTGAGGTTGCTGAAGACAGTTTACTGTCAAAAGTCATACACCATGGCAAGACTGAGCACAGCAACAAGACACAAGGTAGTTATACTGCATCAGCAAGGTCTCTCCCAGGCAGAAATTTCAAGGCAGACAGGGGTTTCCAGATGTGCTGTCCAAGCTCTTTTGAAGAAGCACAAAGAAACGGGCAACGTTGAGGACCGTGAAGCGCGGTTGTCGGCCAAGGAAACTTACTGCAGCAGGTGAAAGACACATCATGCTTACTTCCCTTCGCAATCGGAAGATGTCCAGCAGTGCCATCAGCTCAGAACTGGCAGAAAACAGTGGGACCCTGGTACACCCATCTACTGTCCGAGAAGTCTGGTTAGAAGTGGCCTTTATGGAAGGCTTGCGGCCAAAAAGCCATACCTCTGACGTGGAAACAAGGCCAAGCGACTCAACTATGCACGAAAACACAGGAACTGGGGTACAGAAAAATGGCAGCAGGTGCTCTGGACTGATGAGTCAAAATTTGAAATATTTGGCTGTAGCAGAAGGCAGTTTGTTCGCGAAGGGCTGGAGAGCGCATACCGAATGAGTGTCTGCAGGCAACAGTGAAGCATGGTGGAGGTTCCTTGCAAGTTTCGGGCTGCATTTCTGCAAATGGAGTTGGGGATTTGGTCAGAATTAATGGTCTCCTCAATGCTGAGAAGTACAGGCAGATACTTATCCATCATGCAATACCATCAGGGAGGCATCTGATTGGTCCCAAATTTATTCTGCAGCATGACAACAACCCCAAACATACAGCGAAAGTCATTAAGAACTATCTTCAGCGTAAAGAAGAACAAGGAGTCCTGGAAGTGATGGTATTGCCCCCACAGAGCCCTGATCTCAACATCATCGAGTCTGTCTGTGATTACATGAAGAGAGAGAAGCAACTGAGGCTGCCTAAATCCACAGAAGAACTGTGGTTAGTTCTCCAAGATGTTTGGGCCAACCTACCTGCCGAGTTCCTTCAAAAACCGTGTGCAAGTGTACCTAGAAGAATTGATGCTTGATGCTGTTTTGAAGGCAAAGGGTGGTCACACCAAATATGGATTTGATTTAGATTTTTCTTCTGTTCACTCACTTTGCATTTAGTTAATTGATAAATATAATCTATTAACATGTCTATTTTTGAAAGCATTCTTACTTTACAGCATTTTTTCACACCTGCCTAAAACTTTTGCACAGTACTGTATATGTAATAATATAGTCATATTATAACATCAGCTGTAGCAGAGTTGTTCGTGTACTGTTAAAGGTTTTAGATATTTATATTATTTTTATTTTTATACTGGAATTCTCTTTCAAGGCTGTATGTGGTACAGTAAACGTAATCTTAGAACATTTATCTGAAATGGTAATTAACATCTTGGGCACGGAAAGGGCATTAAATAGTGGAAACCCAGTGATTGAATATTTCTGAAGTGTGCTGTTAAGACCTTATTGCTTGTGTGTCTTTTTCCTTCTTGTCAGCACAAATCCTCATTTATTAAAGATTTAGCTTGAAGGAAGTTTTAATTAATTACAGGTTCAGTAATTCCTGACTGGGAGGCTGCCATGCTGTGTTTACTCTGAGTGCCCATCATGAGCCCCAGTTTCACTTGTGTTCTCACTGCTACCTGACACTGTGATTTATGGCTGTTATTCTCCACCAGTCCACTGTTTGCCCTCTAGGAGGGATTGGTCTCAAGAGCCTCAGTAATATCTGCAGCACATTCGAAAAACGTCTTTTAATGACAGCAGCACAGCATTCAGCAAGTCAGGCTAATAGCAGATGTACCCTATTAATTGCACCAAAAAAAACCTGGAGAGGTTACATATTTTACAAGCTTTTAATTTTAAGTCACCAGAGATGATTTGTGTTAAGTGTACAGACAGAGATCTCTGTTGTATTTTGTGATGGACCATTACCAGGTATCTAGTACAGTACAGACAATGGCAGAGTGACATCAGTTAACCTTTAGGCTTCAGAGAATACCTCTCTAGAATGCTTTTCATTACTTGCAATGAAAACATACAAGGTAGAAAGCAGGGAACAACATGAAAGAGCTAATTAATGTTATCATTTTAAAATGGCAAAAACAGTTAATATTATAACAAAAATAGCATACAGTTTTAGCTATACTTTACTGATAACTTGGCAGAGCAGCTTCTTGTCCCAGTTTTAGAAATCGTGATGATGTATCCGTTCCCTTGAATTATTGGAGACAAGATTTTTTTTAACTTTGTAGTTGACTGATGATTTCTTTTTAAATGTGTAATAGATCTGTATCTTCATACAAATTTTTCATTAGTCCTGTGTCATAGACCAACCTATGCATTTGTTATACGATTTCAAACTAAATGAGTCTTCTTATCCCCTGCAAGGGGCACATAACCCTGGAAGTGCCTGCATATGTTATATCTTTAGAACAGTTCATCCTATTTGATGAAACAGTATGGACATTCCTTAATATAGGTTGAGAGGGTTATTGAAATCTAGGTCTAGTTGATCTAGTGTTAGTATTACCAAATATATAAAAGTATACAAAAGTTATGCTTTTTACCTTTATTCTGCTGTGAGGTTGCCATTTCCTTTACCTGGTTTTGCAGTCTGACCAATACTGTTGTCTTTCAGGACAAACTTATGTGGCCTGCCACGGGATACTCATCACCTCCTATTCCTACATTTGAATTATGCAAGATTACATTCAGAAATATGACTGGTACTATGTGATTCTAGAAGAGGGGCACAAAATACGTAACCCATATGCAGGCGTAACAGTTGCATGTAAACAGGTAAGGGTTTTTCCACTGTCATTGTTTTTTTTTAAAACCAAACTCTTTAAATATGTTAATAGACACTATGCAGAATATTCAGATGTACCAATACTGAATCAATCAATCAATATTTATTTTATATAGTGCCTTTCATAGTGGACCACCATTACAAAGTGCTTTACAAGATATTGAGAAACAATGCATAATACATTGAAATACAGGGAATAGTACAGTACATTAAATACAAACAGTAAAAAACAATGCAAATACATTAAATACAGGCATAATACATTAAATACAAGGCTAGGATGTGAATTCTAAACATTGTGGATGCATGTGTCATGCAGAATCATATGAATAAGATGGAGTGAAAAACCAGAAATAGCAATTTAGACAACAGCGAATAACAGATATCAGGCTTGAAGAGCATTGAAAGCAAAAGAGAACAGGTGGGTCTTGAGAGCTGATTTGAAGCGAGCGACTGTGGGAGCTACACGCACTAAAGCTAGGAGAGTTGGGGCCATGAAGGTAAAACAACATCAGAAACAAAGAACAATGATTATAGCAATGGATATAAAGAATAAATACACTGAATACTATAGGGCAGGATACCTGTAAGCAATATATTTCTCTTACTAGGTTTTGATAAGGATGGGAGTCTTGTCTTAATGAAGAGAAAGATCCAGTTTAACACCAGTCACTGAGTAATGAGCAATCAATAGGGTTAAGCTCACTTACACATCCTGTGTCAGCTTACTACCTGACATTACTTCAGTCACTTAAAAAGTTTTACAGGTTTTAAATCACCTAACGCCAATGACCATTGCTCCAAATAACCACCAGCTTTCCAGAGTATGACCTATAATCCTTTTTTGTCTTTCTTTGCAGTTCCGCACACCACATCGCTTCATTCTGTCTGGTTCTCCAATGTAGAATAACTTGAAAGAACTCTGGTCCCTGTTTGACTTTTTTTTTCCAGGAAAGTTAGGAATGCTTCCTATCTTTATGGAGCACCTTTCAGTCCCTATTACTATGGGAGGATATTCAAATGCATCGCCAGTTCAGGTATGGCAGAAATGCAACAAAGTGTCCAAATAGCATTCTGTTCAATGTTTAGATTGTGATATCTTTTGTTACCTGTTGTGACTAAAGTTTATTATTTATGTTTTTCCTGGAGTTTATCATTTTTCTCACATGAGGTGGAATCATTCAGCCTTTATATCAAGTGCAACAGTAGCATAAAGTATAATTCAGGCAACAGCACAATAAAAGGATTAGGCCATTCACATTTATAAATATTTGTAAACATGTTCTGTACACTAACCGCAGTAAACTAAGCTGTCACGTTTAAAATGGACAGTTATTGATTGTGCCAAATTCACAGTAAAACAATACAAAATTGTATAATTGATAAAATGGTGTTCCCCATTTAGTAAGCAATACAGAATGCTCTAGAATAAACTGTTCAAGTAACAACCAAGCAAGCAAATAACAAGCTGAACAATGTATGTGTTGTACTTCTAGCAGTTGTGGATTCATGCTTTGCATTAGCAGTAAAACTGCTGATTCCATGAAAGTGGGCTCTCCTGAAACATTCACAGCTTTAACTCACAAACTGCCACATAAAATGAATCCTTTAAAACATGGTTCTTGATTGTTAATGCCTATAATACATTAGCCTCTTAATTAATGCTGTGTGGTCCACGCCATGGCTAATAGTGATATTCAATTTGTAGGATTTTTTCACTATGTTGTGGAAATATGTTACTTTGACGGTATTAAAGCTAAATGAAAGATACATCTCCTGACCCTCTTACCTTTATTGGTGAAAATGAATGGCAGTAGTTAACAGCCCAGTGTGTTGGCTATTTACAACTAACAGATCAACAGTTCATTATGAACTGATAGCTAAACAAAGAAGCCCACTGACAGGTTGTTGCAACTATACTGCTAGCTGCTACAAAGAGTCTACTGTAAAAGTTGTGGGTGGTTACAAAAATATCTACAGTTGAGGCTTATTTTTATTTTATAATTATTATTTTTTTGTTAATATAGTTATCACAATTAGATTAGATTGGACCGTTGAAATAAGTCACATAACCGCCATGATCAATTAACTGCCTCGCTAAATAAATAAATAGATATTAAAATGAGGCTACGAGAGTAATGGTATTGGCAGCAAGTGCAGCGTCCGGGATGGAAACAGAAAGAAAGCGTTATAGCATTTTGATGCGTTCCCCTTTGAGATACGGGCTGTGTGCGTGTGTCAGTCAGCTGTGTGTTGCAGTGACTTTTCAATACACCAGTTGAGAAAGTTTTGTGTTTTACTTTTTTTTTGTGCAATGTGTTTATATGATGGAGAGCATGGTTGCAGATATTGGCAGCGTGTTGTTCTAGCTTTTAAATGCATTTGAATTAAACAAAGCAAGCTTCATAAACGCAATGCTTACCGGCTGTTTGTTTAAAATAGCCGAAGCAATATTCAAACCGAGCTGCTTATCGGCTGTTGGCAATATCAAGAAAGAGCGCAAAGTACCATGACAGAGATATTAAGAAAGCAGAACCAGGGAAGCAGGGATGTCTAGAGTGAAGAAAGAAGCCATCAGTTGCAGGTTACTATACATTTACAGTTTTGTTTTGTATTTATTTTAAAAGCTTTGCGTGGAGATGGCTTAGAGTAAACCACATAGCAACACTGTATTGTAGCCTAATTAATCTTGTTTACATTTGCTTACTTTTAAAGCAATGAATTTCCCTGTGTTTAAAGCACTTTGAGTGTTGTTTTTGTTCACTAACCTATTTATGCATGTGTAAATGTCGTTTTCTATAGATGTTCGCAAATCCGACTTTTTCACATATCCGCCTATACCCCAGTCCACTGGGGGTCAGATATGCAACGTTGTACTGTACTACCTTCTCAAAAGTTATGGAGGCTGAGCAAAAAGGACTTCAAAAAGGACTAATGCACTTGATGTATGGCTTTTGATATTAATAATTATGTAGTAAATCTGGAAAAGAATATGCAGGTACTGGGCTGTAAATGGAAAAGTTTTATTTCTATCCATGGGTTCAAGAGTGCACTGAAACTATAGGTTTACTTTTCTGCTTTAAAGGGAATATGGATGTACCTATGAAAACCTTTACTAATTATTAATGTTATTAAATGGTTGTAAGTAGCTAGCTTCAGTCTATAGTGCTCATTTAGTATTCCTTCAGCAGCAAATATGTCTTAGCTATCTAATTTGAACTTCCACACTCCTTTTGAAGCTTTCATTACATGTCTTTTATTTAATTTTTTTCCTGGCCTGTGGTCTTGACTAGACCGTTTCTGAAAATACAATACTTCATAATTTCTGTCCAACTTTCTCTGTGTAAAAGCCTAATGGCATTGCTTATCCTGATAAACTACCATGGCAAAATTATCTTTTCGGACAGAGTCTGGTACCATCCTTTACCATTTCTGTTTGGAAATGCTGTTTAACTTAGAAAATTAATTTTTTATTCATAGTTATTGTATTTGAGGTAAATAAATTATTAAATCCCAGCATTAATTAAGTAAATGTAGGTATCTTGATTTCATGTGCTTTATTTTATGTACGGTATCTGCTCTCTGTATTTTACATAAGATCTATTACTGTACCATATGTTCACTTAAGATCAAGATGATCTTTTATTGTCTGTGATCACAAGCTTTTCCTCATGCTGCCCTTTGTAGTCTCAAGTGGGCACTAATCTTCCCTTGTTGTCTTGTATGTTACAGTGCTGCAGGCCTCCTTTTGGTTTTCTTTTGATCTCTGGGCCCCTTGGATTATTAGTAAATGGCATTTGGCCTAACACAAGATTAGGCTAACGATACCGATAAAAGGGAGTTTGCCCTAAGGGACAACTAGCACTCTTATGAATCTTTAATGCCTTGATCTCCTAAAAAAAAAAAAAAAAAGTAACTTTACATTAAGACCGTCATGTGGTGTTGATGTTTTTTTTTAAAAATCGATTTACAGTAATTAGATTAATATATTAAAAACACCAGCATTTATACTATCACACATGTTATCTGATATACTTTATTGCATTGTTTTTATAGGTGCAGACTGCATATAAATGTGCTTGTGTTCTACGAGATACCATAAACCCATATCTTCTTCGCAGATGTACAAAAATGAACAGGTGCGTTCTGTAGGTGAAACACAGAATTTAGTTTAATGCAGCTACTTACATCTTAAACTTTGGGGATAAACGGTACCAATTTTAAGTTATTTTATGTAAGTAGCTAAGTTTAATTTTATGTTATTTTATGTATTCTACTCATCCAAGTTTATACTACAGTCAAAGCTCTTTTTATCTGCAGTCCCCTTTCTCCAGAATACCATTCACAGTTTTTTATGCTTTTGATTTGCAGTATTTTAAATCTCCCTTTTGTCTGTATTGAGCCCAACTTGTACATATTTTTTGTAGGTGCTCTTTTGTCGGTTAACAGATGCCCAGCACCAAGTCTACCAAAACTTCATTGATTTCAATGAAGTTGATAAGATCCTGAATGGAGACATGCAGGTAAGGTTTACTGCGTACAGTATTTCCATGTCAGCCTAGCATGAATTCTTGTCTCTGATTGGTTGGGCGGATAAAGACTATTTATAAAAAAAAAAAAAAAGAAAAAAAGGATCTGTTGAATTTGAAGAAATTTTATTCTGATATTTGTTACAAGAAATGGTTCCACATAACTGTTAATGTAGGTGATGAGGCCACACGTTTGAACTGTACTGACACACAGAAGCTTCAGTATTAATAGTGTACATGCAGCAGTGCCCAGAATGTGTGTAAGAGCTAAGAAAGAAAAAAAAAAAGGGTGGTGACATGATGCATGTGTGTAATACAAGCTGTTTGCTGGTTTGCATAGCTGTCTTGACTAAATCTAAACATTCAGCAGCAAGGTGGTTAATAATTTGAAGACTAGAGGCTGTTGAGGAGATGGGCATTGCTTATGAAACTGTGCCGTTGGGAAATAAAACTAAATACATGTTTACCTAATGTTAATTGTCTTTTAATACATTAATAAATCGCAGTGTAATTTTATCATTTAGCGGCTGGGGTTACATAATCCAAAGACGTCTTATAACCAGTCCAAGGCTTGTCCAGAATACATATGAAACGATTACATTAAACGCTTACCATAAACATATTTTTTTCTGGATTCTATCACAGTTGTTCTCTATTTTCACAGCAGTTCACATAATGCAAACAGAATAATAACAAATGGCATTTGAGGTGTTTTGATGTATAATTAAGAAAAGTCCACTCACTGCTGTGACGTATAAAGCTTCATTATCAGTAATCGGCACATGTGAAATCCAAACAGTTTGAGTTCTCCCACTCACTTCTGGCTTTAATGGGAACAGAGAGTATGTGCATATTCTTCACTGTGGCTGACGTATATGCAGAGATGGAAGCCCTCCTTCATTTCAGTAAACCAGCAGTAGTAACATCTTTTCACAGTGATGGGCCTTCTTAAAGCCTTTGTATAAGAATTAAGAATTTGTAGTTTTAGTAAATTTAATTGCAAAATTATTATAATGGGATGGTATTTTTCACCTTAAGTAATGATATTCTGGATACAATTCTGTAAGTTCACGAATCTCTAATATGAAACAGAAAGTGCCCACCTGCTCTTGCCACATACAGCCTGCTTTTTCCAATTACCAGCAGCAGTGTCTTTAATTATTCATTTATTTAACCAAAACGTTTCAAACCAGGTCATTCAATATGCACACCATAATATGTTGACATTTGAAAGGAGGAGCTAGAGCAAAATTAATGACAAAGAAGTGCATTTTTTTCCAGTTCGAATTCCTCTGTATTTATTCACAATGGACAGTTATGACAAATATAGATAATTATTATTTCTTTATTTGGCAGACGCCTTTATCAAATGTGACTTACAAGTTTTACAGGGCAATACAAGGTACAGTGCAAAAACAGTATTTAAATACAGTGTAGTTTACAGTTAGTGCAAATACTTCTAGAATACAATATGAGATAACAACTTACGATTAAGACCATTTGTATCTATGATGAGATGATAGTAGTGCAAGGATAGTGCATCAGCTGAGCGTCCAGCAACACAGTGCTTAAGTCAGGCAAGGCATTAGACATGCATTTTAAAAGTTAATTGAAAGATGGTATCTTTTTGGATTACATACTTTTGAAAGAATAAGGTTGTTCAATGGATTGTAATGCATATTTACTATAAGCAATCAGACATGCACTGAAATAAGCAATTAATCATATATTTCAAAATGGCTCATCTTGCAGAGGTCACAAGGGATAGATGTTTACAGTTCACAAACCTCAGTGAAGGCTAAATCCCATTAAGAGAAATATTTAATGTTGTCTGCTTCCCTTTTTTTCTAGCACACTTTAAATTAACTACACCTTTTTTCACTTCCATATTTAGGGCCAAAACAATACACTATACTGGTTACCTAACTGCCCTTAGCCAGTTTATCTATTTTTATATATATTAAACATTCATTATAGAAACATTTATCTTATAAAGGGGGTCTTGCTTACGATGGCTGTCAGGACCCAGCTGTCATTGTTCAATACAAATGGGATTTGTCTTTAGAATGGATCTGAACCTACCCTGTTCCTGTTGCTAGTTCTCTTTGTACATGTAATATTAATGGCACCTAATCCGATAATTCCTACCCAATCCCGTTAACAATGTTTGGTTTGAAACCATCGCCTCAACCAGAAGCTGGACATCCTGGAGGTATTTGTCAGAGAAAACGGTTACTCTTACCGCAAAATGGTTGGGACCACAACAATAGCTTCAAGGCAGCCTCTCAAGACAGTACAACGAGGTGAGACGAAATTGCATTGAAGTCACTTGTATATATCTGTATGGTTTATTTTTAGATTGCATTCACAAAATATTTTTGCTCAATAGTAAATTGGACTTGGGAACAGATAGAATCCCTATAAATTGTTATCCCAAAAGCATTTTAGTCAAAAATGTTAGGGCTATGTTTGGCCCAGGTCTTAATATATCCTGCTGCAGATGCAAAGGGGGATTGCTTATTGAATTGTGATGAAACTTTTTTTTTTTTTTAGCTGGAAGTGGTGTTATTTCCTTTAATGAATGTCTTGTGTTTTTCATTTTAGGATACCTCCATATTCGTGTTCCTTCTTACCACCAAAGTGGGTGGCATAGGCGTTAACCTGACTGGAGCTAACAGGGGTATTATTTATGATCCTGACTGGAACCCAAGTACAGACATCCAAGTAAGTCATTATTTTTTATATTCAATCTAATACATTATTAATAAAAAATTACATACATCTATGACTGAACTAACCAAACACAAATAAATGAATAAAACCCATATCAATTGGTTAGTTAAGATTTTTCCAACTTAGGTTATTCTGCTGTTTTGTACTTTTAGTCAAGTTGCTTGAGATACTGCTCAGGTAACTGGTATAAACCACAAATCCAGCTGCACAATGTGACAAAAGATGTATTGTATTATTATTGCTGTTACTAGGCTTGTGAGCGAGCCTGGAGGATAGACCAGAAGAAGTAAGTGACTGTTTACAGGCTTCTGACAGCTGGGACTATTGAAGAGAAGATCTACCACAGGTTAGTCAAAATCACACACATTCCCAGTCTGAATTTAATGACAATTTAATCTTAAATGATATTACTGTTTTGTGTAGACTTAACATCTTCCTGCAGTTTCAGTGTTGGGCCTAATAGTAATTGGAACTGATTTCATTTCAGTTTGAAATAATGTTCATATATATATATATATATATATATATATATATATATATATATATATATATATATATATATATATATATATATATATATATTAACTAAAACGCATACTAGCAGAAAGGTTTATGTTGGGAGGGATAAGTGTTCATTTATTACAGTTTTTATTGTATCAGCTTTTTTCATTCATTTGCATAAACCATTTGTTTCCTTTATTGTTAAAAACAAATGTTAATTGTATTTCAGTGTTTAATGGTAGAGCAATAACGTAGGCGTCAATTGAAACCGACTACGGAACACATCTTCGATGGAACACTCTTTTTTTTTAATATTAGTTTTTTTTTTCCATAAAGGATTATGAAAACCATTAGTGGTCATATTGTTCACGATTAAAGCAGGCTACAAAGTCATTACATGCCGGGGACGAATGTTTATACAGGACATTTAAAGGTGGTGGTAACCTGGTGTGTTATGTGATTCTTGAATTGTTAACAATTCCCAAAGATACAGGGATTAGTAGGTTGTGTACAGGTTAATCGCCCGATTTCAAATTGGGCCTATAAAACAATACGCCTTTTCCTGCTGCTTAACGGTTCTGCTGGGTGAAATTGCAATAAATCAAGAAGTACAGGTGCCAACCATTTATGCTGATTAGTATGGGCAAAGATTAGTTGCAAAAAGAGCATATCATTTCCTGTCATTCATTTTATTAATTTTTTTTCAGACAAATCTTTAAGCAGTTCCTCACAAACTGAGTTCTTAAGGACCCAAAGCAACAGCGTTTTTTCAAGTCCAATGACATTTATGAGCTTTTCACGCTGAGCAGTCCTGATGGCTCCCAGGGAACTGAAACTAGCGCCGCCTTTGAAGTGTGATGAAATCATTAGACATTTATTACCTTCCAGGCAAAATATTGCGTAGTTTCTTACATTTGAATGAATATATTTGTCATGCTTCTCATGTCTGTCTTAACGTATGCAGGCACTGGGTCAACAGTCGAGGTACCAAAGAGGCTGCAAAAAGCTAAGACGACGAAGCCATCAACACCAAGCAGAAACTTGCTTAAGCAAAATACATGCACAAGTCAACACGCAACAAGAGAAAACCTGGAAGTGTCTTTGTCTGACAAAACTGAAAATGTTGGTGCTAATGGTTCTAAAGTGACTATGACAGAATATGAAAATATGACAATTGCTAATGACAATGGCAGCTACAACGACAGTTTTAAAGAGGAAACAACTTCAGTTATTCAACAGGCTTTGGCTTCTTGTGATAACTGTGGACAGGCTGCTGATGTGCCATCAAGTAATGTACAGAACACAATAAAACTGCAAAGTGACCCAGACAAAAACAGTCCTCAGAAAGAGAAAAAGAAGCACTGTGCAGCTGAAGGAGGAAAACAGCTTTCAGTGTCAGCACCGCACAAGCACAGAAAATATAAGCATTCAGAAGATACCAGATTTGAAGGGCACCGCATACCACATTTAGTTAAAAAAAAAAAAGGCGGCACAACAAAGAAGATCATATTGAAGCTAATGAAGATCGGAAAAAGAGTGATGATTATGTCTTGGAAAAACATTTTGTAAAGTCAGGTAAGTGATTAAACAGCATTGGTTAAAAACACAGTCACTACAGTTAATAGTAAACTAATAATAATGTAGTGTTGAAAATAAATATACATGTGTGGAGAATGACTTAATGTTGTAATCCATCAGTAAATCAGTGAAGGAAATATACAACTCAGATTGAAGTAACATTGTTGTCAGCTGTATACAATTGTTAAAGGGGATCTTACTAACAAACTAATAATTATTTTCTGTACATAAAATTATGTATACACAGTGTGATAAAGCATGATTCCATCATGGAGGCCTCTAACCCAGACTATGTGTGAGTGGAAGCACAAGCTAATAGAGTGGCCAAAGAAGCTTTGAAAGCACTGACGGTCTCACGGCAGCGTTGCCTGGGAACATCTTCTGGCGTGCCAACATGGACTGCCAGCTGGTGGAAAGTAAGACATTGGCAGAAGCACAGCTTCTGGGGGTGCAGTGCTGCCCTTTTTGGTTTACTTAAATAACACTGGGGATTTACATTTGATTTAAATATTCTTTTAAGTTTCCAGGGCTACCAAAGAAAGGCTACACTTATTTGAAAGTTCTTCAACTTCAAAATCATGTAAAATAGACTACAGCTGCTTCTTTAAATCTTAAAGGCTAAGATTCACATGTTTCTATTTCTTAAAGGGACAGTAATATTTCTTTCTCATTTATTTATTGCATTAGTTTAGTTAACAATTCTCACAAAGCAATAATGATCACACTGATGAATAATTGTGTCAAATCATTTATCTACTTCGTTCAAGTTATTGTAACTACTGACTTTCAAATTAGTTGTCTTCCTGCAGTTGACAGTGGAGTTATCTATCCTAGTCCTGTTTACAGATCTGCAGTGTTGAATGAGTTAAAAACCAATCTTTGTTGTCTTACTTAGAAAAAGGTTTGCTCAGAAGAAAAACCCAATGTTGGCTATCCCAACTTTAGTTACTACAACCACTCCAGAGAAAAGAAAGGTATTGTGCAAGTTTCTTTTTAAATTATTATATTTGTGTTTATTGTTTATATTATGTAACTGTATATATTATTTGCTATTGTAATTCTTTTAATGTACTGTAGAGTTGTAAATGTTGAAATACGGTAGCCTGGAACTTGATAAGTTGTTCTTAGTTTGCATTAACAAATACTACTGAATAAAAGTCTAGGAGCAGTTTACATATATCTAATATGTATTTTACTTTGGGAATGATTTGTAGTTTTAGAAAGACAAAGCATTTTTTTGAAAGAAAAGTGGTTTGACATTTTACAGCTTCGGGTTATACCAGCTCTCAGTTCTGCAACATTTA
The DNA here is from genome assembly GCA_030684275.1 of Acipenser oxyrinchus oxyrinchus. Classification (NCBI taxonomy): domain Eukaryota; kingdom Metazoa; phylum Chordata; class Actinopteri; order Acipenseriformes; family Acipenseridae; genus Acipenser; species Acipenser oxyrinchus. Next base: position 9,413,887 of record CM060259.1, on the reverse strand, counting down.
CTGTACATTATTGATGACAGTGTGACCACATTTTTAGGCTGACTACTATGTTCTTACATCGTACCACCTACTAATACAGTACTTGTTTGCCTGTTTGATATGGTTTTGCCTTTAGAACAAAATAAATGATTACATCAGAAATTATAATAAAATCGAACTTGAAAAAAATAAATAAATATATGTATAATCATTTTGTAGTTTTCATTTAGTGCTAAAATGGTACTACCTTTTCAGATTATGTTGAAGCAAACAGCACTGTTTTAATATATATATTTGTTTTCTTTTTCTTTTGGTGGTCACTTTAGCAGGGAGGGAATAGAGGAAGAATCCAGTTCCACTCCCTTATCTTCATCTACACTACTGGCAAAAATGAGAGCCAGGAACCACATCATCCTGTCCTAGACCATTGAAGACGAGGAGGATCAGAATATGCAGCAATCACTGATTCCAACTGAATATGGTGAACTGCTGGTGGATTTGAGGAACTTTATTGCATTCCAGGCTGAGATGGATGGACAAGCTACAACTCGGGAAATACTGCAAGAGTTCAGTCCAAAGCTGTCTGCTTCCCAGGCAGAAGTTTTCCCGAGAATTGTTAAGAAACATATGTAACTTCCATAGGAATCCTGGTAAAGAGGGTGTTTGGAAACTTAAACCAGAACTCAGGTGACTTTTTTTACAACTTTTGTTTGTTTTTGTTTTTTTTTTATTACAAATGTTTTACTGGCAAATATTTTGAAATATGAGCTGCTTATGCATATAAGATATTTTTGGTTAAAAATAGCAAAAAGCAAATATATTTAAAGCTTATATTTGGTCAAAAAAATGCCAGCTGTACTGTAGAGTAGTGGTTCTCAAACTTTGTCATAGTGAGCCTCCCTGAGCTATGAAAAAAATAACTGCGCCTTCCCAGTTTACTAAAACAATATAACAAACTGAAAATCCTATATGTTGCAAAAAAATGAATAAAAAAGTAGAAGGGATTTGGTAACTATAGAGCAGTATGAGTTTCAGAAGTATTAATTCAAAAACAGTACAAATGGAAGTAGCTAAAATCTTTTTTTTTTTGTCCTGTTAACTTTCTTATCTTAGTGGGTTTTAATGTAACTTCAAAATTGCTGCTTTTGTATTATTATGTGTATACTGTTGTTTAAATCTGTTATTTAAATTGTCTGATTATTGCAGTTGTATGTGTGACATGCTATACAAATGTAGTGTAGTTTGTTCTTTTTTTCTGCTATGTACTGTACAGTGCTTTGCGGTACTTTTGTATAAAAAGCGCTATATAAATGCAATAAATAAATAAAATCATTGCGCTTCCTGTGAAAAAACTTTATGGGTTTAGATACGGGTTTAGATACTAAGGTAGGGTTGTCGTGTTTTGAGATGCCGGCGTAGCTTGCAGGGCCGCATGCTGTGGTTTGCCAGTATTTCGCCACACATTTGAGGCCTCTGTGCACCGCTGGACCCGCTCCATGTAAAGCCCAGTTTTAAATATGCTTCGTCATATTTTCGGCTTCTGCGTTTTGCTGGAACCTCTGCTGCTGCCCTCACTTCGGTTTGTGTTGTACATTTTTCTCCCTTTGTCACAAAACGATCCATTTCTCATTAAAGCTGTTTCTCACTGTAAGCTCGCTGCTGATACTGTTTTAAGTTTACTTGGGGGAGGGGGAACCATAGCGTAGGTGTGACGTATCACAGTTGCTAAGGAACATTAGCATTTAGTTATTTTTAAATATAATACATTTAAAATATATAATAATTTGTAATTTTTTTCAAATCATCCAACTTCCAACTTCCAAAAAAAAAAAAAAGGACACACAGCTTAGCGCCTCCCTTGACACCTTGCCACGCCTCCCTTAGGATGCGCGCCCCACAGTTTGAGAACCGCTGCTGTAGAGGAACAGAATATATCTTGAGGGACTTCTATTAAAGCAACTACTTGATGCTCTTCATGGTGCTGTTGGCCAGGGAACAGTTCTTACCATGGTCATTGAGAAAGTGCCACTCAGACAGTGATCAAGGCCAAAGTCCCATCAGCTGTTGGTGGAATTAGTGGCATATTAAGATGAAAAAGAATACATTTGAAATGTGCTGAAAAGTAAATGATTTGTAATGTGTTTGGGGCAGTATTTATTGTGTTGTGGTCATATCATCAATCAAATGACATAAGCACACACTCATCCGTTACATTCTCTTAGATCAGTCAGCACAATCAGTCCATGAAATCTGTATGGGTTGGAGTTTATTGAGAAGTGCATGGATAATGATCAGATCAGACTGGGCCCACGAGTAATCTGCTGTACAGGGGTTATGATGTTCACAGTAACAAGTTGTTTCTATACTGAGCATCAAAAGAAACTTATCACTTATATCTGAACATCAAATGAAACTTCTCACTTATATTTGAATAAAATTCACTAGATGTGATTGAAACTCTGTTTTAGAGCAGGTGCAGTGACTTTTTATTGTGCTGATTAACAATTGACATCACGAAGATGCTGCAAAATGATCTGTCAATCTTGGGCAGGTGTTGTGACTCTTGGTCTCCCAGGTTTGAAATTGCTGGCTGTGAGCACCCAAGATGGCGAGCCACAGTACTCTGCCCTAGAAGGCGATTGCACGAAGGCGCTGCTCTCTTGACAGACATGTCATATTGTTCTTTTTTTCTGTGATTTTCTTTATTGCTTTTATTCAAGCTTGCAATTCAACAGCTGAAATCACTCCATATCCAGTGTCCAATCAACTGTCTCACTAATTAGGTGATTAAGTGCATATGCTTCAGTCATAGTCACTCAAGCATGTCATGGTCAAGGATGAATGATCGAGTGGTTAAAAAGAAACCAAAAACATTTTGTCAATGTCCATCATTTATATACCTTATTTATTTATTTTTTTTAAATAAATGTGTTATAATAGTAAGTTTCTTTTGATGCTCAGTATAGTTCAGCAGATCTAAATAAAGACTAGCTGAAGCAACATTACACTTTATTTTGCAGACAGGATCCTATGCACACATTGGGGGCTATTCAGTTTATCTAAACCGTGGCAGATGCTCATATTTTTACAGACAAAAATAATCTAAAGAGACAAATGTCCACTTGGGATTTAAACAGTGACTGTTTAGATCAGCTGCTGTTCAGATCAATTGCCTGTTGGTTGAAGATGCAAAACATATAGTACTTTCAAATGTGGGCACTAGAAACAAACAATAAACATCACCCATGCTAGTATCTGTGCCTGTGCCCCATTTACTGTATCATGGCTGTAAAAACAGTTCATATAAACAGGCAAACTATGATTAAAACCTTCCCGACCAACCTAGTACAAAATGGGTTGTCTTCTGCTGGCAAGTGTAAAAAGGGTATGTTTAAGCAATAAATACATTACCTATAAAATGCAATTAGTTAAACAAAGTCCATCCTCATTGTGCATCGGTACCTAGATAGCTTTGAACCAGCTAAAACAAGAAAATTCATTGAAGTTTCTTTAAAAAATGTATTGTATTCTTATAACACAGATAATACTATCAGAGGATTTAAAACTGTGTTGCTGAGTACATACCAAGAAACAATTTGATAACTGGCAAATGTTCTACTTTGCATATCTGTAAAATTCAATTGAATTAATTTGTTCAAGACTGAGCAAACGTGTTTTATCTTTCTTAGCTTTTCATCAGGTGCATTTTCTCTTAACCATTCAATTCATTCTAATTTCAAAGTCAGATTTGAATATAATACTGGTTTCACAAACGTTTTAAAATGTAGCAAAATAAAGTGACATTGGTTATATTTTGGGTTTTTTAATATTTCCCATTAGTAAAAATCAATTAAACACCATTAAAATGGCTGCATTCATCTCAGATCATTCCTTTTGTATTCCCCCACCCCCAGCAATAGAAGACCTCAAATGAGAACTGGTACCTTATTAACAAGGCAATTACTGGCATGACAATTTTATACATTTCAAACGATTGGCATTTTAACTGAACTACCTTTAGCTTTCTGATGCTGTTACTTACCATTGTTAGGCGGTATTGGCAGCCAGGTTTGAAACAAACAGTAGTTTATCAAGTTAAGTATTTCTACGACAGTAACTGAAGTTGTTTAGTAATTAATTGTAATGTATTTTTGTTTTAACGCTGTTAAGAAAGCGACTTTAATTAAAGGTCAATCAACGTGCAAATTAAGTGTTGAAGGCAGCTAATACCACTTTAGCAATCGAAAGGACTGTAAAAGAAATCTACACATACAACTAGTTGTCACCTTTTAGTGAATACTCCATTGTGTGATTTGGTTGTGAGTGACTGTAACTAAACAATTCAATGGTGCTTTTGCTGCATATTCCTTTAACAAGTTCTACTTAGAAGTTATATTTGCATGGAGACGGTACAAATAATAAGCAGTATAAAGGCCTATGTTAAAAGGGGTCAAATACGTCACAAAGGTCAATAACAGGCATTGACAACTTTAGCACTATCTGCTATCAATTTAATTATTAAATGGAACCAAATAAATCTCTGACCAGGGTGTGAAGTCCTTAATCAATTGACTGATAAATACAACACATTAAAATGTTTTCCTATTTTTGGTGATCCATGTTTTTTTTTTTTTTTTAATTCATGACACAGTTGTCAGTCATCAAAAAGAATTTGCTGTAATAGAGCATTATTTGAATATACAAATGTTTTTTTTTTTATTTTCATATTATACAAATGTATTTTTATTTTCATATTATTGTATTCATTTTGAGTAGGCCTACTGTCTTTTATTCAATGCTATGGTTCCTTAAGTGACTATATCTGTATCTGCATTTGATGCAAAATGCTATTCCAATTACCTATATCCAGTAGTTTATAAATAACCTGTTTAATGGACAGAATATAAGTGTAATACAACTCTGCATGACTAACTATCTTTTAAAAAATATCCCTTTGGTTGGGAGGGCATTTTATTGTCCAAGTTATTTATTTTAAAAGTGTTCCTGATACTGTTCTTAGGAACCTTACTGAGTCAAAAGAACTTCCAAGTTTAAAAGCAAATTCATAGGAACTCCATGCATTAATGTATTGTGTATATTATTCAATTTGCTGTTCAACAGACTTATCAGGTAGTTGTGCAGGGATAAGTTGTGCACTGTTTTTCCCTTCATGTTCAACTCACAGTCAAATATGTTTAGTAAAGAAAAGTCGCCATCAAGCACTGGCGCCCAATGAGTGTTTTATTATTAAAACTTGGTATGACAACCTATGCATTTATCAAAGCTTCTAGAGATGTCTTCTACAGGTTGATTATTCACCAGGAAACCTGAACACCGTTTAGAATACAAGAAATGCTACTTAGATTTAAACTTTGGTTATTTAAACGTATTTAATATTGTTTTGCCTTTGTAAAGTAGTATATAGATCACATTAATTTGTCCTCATTTCATATAGCTTGGGATCTGTGTTAATCAACGTTAAAAAAAATACACATTCAAAAAACACATTTACGTGCAGTAGGGTTTTGGATTTGGGTAAAAGTCAATATAAGACAGTAAAATGGGCCAAAAAGTAAACGTAATTTTAATAACATTACGTAGACATAAAGATAGGCTATATGGAATGCAGACTAATTAGATACTTTTGAACCAGTATCGTTCTATTGTGGATTATTGTATACCAGCAGTTTGTTATTTTACAAACCACGGTCCCTTCATCTTTCTTTTCACAATTATATTACTTTGTTTTATCAAAAATACAAACCGTTCCACATTTAGAGGCAGGGTTCCAAGTTGTACCAATGAATGATGTGAATTAGATTACCTGGCCATACTCATCGATCACACATTAATTAAGGCGGCCAATCCCCCTTTAATCGGGACAATAATCTGCGGGATCATTGTTCTCAATTTCTTACTCGGAGCGACTACAAACTCGATTAAAGATAATCCTCTACTCCCTTAACTATCTGTGAATAGACATGATTTTGGGGGCACTTGCTGTTTTATTTGGTAGACTTCGATATTTACTATCTAAGGAAAGCTTTGCAGAAAAAAAGTGTCCATATGACGTAAAATGTATGTTTCGATATCGAGGAAATGGCAGCGAGTAAATCTTTTGGTTTTGATTTGCGTCACAGATCTGTCTCTCCGTTTACTTGTAATTGAAATGGTGTGCTGGCAGCAGTGATAACAGACTGGAATCCCATTTAAAACAATAGGAACAAACTAACTATAATTTACAAAGTAGTAGAGCTCAACATTGACCAGGTCTTTATGTCTGTTGATTGCATTATTTCCCATTATGTAGTTATGTTGCTATACGTGTTCACAGAGTTCTGATACTGTATCTGTTATTCAAAGCCTTTTGCTTCCATGGAGAATTGGCACCATGTTGCTGTTAAAAAAATAAAAATAAAATCAAGCCGTTTTATCAGAAATAAATGCTGCACTTGTGCAATGAATTTAAAAAATAAATGTATTTTTAAAGGGTTACTGTGGCCTAGAATTTAAAATACATCTGTAATATTTGCGTAAATACTCCTGACATGGAAATGCATGTGCGAATAAATAACACTTTTTATAAAGATGCCTCAGCAACCGATGTTCCACAAAAGGTGCAAATAGCAAAATGTCACAGTTTAATTAATGACAAAATAATTGACCAATCTCGAAGAGAATTTCTCAGAAAATTAAAAATGGGGGGGGTGCAACTTAAGATACAAAGCACAGTTTCCCGGTTTTAGTGAAAGAATTGCAAACGTGTAAACACAAGCTTCAGAAGCTTACCTTTGGAATCTGGATGCATCCCTGGGATGTTTGAGACACAATGACCTGCAAACAACCTAAACAAATGACGAAGGCCCAACTGGCCTGTAATAATGTAATCAATTAACACTGTTTATTCAGGCCTATCGTGTTACTGATGTGTTGTCCACTTTGTCAATGTCATCAAAACACTACCCGAATAATTGCATTTCTTATGTATGCAAAACTCAATGGACTTACGAGCGGCTTTATATGGACCTGTTTCTGTCTCTACATCAGTTTGGGACCGAGAGTAATGAATAGTTGTCATTGACTCCTGAGTCACACAGTATACGTCTTGCTGTCAGATATTTCAATTTGTAGTATCATGTTATTATTACCCAGGCTATGTGTCTGCGCTGTCTTGCTGTTGCTATTGGATCCAGTTGTACTGTTTAGAGTTCCACAACGACTCTTGGCGAGGGAAACGGAGAGAAAAGACACCCATGAGGTTGTTTCAAAGGCAATCCAGAGACTGCATGAGCTATTTGACATTGGAGATTTACCACAAAACGCGTTACCTCACAGGAAACCCCCGCAATTTATGGTAGATCTATTCAATGCTGTTGCTGACTCGGACGGGATAACGAAGGATCCGGGAATTTTGGAAGGGAATGTCGTACGAAGTTTTGAGGATAAAGGTGAGTAACAACAACACGAGAATCAAACTGCCAAATTGCGTAGTTTAAGATTTGAAATAACTTGAATGATCTATAAAATGCATTATTGTTGTTTTTTTTAACAACTTGTGGTGTACGAAGGTGTGCATGAATAACGATTCTTGAACGTTTCTTTCTTTTTTTTTTCTTTTTTTTATTTAGTTCATTCCGATCAGTCACATTACTACTTCAATTTGTCCTCATTTGGAAGAAAAGAAAAAATGATTAAAGCTGAATTTCGGATTTTTAGACCGAAACAGAGTATCGTCCCTGGGAAATCATTTGGACATCATTTTTGCAAAGTAAGTACCAAACCCTTTATAACACCTTCAATATGCAATCGTCGATGCTTGCTTTATCAGAAGGTTTAAACGTTCTTCCTTTTTTAGATTGATGTTTATGAGTTACTGGATAGCGGGATTAAGCCATGGAGAGGGAACCTGGTTACATCAAGATTATTACCGCTGTATACTCAAGGATGGGAAGTGATTAATGTCACTCAAACGGTAAGCGCATTTATTGTTATATCTAACACACCGTAGTTGAAAGGTATTTTATTGTAGTTGTATCTGGTTTTGTGTTCTGCTGGTAGATGTCCAATAGATTCATGACAGCAGCTCAATATAATTGCATCTGTTCAATGTTCTCATTGTAGGTGTCTAAATGGATTATTGACAGCAGCTCAAATCACGGATTCCTTATTGTCACCACACTGCCTTCGGGAAATTCGTTGGAATCCAGATTTGAAAGAAGCCAAAAGCATGGGAAACATGCCTTCCTTGTGCTGTTCTCCGACGATGGGAGAAGGGGGTCTACAGCTACAAACATTTCACCTCTGCTGGGTAATGATTCTGCTTATTTTTTTTTTAATCGATTTTCCATTGATATTATAGGCTATATAAATAATGCAATACAGTACCTTGTTTTCTGTAGATAGGCATGTTGACATCACACAAATACATATAAATAAATACATCATCCTGTACATCTATTAATTGTAGCTTTAAAAATGCACTGCCTTTAGATAATTCAAATATGACCCCATCAAACTGGTTAGATATCTAAACACCAAGCCCATGTGGTTGATATTATTTTTTTTACTTGGGATCTCAAAATAGACACATATTAAAATTCTTCCAATCCAAGTAAAACTGTGGTATGATGTTAGATAGGTACCTGTAAGTGAGAATAAAAGAGAATCAATATTGAGAATGAAACATGATATTCATTAATAAATACAATCATGCCTAAATCATTGTATTGAAACATCCAGTAATTTTACTATTGATAGGAAAAGTGAAAACTCACAGTAAACAAAGTATTTTATAATAATAAATAATATAGTCTGTGAAACTTTATTTCGTGAGCTTGCTAATAGTTGTTGTTGTTACTTCAGAGTTTTTGAAGACATATTGTTTAAACCTTTTTCTTAAACTTTTATTATTATTTTCAGCATTAAGGACCCTGTTAGCAAAGGGAGGGAATGTGGAGAGGACACCAAATGTTGTGGAAAAAAGTTACACTAAAAAAGTTATCGGTGGCTGCCTTACATATATGTATCAGGCTAAATTGTTCTTATAGAAGATAAGAGCTAGCGCCATCTAGTGATCTCCCACTTGAGATCAAGTTTACTTTAGTTTGGCTGGCAATACGCTGCAGTGAACTAGATGGAACTGGAACTCATTAATATAAAGACACTTTAGCTCTCCACACCTATGTTACATAAGTCTATGACAGGAAATTAGAACTGAACATCAGCTCCTAAAAGAAAAACCTAACCACAAGAAAAAGAAAACACTTTGACATGTGGAGTCTAAGATGTTGGAGGCACACGGTAAAATCTTAATATTGGGACTTGGTAGTTGTACCAAGATATAATGGCAGGTATAGTTTTGCACCGGTGTAGTCACACAATCTTAATACAACTGCAGATAGACCCATTTTGGTTTGTCAAGGTACTGTTATATAATGGTTGGCCTTTCTTTATTTTTAGGTCGGAAAGCTTTAGCAAAGGATGATACCCCTCGTGTTCCTACCCCAAGTGAAAATGCAGTGCCTTCAGACAACCAGGTAAGCAAAAGCAGAAAAATCCGATCTGCTTCTGTGTCTGTTGAAAGGAACCCCATGTCTTGCCAAAGGCTCCCTCTCTACGTAGACTTTGAGGAGATTGGTTGGTCTGGATGGATCATTTCACCTAAAGGATACAATGCTTATCATTGCAAGGGGTCTTGTCCATTTCCCCTTGGGGAAGGCTTGAGAGCGACCAACCATGCTACTGTCCAGTCTATCGTGAATGCTCTGAAACTCTCACGAGATGTGGAAATGCCTTGTTGTGTTCCAGATAAACTGCACTCCATTAATCTTTTGTATTTTGATGATGAAGAAAATGTAGTTCTTAAACAATATGATGATATGGTGGCAGTAAGCTGTGGATGTCATTAATGGAAAGGAATGGACTATATAGTATCAGCATATATGTTTTCATTTCATTTAAACTCCAATGACATAATTTTGTTCAAGGGGGAGGGGATATACAAAGTCACATTTTTCAAAGTCAATAGAAATCTTTCATAATGATGCATTAAAAGATAAATAAATAAATAACATTTTCAGTTATTTGTTGTATTAAAAATGTGGTTCTTGCTCCAGATAACTGTTTAAAATATGTTGAGGTATTTTTTATTATTATTTTTGTCCTTATTTAAAATGTACAGTTTATGACTTTATTTTTGTTAATAAAACTGGTCATGTTTTTAATTATTTTTTGTTTTGTTTTTAGAAATGTGTTTAAAATGTACGGCAGCTGAATCAATTAAAAAAAAAAAACTTCAAACATCATTTTTGTTCATTTTCATTTTGTGTTCATTTTTTTTAATTCTCTTTTGTAGACAAAGTTTTGTTTTGAAATATTTCAAATCTCCATACTGTATGTCTAGACTTTAGATTGTTGCTTTAATTAGAAGTATTTGTTAATTTAAAAAGATTATCATTCATATAACGATTTCTACTTGACTTGATTTGTATGTTTTTTAAATCAATTTCTAGTTGTGACGCAATTTTATTCATTTTGCAAAAAAAAAAAAAAAAAAATGAAAACAATATCATGTGCACCACAAATCTTAAATAGGTCTAGCATTCCTGGTTTTAAAATAACGGTATTGTATGTGAGTAAAAAATAAATGATGTTGTATATCCAGTTATAAAGTATACGTATAAACAAAAAATATAGCAAGTACATCAGTTTCAATGCATAATCTGGGGGTATCTTCATTACACACGGTATCTAATTTGCAATGTATTGTAGTAAAGTGTCTGTTTATCTGTTAATGTAATTACAAAACCATTCTTTATACTGGTATAAAATACGATATACTATACTATACTTCTACTTTAACTACCACACTGACCCAAAAGACCAATCTAGCAGGCTATCAAAAGATTAGAATTCTTATTATTGATCGTTTCACATTTGATAGGCTATACACGGACCCCAAATGTACTACACATGGCTTCTGTAAATGGGTAATCTGTATCATGTGACATATTTACAGATCACCCCATGTGTCTTAAAGCTTTCAGACACATTTATACTAGTTTATGCCCTTTTGCAAACCAAGGGGCCAATTTGCCAGATTCACACTGGTGTCACTCGAGAAACAATAGAGTTAACCCTGGAGCTAATGCAAAGGTGTACTAAATTAAAGGTGCAGACAGAGTATTTTAATCTTACTTCTATATCTAGGTTGGTCATTGGCATTTTGACAGGGGTAGTTTCTACGACCGGCAAAACTGAGTAGTTCACCCAAAATAACAGTATCTTATGATATGTTTTTTTTTTATTAAAGTGAAAGAATGCCACCGACGTAACTGTTTATACCAGTACCTTTCACGAAACAGTTGAACAAAACAAAAACGTTACTTTTAGGAAAGGAAATATCTATATTGTTATGCAGACATGCAAATAACAATGTATGTGTTACTGGAAACCGGACAACAATATAATGAACCATGTATGAAGTCAATTAAAATTATGATTTAACCTAGAAGGTTCAGGAGAAATTTAACCCAGCCACGTTGCAGATTAAGAGTACATAAAGTCATACATAACACGAGTCGGCCGTATCAAATCGGAGGATTTCTGCTCATAAACACACACACATTATGCTGTAAAGAAAATACCCTGCGTGCGTCGCTGGAGCTGACCAGGGTGCTGAACACTTCAATCAAGTTAGACGTCATCGTGCTCGTGCTGGTATAAAGTGATGTTTTTTGTTTGCTAGTTAAACAACTATTGGTTACTGTAGAACCAGGCATACCTTGTCCTTCGTTGTTTAAACTTAACTTTCACAACTTATGGGTGTTGAAAACGTGCTTTTAAATACATGGGTTGCGCTTAAAACGTCAAATATCAAATAGTTGTAAACTGGAAATGCCAAAGAAGCATGTTTATTTTGGTAACATAAGTTTTTTGTGTGCTTCTAAAGTATATTATTAAACAATATGTTTAAAATATAATTCTTAAACATTTGGGAGTATAGTGATACGTGTATTTTACTAAGATCCAAAAAAAAAACACACCTTATCGTATGCAACTTTTAAACGGTCATATTTTCTGCTAAATAAACAAATAATAAATTAACATACACATATTCCAACGAGATGTACAATGTTACAATACAAGAACTACACTTAATGCTAAACAATATTATTTGACACATTTGTGGTTGCCAGTGCCTTAATACAGAAACATTGATTAAACTAGAATTAAGTCTTATACTATAGTCTATATTAAAAAAAAAAAAAAAAAACAACTCACGCAGCAACACCTCACAAAATACAATAGACTTATTTTAAAATGTCTTACCCCGTTCCACATATGACCACAGAAATATTATCCTTAGGAAAATTACAAGCTGCTTCATGCATATTTGTACTTAAACTACACATGGGTTAGCTATCTTTTTGTGTTAATGATTTGATTTGTTTAATTTCATCGAAGGGTCTAACATTGTTAAACACAATTAATATAGGTAGTTGCTGTATATTAACCAGTATAAAAGGTCTACTGGCCCTTTAAGATGCATATATGCCGGTTAATATGACTGTAAACGTCCCTGCACTAGAGATTTATAAAATATTCAACTTCTGAAGTCTGTCCAAAAAACAATCAGGCCTTTAAAAATGTCTAGACAAAAAGTTATCAACAGTTGTCTGATTTCAATCTTTTGACGCATCTTACCGAGGTCATAATACCAACTTTATTTTCAGTGTTGCATAAATTAATTACACGCATTTAATAACCAGCATATCATTATATCCCCAATATCATAAAGGCTCTCCGCCAGGGAAGCACTTACTAGTGCAGCGGGCCGTAACAGGCTATTATCCTTGTGTAATGCTGTTAGAGAACCAATTATGCGCCATTATACTTGCTTTTTTGCAGTTTATGTGATTTTGTCCAATCCCGCCCTCGACTTGAAAATTTCAGCTGGTACTTAAGAGTCTCATTTTCACAACGCACATAAACGACGATCTCTCTCCTCCGTGTCTCTGATGCGTTTTAAAAGTAATTGAAAGGGTCCCGCAGCATAACATTTGCAGGGGAAGTGAGCATAAATCCACGGACCCCTTGCTGTGCACAAAATCAAAATTTGGTTTGTACGGCCGCTTAGAAGCTGAAGCCTTGTGTAAAGTGAACCCCCTAACCCATCTAATGTGCAATTATGGATATGATTGTAAATTTAAAAAATACAGAATCTGCGGTGATGACTTATGAAAAAAGATTTCCATATGCATGGCGACTGTCCACAGGGCGTGAATGTTTAAGATCTGGGGATCACAATACAGCCTGTCGCCAAGTAAATATGTGAAAATAAATACTGTATAGATGTTTTAAGTCTGCTGAGAAATGACGTTTTGAACCACGTGAGTAGTTTGGAAAGCCCAATGGACCTATCCAAGTCACTCACAAAACACAATGCTGGAAATAATCAGATTAAGGCCATTTATGCGTGAGATTATAAAGGCAAGTGCTGAGACGCAGAGCGTGTAGACAGATATAAAGACATCTGGTCACTTCCAGGGTTGGGCTTCTCTCTCTCTCTCTCTCTTTCTCTGTCTCTCTCTCTCTCTCTCTCTCTCTCTCTCTCTCTCTCTCTCTTTCTCTCTCTCTCTCTCCCTCTCTCTCGCAGACACACACATTCTTGGTCTTTGCTGGTAACATACACAGCAGCAGTTTACAGTTTACATCCGCTCAAGAATAACTCGGTGGTGATCCAGTTCTGCCAACAGAAAGGTATGAATCATAATATTTATGGTAACGCAATATTCTTTGTCATCAATGAATTACAAAATACGTATACACTGCATGGTTTCTTTCTGCTAATGAAATCACTGGTTCGTACTGTCCCAAACATTAAAGTTTAGGACACTTCATGAAATTAATGTTAAGTGTAATAAATAAGAATAGTTGAATTTACCTACCTGTATAATAATACTATTTTATTTATTTATTTATTTATTTATTTATTTATTTAAAGATAAAGAGCGCTTGGACAACTTTTCTGATTATTGACACCTCGTTAGCTTTTTGATTTTTTAAAGTTATCTTATTATATTTTAACATGCAATAAATACTGTAGCATACGGAATCATGTAACATTTTAATATGCATAAAACTGTATTGCCATTAGCATTTAGGTATGCAACTCTTGTAAAGGTTACATTAAAAGGTATGTGTCTTTCAGAATCAAATAAGGTTTACGTGTGCCATTGGTTACACAGTTTCAACCAAGTAAGCTGCAATGTTCTACTTCCATTGTCCTCCACAATTAGACGGGGAATGTTGCCGGACTAATACCTGTAAGTATAATATTTTGACACGCAATATCTGTCTATTTGGGTGGGCATTAGTCTTGTACACGCACAGCATGTCGTCCATGAAAACAAAATTGATTTATTTTAGTTTTGTATATGTTCCAGTGGTGGTTTTTACCGCTTCATAGTAATTTATTTTAACACAAACCTAAATAAGTTTAGCTCAACAACATATGTTCTGTCTTTTTTAAGAGTTTATTTAATATTTGCATTTGATTATCAATTTAATCTTCAAATGAGAATGCGTGTGCAAACATTATGTAGGCGTGTAATTAATACACATTATTAAAAATATTACGCTAATAGTGAGCTCTTACGATAGAGAAACTGATTTTTTTTTTAAAACTTGTATTTTACCACCTGCCTCCCTTTTGTGGGCAAACCTCTTACATTTAGCTCCAGGCTATAAAGGTTTTTTTTTTTTTTTTTGTCACAGATGTTTGGTGTCATGCCTCTAATCGACAGTTAAATGTGGTCACGCTCCTCCCTTTGCTAAACTGCAGTTTACATGAATCTTTTATGTTATATTGAAAACATTTCACAAGAAAAGAGAAGCCTCATAAGTGACCATTTGCTACGATACGATACCATATGCTTATTGTAAACCGACAATAAACACTAGGCCTATACAAATACAATGTGCATGTTTTAACCTAAAATGCATTCACTTACTACAGGCCTGCTTCATAATAACTGAACCCAGTTTTATTAGTATTAACATACCACTTTTTAACCTTCCCACTATAACAAATAAATAAATAAATAAATAAATAAATAAATAAATATTAATAGCCACAATTTCAGATGTTGGAATGTTTTAATAGCCTATAGGGTAAACTAATATTTGATAAGGGCTTCAGATTTTATTATTTGCAATGCACAAATAGCCGACTATCAGGACCTTCGTGAGAGGTAATGCTCGTATTTTTCAGTTATAAAACTAACATTTTGCAATGGAACAATTGTACATGTATGCTCTCCATATACCTTTCAGTAAACACCAGCGGTTTCGCAAACCACGCCACGGGAGACTTCGATGATGGTTTCCTTCGCAGGAAACAGCGGAGAAACAGAACAACATTTACTTTACAGCAGGTACAAGCTGTGGCTTAATCTAACTAAAACAGTCGAAATACCTGCAGACATAGCTATCCAAACTATTTATTTGGGCTTTCACGACAGGTTATCTGTTTTTCCGAAAACATACATATCATATATAAATGCAATTAGCCTATGTAGTAAATATAAATTCAGGATTTGGGCTTAATACTTACCAAATTCTGTTTGGTA